>CP136063.1:189979310-190666719 GCA_032622095.1 Siphonodentalium dalli | reverse complement strand
TTTTTTCCGCGGGGGGGGGATACCTGGTAATGATCGCAGTATATGATATCCACCACGGTATCAAGTCGATTACTGTTGTGGAGCACCATGCAGTTATGATACACCAACAAATATCACACCAAAAGTTGAAAATTAAAACAGCCACATGGATCTTGTTCAATGAAGCTTATATATGCATGAATAAGATGAATCACTAAATTATATTTTCATGCTTGTTTGTGTAATGCCAATCAATGCAGCCTGACAACATGGATGGTGGAGTTTATAAATTGACAGCCGAAACAATGTTGGCAACTTCAAAGTTCATTATGTGCTACATTTAACCCCCGTATATACAATACAAATTTTCTATCAGCGTTCCCATGTCCTATATTTGGAGTACTATATACATGTACATGTAACGAAGGCCATCCGTTCCACAGATATGAGGAAAAACACTGCATTTTATTTTCATGCATGCGAAACATGACAACATGCATATGGGGTGTAACATGACAACATGCATATGGGGTGTAACATGACAACATGCATATGGGGTGTAACATGACAACATGCATATAGGATGTAACATGACAACATGCATATGGGGTGAAACTGCGGTATATGCAGCGTTGAAACTGTACTAGTAACCATAATGAGGTGTTGGAGGTTACTGTGCTTTATATCTTTAATACTGCAGTATTAACGGGGGGGGGGGGGGGGGGGGGGGGGGGGGGGGGGGGGGGGGGGGTGCGGGGTGGGGGGGGTACGTACTTACTAAGAGGTGGCCAATTACTTTGAGTATACATGTAGCCATACCTCACACATGGAACAGGGCTTGACTTATTCTTAGGTACATGGAAAAATAGGTACGCGGAGCAATACATAACACCTAGTCTGCTTAGTATATTTTACATAAATATCAACCGATTTTGTGCAGTGTTGAAGCGGTAACCTTCTAGTACTGCTGTGTTAGAAGTTTCTGGTGTGAGACCACACAAGCCATATTTCTGAATAAATCCTGAAAAATTACCCACAATCCTGAGGTTAAGTGGTCACTTACTTTGGGCATTACTGTAATTCCCTGACATTCCCCCAATATATGACTAAAAGAAAATTCACCCTTTTTGAAGTTTTGATATCGTTTAACCATGAAATGGCTCGAAAAAGATGTTTTATGAGATTTACGTTTGTTTTTTATTTAATTTTGTTTGTTCAAGTAGCATATCAAATGAGTGAAATTTTATTTTAGTCATTCATGTGGGTATCGTGAGTGGGGAGATATTTAAGGGGAGGTATCCTGTTACAACGGTATATGCTACTAGTACATGTACATAATTATTAACTGTCATGTGGACTGTTTTTATGGAGATGTAACCGTGAGGTAAGTGGACATAACTTGTGTAAAACCCTTTACATACAAGTTATGACCACTTACCTCACGTTTACATCTCCATTAAAATAGTCTACATGACAGTTAATCCTTATATTTATATATATTTAGCGAAAAAGCCACTTTTGTAAATGTATTTAAATTGAATAGTGTATCGTGACAAAAACAGCCCAAAGTACCCCAATAGCACCCTTGGCAAAAGTTAATAGGAACAATTTCTCTTCATATTGCAACCAGGTGATGTATTAAGTCAATCCTGCGCGAGTCCAAATGCGCCCAAAACATTACGCGTTCGTCTTTCCAAACCCAATGACGTATGGATGGTGTTGTGAGCTTGGTGTTATGAGCCGTTTGCGCATTCACCGAGAAATAACTGCAACTAGCCACGTGGGCGCGGACCAATCAGTATGCTGGATTTAGTGATGACAACACTTAGTTATGTAAATATATGTATTTGTAGCTGATTCTGACCAACATGCAGCGTACATCTTAATAATATGTACATGATTAGTCATTCCGCTTTTCTGATGTCATTACAAGCATTCAAATCTTATTTTTCAGAACAGGAGGAGCTGCCTGATTGGATTGAGACATACAAATTTCATTCAGGCCTGATATCTGATAACCAATCATAGAATCATGTTTCCTGAGTGTTTCTTGCAGATAATGATTACACTTGATACCAATATTATTAATTCTGTCCAAGACTGGATGAGGAAGGATTTCAAATGTTATTCGGTGTACATGTAACGGATACATGTAATCTAGATGTTATCGGTATTCGTCCATGCATGACATAATGTGAGTTGTTGCTTTGTGACAGTCCTGGCTATATACATGTACCATATGTATACCAATGAATGGTATGCACTGAATCCAGTACTGTGCAGTGTGCAGCGAAGGGGGAGGCTTTAATATATACACCAAATGATGACCAATGTCTTCATCAAAGGCAAAAATGACACATCCATTCCTTCCTTGATGGAGACCGATCAGTGACGTCTACATTTTATCAGACTTAGTGGTGAAAATCTTGGCAAGTGAAGTTA
Source organism: Siphonodentalium dalli (assembly GCA_032622095.1). NCBI lineage: Eukaryota > Metazoa > Mollusca > Scaphopoda > Gadilida > Siphonodentaliidae > Siphonodentalium > Siphonodentalium dalli. The sequence continues at coordinate 190,664,298 of CP136063.1, read as the reverse complement.
GTGAATTCAATTCTACAACATACATGTACATGTACCTGTATGCTTCTGTATGTACCTGTATGAGTCTCAGAAAATGTGCACTATGGCATCCAGTGTATGCATTACCTTTGTTATACCGTACTTCATACTACTTTGACCAGAATTTGGAGGTGTACCAGTTTCATATCTCTACACACAGCACAACAGTACCCATGGATCAGTCTCAAGCCTTGTTTCTGAGCTTGTCTGAAGGATATGAACTTTTAAAGATATATTATGCACTTGTTCTGGTGCGTGAAACTGATCAGTTAGTACCAAGGCGCTATGCCAACTGGAAGAAGGTAGCATTCTACTAACATAGCCGAAAATCGAAAGCAAATCAACCGTATCACTCCATAGAACACATTGCCTGAGCTACGCTCATTTGTGAATATTTACTACTCGATTCGGGGCGCATCTATCGGCGATAATATAACGAAAACGAGTTCGCCTTTGATAGTTACTGCATTTAATTATGTATACTAATGATGGTGTGTGTTGTTAATTTGGATATAATATTTGTAAAAAGTACTACTTTGAACAAGATTATTCTCCATTTATATTTTATCACCCTATTGGAGTGTTTCACATCACTTTAAGTGACAAATTATTGCAGCATGTCAATATAATCAGATTCATGTACATGTACACACATACAGGCCTTAAAATCCATCACAGAATAAAAATATTCTGATGTTCCTTTATCTTTGTCAACCTGCTGTATCACCAAGTAATATGTACAAGGAGCTTAATGTGGCTTAGACATGTACCATACATGTACATTTAAAGACAGATAATCCGAGTTCACGCTCCTCAATTACCATTTCTTTGGCTTCAGGGGTAAAAATAACTTATTCGAGTTGAGGAACACACCCTTTAAAGTTCTGAGTTAAAAAATAAAAAATTTTGAAATCTGTTATTTTTCACCACCATGAATATTTCCCGGCCTAGCAAATATTCAATGAGTCGATTGACATAATCTTGATACCAAGTTGCGATGAACAAAATGTTGATTTATAACACGTTTTGGAAAATGTTACACTAGAGTTGACAGTAGTTCCAGTAATGCCCAAAGTAATTGACCACTTAACCACAGCAGAATTAAATGGCTTGTTGCCATTCATCTTGGGGAGAGCTTTCCGATGGATGGCAACAAGTCATATTTCCGACTAAATCCTGAAAAAATTCCCATAATTCAGCTGTGGTTAAGTGGTCGATTACTTTGGCCATTACTGTAGCATTATGTTTTGGTAATTAATTGATTAAGAAATGTTGTTCTTAGAATCTGATGATATGGAGACCATGGAGAGATTGTTTACCTTTAATTGTCAATGTTGACTTTAAAGCATACTAGTAACATATGTTATGTTTATTTTATGTATCCCTGCATAAAATGGGGTGATAAATTTATATTATACTCACATCTGGTCTTTTGATATTTTGTGAGTAATTTATATGAAAGAATGGCATTGCATGCTAGCAATTCTGATAAACATCACTGTTAAAATGAGGCTTGTTGCCATTCATCGGAAAGCTCTCAGAGAGCTTTCCGATGAATGGCAACAAGCCATATTTCCAACTAAATCCTGAAAAGTTACCCATAATTCTACTGTGTTTAAGGAGTCGATTATACTCGGGGGCATTACTGTATTCGATATCTCAAGCTGTTGCATACCGAAAAGACTTGGGCTAGTACCTGAACAGTAAACCTGCAATCTGCATGATTCATGAAACAGCTATTGAAAACATGCTGTATATACACAGAATTACACAATTTTGTTTATGGGTTTGTTGATATGACACGAGTGCTAGCGCACAATGACGGAATGAACAGCACACCCTAGAGTTCTATCTTTCCTCAATGGCACAAGTGCCGTATCAACAAATCCATTAATACAAGTGTCTTTCTGTGTTTATTACACATCACCCGTCCTAGAATATGTGCATTTAAAAATACAGGGTTACGATGTTTATTAAGGCACATACAGTGCTTGTTTTGTCATGTGTGATGATTTTTTTTCCTATCGTTTGAACTGGATACTCAAATAACAGAAATTGTTATATATTTTTTTAGCAACCGACAGATTTGAGGTAACTCTTTCTATAAATATATTGAAAATCATGTGTCGGGATGTAATTATTAGCAATCAATATATTTTTTGTTGCATATATAGGTTTATACAATTTTAAGAGGCAGAACAAGATACAGGTACTTTGTATAGTTTCATTTCGCGAATGTACACAGTATCTTGTTTGGCCTCTTGCAATTTTAGAAACCCATAACTGTAACGAGAAATTGTTGATTGTATATTTAAAGTTTAAAGGTACGGGAGGCCTTGGCGGTGGGTATGCTGTGAAAATATTTCCACCGGTCAAAAACCGCCACAAACAGAAAGAATATTAAAATGTAGACAGACTTTGTCCGTATACAAATAAGAAATATCGCATAAACAGTATGTTATTGTCATATGTTTGACCATTCTTATGTAAACAAAAGCATAAAAAGGTACTTTCCTGGTGTTTGTTTATATTATGATGGTAAACATAAAGAGCGTTCATTGTTGCTGAATTTTGATATGGAACGAATAAAGAGCATTTATATGATTTGTGTGTGATTAGCCAGTAACACTGTGCTGCCTTCTGTAACACAATCAGGCTCCTGCTTAGGTAAAATATAGTAGGTCTTTATGATAGCATGCTGTTTACGCGATGGTCATGGTATATATGAACAAAACTGTATGCGTTTTAATGTTTTTCTGTTTACGGTGATTGAAACAAATATGAATATTTTCGACAACTTAGGCCTCCCGTGCCTTTAAGCCCCCTTATTGTCTCTATTATACATTTAACAATGATATTTACAAAGAAGTTTTTATATTCAGATTAAATGTCAATTGTATATTTTAAAACACAATTGAAATTATATATTAATTTAAAATTAAATGTTTTTCTTAATTAAGAATTGTTTTCTAATGTATCTTTCCTAATTGGGGAAAATATTCCTAGTTAAGAAAACTTGTTTTCCTTACTTAGATTTATTTTCCTGCTTGAGAAAATCTCATTCTAGAAAAAATTGGCATCACTTAAGAAAAAATATCTTGACGATATTTCTAACTATAGAAAATATAATTTCTTGTTCTAGATTAATTGTATAGCTTTCTTAAATTTCTAGCTATTCTCCCAAGATAATCGCAGTATCTTAAACTTATCTTATTTCAAGAAAAATAAACTTATGTGAGAAAAACAATCTTTCCTACATTAAGAAAAAAAATCTATACTAAGATTTTTTTACTAGGATTTTCTTACTAAGATTACTGTGTTTTCTTAAAGAAATTTTCTCAGACAAGAAATTTTCCCACCCTTTCATTTCTTGACCTAGAAAATATGTTTTCTTATTTTTCTAGCTATTCTCCCAAGATAATATCTCATTTCAAGATTTTTTTTTTCCTGAATTGAGAAAATATTTTTGGCAGTGCTGTTGCGCGAATGGCGGATTCCTTCGTAGCCCCGCCCATCGCTGTCAACCGCGCTCGTCAAACTACCTTGTATGTCGCAGCAGTTTTGAAGGTATGATTTGTGGGTAGTTTGTAGGTAGTAAGTACTACCCACTGTGGGTCGCGTCGTATAAAAGGGCCGACGCTACCTACAGTGGGTACACTTCAACGGATTACGTATTCGCGTAAACGACTGTCAGTATTTAACTGACTTTTATTTAAAGACCCATTGGGCGTTTTAACCAAGACTTGATACAGGGTTTTTCGGAGTGTCACCCTTGTCTTTGGATATTTCTTAGACATTTGGCGAATTGCCTAATTGTCATTAATTAGTCATTTAACTTGACGTGGCCATACAGTGGCTCACACTGTAGCTGGTGTTATGCTAAGTTGGAAGTATATCAGGCCGTATATATTCTGATAGTGCTACCCACACAGACCTACAGTGGATTATCATCATTGAAATACTTGTATTCATATCTGAGAAGATACTTTTATGATTAAATCATACCGTTTTGTAACGGATTTGTCTGTTAACTTGGTACTCCACGGGCTTACTAGATACTTTCTCCCATAACGGATTATCATATAACTAGGCCCTCGTAGCGAGCTCTAAGCCAAGAACACAGATTCCAAGAACTCCAGAATCACAGAATACGGTTCAAGATTTATACAGATCGCAAGATCTACAACAATATTTTATTTCTGTAACATCGAGTAGGGGGAAACAGTCCACACTACCACGGCAGAACAACAATATAGTCAAGACCCCCACCACGTTACAATGCAGTCGAAAGCGCTGGTTGTCGTAAGGAAATGTCTGATTGCGCAATCGTGTAGATGTACCTGTTTTTGGAAGACCGTATGCATGTGACATTGTTCGCTGGTAACGTTGAGTTGTTAATTGAGACACATTAGCTTCACTGGTAATTGGAGCATTGTTTTCTGGTAGAACCGATTGTATATAAGTGTCGGCGACAAACTCAACATTCAAGTTTGTTTTTTATTTTTCTTTCTTCGCCAGTAACAAACTATGGTAATGTTCAGTCTTGATCACGCCTCTTGGTATGTATAGATGGGTGAGAAAATTAGCACACCGGTGCTCTCTGTACCAATTTTCTGATTTTAATTGATGATATATCTTATATACTTTGTACATCATTTTATAAACATCTGGATCATGCCATGAATCTCTTCGATGGCTAACGCCCGTGGAGATAATAATCTACCAGTATACAAAACCTGGGAATTTTTTTGAAGTTTTGACAGGGAACCTTATAAAGTTGAAGAAATAACGCGGGGAATATATTTCTTAGTTATTACCTGTTCATTAATGTACTTCATTGTATGACCCAACTCGAAATTGCTTGATTTAAGTGACCTTGTGAGCGATTTTGCTTTGCATCGCTTACAATTATGGAATTTCTCCTGGGTAATTAATTCAATGTATGGTGAAATGGTCAAAGCCCATATAATTTTCGAGTCGCCGACTAATTTTATTATAGTGCCTTGCTATATATGGCAAGCCGTTTTCACATTTTCGATTCATTGCTTTGTTCGCGTGCAGAATGGATACACGTCACTAGTAGCGCCTTTGTAGTCAATCTAGACGTGTCTAGTCAATCTTTTCTACTGAGACAACGTTTGATCGATTAGCTTGGTTAAAAGGAACCTAATAATTAGTTTACAAACGGCTCACTGTTAACATGTGTTTTAGCTCACTAATTAGTTCAAATATATAATACAGCCTTGATTGAGTAGTTGTGTAAGTTGTAACTTTGAAAGTTTGATCAAGGGTACTAACACCACTGTCTAGGGAATGTTACATCGGAAGTCATTCTATTGCCGGCTCTGTGATGGTCCAGGAATTATTTTTAGAATATAGGCCTGGCATAGATATTTAGTAACATAATATTAAGTGACATAATTATGTGGTATACTTATGGAATCGGACCATGCTGGTCAACAGGGTTAGGTAAAACAAAGGGTGTTGTAGAGTGGGCCATACGTTAGACGCCCTAAACGTGCACCCCACACATATCCCACCTCGATCCAAAATGGTCGCCGCCCAGAGGAATCCAAATCGGCCAAGGGTCCCCAGAACAAAAATTGACCTCACCCAATAATACTTAATCCTATAGATTTTTGTTGGGACTTGTGTCGAGAAATGGCATGGGTCGGCCATTTTGCATCGGGTTGGGGTGTGTGCGTTGTGCATGGGGCCCACACTACAACACTCTTTGTGTGACCGAACTGTGTCAAGGGGTGCCTCAAGGGGCCGAGAAATTGCACGGTCCCCTAGTTGAACCCCTCTGATGGCAGCCAGTTTTGATCGCGTGGGTGTGGTGAACATTTAAGGTGTCTTGGGGGCCACCTTACACCACTATATTTGACATAAATCGGTTAAGGGCCCACAAATGGTATGGATCCCTATATGATAGCCTCTGGACGGTGGCCATTTTGGATCGGTGTGGGCGAGTGGGGTGAATATTTAGATTGGTTTGGGGTCCACCATACAACACCATTTGTCTAAACTAAATCGGTCAAGGGACCGAGAAATGGCATGGGTGCCCTATTTGAACCCCTGGACGGTGGCCAGTTTGGATCGGGTGGGTGTGTTGAAAGAGTGCATTGGGGGCCACCATATACAACACCCTTTGTTTGATCTAAATATAAAAATTTCGAATAAGGAATGGAATTCACATTCGTGCTGTTCGGGTCATGAATGGTGGGGGAGGGGGGCACAAAAACTGATAGTGATACAAATATGTTTAGCTCTGGTTTCCACCAAATTCATACACGTTCTTCTCCAATGAAGTTGATGAAGCAAATCAGTTGAGTTAAAGACGACGCAATATGATCCGGATGACCATGGATCCATATGGATACCGATAGACTACAGGGAGTAAGTAGGAAAATGGCACGGACTCCTAAATGTAGGTCATGGGTTCTCAGTCTAAGGGTCTATTCATATTGCACACGCGCTGGCGATTAATCGCCGCGTTGTTTAAGGTCGAGCGGCTCTACATCCGCATGCGTTCGATTGCATTCCTTCCTCCCAGTGAGTACCACGAGTCATGCCATCACAATGGCAGCAGATTTGGGGGAACAATTTATAATTAGCTGGATAAATATTTACTATAGGACTATCATAGAAAAAGGGGGGGGGTTCAATTCCATGCAGATGGTAATAAATATGCACATTTGGTTCCAACATGAAACGCATAAAACACAATATAGTACGATCGCAATGCAGGTAACCGGAGTTATATGTGCATACGTGTTACTATCACTCAAAAGTGTACGATTCAATTAAGTGGTCCGATCAGAACTTTCAAACTTTTACTTATAGTTAGCCGAGTGCTGACTAACATCGTCTTTCTATATAGGACTCTTTTAAAACAGGTACACTTAAACATATGATATCCAGTAAAACATATGGGGAAAGAGGGAATGGGACCCCCCCCCCCCCCCCCAATGTGTTGGAGGAAAAAATTAGTTTTGCATGTAGGGAGTATGGTGGCCCCATGGTTGGGAGGGATTTTTATTTTCAACCCTGTGTACGACAATTTTTGTCCCTTACCCCCCCCCCCCCAATCATCGGTTGCCCAATGATAAAGCCGGTGGCAATAATGACAAGAGTGGCACGATTCAAATAAATACAAATGATAATAAGTGATGGGACTCATAATTCGACCTTAACAGTCACACACGCGTCGTTAAAGGTCGAATTCTGTCGCAAGGACGCTGTTCACATGAGCGATTGTTTCAATTTGATCATTACCATCATCAGTAATCGCACATGCTAAACGGCACACGCCAATCAATCTTGACCAGATATTTGACCTATTATGTGAATGTTCTATCAGTAAAAGTTGATTCAGTTGTAAAATGCCGGCCAGTCGGAGTTATCTGCGGTCGAAAAAGCGGAAATTAATTGTCTTGTGGTTGGCAGGAATAGCACATAAACGTGCTTTGAGCCAAATAAGATTCTGGTTCATCCGATTTGTCAAAAAAAAAAATTCCCGGTTGAATTGTCTATCAGTTGTAAATATTCCGACCATATGGATTGCATGATCTTAATATTTCCAACAGTTGGACATTGTTGGTACCAGTTATAGGAAAATGGCAACATGTATATAAGGGGATTGGGTGAATAGCATTTAAAGTGGTTTCAAAAATATCACAAGCGAAAAAATGTCAACCCATGCAAAGTAGTGGGGTGAATAAAGATTCACCCATTTTGGAATTTCGGGTTCCAATTATAGGGAGTGGTGAAGATGGACATTCCAAACAGTTTTGCTCGAGACTGACAGGTAATATAATTCGATTGAATTCTACAAAAATCACCACTGATGCCAGTTATATGTTGGAAACTTCGTTCCAAGCCATTTCCTTTCCCTACTGCATTTATTATTTTGTCGCCCATCAGTTATGAGAATGACTATGCCCGGATAGTATACGCTGGCCGAGTGAACCATGCAATTCTCTGTAACGGCTGGCGAGGATGACGAGGTTGATTGTAGAAGATGATTGGTCACGAATTGGACGTGGTTGCTTGAGGAAGGTAATAATTGGTCACGAATAGATCTGCGTTGTGTTAACACGCACCTTAAAAAACGCGGCGATTAATCGCACGCGCGTGTGCAATATGAATAGACCCTTAAATAGATAGGATACGCCCCTGTGGACCCTGTCCACAGGGAAAGGACCATGCGTGCCCATTATCGGTACAACTACATTTTTGGCATGGATAGGTAGGAAGTCATCTAGTTCCCGCTTAGCATTTGCACTTAAGTGCAAATATTACACTTAAGTGCAAATAACTACACTTAAGTAGGAACGAGTTAATTGTATGTTAGATAAATATTGTGCAGTTAATTCTGACATGACTCCAACCATTTCCCCAAAAAGTCCGCCCTATGGGCCACCCTACGACACTCTTTGTATGACCTAAATATGTCAAGGGGTGCCTGGAGGGGCCGAGAAATTGCATGGGTCCCCTAGTTGAACACTCTGAACGGCAGCCATTTTGGATTGGGGTGGGGTATGTGGTGATTATTTAGGGTGTCTTAAGTGAAAATGTTAAGTAGGGACTAGTTAATTGTCTGTTAGATAAATATTGTGCAGTTAATTCTGACATGACTAACTATTTCCCCATAGAGTCCACCAGACCAGCTTAATCTCTGATGGGGGTGTTTCTTATACAGTTTAATTGCATTAAGTGCAAATGAATTGTACTTAAGTGCAAATACCACATAATTGTGAGATCGGCGAGGAATTGGCAAATAGACGAAAATATCTGTATTTGTACTTAAGTGTAATTCATTTGCACTTATGTACAATTCCTCGCCGAATTCACAATATGTGATATTTGGACTTAAGAACAATTCGCTATTTGGACTTAAGTGCAAATATTTGCACTTAAGTCCAAATAAATCGAAAATATGATAACGGCTTGCCAAACCATAAATAGACGGTTTTAAATAACAATCTATGACATAAAATATAATTAAAATACGATAATTCATCACCATTTGGAACATCTGTGTCTCAGAAGGTGCCCATATAATAGAAAATAGTTGAAATCATAGAAACATTTTCCCCGTTTCGCTCCCAAAATCAACATAATTCAAACTAACATCTAATTTTATTCTATTGAAAATAATAGACTTTGCAGTACAGTCCATATGAAACTTAAACATAGAAAACACGTCGGTACCTCAACAAAAACACCATGTTCACAGTTTATTACACCGGTTATAATACAATGTTTTGGAGCTTCCTCTTTCAATGCTATATAATATGGCATATATGTTATATAATGTGTTCTGGGGGTGAGAACATTAGGCGGGCATTTAAGATATAGTATAAGTTCAAGGCCGTTTGTTGAACATATTATCTGAACTACTCCTCCAGCAACGTTTTTTCAGTAATTAAAGGGCTAACCCGGCCTTTCTATACTAAATACTCAATTGACGAGTAGTTCCCTTAGGAAATGTTCAGATAATAAGTGGACCTTGAACTTATTATCTAAACATTTACCACACATGAATTGTAATCTGAACTCGTATATCTGTTCGCCTTGTGGGTATATGCTCACACATTTGCACGGTATGTTTTGCAGGCATTGAGTCGTAAAAAAAAACACGTGGTGCCAGAATATGAACGGAAACATGCATATAAAATGCATCTGTGCTGTAGCTAACAACTATATATACGCGAGAAGTAAATTCTCTGTAGCGACGCTATGGAAATTTGCCTGTAATTAGCATGCAATTATCTCGCAAGAATCAATCATAGAGGTATTTGAAGGCAAATGCTAGTATAGCAACGTTCCATGTGGAACTACAGAAATGTCTACTTCTCCTGTCGTTAGCTTTGGTAAAGTAGGATTTTATATTCATGTTTGCGTTCGTATTCTATCACCATATGGATTTCTAATACGAAATGCCTGCAAAACATATATTTACAGTGCAAACTTGCGAGTGTGTATAAACATCCTGAACACCCCAGGCGAACAATAATATACGATAGACCAACACAACAAGAGGTTGCACCACGGTGCTGGGATACCCACCATGGTGCAAATTAAAATATGGGCAGGTCGGAAACCAAATTGTGAAAAAATTTGTGATGAACGAAGTACTTGATAATTCGACGGACGGAAATCCAAAATTTTCAGACCAAGAAAGAGGGATAAGTCTTGACAGGAAAATGTGAACTACGTCAATGAACCCTCGTTTGAAGGCCATCATGGTGACAAACCTGCATACCAAATTTCATCGAGATCTGATAACCCATGATTGAGATATATGAACCCACTGACAGAAATCCAACATTTTCAGATAAACAAAGAGGGATAACTCTTGAGCAGAAACTGTCAACAACGTCAATGAACCCTCTTTTGACAAACCTGCATACAACATTTCATTGAGACCCTATCACCACGGTTGAGATATATGAGCGGACGGAAGGACGGACAGACGGACGCATACAATCCAGTATGCACCCCTTTTTTGGGGATTGGGGTATAATAAATTATTTTATATAACTGAATGGGGGAACCCATTCAATAAAGCAAAGGGTTAACCAGGGGGTGTAGATGAAATTCCCACTAACAGCGATTTTTCAAGCACTACGCTCAACTTGTCACTTTTAAATGGATGGGATGTCATTGGTCATTAAAAAAGGTTTCAAGCCTGTAATTCTAAAAACGGATTTCCCGACCCTTGAATTAAGGAGGACATAAGAAGATCGAACTCCATATTTGGATTCTGAAGGCCCATCCATTGTTATGATCCCAGGGTACCCAGCACGCGGAGATTATCACAAAAGATATCAACGGTGTGTTCGATTGGGTGTTTCAAGACCCTGGACAGATAATCGATGTTGTCTTGGCCATGAATGGATCTAATGTTGATCTTTTTATCGTTTGTCGACGATATTATTTCAGGATATAACGTTAGTAAGAAGCTAACCCTTTCTTGACTCACTATACACTAATTGGAATCTCTCATCAGTTATAAACGTATGCATTGCATGTTCATTTGCACAGGTCACTGGCACAAAACTTGTCACAGCACATACATGCTGAGTCCGTGCCTGAATGCTTTAATCATCATCATCGTCGCCATCATCATCATCATCATCATCAACAGCATCATCATCATCATCATCATCCTCAACATCAACAAACACAACATCATCATCGTCATCGTCATCATCATCCTCATCATCAACAACAACAACAACCACAACAACAACCATAACAACATCATCATCATAATTTCAGAATCAAATAAGTCCAATATGAACTTATTTGATTCTGAAATAGGCCCATAGTGAGCTTATTTAAGAAAAATATTAAGAAATATATTATTTTTTTTTAGATCAAACATTTGAAAAACAAACGCCGTTATAACCTCCGCCGTGGTGCCCCGAGTCGTCACCACACCAAATTTGGTTGAAATGGAACCAAATGTGAATATTTAGGTCCAATAGGAATCTATTTGCACGAGGATATGTTGCAGCACTAGATTTACGCTCTTTAGATATGTGTTTCCACTGTGGCCCGCGCCATCCAACGTATGAAGCTATTGCACGAGGATATATTGAAGCAGCATAACAAAATATTAGACTGTAATGCGCTCAAAGCGCACAGAGCGGCCGACGGGCCCGTAACGCACAGTAGGCCCATTTGTACAGGGGCTGCAGCCCCCCCCCCGCCGAATAAAGGTTCCCGAAGCCTGTTTCCACTAGAATAATGATATACATAGGTACTTTTAGTGTTGTGACCAATTTTGACCTGTTGTGTTTTGATAAGCTGGAAACATATTCAGGAATAATGATAAAATTTCGACGACCGCACGTCCCACGAAGACAAGATGGTTTTCATAGGAGGTTGGCTTTTTCGAACAAAACAAATCGAATTAAGAAAGGGGAATTACTCGGTAAAAACAATATTTTCCGTCGTCTATATAAATTTCATAAATTGTTCAACAGCCAACACTTGAGGACGCCCCGTAACTTAACCCGTTTTATTAAAATCATAACCGGTCATTTTATTAGCGATCATTGAGAGGGTGTCAGTATATCTGCAGTATATGTGTTATGTAATAACTTAACCCTTTACCCAACAGAAGGGCCCTGTGCCAATGCATTTTCTTATATATGCGAGTCGACCATAGGTCGCCTCGCATATATCAGAGAATGCATTGGCTTAACACATTAAAAATTATAAAATTGTTAAAGAATGTAAGAAAAAATTGTAAAAAGTGTTAAAAAAAAGATTTGTTTTAGGCCAATGCATTCTCTTATATATGCGAGGCGACCTATGGTCGACTCGCATATATAAGAGAATGCATTGGCACAGGGCATAACTATAACTATCACAATGTGGTCAAGGAGCCGGTTCCAATGATATCCATATTTGTATGGTTCTATTGAGACAGACCGAAGATATTTTAGGCTGTTGAAGCTTTATTTGGCCGGTTTGTTGGGTAAAGAGTTAACTCATATAAAAACTTCTATAAGACTGCAGATGCTGACTGGAATTTCAATGATTGGCCCTCACTATAAATGTTGTAGTTCCAAAATATTTATTTGAAAAAAAGAAAAGCGTGTTATGCATTAAAGGGTAATCTTAAAGACTACCATAATTGTAGACATCTGAGTGCATACATATATTAATCGTATATCCAGCAGTAGATTAACCATCATTGTTGAACTAATTAGACTTCGTTAAGTAAAGGGTTTTCGAGAATTTAAAATTTTCACTACATAGAATAGAATGATTTTTTGACTAAACGAAAGGGCCAATTTCAACATGGCCTGTGTATAATCATGCCAATGGGATACACATGGATATCCAACTGACTTGACAGTATTTTGTCGGGTTACTACATATTAGTTGTTATCTAGGTCTTTCCTTTGGAATCTGAATATAATTTTACATCAGGAGACAAAGTAATGAGAAACAAAAAGGATTGATAAATTCATAAATATTTTGGAACCACAAAATTTGTAGTGAGGGCCCATCACTGAAATACCAGTCAGCATCTGCAGTCTTATAGAAGCTTTTATAAGAGTTAAGCTGTTAAGTTATTACATAACACCTATACTGCAGATATACTGACTCTCCTCTCAATGATAATAAAACGGGTTAAGTTACGGAGTGTCCTCAAGTGTTGGCTGTTGAACAATTTATGAAATTTGATTGTTATTTGGTCTGATGAAAAAGGATTTCTTCAAATATTTTCCCGACGTCTTTAAATGATGGACGTCTTAAAATAGAATGATATTCATCACCAATGTCCCCATTATTTCATAGTTGACAATGGGAAGATGAAGTATCAGACTGGATTCGAGCCACTGAAACAGATAATTTACAATTTCTAAAACGGAATTGACAAAGATTAATTCTATCAGGAATATTAAAAGTGGAGAGATAGTTCTCTGTTGCAAAGTTTGGTTTGAGAATACTACGTACAAACCGTATGCTGATCAAATATCGTCTGCAGCTTGACAATACACTTGTTACTGTACAGAGCATTATCGTGAATAACTCACAAAAGGTGATAAATGGCAATGAGATAATCTATTTTGTGTGCCCTGTAGTAATCTTATCCAAAAAGAAACCATTCTTTTCTCAATTGCTGACGAAAGTGAAAGTACCAAGCTCTCCATAAACCATATTGTTATGAGTTGATTTTCCAACTTTAATTAGACTTTTTAAAAATTGACGATGAAACCACTCGACCTGCTAAAAATTGCTATGACCGGATACTGCACTGCCATAAAGTAATATTGGTTGTATCATTTTATCAAACATTTAACACTGAATATTGACAGGCAATTTAATTAGTTAGGCTATATAGCGCATTGCAATTACAGTCTTTCTGGCTTAATTGATCTGTTTGCAATTGGCCTTATGGAAGAGGCCGTTAAAATGGACTGTCGTTCCAAGATAGATATTATCATAAACAACTTCGATATTCATACATTCAAAACTCAATATTGGGTATTTTCTCACTTTCTTCTATTTCTTCATCACTCAAAATATTTATAATATCATTTGCAAGTATGTCATAGCATTTATAAGCTATACAGAACATTCAAAATACTTTATAAGGGCAAATAATCATCACATCCTAATGGAAATAGGTTCATATGGGGCGTAAATATTCACATAGGCCCATATTGACTTATTGTTTATAAAATTATACTAACTCAGCACAACAACCCCTAGTACCCATTCGAATAATTAATGAAAAAAATATAAATTCATTTAAAGAAATCCTAGGCAGTCTATCGTTCGACTCAGTTTTCGGCTGCAATTCAGCAGAACAAGCTTATCAGAAAAGTATAGTACAATATATATCAGCATATGAGCAAGCCTTCTCTCTCAGATACACCGAACAAAGGAAAAAATATATCAAAAGGGAACCATGGATTACAAACGGTTTATTGCAATCATCATTGAATAAAAGTAAGCTATTCACTAAAAAACTAGCAAGCCATCGACAATCAATATAGATAAATATAACTCATTGGATTAAAATCTCAAAAATCTCAGATTTCGAAATAGATTTAAAAAAGAATTGAAAAATTAATATTTATCGCAATATGCGACAAAAGTTAAATGCAACAACTAATTTTGTCAAGACTGTAAAGTGGCTTAATATAGCATTGACCCCTAATCCTCCCATCATTGTAATGCAGTCTGGTATGTTCACCTTAACATTTTGGCGGACGAAACGAGAAATTGCTTCCTACATATCGATATATGAATTCCTCGATAACCTGACACAAATACCACCTGCCTCAGCAACAACGATCTTTCAATGCATATGATAATCGGAAGCCATTACTTGCCCTGTGCCAATGCATTCTCTTATATATGCGAGTCGACCATAGGTCGCCTCGCATATATAAGAGAATGCATTGGCTTAACACATTACAAATTATAAAATTGTTAAAGAATGTAAGAAAAAATGGTAAAAAGTGTTAAAAAAAGATTTTTTTTAGGCCAATGCATTCTCTTATATATGCGAGGCGACCTATGGTCGACTCGCATATATAAGAGAATGCATTGGCACAGGGTATAACTGTAACCATCACAATGTGGTCAATGAACCGGTTCCAATGATATTCATATTTGTATGGTGGTATTGAGACAGACTGAAGATATTTTAATCTGTTGAAGCTTTATTTGGGCGTTTTCGGCCGATTTGTTGGGTAAAGGGTTAACCAGTAAAGAATCAAAACAGCCCCCACCATTAGTGACAGATTTATTATAAGCCCATGAATACAACCAATACATATGTATTAACACATATACATGTAGATGCATCCCATAAGTGGTTTGGATACTTTATTTGTCTATTATGAACTACATTATATCCTTTTCATTATCATTTCACGCATTAGTTGTCACTTTATGTTTGTATACGTAGGGGCGACAGGAAGACGGCCATCTGGGCCATGTCGCTCTTGTATAATATCATTTTTGTTTGTTTATTATCACCATTGTCATAAGCTTGTAAATATTATACAAATAAACAATCATCATCATCATAAGCCCACATTGAGCGTATACCCGTTATTTCGTTTAATGCCACGGGCCGTAGTGAAAACAGATTATAAAGAGCGTGAATCTTGTAAGTCGTATCGATGAACAAAGTAGATTAAATAATGCCAATATGAACTTATTTAATATTCAAAATAAGCCCTATTGTGCTTATTTAGCCTATTATGCTTATTTTCACGAGAGCAGGTTGCAGATAACAGAGGTGATACATATCTGACACCTATCTCACTAGGGAAGAAGTCTTGAGAGGCAGTTTCCTTTACAAATACACGACTTGGCACCTACATACTTATAAGTTATATATCATTTATGCTGTCAGCACTGAGTTTCATCCACATGTTTGTTCTGTCAACCGTCTCGAAAGCTTTTCTGTAATCAACAAATGCGCAAAATCACTTTTTTATATTGTGGGGGTATATATCAATTAATAAGCTAAGCACAAGTATATGACCCATGGTTGAACGCCTTCAAGGAATCCAGTTTCTTCGTCGCCTATAAAATCCCTGAAGCTTCTATGTAGTCAGTGAGACGGACACTAACCCTTTCAATACTAAAGCATCATTGGTGAGTTGTTATCCCATAGGAAATGTACAGATAATAAGTTCCACAAACCATATGTTTCCCTCAATTAGTAGGACTCCTTCTGTACTTTAATTTATCTGTCGTCTGTTTATATTACATGTACATCTCTGCAAATGAATAGACACGAATAGCTTACCCATGAAGCTTATGCGAGTGATTCCTCTATAGTTGTCAGGATCATCCGATGAGCACTTAACTGTTGTTTAGAGTAGGGCTAATCATTCCAGTATTCCAATTAGTTGGAATTATACAAGTGTTCAAAATTATGTCAAATATATATTAACGACAGAGTCGTTATTTGGTGGTAGAATCTGGATTCAGAATCCTAAACCGATTACGGGTCGGGGCTAAATCGAGATTGCACGGATTCTAGGTCAGATTTTGAAATCCACGTGGTTCCGATACTATGTTTAATGTTCTCCCAGCGTCAAACATGGCTCATGTATTTGACACAAGTATATATTGTAAAATTGTATCTTATATTTATAATGTTCATGTTTGTTGTGAAAGTCATGTTTTCTTCTATGTGTACATACATGGCACCTAATTAGCTGGCAATCCGACTTAATCGCATTTTTTTTCAAGTTAAAGAGTGTTTATTGATGAGGGCAAGCATTTCTAACAGCTCTAGATCTCCTGAACATCAAATTCCGAAGACGTTGTGGAGAACATACGAAACTTGTCTGTTGTACAGGAACGTAGCGACAGGGGTTGGTTTGGGGTGTCTCGAACCCACCCCGAACTTTGGTACAATTTTCTTAGCTGTACACTGTGTACAGTCATTGATACGTGATGCAAATCAGGATTGTTATTCCGTACAAGCCAGCAAACGCAACTAACAAACCCGACTTTAAATAAATACATATACAAACGTATGACTAACTCGGGGAGGGGGTGACCGGTGATCTGTATATATGTTCAACTTGTTTTGGTAGTCATGTTGCTTTGCCATTACTAATTTATTTTTCAGTGTAATGGCATGTGGGAGAGGGGGTACCCTTAAGTGAGTCAACACTTGTCCTCCAATCCCATTGTTTGTATAAACAAATGTATGTGTTATATATCATGTGTTATCTAAATTTGACAAATAAATATGTCTAACCTAAACTTTGGTACATTTCCAGCAGTTGGAAATTTCATGCTTGACACGTACAACATTAGTTGGACATTAATTTGACACCATATATAGGTTGGAATTATTCTCATTGTTTGATTTTTCAACCAGCAAAAGTTGGTAATTTTCCAATTTGAGGGTGTGTCAGGTTGGATATTTCCAAGGGGATGCAAATGGAATTCTGCGAACCTGTGAGTTTGATGCTTGGTTCAAGGGGGTGCAGTTGGTCGGAAATTTGATGGAGCACCCCCATGGGAACCGTATAGCCACGTCCCTAGAACTTGTACGTGTTGGTATCTAATCAATGAAATTGACTGACATTGTCCAGAGATCCTAGAATAAGCTTTACATTTGTGTCTGTGCGATTGGGAGATGTAGTTCATGTGCGATCACAAGACCACAACATTAGCTTCATGGGCAGAGCGTTATTTTCCAACTAATGTACAGCACATTGGCCAAAAAAATGCCCGTGTTTCTGCCCTATACAGAGACTATTGTGTAAAACGACTGCATTTAACGAAACAAAACATTTTAAATATGAAATTGCTGTAAGACTAGATAGTACATACGTGTATCTGATAATCCATCGATATCATATAATCCTACTATTTCTTGAATAAGAAGGAACATATAATAACGAACAAAGCAGAAGACATATCCATGCAGATTCACGTGAATTCGGTCAATGGTGACGTATCCGCCGAATTTGAAATCGACATACGTTCGGGCGGTATTTTATGGATGGAAATATGAAATGAACATGATGAAAGTGACAATGAACTTGATAATGATTTTATTCAAGTTCGCCACCAACCGAAGTGCTCCCCCCGGCAACGTTACTATCAATAACATTATTATTTGGCTAATTTCAGTAATATTCTCCCCGTTTACACTCGATAACACACATTTGTCCCCGCATTTAAAATTCTTCGATATATATCGTTTATATTCTGCAATAATTCGTACACAAGGGACGGATTATTATGTTTTATTGTGTTTTTAAACTCCGAGGTGGTGAAATCTCGGTTTGTTTACATTATGAACGTTTGAGTCCGTAATCGAAATTAGAATCTGAATCCGGATTACGACGAAATAACGATTGATTACGATTACGGTCTGTTTGTTTACTGATTCTGGTCTGTTCGTTTACCGAACCACGTCGTACGGAGTCTAATCCGTAATCTGAATCCAGATTTTCTCACGAAATAACGACTCTGGGGACATAACATCAGTCGGGCAATTTTTCAGATACTAGGAAATCATTATTATCAATTTACCAATCTCTGTTACATCGAAATCTAGACAATCAATGGGCTATAAGCTTATTCTCAATATACTGATCCTGTGATGAAATAGATATTATAATTTTGTGAATAGAGATTTCATTATTTATCTCAATATCAAGCAATATGCCTACACAACTGTTAAAATATCCCATCATGACTACTATCCATCTAATGTTGATATTTTATAGTAAGGATATCCCCTACAATATACTAAAAGATTGTACGTCACACCAACTACAACACTGATATCTAATTCCTTTGCATTCAGGTGCATCCAGAAAACATTCTCACATGTTGACCGATAATCTTGTAAAATATCAACATGATATGACGTATTATTTCTGACCAGTAACCAAAGTCAATGTGTGACTCTAAGAGAATTTGGGTGTGTTTCATTTTTCGTGATAAAATGTTTAATTTTTCGTGATAAAATGTTTAAACCCCGAAATAATTAGGGTCAATACAATTTGTCATAGTACATCTCACTATAAAGGCAAATCATATAAAGGTTTTTGCAGTATGATTCAAGAATGCCAAGATTCAATTTGCTTTGTATACAATTCACATTTAAACATTTTAGAAGAGATTATGTTACAGTTACTGATAATGACTCATTATGTTCAAAAGATACATCGCTGTTTACATGTACATTACATTTAGTTAGACAGTGGTCAGGACTACAAGTAGCAACCGCTGCATGTATCATTTAGGAGCTCTGATAGTGCAGTATTCTGTGTGTTATCTTAGTTTTCAGAAAGATTTAGAAATACAAGTTTGTTGAGTATCAACACCGACAAATTCTGATTCACCGAGTGAACCGTATATTTATACCTAACATAACATAAATAACATCAAGATACACAGAACGAGTCGAATGACTCTTAGTTCCGAATTATATCCTTATTTTACTGCATGGCAATCCATCCCTTCTGTATCATATTCGTACCGTATTGGGCGGAAGTGATTGTCCAATAGAGTTTTGAATTCTGCTAGCGTTTGCGATTGTACAATATAATCAGGCAAGGCATTCCAACTGGAAACAATTCGGTTGCAGAAGAATATTATATCCCGATATCCTTCGATGATCTCGAATATGCCAATTTCATAGTGTTACCTCTTGTTCGGGTGTACTCTGCTCGCTTGAACAGTTTACTCTCGTCCACGTTGTATAAATAATTCTGGTATTTGTATGTCTCTAGCATATCACCTCTGAATCGGCGATATTTCAAGGACAGCAAACCGAGGTTTATCATTCTGTCTCTATAACTTCATTTTCGAAATTGCGGCACCAAGTTTGTTGCTCGCCTCTGCACCCGTTCAATGGTTATGCTTCTGTTCTTCTGATGAGGGTTCCAAGCCGTATTACAATATTCCAGTATTGGTCTCACCATGGACCTGAACAAGTAGCTAAATGTATCTGGTTCTAAACTGACGAAAGTTCTCCTGATTATGCACAGAGTTCTATATGTGCGACTACACACACTGTTAATATGGCAATCAAACTTTAGTTGCGTATCAATAGTCACTCCCAGATCTTTTTCATACTCGCTCACTAGAATTGGTGGCCTTTCTGTCGAATCTGTCATGTTGTATTGATGGCGAGGGTTGTTGAATCCAAAGTGCAGCACGTGAATTTTTTAGGAATTGAATTTATGTTGCCAATTTGTTGACCATTGTAGATATACATGTTCTAGAGGAATCCGAAGTTGAGTTAGCCATAAAATCTTTTAAACTTAACAAAGCCCATGAGCACGATGGAATTAGTGTTAGAATGCGCCGCGAAACAGCAAAATCAATAGCCCGCCCACCCGTCCTTCTATTCAGGAAATCTATCAATACAGAGAAATTCCCCGAGTCCTGGAAATCCGCAAACGTGATCCAGATTTTCAAAAAAGATGATCCCGCTGATGCCAAAAATTACCGACCAATTTCACTTCTACTTTGTGTAGCCAAAATTGTTTAGAAAATGGTTCTGAAACAGATTAGTAACTTTTTCACCGAAAATGAATTCTTGTATTTCCATCAATCAGGTTTTCTCTCAGGTCACAGTACAACATACCAGCTATTAGACTTATATCACAACCTGTGCCAATCCCTTGATAAAGGACTATTTACATGTTCTATATTATTTTATATATCCAAAGCTTTTGAAAGGGTTTGGCATAGGGGACTGATTCATAAATTGAATGCTTATGGATTAGAAGGAAACATATTGAATTGGATAGAAGACTATCTAGATAACCGGACACAAAGAGTTCTAGTCAATGATACATTTTCAAAATATGAGATCATCCCAGTAGGAGTGCCACAGGGGTATATCCTGTGACCGTTTTTGTTCCTCGTCTATATAAATGATTTAGCCGACGGTATTGAATCTGTAACGAGAATGTATGCGGACGACTACCTGCCTCACGAACAGTCACTTTGATCATAATCTACTTGAACACACTATGAACAGCGACTTAGGGAAAATTACAGCGTGGTCCAGAAACTGGCTGGTCAGCTTTAACCCAACTAAAACAGTTGGCATGTCCTCATTAGTTGCGCCCTCAACAGAGAAACCGAACCTAAAGTTTGTATGAAATTCAATTGACTTCGTGTGGACAAGCATAAATATTTAGGTCTGGAACTCCAGTCAAATCTCCAATGGAACGCCCATATTGAAGGCTCAGTCAAAAGAATTGCCTCGCGCCTATCTCAACTCCGACGGATTAAATATCAACTTGGCAGGAAAACCATTGAAATTATTTACAAAACATATATATTACCCCTATTTGATTACTCAGATGCAGTGTGGGACAATGCTTCGGATTACTTGTTAGAGAAGCTTGACCTGCTTCATATCGACGCTGGACGTATAGTCAGTGGAATCACCCGTTCTGCTTCGGACAATATGGTACTACAGGAAGTTGGTTGGCCTTCACTCTACAAAAGACGTCAACTACATAAATTGCAGACACTCTATAAAATAGTTAATAATTTAGCACCTTCCTACCTATCTACCATACTTCCCCCCAGATCACACGAAGTTGCAGATTATAATTGGCGACGTCCCAGTAAATTTTATTCATACTATAGCAACACTGAACACTTCAAACAATCATTTTTCCCAGGGATAGTCTTAGAATGGAATAAACTTCCCAAATTAATCACCGAGGCGGACCAATTTTCTACCTTTAAAATCAACTGGAACCAGATAGATCCCACGCTCAGCCCCCTTCAGCATTTCTACGCTGGACGCAGAAAATACAACATTGTTCATTGTCGAATACGTAATTTCTGTAGTGAACTCCGATCTGATATGTTCAACAATTACATCGCTGATAGCCCCGCATGTTCCTGTGGAAATCTATATGAGGATGCCTACTACTATTTCTTCATGTGCCCATTGCCAAATAGAGCGCTCCGATTTTTTTGAGAAACTGACCCGTGAAAATATCACAATAAGCGTTACTACATAACTCATGTGTGGAATATCCCATGTCTCGTCCCAAAAAAATAAGAAATTATTTCTCATCACACAGCAATATATTGCAGCGACTAAGCGTTTCGATCCCTAAAATATCTTATTTGTTTTACTTTCGAATCCACTTAAAATTGCTTCCGGAATTAAAATTTGTCACGTGGCAGTCACCTCACATATGGACAAACCTCACATTCGAACATTTCGTTCTGATTAATTATATGTATTGCCTTCCAGAGCACAACAGTAACCACAAATCGAATACAAGTGTTTCATTAATTTTACCTCCATAATACAAATACTAATAATAGCTAATTATATTAGCAATTGCACCAATCGTACCAAACATCCATTATGTATAGTGGCATTCCTTAAATAAAAATTGTCCTCGACCAGTAGCCAACCTCGTTCTAGCCCGATAATCTTTGGAAGGCAATACATATTAGGTACCTCACAACTTATCACCATGTAAATACGTTTGTATAGTCATCTTGATTTCATGAGTGTTGTTATATTGTATTGGGAGAGAGGCTTCATAAGTTGTAAAAACTTGTGCCCCAATCCCTTTTGTATATTATGCAAATAAAAAAATATGTTTCAAGTCTAGAGGAACAATGGTCAGCATTAGTGAATTGTGTATTTGGGAGCTTGAGAGTGTATTTATGTTATTCATGTTGGTCAGATTCATTTCTTGATATTCTGAAAGTTTGAAGAAAAAAAACGTTGGTTCAGGCACTCTGAATGTATTGGGCCTAGCTATTTAGTATAAACATGTTTATTATTTATCCAACTAGAGCTACGTGACTTAACGGTATAATTTTTATCAATTCACAAATAGTGGTGCATTCTATGACTCCATTTGGAGGGCACAATATTGGACTTTGAAGCAAAACCAAGCTACTATATATGTGATGACCCTATATTATATATATATAGTTTTCAATACTTTATGGGTACATTTTTATAACATATTTTGACGTAAATGGCTTAAGTAAATGTTTATCGCGGCCGATGAATTATACATGGCCAACATGTACGTGCATGGCTGTACAATGTTTACATCCCCCACATAACCAATTAAATTTAAAATACAATATTTTCGGGTCATGTAGACAGATACCCTTATGGGTTAACTGTCTCCAATTGTTAACCCGAACGATCACCACGAAAACTTAGTTTTAGAGACCACCCTTTTAAATCTTGACCCTAAAGACAAAACTGAAACAAGGGACATAAAGCCACTCATAGCATTTACAGTGGGTACATACTTTTAACGATCAATAATACCCCATGGTCAGAGAGGTCCTGCTAATATGCTATGCTGGTGGGTCTTGTTATATTGCTAGGGTGCTGTTTTCTAGAATAACCCTCAATCCTTTGATCGTTTCTTTTTCAACCAGTGAATGTCCAACTACATGTGCATTTAGTGTCCTTGAGAAAAGGGCAACAGGTCTACCCCTTGATTGAGACTCATAGCTAAGGCGTAGTCAGATGCGTCCGACTTGATCACGCAAGGAACTGACTCACCAAAAGTATTGCATTCTCTAAGTCACGTTTAAGGCCACCGAAACCCAATACTGCGTCAGCATTCAATGGAAAGTATTCTCTAAGTCACGATTAAGGCCACCGAAAGCCAATACTGCATCAACAAGTCGATGCTGTGATAGGGCGAATCAGAGAAACGATCGAGTTTTCCACCTTTTGTACGTAGAACACCCCAATAGCTCTTTTCATAGATTTTAAACTATGGAATGGGGAGGTTTCTCAGTGGCTTCATTCGACCAGAGTCAGGTTTAAAACACCTGATAAACTGATAGAGTATCCTAGGAGATCGATTGTTCCAATAGAGGATACACACTTGTCCCCATTGAATGTCAATCTATTTATGAGATATGTCCAATAACTTTTGAAGAATCTCATGTTCTTTCTGATTCATTCCACACACCGTGATGTTGTTTACATAAACAAATACTCCTGTCTCATCATTCTCCGCGACTAGCCGCCCATCACTCTATGAAAGCAAGCAAAACCATTTGTAACATAGACTAGGACACGACATAATTGTCCATTGACTTCAAAGGCAGCGTACTTCTCATGTACTCTTTTATTTAACTGATCTGATAATACCCCCCTTCGAAGGTCACGAGAACTGTATACCTTATACTTGGCAATCTCTGATACCATACAATTTATATGTTAGGGAATGGATATGCATCCAGTTATGTTGATGGTTTGTCATGACCAACACTTGATATTTTGGAAGCGTTTCAGCGTCTGACTTCGAAAAAGCGAGCATATTAAACAATTATTTCTGCAGTATCGCCTCCATAAATATGACTAAAGAAGTGACAACAATGGCCAGTGATGGTGCGAAAAAACCGAAACTCGACTGCATTCTCATTGGCGAAATCGTAGTCTTTAATGCTCTAAAAGATATCAAAGTTGACAAAGCATCTGGGCCGGATAAAATAAATAATCCATGTGTTCTGAAACATAGTCACAGTATCCACATCTCTTTAACATATACAATCGATTTATTGAAAAAGCTTATTTTCCAGTAGAAGTAGGCAATTCATAAAAAGAGACCGGGGCAATCCAGAGAATTACCGACCAATATCCTTGTCGAGCGTTCTCGGTAAAATCTTCGAAAAATGTATAACTAATCGCATTATGTCTTATCTTCAATCGAATGATATTCTGACATACAGTTGGTCCTGCAGATTCTTCAACATATCAGCTATGTGACATATATCACCACTTGGCCATATCTATAGACGACCAATGCGATGCCCGTCTGTTATTTTTCGATATAAGTAATTAAAAAGCTTTTTAATAAAAGCAAATTGTGGCACGACGGTGTAGTCTAAAAGCTCAAACTGATAGGCATCCGCCATAAACTTTTTATGTGGTTTGGGTCATACCTGCATAGTAGAAAATAACGATGCGTTATGGGATCAGGTGCTTCACTGTGGAACAATCACAACTGGAGTGCCTCTAGGTTCGTGTTTCTTCCTATTTTATCTATAATTTCCATTAATTATATCGTAAATGATATAGCATGTGGCTTCTGTCTCTTTGCCGGCGTCACTTCCATATCTCTTTCTATCGACGACCCAGTTGAAGATGCCATCAAGATATCAAATGACTCTAATTATGGTCAGACAGGTGGCTAGTCAAATTCAATGTTTCAAAACCCGAAGCTTTGACCCAAGACTTGATATGAACAATCAGCCCATCAAGGAAATTGTTATAACTTGTCCCCCAATCCCTTATAACTTGTGTTTCAATAAATATGTTTAAACCAAGGAAGTGGACACAAATACATATCTTGGATTTTCCAAAGTAAAGACTGAAAATGGAAATCACATAGAGCAATTTATTAAGCTCGGCATGGAAAAGAATTCCACTTACATATATGAGGAAACATCCTTATTCTATTGACAGACCATCCCTTGAAAAATATTATCTCACTATGGTTAGATCTGCACTAGAGTGTGCTGTTGGTGGCGGTTGCATAAGGAAGAAAGTGTCCCTTGTAAAAACCGAATGGGAACCCCTTAAGTTCGTCAAAATAAGGTTATAAAATTATGTACGGCCTATCGCATTCTTACTTGCGACATCTTATTCCCAAAAAAACTGAAATAACAAATATAAACACACGACAGGCCAGCTCCCAACTTTGACTCAGTGGCCTTGAAGAAATCATTCATCCACTTGACGACGGATCTCTACAATGCTTTGGACTCAGATTCAATAATCTACGAATCGATATCATCCTCCACAAAGTCACTAAGCCCTAAAACGAAAAAAATCCCCGACAATTTTGTGAAGCCTACAGTTGAGAATGCATATAGTGGATACCTGGTTTACACTGAACGTTATCGCCGATCAACCGTATTGCTCGTGATGGGAATAGGGACACTGACCACTACTCTCTGACTTTTGAGTGGTACTTTTCTGAGAGAAACTCCCGTTTTGAGTCCCTAAGTGATACTTACAACATTTGCATAGTCTTGCGATATCACAATCAACACATATGTGAGTCTATCTCCCGAATTTCCTCCAAAAAAACAACAAACATATTTTAGAGAGCTATTATAGTACATTGTGATAGTCTAATTATTTCGTCGTAGATGATTGATTGGGGTTTATGTCGCTTTCGGCCACAAAGTCCATATAACGACATTGCCAATTTTAGTGGTGGGGGAGATCCGCACACTTACGGCTAATCTAACAGTGATTTCAATGGCTGTTAAACTCGTCGACCATGCGCGGCAAACCACCGACCACCAGCGAGTAACTGGCAACTCCACCAGATAACGATTTCGAGTTGCAAAGTCCATAATGGAAACATGTATATTTGAACCTTCATCGCCAGCGCTGGAGGGCGAGACGACTTGGAGTTGTCCCCCTAACCGGCTGTTCCACCGAGGCCTCTTTCGTCATAGAATCCATCGATCAACCCAACATAGTTGTACACAAGGTATATAACTACGTAATGATGTATATGTATAGCCGATTGAGTCTTGATCAAGTTATAAGATTACAGGAAATGAATGATAACACCTTTATATACTCATTAACCCTTTACCCAACAAACCGGCCAAAACCGGCCAAATAAAGCTTCAACAGCCTAAAATATCTTCGGTCTGTCTCAATAGAACCATACAAATATGGATATCATTGGAACCGGCTCCTTGAGCACATTGTGATAGTTACAGTTATGCCCTGTGCCAATGCATTCTCTTATATATGCGAGTCGACCATAGGTCGCCTCGCATATATAAGAGAATGCATTGGCCTTTGACAATTTTATCATTTTTAATATGTGTTAAGCCAATGCATTCTCTTATATATGCGAGGCGACATATGGTCGACTCGCATATATAAGAGAATGCATTGGCACAGGGCCGTTCTGTTGGGTAGAGGGTTAATGTGCAATGCGCACAATGTGCATTATTCACTAATGAGTCTGTAAAGGTGTTATCATTCATTTCCTGTCATCTTATGTAACTATGCGATGTTCGTATTTTGACGTCGTTCGATACAGTCGGTCGGCATGAGGTTATCTTAACCCGCTAATTGTAAACTACATTACAGTGCATCTCTCTCTGAAATCCAACAATTTTCCACCTATCATCGTACTCCTCTTTCGGCTTTATGCATCTCCCAACAGTACACTATTTACTAAATTTGTTTTTCGTTCAATTATTATATTCACTTAAATTCACACACAACAGTACTATTAATATGTATAATCTGACGTGATTGGTTCAATATATGTCTGCTGTCCCAGGCCAATCTCAAAGCACTTGTCCTATCTCACGTGTTAAAAATTCGTTTGGAACGATAATTAAATAACCATTGTTTGATGCCAAATTTTCTGATCATTTATTAATAAGAAATCGATTATTTACAGGGATTGCACTCACAATCGCACCACTGTTATGAAATATATACAAAACTATACTTATTGTCTGTAAGGCTACATCAAACGGCGCATTTAAACACAGAACGTCTCCCAGTGGAGTGGATTGCAGTTTGCCAGACTAGTAGTTGATATGTAGATTTCACTTATTATATTCTCGCGGGCTGTGGTATTACGGTACGTAATATTCGCGGAAACGACTAATATCTATAGGCACAAAGCTTGATGTCGATTCCGTTCCATGACAATATCATTTTTCATATAATTGTCCGATATATCACATATTGTAATTTTCATAGAGTAAATACTGTTGAAGCGCTTGAGATATCTATGGAGATGAACTATAGGCTCGATGATCCATTAAATCAGTAGTCTAGTTCTGAACGAAATCGTTGTCAACCGAGGTGTATTTCCTCGATTTTATTGCAACTGGATGACAGTCATCATTACAATTTGGAGAACAATTCAGGTGGTACCACCGTGGACGATGTTAAGCCACACACAGTGTATGAATCAAAAACATTATCGCTGGACATGAACCCCCAAGGTTTATTTGAACACTCATGTTTGTCCATGAAATAATGTCCTAGAATTACATCACATCAACGATTTTCGAGCACTGAGAGTCGAATGCATTTGTTGTGTCATTGTGTTTTCTAATCTCAAGTCAACTGTGATTCGTCACAGGGCTACTGAGAGCACTTGACGCCATTAATACGTGACTTTAGGAGAGATTGAAATCAGAGTGTGTCAACGAGTTTCTGGTAAAGAAAACTTTCCGAACTGCCGGTATCC
Organism: Siphonodentalium dalli; assembly: GCA_032622095.1. NCBI lineage: Eukaryota > Metazoa > Mollusca > Scaphopoda > Gadilida > Siphonodentaliidae > Siphonodentalium > Siphonodentalium dalli. Next base: position 190,636,027 of record CP136063.1, on the reverse strand, counting down.
ATTAAGTCCATTAATAGAAACATTGATCACTGCTTTGCTCAAACGCGCACACATTATATATACGCTGCAGTTACATACGCTAACGTATTCATACATGCAGACGTTCCAGTTAACCGGGACTTTAAAGTGATGTGAAACACTCTGGTAGGGTGATCAAAGAGAAATTGAGAATAATCCGAAGTAGTTATTTGTTACGAATATTAATCCAAATTGACTATACACACTGCCATTATCATATATTAATTAAATGCAATGACTCTCGATGACGAAATCATTTGTGTTAGATATGGTATGTCGATTTCTTTAAAAATTTCGGCGATGTTAGCAGAATGCTACATTCCCCAGGTTGACATAGCACCTGAGTACTAACTCAATTTAACGCACCGAACAAGTCCATAATATGTCTTTAAAGAAAGGCATATACAGCGGAGAAGTGTCCACTCTTTGACAGTTAAGACACGTATGTTTCTCTCATGGGACAGGGCCGACGAGGATGAGAGTTGTAGCCACAAAAAAACATTTCTGTTTTGCATTTGACCGTAGTGCAGCAGCAAATGTCACTTTCTAGTCAGCGCGAGGGTTCTGTTCTGTGTGTATATATATGTTATAACCCGCTTGGGTACCTGTACAAGAAATATAGACCAAGGCCGCGAAGCTGCCGCGGTCTATATTTCTTGTACAGATACCCAAGTGGGTTATGACATATTTATAAAACGGTTCACACCCCAGGCAAACAAAATTGAGCCACATTATATACTATACAACGATTACCTATCAATTACCATTCAATCAAAAGTTGATTGAATGGTTTGTGGTGTTACATTTTCCTGTTGAACATTTAGTCAAATGCTCGTTGACAATCGGATCACTTGCGTCAGCATTATTTATTAGCGTTGATAAACCATTTTGTCTCCGAATTTGAAAACGTTTTTATAATGATGACGTGTTTCTGGATAAAACAGATTCTTCATTGTGATAATAAACTGTTTCGGCTGTTAAGGTTATTTTTCGTCTTGTTGTCATAATGGGATTATCGTTCAGAATGCAGGAGGCAATCAAAGTTCCGGTAGTGTTCGGACTCCGACGTGAAACTATTCCACATTGCATGAAGTGTGTGGGATGAAATATAACCAAACCTGTATATATTGCCTGCATTTTTGGCGTACATGCATGTATATGCGAACAGTTTGTGGAATGTTCTCAATGGTATCATTCCAAAGCTCGTGATTATTTAGTCCAAGTCTTCTCGTACTAAAACCGGCTAAGATATTGGGATGGAGGTGCCGGTCTTTAGTCCGAGTTCCAGGCCCATGCATTCTTATGACACGACTTAAGCGTTAGTGACCCGCTCAAATAAAACCACAATTATATGAAATAAAATATCACAATTGCGACAATAAACGGATATTTTCCGCAGAAGACATGCTATTTTATCTGAAACCCACATCAGTTGTGAATTTAAAACGGTAATTTAATGCGAAAAGAGACATTTACCTCAATGTTTACAATTTTTTAAAAGTATGCGAACTCGGTTGACCTCGCGAACTGTGTTCGGCATTTTCCGTTGAAAATATTCCGTAGATTTTGGACAACAACGCAAATTACGATGAATTCTCCATTGTAATCGTAATTATGTGTGTCAATAAATAAAATAATAAATAGATTAATTAAACATTGGAGATATAAATGTAATACACTAAATAAATGAACCTTAAGTTTGAAAAGTCCCACTAAAACGGAAGAACTATATTTCGAAACTGTGTGATTCGGTTCTCCGATTATTTTATCAACACAATGTCAAAATGCACATCACACGCATGGCAACTTGGCAAGTCAGACACAAGAGTTCTAATTTGCTCCAATTTTGACAAGTTGCTTGCGAAAATTGTCAACAAAACTACCGTTCTAATCCTCCATTATGTCATTAAGTTTTTAGTGCGGGAATTGTTCTGAAAGTACATAGAAAACTGGACTTTCGGGCGATCGGTTTTCGCCATTTTTGTTCGGAAAACCCGCGCTATATATAGAAACGGAAAGTAGAATTCCCAGAACAAACAGCGGATTATGCCGAACTTATTCGGACCACTTCGGCTTTCGGTTAAAACGTAAACAAACAGAGAAACAAATCGATGTTTGTGTCAATCAACCGGAATATTCTATGTGTAATTTAACATTAAAGTTAGATTATTATACACCATTATGACCATAAGATGTAAGCCTTTCCGATGTATATAGCATCATGGGTAACTTTTATTATGTTTGCAAAATATATTAAAAGAATTAATCTTCCCGGAGTAACGACCAATCCCTATATTTGCCTTATACGTTAAGTTTAAATTTGTTTCACCTTATTATGTAATTCATTGGAGCGCTTAATTGTCCCTTGACCTCTTGTGTAACAGTAACAAGCTATTTGATTGGCTACGTACGTTCCGTGCTTTCTATAAACTTTTACTTCCGGTTTGTCTCACTGCATTCATTTGAAATAAATTCGGCGAGTCGTCAACATCTTATTGACACACATAATTACGATTACAATGGAGAATTCATCGTAATTTGCGTTGTTGTCCAAAATCTACGGAATATTTTCAACGGAAAATGCCGAACACAGTTCGCGAGGTCAACCGAGTTCGCATACTTTTAAAAAATTGTAAACATTGAGGTAAATGTCTCTTTTCGCATTAAATTACCGTTTTAAATTCACAACTGATGTGGGTTTCAGATAAAATAGCATGTCTTCTGCGGAAAATATCCGTTTATTGTCGCAATTGTGATATTTTATTTCATATAATTGTGGTTTTATTTGAGCGGGTCACTAACGCTTAAGTCGTGTCATAAGAATGCATGGGCCTGGAACTCGGACTAAAGACCGGCACCTCCATCCCAATATCTTAGCCGGTTTTAGTACGAGAAGACTTGGACTAGTGATTATTGTGGATTATACATTCCAAATAGGTTTGGATTTCGTTCAGTTTACTTCCAATCACCCCGCCCCTCCCGACAAACCAAAAAATATTCAATCGAAAGTGTTGGGCCCCCACCCATGCCGCCCATCACCTCTATGTGAAGGGAGTGGTTGGGGGGGGGGCTAACACCGGGATTGTCGAAGGCGCCGAATGGCCTCTTCCTTAACCACCCCTATGACTGCTACTGACCGTGTTTTAACTTCCCGAGTGACTGTTGCTATCATTATGGCGTATTGTTATATAATTTCACACCTTCCGCTCCGATCTCCTTTCAGCTTACTATCCAATTAATGTCAATTTATGTGTGATATTTAGCTCAATTCTATATTTTGGCCCTGTCGAAATACAGATTCATACAAGAAATATTGTTCATGAATTGGAGAAATTTGATTGGCCGAGGGGTGTGAACCAATTTATAAAGAATGATATTAGCAGCAATCACATTAGAACATGATTGAGAATAAAGTTCATTGCTGTGTTCAAGTGCAGGGTCTTATTTTTTAACAATCGTCAGATAACTGGTGAGGAAATGACATTTATGAAAGCATCTCGAACACATTCATCTTTATTGTAAACATCAGCAGTAAACGCCTTGAAAGTATTCTCTATCTAAAACCCCTGTCACACTCCGCTGCGATCAGGCGGCGCTTGCATTGCGCTGAAAAATTATCAAAGCGCCAAGCTAAACGCATTAAGGTATCCAAGAACCGATTGGTGACGCAGTTGACACTGGCTAGGACGGGAGAGGGTCCACACGAGCGTCACTGAGTGCCAGAGCGCCGCGCTTGTTTTGTGCATGCACAAAACAAGCGCAGAGGTTCTGCGTTCTGACCAGGGCGCAGTACTGTCGCCGTGGCAGCGAAAAGCCAGCGACGTGAGCGCCCGGTTGACGTAGCAAGGATGCACACAAGCTACGCGTGGTCGCAGTAAGAAACCAATCTTGTCCTCTGCGACTGCAGTAAGCTTAAAACCCCTGTCACACTCCGCAACGATCAGGCCGGCGCTTGCATTGCGCTGAAAAAGTACCAAAATATGAGTAGCACGCAGGAGGAGCGCGGAAAACTATGCCGCTTATCACGTTTTTATTGCGCTCTTATTACGACCCATTGCGTTTCTACTTTGTCAAATATCACGCTCTCACGCGCTCTCACTGTGCTTCCGTTAAGCTATAAACGTCCTCAGTGCGTCCAAGTCGATGTCATTGTGATGCTAGTACGTTCTCAATAAGTTTGTAAAACGTTCTCTGCGTGGGCGCGGAGAGTATAAATAGCGCCTCCTGCGTGCTCCAGTCATAGTCAGTTTTTAGGTTGTGGGAATATATCCAACAATCCACAATAGCCTAGTTGTCCATGTTCCAATTATTTATGTTCCGGATATATAGTCATAATTTAAATTGAGCATATGTTTCAATTCACTTTTCCACTATAGTATGATAGTGATAACGCGAATTTCGTCAGGGCTCAGCGTTGCTAAATAATATATGCCCTTTTTTATTTTTGAATGGCATGACCTATGGAGGCCGACAGCACCATTCCTATGGTTGTTTATGCCTGTTTACATTTAGCACATGTATATACGGAATACATTGGATTCCATTTAGGTGCCACTTCACTTGCACTATTCTTATTGCGTATTTCATGTTATATATTATGTGCCACATTCGTGAGGGAATACATGTACATCCGATTCCAGTTTAAATTTGCATATTATATGCAAACTCCGATGGTGTGGGTGAGCAGATCGCATTTCAAAGTGGGATCGTACTGTAAACCTGCTGCAAACGTTGGAAGAACGCCATTTGTCACGCTTGGACATATAACGAGAGCCATATTTGCAGTGACAACATCGTGTGGACGTTCTATGATCGGGAACCAGTCCACAATACCACGTGGCAGCGCAATTAGGTCGGGAGAGAGACGAAAGAAATGATTTCTTGCTGCGACCACGAGTAGCTTGTGTGCATCCTTTCTGTGTCAACAGGACGCTCACGTCGCTCGCTTTTCGTTGGCGACAGCACTGCGCCCTGGTCAGAACGCCGAACCTCTGCGCTTGTTTTGTGCATGCACAAAACAAGCGCGGAGCTTAGGGGCGAGCATGGGGATCCTCTCCCGTCCTAGCCAGTGTCAACTGCGTCACCAATCGGTTCTTGGATACCTTAATGCGTTTAGCTTGGCGCTTTGATACATTTTCAGCGCAATGGAAGCGCCGGCCTGATCGCAGCGGAGTGTGACATGGGTTTAATCGGACAAATATAGTCTATTTTGGATTGTTTGGTATATATTCCCACAACCTAAAACTGAATATGACTATGACTGGAGCACCCATGAGGCGCTATTTATACTCTCCGCGCCCACGCAAAGAACGTTTTGCAAACATACTAGCAACAAAGTAGGAATGGATCGTAATAAGAGCGCAATCAAAACGTGGTAAACGGAATAGGAGCATACCTTGTTTTAAAATTTTGTACAGTTTTCCGCGCTCCTCCTGCGTGTTACTCATATTTTGGTACCTTTTCAGCGCAATGCAAGCGCCGGCCTGATCGCAGCGGAGTGTGACAGGGGCTTAACTGACGGACTTCTTGAATATGATTTAATGCCTCTCCAGGTTGTATCCATGTCGATAATAGGTGTCGAGCCATCACTTCGTTTTCATGACAAATATACACAGTTTCGACGGCAGCAATTAAAAACGAAGTGCACTCATATATATGTATTCATCTACTGAAGGAGACACAAAGTTAAAGATGCATAATCGCAAATTACTATCTCCTTGATTTCGGGGGTAACAACTATTTGATTCGAGTCACCAATCGAACCCACCAATCAAAGCTCAGAGTGATCAGATATCGATGTTTGAAATCTATGATTTTTCACCACCGATAATTTAAAGTGGCCCAGTAAACAGTGAAGGAGAAGACGGTCTCGGACCAAATTGCGGATGAAGATGGATAACTCTAAAATCAAGTGGCTTTTTTTGTGTCAGATATTTGACAAATCGGCAAAATTTAGTTGAATAAAATGTTGATAAAACAGTTTTCGGGAAATTCTATACTATAGTTGACTGTGGTTAGCATTATTTTTGGGCAATTACTCGATTCTGATAACTGAAGCGGTATTTCAAAAAAATGTTGTTGTTCTTGTTGTTGTTATTGTTGTTGGACTCTGATGATATGGTGACCATCGAATGGGATTGAGTACCTTTAATCAGCATGTTGAGTTAATCAGGGGCATCATTGTCAACTGAAGCGAGGACATTAGTGAATGTTCATTTCTAATGTAGCCATTCGTTCGCATCGAATCGTTCTTGGCAAAGAAGTTTGTCCAGTTGTACAAGAGGCGTATCTTTTCTGTCCAAGAAGCGTAGTTGGTGAAACTGAGATAATTGAATCGGTGATGATATATATCTATTCACCAACTAAACTTGAACATAACATCTGTAATAAATGAAACAAAAAATGATTCAAATGTCAGCCTACACCAGTATACAACACAAGGGTTAATTTCGGATGCGCAATAGAGTAATTTTGAAAACCAGTACAAAAGGTCACAACTCAGAATGCTGTTAAATGGGAAAGGGTGTCTTTACGGAGAATATTATGACTTATGCAAGGGTTAATTTCGGATGTGCAGCAGAACAATTTGAATAATTGAATAATGACGGGTCTCTGTGGACTTTCCGCTCAATAAATTTATCCAAATGGGAAGACCGTGGCATCGTGTTTATTGAACGCTGTCTCAATAACGACTTCGATTGCCCCTTTCATAACATAACGTCATGACAATATCGCCCTATAGCTATCGATTAGCCTATAAATATGTTATTTCGCAATTGACAATCGAACCATCACTATAAAATTGTTGGTGTGTATACACTGGATAACGATACGTGTGGTATAATCATGAGACAAGCATATGATGTTCAGGGGTTTAAATTACAGAATATTGAAGATCTACGATCAAATAATTCAGATTTCTTAAAGCCACATATGGGGCAGTTTGCGCTTCAAAATACACTAGATAATATTAGCTTTCGATTTTTTTTCGCTATCGAAATAGGTCGATGACTACATGAGCTACCTTTCTACGGCCATTATATATCACAGAAAGACGCATTGAAGTCATAAAAATACAACTTAGGACACAGTGTTTGGGTCCCAAAACAAACAACAGCCATGTTAGTGTGGTCGTGGTACGCAAAAAAAGGGGTTGACCCAGAAGAAATTGGTAAAGAAGCGATCTCGGTGTCATTCAACGCGGGAGAATCTATGCTACAACATATCCAAAATCCGCTAAAATCCGCTTTGGGCAAAATCCAGGATCCAAGATGGCGTTCAACATGGCAGCCTTTAGTCAAAAGAGATTCTGACTGAGATTAATTCGACATAATGAGAACAAATGTTGCCATATTTAAACAAATGTAAACATTTTTGCGAAGGTAAAGTATTATGCCACATACCTATAGAAAAAATGGAACCCCTCGCCCCAGATGGCTGCCAAAATGGCGGCCTAAACTCGAAAATTTGAAGTTTTTGCCTAATATCTTAAAGATCAATTCCTGTTGTTTGATAATGGTTCAGACTGGCGACATTGATTAGTCATATTCATGTTAATTCAGCATTGGAGCAATGAAATATACCATAAATGGGGCCCCAGACTCATCTACACCCTCAAAAATTTGATTTTACAGAACGCAGTATAAAATTCCACAAAAGTCTCCATTGGGATTCCAGTCATATATCAGCAAGAAATGGACAGAACTGTACAATGTAAGTTGGGCATACCATTATCTATAAATATTCCAATTCAATGAAACCCAAATTGGCGCTTTGTCTTAAAATGGCTGCCAAAATGGCGGTCAAAATATGAAAAATGGCAGACATTTAGAATGGTCGTCAGAGGGTTAGACCCAGAAGGAATTGGTAAAGAAGCGGTTTTGTTGTCATTCGACGCGGGAGAATCTCGTGTATAACATATCCAAAATCCGCTAAAATCCGCTTTGGGGAAAATACAGAATTCAAGATGGCGTCCAACATGGTCGCCAATAATAATGAAAATGGCAAATATGTAGTTATTCAAGAAAACCCACCCGACAAAACGCCAATTCGGCACCAATACACATCATTGATTGAAATCAATGTTTTTTGTGGGTATGAGTAGCCAATCACGATTCAAAATGCTAAGATGGCTACCAAAATGGCCACCGAAAATTGTCGAAATTTAAGTTCTGCTCAGAGGAAAGCCGAAACAACACTTCGGTTGTGAGCTAACGATGACAGACCTATTAAACATGTTGCCAATAATCTAATACCACAATCAGTTCAGCCCGTAATGTTCCAACTAAGCAGTATCTATTGCAGGATCCAACACGATGTCCACTTACTACGAGGGACTATCTGGAAATGAATTAAAAAGAAATAAAATTGCTACGAATCTGGATTATTTGAAAACACAGTGTCAATATTTCTACTTAAAACGACTATTCCGAACATCAAATATATGGGCATCGGTGGTCTAGTCCGGAAGCATCAGGCTATAATGGGTTTTCCAGTGATGGCGAAAGTGAAAAGGACAGGAGGGAAAAGCGAATAATCTGGGGTTTACTTAATTGGTGGGCAAGTTGGTTATCGGAGCTGGGGAGTTTCAAAGTAAAATTATTTTCTTCAATATCAAGAGGAAAAATGAAAATTCGCACGTACATTGTATACCCTTCGCACTCCATGTGACAATTCCGTGTCATGCGATTGTGGGTATTTACATGTGGATAGAAACATTCTAGTAAATATATAGACTCACCGATATCTTCTACACATTTAGTGAATTTCATCAATGATATGTAGACACAATGTGTGCCACGGTTGGATCTGACCCGTAGGCGTAAAGGTATCAACCATTTAGCTTGATGAACTGGTATTTCAAGGTTGTCATTGGATAGAAATGCCACATGAACATGGTGATTAACAACGTGTTTGTTTAAGAAATGTGAACAATGAACATGTTATTTTCCGGATGCTAGACAATCAAACTGCCACATAAGGCGTTCATCCATGCTCATCAGAGCACGAAATATGTGCAAATTAATGACACGAAAACTATTTCATGCGGACGACGTACTCTAGACCTACATCCAACGTCATTTCCTATTAACTTTTATTGTTTGTGCGGACGGTTTCGAGGTTTGAAAATCCCGCTTGTCCAAGAAAACCTCCACATACTTACGGAGTCGATGTGTAAACAATGTATGGGGATAGTTTCTTCAGACATATATGTATTTGGGACACGTATTTTCTAGAACATAAGAGATCACCATTACTGGAGAGTTGATATCTGGGAAGAGATCAGAGTAAAACTACTTTTCTTACATGTCGAAATGGGGAATCCAAGGGATACATTTAGTTCCAGCTTGAAACTTGAAAATGATGGCCGAGCCCGAATAGTTAATATTTTGTCGCATCAGTGCTATAATATAACCCACATTTTCAACTTTCCGAGAAAATGAAGGTTGAAGTTTTTAGACAACATTTCTCCCAATGTTGACAAAGCATGACGTATTGTTGTATTTATCCCAATGAAAACTAACATTTGCTGTTCATTGCACCACATATTGTTTTCTGTTTACTCCCTCGTTTTCTTTTAAAAAGCAATAGCTTGTTTGGAGATATGACATTTTGCGTATGACAGCGACGATTCGTTTCCGTGCTATAACGAAGTTGTGCTAATAAATGCAGATTAAGCTAAATATGGTGGCAATCGCATGTGTCTATGAACTAAAAAGTGCCTATTCTACACCATGAAAATTCACCCATGTGCATCATCATACAGAAATGTGTGGAACAATCACAAAATTTAAATCACCAAATGATCACGTGACTAACATGGAGATACTACCATATAGCACACATTTTAGAATTCACAAAAACAAAACAGAAGTCACGTGGACAACCTGAAGCGTCCGATCGGCTGCTGTTGGACATATGACTTCATAGCACGAATACTTGTAAAGATCGCTGGAGATACGACATTTGCTTCACTGGTTTGTGCGAATATTTGTCATCCAACGCAAAGACAGTTTGGCCCATCGGATTGGATTTTTTCTCACGATTCGAATGGTATCAAATACTCATTTCCCGCCATAATGGACTTACGACATTATAGCACTGATCCGTCGAGATTTTGTCAACCTGCGGGAATCCACCAAAAGATTAAAAATAAATAGTTTTGATGTATTTGAGCCACATACATGTATATTAGCCAACTATCAACTGCATCCACAACTCACAACTTCCATTATATGATAAGCTGGGCAGAGTCTACCATTTTCGTTTTGGAAGCCATATTAGATAAAATTTATTGTTTCTTTTGGTCTATTTGAGATGGAATGTTCACAAATAAAAGAAACGCTCAATTATTTTGTAGACAAGATCTGCTCATCCCTAAATATCAAATGTGACCAGAACCCCAAAGTCGATTTTGATTAAATTTCATACCGCATTCGTTATAACTTATTAGTGAAGGACCGGAGTAAACTATGATCTAATCGATTAGACAAGTCATTGCTGGAATGATCAGTTGACACGATCATTGAAAGAATATACCCATTGTTTCCCAGTTCAGAGAGCAACAAATGATAAACAGAAGTGATAGAAAATAGTATTTTTCACATCGGGTGGCCATTTTGGCAGCCATTTTTGGTACTGATTTTTAAGTTTTTACATAGAGCTAGCATAATTGCATCATAAAGAGGTAGACATTCGTATTTATTTAGTCAATTTTATTCATCAACCACTACTTATAATGGATTGAATGACACTGTGATCAATATCCGCCATTTTCCATATTTTGACCGCCATTTTGAGACAAAGCGCCAATTATGGTTTCATTGAATTGGATTATTCATAGATATTGGTATGCCCAACTTACATTGTACAGTTCTGTCCATTTCTTGTTGATATATGACTGGAATCCAAATGGCGATTTTTGTGGAATTTTATACCGCGTTCTGTAAAATCGAAGTTTTGAGAGTGTAGATGAGTCTGGGACCCCATTTATGGTATCTTTCATTGATCCAATGCTGCATTAACATGAATAAGCCTAATCAAAGTCTCGGACCAAATTGCGGATGAAGATGGATAACTCTAAAATCAAGTGGCTTTTTTTGTGTCAGATATTTGACAAATCGGCAAAATTTCGTTGAATAAAATGTTGATAAAACAGTTTTCGGGAAATTCTATACTATAGTTGACTGTGGTTAGCATTATTTTTGAGCAATTACTCGATTCTGATAACTGAAGCGGTATTTCAAAAAAATGTTGTTGTTGTTGTTGTTGTTGTTGTTGTTATTGTTGTTGGACTCTGATGATATGGTGACCATCGAATGATATTGAGTACCTTTAATCAGCATGTTGAGTTAATCAGGGGCATCATTGTCAACTGAAGCGAGGACATTAGTGAATGTTCATTTCTAATGTAGCCATTCGCTCGCATCGAATCGTTCTTGGCAAAGAAGTTTGTCCAGTTGTACAAGAGGCGTATCTTTTCTGTCCAAGAAGCGTAGTTGGTGAAACTGAGATAATTGAATCGGTGATGATATATATCTATTCACCAACTAAACTTGAACATAACATCTGTAATAAATGAAACAAAAAATGATTCAAATGTCAGCCTACACCAGTATACAATACAAGGGTTAATTTCGGATGCGCAATAGAGTAATTTTGAAAACCAGTACAAAAGGTCACAACTCAGAACGCTGTTAAATGGGAAAGGGTGTCTTTACGGAGAATATTATGACTTATGCAAGGGTTAATTTCGGATGTGCAGCAGAACAATTTGAATAATTGAATAATGACGGGTCTCTGTGGACTTTCCGCTCAATAAATTTATCCAAATGGGAAGACCGTGGCATCGTGTTTATTGAACGCTGTCTCAATAACGACTTCGATTGCCCCTTTCATAACATAACGTCATGACAATATCGCCCTATAGCTATCGATTAGCCTATAAATATGTTATTTCGCAATTGACAATCGAACCATCACTATTAAATTGTTGGTGTGTATAAACTGGATAACGATACGTGTGGTATAATCATGAGACAAGCATATGATGTTCAGGGGTTTAAGTTACAGAATATTGAAGATCCACGATCAAATAATTCAGATTTCTTAAAGCCACATATGGGGCAGTTTGCGCTTCAAAATACACTAGATAATATTAGCTTTCGAAATAGGTCGATGACGACATGAGCTACCTTTCTACGGCCATTATATGTCACAGAAAGACGCATTGAAGTCATAAAAATACAACTTAGGACACAGTGTTTGGGTCCAAAAACAAACAACAGCCATGTTAGTGTGGTCGTGGTACGCAAAAAAAGGGGTTGACCCAGAAGAAATTGGTAAAGAAGCGATCTCGGTGTCATTCAACGCGGGAGAATCTATGCTACAACATATCCAAAATCCGCTAAAATCCGCTTTGGGCAAAATCCAGGATCCAAGATGGCGTTCAACATGGCAGCCTTTAGTCAAAAGAGATTCTGACTGAGATTAATTCGACATAATGAGAACAAATGTTGCCATATTTAAACAAATGTAAACATTTTTGCGAAGGTAAAGTATTATGCCACATACCTATAGAAAAAATGGAACCCCTCGCCCCAGATGGCTGCCAAAATGGCGGCCTAAACTCGAAAATTTGAAGTTTTTGCCTAATATCTTAAAGATCAATTCCTGTTGTTTGATAATGGTTCAGACTGGCGACATTGATTAGTCATATTCATGTTAATTCAGCATTGGAGCAATGAAAGCTACCATAAATGGGGTCCCAGACTCATCTACACCCTCAAAAATTTGATTTTACAGAACGCGGTATAAAATTCCACAAAAATCGCCATTGGGATTCCAGTCATATATCAACAAGAAATGGACAGAACTTTACAATGTAAGTTGGGCATACCATTATCTATAAATATTCCAATTCAATGAAACCCAAATTGGCGCTTTGTCTTAAAATGGCGGTCAAAATATGAAAAATGGCAGACATTTAGAATGGTCGTCAGAGGGTTAGACCCAGAAGGAATTGGTAAAGAAGCGGTTTTGTTGTCATTCGACGCGGGAGAATCTCGTGTATAACATATCCAAAATCCGCTAAAATCCGCTTTGGGGAAAATACAGAATTCAAGATGGCGTCCAACATGGTCGCCAATAATAATGAAAATGGCAAATATGTAGTTATTCACGAAAACCCACTCGACAAAACGCCAATTCGGCACCAATACACATCATTGATTGAAATCAATGTTTTTTTGTGGGTATGAGTAGCCAATCACGATTCAAAATGCTAAGATGGCTACCAAAATGGCCTCCGAAAATTGTCGAAATTTAAGTTCTGCTCAGAGGAAAGCCGAAACAACACTTCGGTTGTGAGCTAACGATGACAGACCTATTAAACATGTTGCCAATAATCTACTACCACAATCAGTTCAGCCCGTAATGTTCCAACTAAGCAGTATCTATTGCAGGATCCAACACGATGTCCACTTACTACGAGGGACTATCTGGAAATGAATTAAAAAGAAATAAAATTGCTACGAATCTGGATTATTTGAAAACACAGTGTCAATATTTCTACTTAAAACGACTATTCCGAACATCAAATATATGGGCATCGGTGGTCTAGTCCGGAAGCATCAGGCTATAATGGGTTTTCCAGTGATGGCGAAAGTGAAAAGGACAGGAGGGAAAAGCGAATAATCTGGGGTTTACTTAATTGGTGGGCAAGTTGGTTATCGGAGCTGGGAGTTTCAAAGTAAAATTATTTTCTTCAATATCAAGAGGAAAAATGAAAATTCGCACGTACATTGTATACCCTTCGCACTCCATGTGACAATTCCGTGTCATGCGATTGTGGGTATTTACATGTGGATAGAAACATTCTAGTAAATATATAGACTCACCGATATCTTCTACACATTTAGTGAATTTCATCAATGATATGTAGACACAATGTGTGCCACGGTTGGATCTGACCCGTAGGCGTAAAGGTATCAACCATTTAGCTTGATGAACTGGTATTTCAAGGTTGTCATTTGATAGAAATGCCACATGAACATGGTGATTAACAACGTGTTTGTTTAAGAAATGTGAACAATGAACATGTTATTTTCCGGATGCTAGACAATCAAACTGCCACATAAGGCGTTCATTCATGCTCATCAGAGCACGAAATATGTGCAAATTAATGACACGAAAACTATTTCATGCGGACGACGTACTCTAGACCTACATCCAACGTCATTTCCTATTAACTTTTATTGTTTGTACGGACGGTTTCGAGGTTTGAAAATCCCGCTTGTCCAAGAAAACCTCCACATCTTTACGGAGTCGATGTGTAAACAATGTATGGGGATAGTTTCTTCAGACATATATGTATTTGGGACACGTATTTTCTAGAACATAGGAGATCACCATTACCGGAGAGTTGATATCTGGGAAGAGATCAGAGTAAAACTACTTTTCTTACATGTCGAAATGGGGAATCCGAGGGCTACATTTAGTTCCAGCTTGAAACTTGAAAATGATGGCCGAGCCCGATTAGTTAATATTTTGTCGCATCAGTGCTATAATATAACCCACATTTTCAACTTTCCGAGAAAATGAAGGTTGAAGTTTTTAGACAACATTTCTCCCAATGTTGACAAAGCATGACGTATTGTTGTATTTATCCCAATGAAAACTAACATTTGCTGTTCATTGAACCACATATTGTTTTCTGTTTACTCCCTCGTTTTCTTTTAAAAATCAATAGCTTGTTTGGAGATATGACATTTTGCGTATGACAGCGACAATTCGTTTCCGTGCTATAATGAAGTTGTGCTAATAAATGCAGATTAAGCTAAATATGGTGGCAATCGCATGTGTCTATGAACTAAAAAGTGCCTATTCTACACCATGAAAATTCGCCCATGTGCATCATCATACAGAAATGTGTGGAACAATCACAAAATTTAAATCACCAAATGATTACGTGACTAACATGGAGATACTACCATATAGCACACATTTTAGAATTCACAAACACAAAACAGAAGTCACGTGGACAACCTGAAGCGTCCGATCGGCTGCTGTTGGACATATGACTTCATAGCACGAATACTTGTAAAGATCGCTGGAGATACGACATTTGCATCACTGGTTTGTGCGAATATTTGTCATCCAACGCAAAGACAGTTTGGCCCATCGGATTGGATTTTTTCTCACGATTCGAATGGTATCAAATACTCATTTCCCGCCATAATGGACTTACGACATTATAGCACTGATGCGTCGAGATTTTGTCAACCCGCGGGAAGCCACCAAAAGATTGAAAATAAATAGTTTTGATGTATATGAGCCACATACATGTATATTAGCCAACTATCAACTGCATCCACAACTCACAACTTCCATTATATGATAAGCTGGGCAGAGTCTACCATTTTCGTTTTGGAAGCCATATTAGATAAAATTTATTGTTTCTTTTGGTCTATTTGAGATGGAATGTTCACAAATAAAAGAAACGCTCAATTATTTTGTAGACAAGATCTGCTCATCCCTAAATATCAAATGTGACCAGAACCCCAAAGTCGATTTTGATTAAATTTCATACCGCATTCGTTATAACTTATTAGTGAAGGACCGGAGTAAACTATGATCTAATCGATTAGACAAGTCATTGCTGGAATGATCAGTTGACACGATCATTGAAAGAATATACCCATTGTTTCCCAGTTCAGAGAGCAACAAATGATAAACAGAAGTGATAGAAAATAGTATTTTTCACATCGGGTGGCCATTTTTGGTACTGATTTTTAAGTTTTTACATAGAGCTAGCATAATTGCATCATAAAGAGGTAGACATTCGTATTTATTTAGTCAATTTTATTCATCAACCACTACTTATAATGGATTGAATGACACTGTGATCAATATCCGCCATTTTCCATATTTTGACCGCCATTTTGGCAGCCATTTTGAGACAAAGCGCCAATTATGGTTTCATTGAATTGGATTATTCGTAGATATTTGTATGCCCAACTTACATTGTACAGTTCTGTCCATTTCTTGTTGATATATGACTGGAATCCCGATGGCGATTTTTGTGGAATTTTATACCGCGTTCTGTAAAATCGAAGTTTTGAGAGTGTAGATGAGTCTGGGACCCCATTTATGGTATCTTTCATTGATCCAATGCTGCATTAACACGAATAAGCATAATCAAAGTCTCCAGTCTGAACCATTATCAAACAACAGGAATTGATCTTTAAGATATTAAGCAAAAACTTAAAATTTTCGAGTTTAGGCAGCCATTTTGGCGGCCATCTGGGACGAGGGGTTCCATTTTTGCCATAAACAGGTGGCACAATATTTTACCTTTTACCGTTTACATTTGTATACATATGACAACATTTGTTCTCACTATAATCGACTTAATCTCAGTCAGAGTATATTTTGACTAACGACAGCCATGTTGGACGCCATCTTGGATCCTGAATTTTGCCCAAAGCGGATTTTAGCGGATTTTGGATATGTTATAACTTATACACGAGATTCTCCCGCGTCGAATGACACCAAAACCGCTTCTTTGCCAATTTCTTCTGGGTCTAACCCTCCGACGACCACACTATCACGGCATGCAATAGAAGAGAGCGTTCCGTTTTAGTCTATTCCTGATATGGTAGAAATAAAGAGCGTTTATTTCACTTATGTACGAAAAATTGAAAACAGCTGGAAAATGGCTATGACCACAGGTGACCATGGACAGTATTGTTCAGTGCATATGAAGCCGACATATCAATATTTCGTGTATTTGTCAGCATATCTTACACCTCCTTCCAAATTACGTAGACAAAATTTGGAAGCTCGGATGAGCCATGTCCATGCAAACACTGGACATCAAACAGATTTGTTTTTACGGATATTTCGGCGTTCAAACCAGAAATCATTTGAACACTTATAATTTCTAAACAATTATATTTCTATGGGGATGGGATTCACATTTAGCTGGAAAATAATTATACATAGCTCATTCACTATCTTTTTGGTTGAGTTATTTTTTTAAGAAAACGAAGAATACTCGCCATTTGCGAGCAAATTATAAAACATGTTCTCCTGAACCATACGTCAAGAGTACCCTATCCTTACACTAACCACACTGTGCTTTATTTCAGAGAAACTATTATTGCCATGTCGCTGCCCAGATGTCATGCAGTTCCACAACCAGAAATAGTGTGAAAAGTGCTTCTGGGGGAGAAATTGTATGTCTTATTTGAAGAAAGAAACACGATTACTCTGATAATCTAAGATGATTGTAAAGTTCCTGGACCTAAAACGATTCTAAAGTTACCCAAACAAAAGTTATTTATAAATATACTCAACCCTCAACATAAAGATGATTATATGTCATTCAGCGTAAACACGATTCTAAAGTTAGTCAGCCATAAGTTGATTCTAAATTTACTCATTCTTAAGATAAAATTCTAAAGTCACTCAACCTACAGTGAGTCTAAAGTTATTCAACCTAAAGATGATTCCAAAGTTATTCAACCTAAAGATGATTCCAAAGTTATTCAACCTAAAGATGACTCTAACGTTATTCAACCTAAAGATAATTCTACAGTCAATCAGCCTAATAGTCCTGGACAAAGAACAAATTATGTGATTACACAGCATGTCGTTAACAGACCGACTTGTGGGAAGTAAAGTTATATCAAATTAGTTTCCCCATTTACAGTCAATCAGATTTGCTTCCGGTTATGAAGTAGATATGGCAAGAAACGTTGTAAAAAAAAATAGGCATATCCATTTTCCCTGTTACATCGCTAAACGCAATCAGATTCGAAAACAAGTTTACAGCCGAAGATTTAATAAAATATGTTCTGCAAATTATAAAGTCAAAACAGTTAGAAACTTGTTTTGTTGTAGACATTTACAAATGTGAAACTTGTGTTTTATTCGCCTGCATTAGTGGGCCTGTTTAACATTGCAGTTTTGGATCTAAAAATTTTGTCTATTTTCTGTGTCAGTTTCCAATCCTAGTTAAACCGAAGCGTGTAAATGCACTATTAACCCTTTCAGTGCCAAGTCCGATTTGTGTATCAACCCATATCTAAGAGCTCTTTCTATCAATGAATCACTTTATTATAATCAATAAATTTGAAAAATGATCAAGGAAATATGGGTTGATCCAAAAATCGGACTTGGCACTGAAAGGGTTAATGCCCCTCAAACAGTTCAGGGAATAATATTGGATTTATTGCATGTTTATTTCTATGCAGGAGAAGATTTTCTGTCTGAAATCAAGTGTGCACATTGATTTTTTTTTTTTTGGAGGATATATATAAAGAACTGATTATTCAAAAACTTTAATTTAACTTTGGTGCGGTATGTACATCCATTGTGATACATCTGGGTCCATCAAGATGCAGTGCACATGGGTTGTATGTGTCCATATCTGATACCCTGGTAAAAAAAACACACTGCGATAGACCCTGTTTACTGTACAATGCATGCACCCAGGTGCAGTGCGCCCCAATACATGTGCCCAGGTGAACTATACCCGGTTTTGTGTCCTGGAGAATTGGAACAATGTACCCATGTGAGGTGCGATATATGTGGGTGTAATAGGCGGTTTGCAACTGGTTAACACCAGGTCATCAACCTGGGCAAAGCCCGGGATATTATCACCCGGGTACACTATAGTACTGTACCCTGGTTTCTTCCCTGGGAAATTGTACCCAGATGTCATATACATGTGTAAAATAAGGGTATGCTCTATGTGCTTGGGTAAAGCCAGGCCTATTTTCACCCGGGTATACACTTTAACCAATGGTTAAACAGCACAATTAACCGTGTTCCAATTTCCCAGGGTGCAAACACCCTGGTTCACACTTTGTGATTTTTTTATAAGGGTAGCGGCGTAGCAGTGTTTCGGGGCAGTTTGAATTAACTTTTTTAACTTAGCTTTGCGGTAACACGTATCGATAAAGCATGTTTCAACAATATCGGTTCCAATGATTTTTTCAATGCAGCGCCGAAGTGGTTCTAGCAGTGCTTCAGGGGAGTTTGAATTAACTTTTTGACTTATATTAGTAACACTTATAGCGATGAAGCATGTTTCACCAAAATCACGTCCCATTTTTTACAATGTAGCATCGAAGCGGCTGTAGCAATGCTTGTGGGAAAATGAGTTCAATTTTGACTTAACTTTGTAACACTTATAGCGATGATGCATGTTTCACCAATATCACGTCCCATTTTTCCAATGCTGGCTTGAACTGAACGAATGCGAACTTTGGGGCGATCCAACAAACAGGGTGTAATTTTAACTTGTTTGTAACTTGTTTAAATCTCTACTTTTCCAGTTTGAATTATTGTCAAGAACAAAAATTCCTCATTAGTTTAACGTGGACTGTATTCTTACATGTGTGATAAACAAAATAACATCTCTATTTTTACGTGCACGAATGTATAGCGGGGATAAATGTCTGCTTGTTTTCGTGTAGCAGGAAAAAAATGGGTATGTTTAATCTATTTTATCAGGTTATCTGTAATATATGTGTTATGATGATAACATTCTGATCAATGAGAAGATACTCAACGGTGCCAAATATTAACAGTATCCACCATGAACTGGGATGCATGTGGAATTGAAATATCTCACCAGAGGGGGCAGATATTTGGACCGAGTGTCCGACCAACTGCCTGGTTCCGAGGGTGAGATTTTTCCAAACCCACATCTTAGGATATGATGGATCATTTTTCTCCCAACCGAAGAACAGCCTCATTCCGATAGGGTATTGATTATTGTTGAAAGTTACATGATGAAGTTGTTCGTTTGTTTACGTTAAAATCGACATTATGACAGTTTATGAATGAAATTAACATTATGAAATGGATACGCTGCTCTATTTAGTATCTCAGTCGGAGAGCTCGCCCAGCGTCAAGAAATATAATGGTTAATTTCAGTAAAATGATCCCCGTTTCCCTCTCGACAACATAAATGCAGGAACTATTTTCACGTTTGAGTACTTTGATGTTGTTAGTTTATATCCTATAATATATTGTACCAAGCGAACAATTTCTTGTGTTTTATTGGGGTTTAAACCATTAAATATGTTTGTTAACATATTTAATGTCTTAAACCCCAATAAAATTAAGCATCTTAGCTTTCTCGGATACCCAGTATAATTAATTTATACACGAAATTACGATTAGGGTCCATTATTTCTTAGAACCGTTGAATATGAAGTTTAATTGATAATAACCACCCCACGAAATAAGATTGATGTGAATTTTATTTGGTGGGAATCTAATTTTGATTAGATTTTTTTAAAGCCACAGGTACCCTCATGTCAGTGGTTTAGCTTTGGTTCGTAGTTACGCTAGCGTATATGATGTGGTCATATTATACACGCATAATAAATAAGGACCGATATGTGTGTATAATACCGTATAACATTCACCATGTGATGTGGCAATAGCCTTCATGGATATACACGATTCAGGTTCAACAAGAAAACCATAGTCAGAAATGTTAACGCCACCAATATCATATTATTAGCCATAAATATAAATTATAATATAATTATACTATAAACTAGCTTTCAAATTTTATGTGGGAAATTTGCATACTTCCATATTTCAAGTTTTTCCGTTTCTCGTGTTATACATTACATTCTTCAAACTGTCTTCTGTATTACACAAGCTGATGGGCCCGACTTCGTCCGGGCTGTTTCCCATCTGATTTCCGGCGAAAGGCGCGATTTGACCTTAAATTGACTATTTCGAAAGTCAAGGTCAGGTCAGGGTCATGATTTGACCCGTCCAAAACACCCCCACCCCGGAGAAAAGTACCCAAATTTCGTCGAAATCCGTCCGTTTTACCCCACTTGACCTTTAATTAACAATTTTGAAGGTCAAGGTAAGGTCGGAGTCTTGATTCGACCCATCCAAAACACTCCCTCGACAAAAGTACCCATATGTATCAAATTTCGTCGAAATCCATCCGTTTTACCCGATTTGACCTTTGATTGACCACATTGAAGGTCAAGGTCACGTCGAGGTCACGATTTGACCCGTTCAAAACACTTTCCGGACAAAGGTATCCCTAGGTATCAAATTTCGCCGAAATTCGTCCGTTTTACCCAAATTTACCTTGCATTGATAGTTTTAAATGTCAAGGTCAGGTCGGGGTCACGATTTGATCCGTCCAAATCACTTCCCGGACACAAATACCCCTAAGTATCAAATTACATTGAAATCTATGGAAAGCCGAAGAGGACATGTTAGTTGCTAATTGCTAGATATACGACGCACGACTTGTCGCGGTTTTTTAAAAGGTGTCTCAAACTAAGAGATAGAAGTATTCTGCGTTTCAAATGGTGATGAATTATAGTATTTTATTCAAATTTTTTGGCATAAATTGTTATTAAAACCGTATATACTATAAAAAAAATCAATGACTCGAAAATTAAGTGGGCCTTTAAACAAAGTCACAATTGCAGTTAGGCTCATCTCATACTCGTCTATTGAGCGATATTCTGCTGCGCAGTTTGTTATAGCCTCCAGTATTCATTAAGCGTTATAGCCCCACTGTTATAATTCGCCTTTAGCAGGCGTACTCTTGCCTCAGATTATTGAGATATTAGGTCACACGTAATGACATTAAATCGCATGGAAACATAGCAATTGTGTGGGCTGCTTGGCGTGAATATGTAATGAGAAATAAGGTCATACGTAATGACATTAAACTCAAGAAAACCCGCGAAAACAAAACAAAATCACATTTAATGTTTTAAGTTATTTCCTTCATAAAAAGAATCTTCGTGATAATGAACCCTCTCAATACTTACGAATATAGAATTAACCTTAAAATAACAAAAACCTTCGGAATAGAGAACCTTCGGAATAACGAACCTTCGGATTGGTGAACCTTCGGAATAGCGAACATTCGGAGAAATTTCGGAATAGTGGACCTTCGGGATAGTGAACCTTCGGAATAGAGACATGCCCCCCAATATTCATATTATATGCCCAGAGTTCAAAGGTATGGGCCCATAAAATTCTAAATTTGGCCCTTAAAATATTGAACCCCAAATTGGAGCCCGCACAGAACAGCACTTAAATCAACTATACCTGTGTCATGTCCCAATGCAGGAGGGTCCATATATACCACAACATTCATATTATATGCCAAGAATTCAAAGGTATGGGCCCACGTAATGACATTAAATCTCAAGAAAACCCGCGAAAACAAAACAAAATCACATTTAATGTTCTAAGTTATTTCCTCCTGTATCGGTATGCGCGCAGGATCCGTTCGGATGTGAGCGCACACTCCATAAAATGAATCTTCGTGATAATGAACCCTCTCAATACTTTAGAATATAGAATTAACCTAAAAATAACAAAAACCTTCGGAATAGAGAACATTCGGAATAGCGAACCTTCGGAATAGTGAACCTTCGAAATAGCAAATATTCAGAATAGAGAACCTTCGGAATAGTGGATCTTCGGGATAGCGAACCTTCATAATAGAAACATGTCCCCACAATTACACCCGGTGACGTAAACACATGTGCTAATCTTTGTCGGACTATCGTGACTCTAACGGTACAGTTTATACTCAAGTACGAAAAAATACCTAACCATAATACATTCGCCCAGTGGATTATCGATCGTCCACTCGAACATGAAAAACTGTAAAACAGCTTACACCACCTTGTGGCGTAATAACATAAATATCGTTTACAGCTTTTAACGCCGACCAGTATGCTTCACAAAGCTGAAGCGAGTGATGTGAAGGCTTCGCTTCACTTCCACCTGAAAGTCTTGTTACTCCAATTCCGCTGACGTAAGGTACTCAACTATTATATTGTGTTATGAATATGTAAAACACTTTAACCGTCTTGCAATAATAAAACATAATCAATATAAACTTCAAAGCAAAATGTCAGCGCAGCATCGGAGGCATTGTCACTGTCACTTAAATGTGGTTATAAACTTCTAATAGTGTCGCATGTTTCCGTTGCATGGTCATACCCAGACATCCGAACCGTTGATTGGGTCGATATATTAGCCGGAGTCGTTCCATGGTGTATGCCTACGTGATTTAGACATTGCAAGAGAAATACTTTCATGCACAGATGCTAATTTTATATTAAACGGACATGGCTAATTTGAGTTTCTAAATACACGAAATATTGATATACCGGCTCCATGTGATCTGAAAAATACTTGTCATGGTCACATCAATTTTCTATAGCTCTTTTCAATTTTTCGCAGAGAAGTGAAACAAACGCTCCATATTCTATCATATCAGGAATAGACTAACGAAGAACGCTCTTTTCTGTTCCATGCCGTGCAAATGGCTTTTTTAAGACATCGTATTCAAAGGTTTAAGACTTCAATGCGTTGTTCTGGGATACATACTAGTTCAAATATGTATCGACCAATATATACCGATACCGGGAAACATTCAAAAGCGCATGTACGTTAATATGTATTTTGGAGCCAAGTGGCTGTAAATATTATGTGATTGGGGGGGGGGGGGGCGGCTGAAATAATTTGCAGACACGCTATATACAAGAATAGAAACAAATCACCGACACAGATGAGACATTGGCGTGTGACTATATGGTTTAGACGTAAATTGGGTATTAATAACGTAAATCTCACATTTCATATATACGGTCTATAATGAGCTCTCCAATATTTTATCGAAATAAAACCTGTTGATATTATCGTCTGGATAAAGAAGGTCATGAGGCCGAACATTTCAACAAAAGAATGATGTTATTGTATCCACTAACAAAATGTCCCTCTAGAAAAAAATAGCATTATAATCTACACGCTCCTATAATGAGCGGGATGAATGGACAGGTTCAAATTCGGCGAAGATTGGAGACGGAACGCCACCAAGTAAGGGTTAGAGCACAAGAATTGTTCTTTACCAGAATCAATCGAGTCGAAGACGATATTTATTCTGCTAAAGAACTATTCGCGTGCTCTGCATGACCGACTTAGAGCACAATTGATCCCACATAATGCAATCAACTGGGATGTGCCGATGAGCGTGTTTTGACTACGACGCACAATCCGTGCGCTGGCCGCGATTGGACACAATAGCCGGTTATCCACACACAACAACGTGATTAACATGAACTAATCGCCGTTGAATGTGAACAGATAGGTCCGAAACAACACGGACTGGTCCCACTTTGAAGCGCCCGTGCGATTTGTCTGTTGTGAGTTGCGTGTGCCTAACAATGGGATAATCACTGAACTATTCCTTCACCAGCCTTGGGAATTGGTGTGCTTTACCAAAAATCAGGGAACGATTGCAACAATGGAATTGGGCTCTAATCACATTTGGACTTCACGGAGGTGGGTTTGATGAAAAAATGCAATACCGAAAGGATTTCGTATTAAATGGAAAGCAGGACTTGACGTTGGAGAAACTACGAAAAGTGCGAGCAAATCAGATATGCATCGATACGTGTGCGTGTAAAAATAGAAGCATGCAGAGAGAAGGTGGGCACATTGGAGAATGAAATGTACTTAATCTCTTGCACAAGACACCAAATTGAGTAGCACGGACGTTCTAAAGTGGAAAACGGGGGAAATGCACGAGACCTGCAGTTGTGAAATCTAAAAACGTTAGGAGTTTATCTATGGTATTTAGAGTCATAAAGATGGGAAGGGGTGGCGGAGAAGGGAGTGAATGTTGTTGGTGATGGGAACTGTTTCTACAGGTCTGTGGGTAACTATTTGTATGGAACTGAGTCACACCATCAAGCAGTTCGAAAACAGACAATCTCAATAATTGTTGAAAATAGGAACTTTTGTTTAACAATATGTGAATGGTGATCTAGACCAAGACACCAGGACCAAGGATAGATTGGTTCGATTTGAACATTATTCACGAGAACAGTGATAGCGATAAAGCTCTGGTGGGTGGATCGGGAGGAACTATCACACTGCCCAATCGATTCGCGGCCTCAGTGTGCAAATCGTGCCCTCAGTGTGCTGACAACGAATCCTCAGTGTTCAAAATGCGTGTTTTGACAAAACATAATTTAGCGAGAGTCGCTCAACAGATGATATTTTCAACATGGAAAGGTATTTATAGCCCATTTTACTTTTATAACACAGATTGGTTAACCACCGATGTCCTGGCCGCCTGGGGACAAAATAGGTTGCGTCTAAAGCAAAAAAATAAGGTGTGGAAACTCGATGGGTAGGGATAAAATATGTTGTTACTGCCATTCATCGGTATTTTTGTGGTCTTCGTTTGTGCAATTGGACGAATTATTGTGTTCAAAATTTAAGATAAATATATTGGCAATCCAAATAAATCGAGTTGGTGTCTGTAAAACGGTTATAAGTGCCCTAAATTAAGCTGCAAAGGAGGGTGGGGTAGTTCACGCGTGACACAGCGGAGGGAATGTGCATGGCAATGCGGTTGAACTAGACATGTGCAAACATTGACACAGCGGCTGCATTGTGCACCATTTTATTCCCAGTCTTGTATATCGATTGCATATGGCTCAGTATCAACTTTTATACCGGAACGCATGTCAAATTTTAATTTATATATAATTATTTAATAATTCACTGTATACACTATATAGTTTATATGATTAGATGGGTATACAGCTTGAAGACAACCCAACCAAATATTCCATAGTTGATCTTTTATTTCATCTTCAATCTAATGTACCATCTTATGATTCTGCCATTCAAATGCTCCGTGTGAGCCCAGTTACTATAGGTGTTATATAACATATGATATAATCTCATTTCAGTACCACAATCGAAGACTTGCCAGAATGTATTATACTAGAGATTTTCAAGTTGTTCACGCTTCAGGAACTCTTACAAACAGTTGGTCCTAGCTTCACGCGTTTCTATAACATCGTAAAGGAAACATCTGTGCTGTGGAAATTTTTCGAGTTCCCAGATGTATTAACTTTACATAAAGCGGATCTACAATATAGCCTTAGTGCCACCGCACACGCTGCGATTAAAATCGTAAGTGGGGAAAATCGCAGGAGGAAGCATCCAATGCGCATGCCCACGACAATATCGTAGCCAAATCGTAGCAATCAAGCACTGTTTGATTTTACCAGGAAAATCGTGGCGTGACTTTGGCAACGCGCGCGATCGTAGCTGTCACATGACCACTGTCGCACTGGTCATGTTGTAAATACCACGAAAATCGTAGCTGCAAAGATCGCAGCACCGTAGCGTCTGCGGGCAAGCTACGATTTCTCCACCTACGATTTTCCCCACTTACGATTTTAATCGTAGCGTCTGCGGTGGCACTTATTCATTCAAAACAATTTCGTCATTTCGAAATCGCTTATGCAGACATTAACATCGAACTATATTACTTGACCTATCAGCTGGCATGTGGTTTCATGTGTGCGACGAAACTATCTGACTATAGAACGCGCTCGTCGCAGAAGGAAGTGAAAAATGACACCGATACTTCTACAAGCACTGTAACACCTGTAACAAAAACTGCAAATGAAGACACGGAATAAAATGATATTGACACTCTGAAGCTAAAGTCTGTCGTAGCCAATTTCTCCAATTACGAGTGAATTATCGGATTCACAGTAATCGATATTATCAAAAGGTCTGAAATTCACACCAACAAGGATGCGCGCATATATGCACGGATTGAAAGCAAACATGTGTGAGTGTGAGCTAGCGATGTGTGCGTCTTCGAGAACATTTCTATATTAAATTCAGACAGAGAAAATGTTGATGACGCAGTTTCGGTTGAATCTGAGAAAAACGTTGTGATCAAGATGAAGAGTCGTTTTATCCCTGACAGTGGTAAGGATGCCCCCCCCCCCCATATCGCGTGTTACCGCCACCGGTGTAATCTGTGCGTAAAAATATAATAACACCTGGTCCGATGGGGGATTATGGGTAATTGGGGGATTATGGGTAATTATTAGGTCGATGTAAAAGTACAAATGGGTCGCCTTAAAAGCTGTAGTGTTACCCCGCTGAATAAAATAGTCCGACACAGATTAGCACATGTGCTGATATTGATATTACCACACCATTTGGAAAGCATGCGATCGTGCGTAATCAAAGATGGATTTCAACGAAATTTGATACTTAGGGGTACTTGTGTCCGGTGAGTGGTTTGGACGGGTCAAATCGTGACCCCGACCTGACCTTGACATTTAAAACAGTCAATTCAATGTCAAATTGGGTAAAACGGACGGATTTCGACGAAATTTGATACCTAGGTGTACTTTTATCCGGGAAGTGTTTTGGACGGGTCAAATCGTGACCCCGGCGAGACCTTGACCTTCAATATGGTCAATCAAAGGTCAACTCGGGTAAAACGGATGGATTTCGACGAAATTTTAGACCTAGGGATAGTTTTGTCCGGGAAGTGTTTTGGACGGGTCAAATCGTGACCCTGACCTGACCTTGACTTTCAAAATGGTCAATTCAAGGTCAAGTCGGGTAAAACGGACATATTTCGACGAAATATGATACCTAGGGATACCTTTGTCCGGGGCGTGTTTTGGACGGGTCAAACAGTGACCCCGACCTGACCTTGACCTTTAAAACAGTCAATTCAAGGTCAAATCGGGTAAAACGGATGGATTTCGACGAAATTTGATACCTAGGGATACTTTTGTCAGGGGATTCTTTTGGACGGGTCAAATCGTAACCTTGACCTGACCTTGAACTTCAAAATGGTCAATTCAAGGTCAAATCGGGTAAAACGGACGGATTTCGACGAAATTTTATACCTAGGCTACTTTTCTCCGGGGAGTGTTTTTGGCGGGTCAAATCATGACCCCGACGTGACCTTTACTTCCAAAATAGTCAATTCAAGGTCAAATCGCGCCTTTCGCCGAAAATCAGATGGGAAACAGCCCGGACGAAGTCGGGCCCACCAGCTAGTGGAATAAAAAAGATAGCTTGAAGAATGTAATGTATAACACGAGAAACGGGAAAACTTGATATATGGAAGTATCCAAATTTCCCACATGGAATTTGAAAGCTAGTTTATATTATAATATTATAATTTATATTTATGGCTAATAATATGATCTTGGTGGCGTTACCATTTCTGACTATGGTTTTCTTGTTAAAACTGTATAGCAAACATCCGGAAAGCTCCTGCGCGAAATGTTACCGCGGACGAAGTTGTGGCGATCAAACAACTGCTCGACGGAGAACGAACAAATCGCGTAATCAGACCAGCGGATAAGGGTTCTGGGGTATGCTTCTACTTCTGTTGTTGTTGTTGGGAGCTCCACTCTGTGCTGTCTCA
Organism: Siphonodentalium dalli; assembly: GCA_032622095.1. Lineage (NCBI taxonomy): Eukaryota > Metazoa > Mollusca > Scaphopoda > Gadilida > Siphonodentaliidae > Siphonodentalium > Siphonodentalium dalli. The sequence continues at coordinate 190,607,715 of CP136063.1, read as the reverse complement.
GTAATTCGTCTTGAGCTTCTTGTTGTTGCTGGTATCTCAGGCGGTCAGCAGCGACCTCTGCTATGAATACGTTGGACTCTGCCTGAGTCTCCAGCGCACTTTTGACTACTCTTCAATGGTACGGGTGGAGCTGGTGCTGTTGTTGTTTGTGCTGCTGGTCGTGGTGGAGGTATATGACTCCGGGTTGATGTATTCCGGAGTCATCGGGTTGAATGAAGACTCAGTCTCCATCACGGCATCAGCAGCGGCTGTCTGGATGGCATCATTCATCATTCCAGCGGGGGAGGGGTGGTCTGGGCGTCTCTCAGACCTCTCCCGAGCTGGAATACCGGTAGCATCATCGGTGGTGCGCAGGCGACCAACAGTCGTCGCCGCCGAGTGGGAAGAGGCAGTCGGCCGATCAACAGTTGCCTTCTTCTTTCTCCACTCAGCCCTCCGAGCTGCGTCCCTGCGTCGACGTGAAGGGGTCTTCTTCCTCCTCGTTCCTGCTCCGGTGGTGGTGACACCCCTGCAGACGGTCTTGAGCCCCTGGTGGTGTCCAGCTGCTCCAGTCCTGTACTACACGGATAGAGTCACGAAGCCCCCCTTAGCCTGGTGAAGATTCCAGCTAAGGGTGTCCACAACATAAAGTCTACCCAAGTCAGCAAACAGCTCACCCAAGTCGCTCGGGCAGCTGTCCCCGAAGGGAAGGCCACACGACCCACGAACGACAGGCATGTAGCTGACCATTTTAGTAGTCCGGACACGGCGCGACGGATTCTCTGTTCTCAGTTTGGTATCAGGTGGACTGCAGATGAGATTGATGAAGGAGGACATGTGGATTCGCAGGTTGAGTAATTGACACATGAAGGACTCAACACACAAACAAATCACCGACAGATGAGAACGTAATTGGCGTGTGGCTATGGTTTATACGTAATCAGGCATTAATAATAGTATGGGCTCTCATTACCCGAGGTGTCACAAGAAATGGGAATTTCAGCGACCACCATATTTATGTAGCCCAACTATTCTAATTTCAGGATCCGGTTGTTGCGGGGTCAATATAGGGAGCAAAATATGATTTTTTTCACGTTTTCTTCATGCTACCCAACCTTATTTTATGCATTTTTCTGGTTAGTTCCTGTGATGTTCATCAGTCTAACCTTCTTAAACTATATTCAATTTATCTTTTCCTTCCTTTGCTTTGGAAGACAGTTATGTGAGTGGTATTGAAAATGGTAAAAAGTTGCCAGATAATCGTTTGACGTTCGAGCTGTGACGTATTTCGTTAATCGAGAACATATTTTTTCCCGCTGATTCAACTAAATGTGCCTGTTTCAACTCCGTTTATCGAAAACTTATCGGATGTTGTCTCCAAATGTATGCATTTTTGTGATCCGTGGCATATCAACTATTGATGGCTGTATTATTGTGTTCCTATGTCGTACGTAGTGCGAATATGGGACAAAAACTTACTCCTTCCCCAAAATGATATTCAGTGACACGTTTGACAAATAGTCAGATTCCTTAATGTCATATCGCATTTTTTTCTTGCTAACAGCCATCTGAATAAAAAAGTTGTATGTCTAGTATGTTCATTTTCAGGATCGACTTGTTTCCATTCTTAAATTTTGGATGGTCGGCCTAATAGAGGGTCAAAATAATTTAAAGAGCGTTTTGTTTTAATCGAAAATTATAGATGGTGCCATTTGACGTATGTTGATCGGTGCGATTTGAAATAATATAACAACTGCTAGGTGTGAACCTCAGACATTTTTTGAAAATATGGATGTGATCAGTGGGTTCTTGTTGGCTACAGCTGCGATCAGCCCTTGTGCTTGTTGTTCAATCCCATTTCCAATCAATCGACCAACTATATTATTCTATTTTATTGTCAAAACCTTTGTCAAATGTATATATGTTATTATGATTGGAATAAATATGTTTACACCAAGTGTGAACCTCAGACATTTTTTTTTAAATATGGATGTGATCAGTGCGTTATTGCTGGCTACAGCTGCGATCAAAATTTAACATTGAACCCTATGGAGATTCCCTTATTTGGGATAAATGGCGCCTTTTGTGTATAATATTTGAATTGTAATTTCTGAAAAATACACTATGTATGAAACTCAGGCACAGTTTGGAAACATTTGGACGTGGTCAGATTATTCTCACTGTCTACAGTTGCGATCAAGGTTTAGCATTGAACCTGTGGAGAAAAAAAATTCGTTATATTACTTGAACTTTGATAGTAATATTACTAAACGAAGAATGAAGAAATGACAATCGTGACTGACCCACTGTAACTATAAGTAATCTAATACATGCGATAGTCGATATAGTTATATTTCTAGATACAGTACTTAGTAAAAGTATGACCCCGGTATCATAACACTTGATGCATGTTGAGTCAAATGAAAAATTATCACAAGACAATAGTTTTTTTCACGATGTGACTATATAGTAATTGATTGTTTTATTGATACAGATTATCAACTAGTGCTGATGCCAATTGCCGATCATAATGAGTTGTAATGTGACAAATATACTTACACATGATACTCCATCATCATCGTCATCACACATGCATCTAGCGATTCTGTGTTTTCTCTGGATCACCATAGCTAACTTTTGTGGTTGCCATTCATTCTATGATGTCGTTCTACCTGTATATGGAGACCTTTCACCTTCACATCGTGACCATTCACCTTCACGTGGTGTGCAAATCATTTATGACTGTATAAGGTGTCCACCTGACAGGCTTGGGGCAATTACTTGTGAATGTAATTAATTACAATTACTTCAACATTTTTCAATTACAATTACAATTCCCATTACGTCTATTTCACAATGTAAATAATTACAATTACAATTATATTGAATGTAATTCAATTACAATTACAATTACATTTCAGCACATAAATGAAGTAGGAACACTTTTTATTTATATAAACTTTATTTGATAACAAAACATAAATTTGATGACCACTGTTCTTTATATGGTGTGCATTCATCTTTATATATTTTCCACTTATGGTGTCTGTTCACCATTACGATGCTGACATATGTTCTCTATATGATGTTCATACGTCTCTGTACGATGTGGAAAGACCTTAATATGGTGGCAGGGGCCTCGGTGGCTCAATCGGTTAGGGGTACAACTCCAAGCCGTTTCGCCCTCCAGCGCTGGCGATTAGGGTTCAAATCCACATGTTTCCATCGTGGACTTTGTAACTCGAAATCGTTTTCTGGTGGAGTTACCAGTTACTCGCCGATGGCCGGTGGTTTGCCGCACATGGTTGACGAGTTTATCAGCCATTGAAATCACTGTTAGATTAGTCGCAAGTGTGCGGATTTCCTCCACCACTAAAACTGGCAATGTCGTGATATGGCCTTAGTGGCTAAAGCGACAATAAACCTCAATCAATCAATCAATCAATTAATATGGTGTCCACTCATCTTTATATGATTTTCAATTGTCGTCATACTATGGTGTGGAAATGTATTTATATGATGTGCATACGTCTGTGTATGATGTGGTTTCACCTTTTTATGGTGTCCATTCATCTGCATATGGTATCCATTCACCATTTTGATGATGCACCACAGCATACAGTCAAATACACAGCATATAAAAAGTCGTATACACATCATATAAAGTCGTATATATATATCATATAAAGAACAGCGGCCATCATCATAAATGGTCACCATATACATATAAGGGTAAATGGACACCATATAGAGGTAAAGACCACATCATATATTGGTAAATATGCACCATATAAAGGTAAATACACACCATAATAAAGGTGAATGGACACAATATAAAGCAAATGGAAAAAATATAAAGGTAAATGGACACCGCATACAGGTGAATGGACACCATATAATGGTAAAACACATCATGTAAATAGACACCATATAAATGCGAATTGACACCATATAAAGGAAACACAACACCACACAAATGTACAACAGCACCACATAGAGGTAACTTGACACCAAATAAAGATGAATGCGGACAATATAAAGGTAAATGGGCACCATACAGAGGCAAACGGACCCCACATAGATGTGACTGGACATCACAGAAAGAACACCATGAAAATGCGAATGGATACATTAGCAAGGCGAATGGACACCATATAAAGAAATTTGCACATCATATAAAGGTTAATTGACACTATATAAAGGTGAATGGACACCATAGGAAGGTGAGTGGGCATGATATAAAGATATTTTCATACAATATAAAGTTGAATGGACACCATAGAAAGGTGAACGGACACCATATAAAGGTGAATGGACAACATAGAAAGGCGAATGGACACCAAAGAAAGGTGAATTGAGATCATATAAAGACATTTGCACACCATATAAAGGTGAATGGATACCATATAAGGGCACATGGACACCATATAAAGACATGTGCACACCATATAAAGGTGAATGGACACCATATAAAGGTGAATTGGCACTATATAAAGGTTAATTTACACCACATAATGGTGAATTGACACCATATAAAGGTGAATGAACACCATACAAAGGTGAATAGACACAATATAAAGGCGAATGGACACTATAGAAAGTTGTATTGACACCATATAAAGTTGAATTGACACCATACAAAGAACGATGCTCACCATCATAAAGGTGCATGAACACCATATATAGACATATGCACATCATATAAATGTGAATGGACACCATATACATATGTATCGACACCATATAAAGTTGAATTGACACCATATAGCGACATATGCACACAATATAAAGGTGAATTAATACCATATATAGGTGAATGGACACCATATACAGGCGGAAGGGATATCGTCGAATTGACGACAACCCCATAAGGCAGCTATGACCTTCCATAGAAAACACATGTATACTCTCCTGATGTATGTGTGATAGATTCTTGACAGCGATGATAACGGAGTATAATTTACCAGGCTATTTGTCACATTACAATTCGTTATGATCTACAATTTGGCTTCAATCACTTGTCTGTTGATAACACGTATCAATAAATGTTTTTACAATATAGTCACATTGTGAAACTGTAGTCTTGGTTATAATTTTTCATTGGACTCAATATATGCAACAGGCTTCATATTATCAGTGGCATTACAGTGATTACACAGCATTGTGCACATACTTTTGTCAAGTACTGTATTAGTCCAGGAGATATTGGTCGACCTCTGCACCCCCCCCCCCAGGACTCAACTTCACCCCACAACTTTTCTTCCTTAAGGTCTCCTATAATTTTTTTCACTTGTTAACATGACAAAAAAGTGGCCGCAGAGACTCCAGACAAGATGGCGTCCATCATGGCGGCCATTTTTTTTAATGCACCATGTCTCTTTGATCGCCGTTATAGTAAAGATGATATCACATGCGGTCTTGTTTTCCGCTCGATTCGTTATGCTAATATACAACCCTTACAAATTAGCCAAAAATCCGACACCAGAATCCAATATGGCGGCCAAGATGGCCGCCGAAATGTGAACATATGCTATTTTTCTGACATGTTACCACCTTTCGTTTGTCTCTGTGGGAAAATGTTGGCATATTTGCGTCATATTATACATTTATCATATAGAGGAGTCATTTTCGACTACATGGGGACCATAATATACATTCATTGCGGGATATTTTTGTCCGATATCACGTTTTCCCAATTGCCGGTATAATAGGTCAAAGCCGAATCTACTTAATAACGCGATGTAATGTTTCGAATCAATGAATGTTATTGCTATTATAACAACATCTATGCATATATATGTGCAGGGGATACTCGAGCTAGGATTCCTCTTATATCTGAGTTGAGGAATATTTACCCAAATCCAAGATGGCGGCCAAAATGGCCACCAGAAATAAAAAATCGCCGAAAATCGCCGATTTTAACATCAGTGAGCATTATTGTCATGAAAACTCCACACCTGCTTACTATTGTGGGTTGGGAACACTTAGACGAATAACTTTCCTTGTACCGTATCCAAATAAAAGTACCCCAAATCGAAAATGGCGCCCACAATGGCGGACAGATTTTGAAAAATCACCGAAATTCCCTCATATTCACATCATTGGGCATTATTGTCGAGACAATTCCATCCATGCGTACAGTTGAGTTGGAAATACTGAGGTGAAGTAATTACCTTACATCTCATGCAAGAAATGGTTTTCCAAATTGAAGATGGCGGCCAAAATGGCGACCGAAATTTGAAAATACGCCTACATTCCTTTACTTTCTTAGGATGGGCGTTATTGTTTCGCGATTTCTACACACCATTACATGTTGATATGTATGAATTATTCATTAGGGTTTGGCAAGTGATACTCACAGTCAATATGGCGGCCAAACTGGCGGCCAGAAATTGAAAAGAAGCCGATATTATCGGAATGTTTCAAACAATACATATGCCGGTGTCCAGCTCACGTGTTTATTTCGAAAGCTTGGAATTCTTAGCGAGCTTCATTCGTGGTATAGCTTATGGTATAATGCAGATGCTACATATGGGGTATAGGCGTCATCTTGTGCGATACACTAGAAAGGTATTCGGTCGATGCGTATACTAGCTTTCAGAAGGACCTATCTATCTGCGTATTGTCAGCTTTGGTGACCCAATGGGGATAACAACGTGAACACCTGGTGATCTTCCCAAACAGCCACTTCCCAATATATGGTTCATCAATTCGCATACTCATCTAATGCACTGACGTACCCGGACAACTTCTGAATATGGCTTCGAATGTTGAAAACCCGACATTTGACGGATGCATTTCTGCTAAGGCGTAGAAGACCATAATGCATAATATACCCAAACTCATTGAACATGATCACAAGATCAAGCTTGTTGGCGTCCAGCAATCGTCTCACCGAACATATCCAAGCAGATGATAACAAAACACACGGTGCTAGTTTGTGGGTATGTGTCATGATAGTGGAGATGAAATTGGACCATGACTGCACCGCCCCTTATTTTGTTATGTTTTAGATTCAAACAGGATCTCATGTGTGGCTTTGCTTTCCTTGTATATGCTAAGATTGTATGTTCCCATCCGTTTGGAAGCCGTTCTTAAACAGCTGGACCAGGCGTGTGCCATTGGCTACTGTTGTATAAGCCCCACCAAGACTGGAGTGTAGTCTTAAAGGCGATACCTTTGATAGTTGGTTGATATGTCATACTCACGCTGGGTGGTATGGTTCAAGAAAGTACAAATGCCATCAACAAAAGGGTGAAATGTTCAACGCGAAGAACATCCAGATGCGTTGATGAGCTCTTGCATTCAGTTCAACAAACGTTGGTACACCAGGTGATTTCTTGGTAACATCACCATTGCGATCATTTTCCTGCATGAGACATTAACTGCTATATTCTAAAGTTATATATATAAAGCTATATGACCATAACGTCCACAGCCATTGCCATCGAGACTGTAAATTGTTCTTTAAATACATAGTGAAATAAATGCACCACAGTTCCTGACATTTTCTTGAATAATACCGCCAACGTACTGACTGTACTGACACTAACCCTGAGAGAGGATAACAAAAAACGTATACATTCATGCTATAAAGACATTATCCTTCAGTCCATCCGACTGTTTTGAGGGAGGCTAGCATAGTATTATACAGACAAAAATGTACGTAGTTCAATCAGAAAGGCTTCGAAACGGATGTGGAAATACAATCTTACCACACCAAATAAAACCGACACGCATGACAGTCTATATCTTAAACATGCACCATGTGTAGGGGTGGTGTATACCGTGGCCCATTTCATTCCCACTATCATGGCGCATGTCCATAAACTAGCACCGCGAGCATTGTTCCTCTCTACTGGGAGATATTCGACGAGACAAATGCGGGGCGTCACACAGTTTGCTTCGGATCATGGTCAAGAAGTGTGGGTAGTCTGTACAATATGGTCTTCTCCTTAGCAGATATACATCTGTCCAAGGGAATGAGACAGCTAGCAACCTTCGAAACACTGTCCAAGTTGTCCACATATGCCAATACGTTCGCTGAGTTTGTGAGTTGACGATCCATCTATTGAGAAGCTTCCTAACGATGTAGACTCAAGGAAGCCCTTTGTTTGGCTAATGTTTGTCAAATTTGAGTCAATAGCCGTGCTTAGTTTTATTATCGAGTAGTAATTCGAAACCCTTTCACCACAGCGATAAAATAAGTTGATCTGACATAAGCCGCGAATGTATTATAAGCTTTTAATTAGGACCCAATTAGCTATGCCGCGACCGGATATCAATGTGTGTTTTGTTTCCGACCGATTGACTGTAAGCTTAATATTTTTTGTATTATATGCCCGATGGGTACAAATTGCCAAATGTCAAAAAGCTAGGTGCCACTTTTTGTTGCCAATCGGGATTATTTTGGAGCCATTTAATTTTTTTTGTAGCAATTTGCTAATTTGGCAATAGGCAGCGCGAACCCTGGTGACTAACTAACTGGTTCGCATGTAGTTATATCCCCATGGGTATGAGACACATACATAAAGATGACCTTCTGTAAGCTTGTATACCACAATTCATCGGTTCACACCACGTCATTAGGCACAGTCGGACCTCCAGAGAGCTTGGATCGCCACCTCTCAGGATGACTACGCCACCGCTTATTCCAATTAGTGTTACTACAATGCTGGACTCCATGCATGTCACGCCTTGTCTGAGCTGGTCACTCCACGCTCACAAAGGCGGATACCAGTTGATTCTGGATTTCCAGTCCGGCCCAGCACAGCCCTTTTCAGGGCTCCCTACCGGGAGTGGACCGGATAATACCAGATCAACACGGAAAGTTCGACGACAAAAGATAAAAAAGAAGAAAAAGAAATCACCATCAAGAAAAAAAAAGAGATGCCGAGAGACTAGCCGCATGGAAAGAGAAGAAGGCGACGGATGTTACACCAGCCAGCTCCTCCCATGCAGTCGAAATCCCGGCCCAGTCTGTCCAGGAGATGGAATCACCACCACCATCGCCTCCACGGCCAGACATGGACTTCAACCCGAAGACTCCGGAATACACTGAGCCGGAGCCTTCAACTGCCAATCCTACAACACCGGCCACCGAACAAACAACAGATGCCACCAGACTATGGATTGAAATTGAAAACGAAAGAAAAGAAACAGCTAAATTAGTCGCAAGCGTAGAAGCAGAAGGGAAGAAAGCAGTAGAGACTAGTATAAGAGCAATGGCAGCCTTTGATAAAATATATCCACCGAAAAGCAAAAACAAGAAAAGAAAAAAGCTAAAAGCAACCAGCAAAAGCTAAACATCCCAACCTCACTTTGCCTCCGGTCAGCCTCCGCATCTGAACAACATCAACAACCTCAACAATCGATTTTCATCGAACATGTCAAGAAAGGGTGAAGGGAATTACACAATGTGTTCCGACCATCCTACCCGGCCTGCGGCCGGAAACCACACAACAACGAAAAAGCTTGTATACTCATCGGTCATATGCCTTCATAGTTCAGGATGACGCACAAATATCATATTTAGCAAATATTTAAAATCGTAAGCTAGACACCGGAAAATGAATTGTTTGAAACTTTATGATTAGAGGGACCCTACTCTCAGGAAGTGGTGAATACTTTGTCGGTGTGAGCTACCTAGATTTATCAGACAAAGAAATGGAAGCTGGTCCAGATACTTATGGACGTGACGTTGCAAATCAGAATCTGTTATCAGGTAATTGTTCTGATATAACTATTTGGCGCACCTATAAGCTTACGGCCATTATCGGCGCTAAGTGGAGAATGGATTTCGAAATGCCACATCGCAATATTAATTGTGGTTTTCATCTTTCCAGAAGGATACGAGCTATGTTATGCGTTTTGATACTTTCAAGTTGAACTAGTAGATGGTGTATGTACAGTTTCGTCCATACATACCGATATTATGACAAAAAGTTGAAATTAATATGTGAAAATATCGATTTCTTTTCAATTTCTAGCCGCCAATTTAACAGCGATCTTGGCTGTGAGTATCAACTTCCAAACCCTAGTGAATACTTGATGTCACTATTCCATATCAACATGTAATGGTGGATCGAAATCGCGAAACAATAACGCCCATCGTAAGAAAGTAAAGGAATGTAGACTTGTTTTCAAATTTCGATCGCCATTTTGGCCGCCATCAACGAGTTGGAAAACAATTTCTTGCATGACATGTAAGGTAATTACTTCACCTCAGTATTTCCAACTCAACTGTAAGCATGGGTGGAGTTGTCTCGACAATAATGCCCAATGATGTGAATATGAGGGAATTTCGGTGATTTTTCAAAATCTGTCCGCCATTGTGGGCGCCATTTTGGATTTGGGGTACTTTTATTTGGATATTGTACAAGGAAAGTTCTTCGCCTAAGTGTTCCCAACTCAAAATAGTAAGCAGGTGTGGAGTTTTCATGACAATAATGCTCACTGATGTTAAAATCGGCGATTTTCGGCGATTTTGTATTTCTGGTGGCCATTTTGGCCGCCATCTTGGATTTGGGTAAATATTCCTCAACTCAGATATAAGAAGAATCCTAGCTCGTGTATCTACTGCACATATATATGCATGGGTGTTGTTATAATAGCAATAACATTCATTGATTCGAAACATTACATCGCGTTATTAACGTAGATTCGGCTTTGACCTATTATACCGGCATTTGGGAAAACGTGATATCGGACAAAAATATCCCGCAATGAATGTATATTATGGTCCCCCTGTGGTCAAAAATGACTCCTCTATATGATAAATGTATAATATGACGCAAATATGCCAACATTTTCCCACAGAGACAAACGAAAGGTGGTAACATGTCAGAAAAATAGCATATTTTCACATTTCGGCGGCCATCTTGGCCGCCATATTGAATTCTGGTGTCGGATTTTTGGCTAATTTGTAAGGGTTGTATATTAGCATAACGAATCGAGCGGAAAACAAGACCGCATGTGATATCATCTTTACTATAACGGCGATCAAAGAGACATGGTGCATTTAAAAAAAATGGCCGCCATGATGGACGCCATCTTGTCTGGAGTCTCTGCGGCCACTTTTTGTTCTTGTTAACAAGTGAACAAAATTATAGGAGACCTTAAGGAAGAAAATTAGTGGGGTGAAGTTGAGTCCTGGGGGGGGGGTGCAGAGGTCGACCAATATCTCCTGGACTATATATAGAAGCATAACTCTATCGAATATATTGCATGAATTAGATTACTGATTGCTACAGTGAATGTATGGTCTTCATATAGTAGCACTTGGTGGCAGTTTAGTGGTATTACTATCAACGTTCGAGTAAAATAACGAAATGTTCTCCATAGGGTTCAATGTTAAATTTTGATCACAACGGTAGCCAGTAAGAATAGTTTGGTCACATAACTTTTTTCCCAAACCGCCGGAGTTTGATACATAGTATTTTAAAGAAATTTCAATTCATATATAACCATACGCAAAGCGGCGGCGTTTATCCAAAATACAAGAATCGACATAGGGTTCAATGTTAAATTTTGATCGCAACTATAGCCAGTAAGAACATATATTAAATAAAATATGGTATATTAAAAAGAAAATCAATACCCAAGATATTCATAATTGATTACTGTCCAATTTTATTGTGATATATTGGAACTTTTACCCAAACATACAGGTAGGCCGTACTCTAGGAATTCATCATCCCTGTTATACTGAATCAATCAATATTCGCGCGATAAACTACCCCGCACGCACTGACATTCAGGCATGTGTCTAAATGTATAATTTACTACTGATTATAAGCATTATCAATCAAACATAATCAATATAATGAAATAACAGTCACGTTAACAAACTAAAACGGAAATGGTGGACCATTAATTGATTCGATGTCCAATTCTCTGACATAATGGAGTCACGGAGGGCATCAGCTTAACATTGGTGTCGTTGTTTTATTTTTATGACTTTGGCGGACAATCGAGGAAATTAAGCGTGTTAACGATCTAATATTCGATATTCAGGCAGCCAGGTGTCACGAAGCAATTCAGGACACCCATAGACGGGTCTAGGTAATATATTAACATCAGACACAATAAGGCTTTAATATGCGGCTTCAACGTGGGCGCATGTCTGCTCGACATAGAGTTTCGATCAAGGCAATTTGCCAGGTTATCACATACAGAGGTGCAGAAGCAACATGATTTATTGATTTATTGGTTGGGGTTTAACGTCGTTACAGCCTTGTGTTGATTATAGATCTGAGGGATGTCATCAATGCAATTGTTGGGATCAAAACTCAGAACCAAATACTAAGGATGTATCTCAGCATTGTTGGGACTTAGGCAGGGTCCGCTTAGCAGATCATCATTTCTATGTTCAATGCGTTGTTTTGTTTTTAGTTGCCATATCAAAAACATATAATCCACAACAAGCCCAGCAGCCGCATCGGACTACCCTTCGAATTCTGGTCGGACCAAAGATACTGATGCATAGCTGAAGCGGTGACCGGTTTAGCCACTACATATGCCAGTCGCCCTGTAGCTCCTCACAGTGAGAGATGTACAGTAATGCCCTAAATAATCGAATCCTTAACCACCACAGATGTATGGGTAACTTTTCAGGAATTAGTCGGAAATATGGCGTGTTGCCATATATCGGAAAGCTCTCACTGAGAAATAAAACTGCAAACATCGGAAGAACAATACAACAAATAACAAACATTTAATCTAATGTACTGAATATTGATTGGGCAGGGTCAACTCAACCTCTCGTCTTGAAGAGGTGTAGGGCAGAAGTGGACCATCAGCTAATCCGCACCCGCAGGTCAATGCATCACACGATACGGCCGCCCTAGTACCACCGCCATTCCTACCCCACACCTCACGTGTTGCCGCCCCCCACGACAACAAGGTGACGCATTAGGGGATTCTTACCCATTGTAGAGAGGCGGCATGACTGTTCTACCACGAGGGCCCCACACCGGGGGCAGAATTCTTAAGCAACATATAGAACACTAAAATGACACAAAAAGACGTAAAAATAAAACGCAGTATACAAAGCAGCACCAGGCGTGATCCAAGACACCCTTTGTCTTGTTTTGTTTTAAAATAACATTGCAGAAAGATATAGATATTAAAGTTATCATCCGAAAAACTACAAAAATAAAATTTGAGGCAAAAAAGGCCCATATTTCTGGAAGACAAATCCCCGATTGCAACACAAGTAATTGACCACTTAACCACAGCAGAATTATGGGTAATTTTTCAGGATTTAATCGGAAATATGGCTTGTTGCCATTCATCGGAAAGCTCTCGACTATAGCTTTCCGATGAATGGCAACAAGCCATATTTCCGACTAAATCCTGAAAAATTACCCATAATTCTGCTGTGGTTAAGTGGTCAATTACTTTGGGCATTACTGTATGGTTAAAGTATATACAGGTATGTCTAATTCTAACTTAATTGTTCACCCGATTTTCAAATATATCCAACGATCCACGGAAGCATGCGGCTCCAATTGTAGGTTAGTTATTTTGTTTTGGATGGTGCAATTATTCATGCAGTAGTTTTGTTGTGTTGAAATTTCAAAAATATGCAAAACGTTTATCCAGTATGTTGCCAGATCCTCCTGGGCTAGTTCAACCTCAAAGCAATCAGTTGGACCTAATTGGACACGTCAACGAAGAAAACAGTCACAAGAAAAGAGCAATGTTCTTGGACAAATCAAGAGCATGAGGGCAGCTCCGCGTCCAGTCACTACGTCAACGCGGCGCTTCGTTATGGGCGTCACCGAAGATGACACCCCAAGAAAAGTGCACTGCTCTTGGGCGAATCAAGAGACAGAAGGCCGTCCCTCATCCAGACACTAATAACAAAGATTAAAGTCAATTAAGTAAATGTAGTGTCAAGGAATTCAGAAAGATGAAGATGATGGAGAGCCCTATGAAGTTCGGCATCAATCGGACAAAAATATTCATTGTATGGCTTGCCGAAGGATTTAGTCATGCTCTAACATTCTGACCAAAGTTTTCAGTCGAAATATTCTCTAAGATGTATGGACTGGTGTATTCCACGCACCTCCGACTGGCAAATTTGGTCAGAATGTTATAGAAAACCACTGAGTATTTCCCAACAAATAAGGCATCAACTTATTTCAGAAATAAACTAGCATATGCTCGTAACAGTCGGAATCCTATCTTTTGTGTCAGTTCCTCATATATTATGTTTTTTGTGCGTTTCCACTGGACTCGGCCATTTTATATACGTGGTACTCATCAATCTCGAGTCCACTGCACGTGATTCCCCACCGTGATCTTTTGAGGTCACCCCAAAGATCCATATGAAGTTTGGTCGTGATTAGGTGAGGAATGTGAACTGTCGGCGTGTAGATGTGTCAAAGGACGAACGACGGACGCCAACCCATGACAATAGCTCAAACTTGAACTCGTCAAGATCAGATGTGGTAAACCAAACATGAACAAGGACGAGAGACTGTAGCTGCAGCTGTCAAAGGTCCTCTCCTTTCATCGTATGACCAACACCAACGAAAACGTGACTACCATGGCTTCGCCCCAAATATCTTTTATTACATTTTATGCTCAGATTCATGCAATTTGTACAGAGATTACAGCAGTGTGTCGTCCGCAGTCGCTCAGCCTAGATATGATCAATCTGAACAGCATCGGTTTGTTCAACCAACACCAGGGTGAACAGGCCCACCAGCATGGAATCATAACAGGACAAGTTGTCAAGACTTAAGTAGGGCCATCTAGTACCGTTGTATAAAAGTGACAGCATTATATCGTCGGCAGTCAGTAAGCTTATAGTTTTTATAACCCTGGCCAATATATCGTGTTAGGAGATAAAGCAAAACACTTTCCAAGACAATGAGCCTTATTCGATGTCGCGTTATATCGTTATAAAAACTAGGGCCACAACAAAATAGCGCCAATAAACAGGTGCTGAATAATTCAGCCTCACTTATTGATCGATGGGCGAAAACGGTAACGGCGTTTGGCATTAAACCGCGGGTCGCCTGGAAGCAACAAGCAACAGACTCACGGAGAGGATAACATATTGCCATATAGCGTACCGTTTCTATTCTAGTTTATCGGCAACTAGTGCGACATGGGAGATGTTTAATTCAGAAGTCAGGATGGTGTTAAATGAAACTTCCCGGGATGTTAGTACTGTTTCGTTCCACCAAGAGGACTATAGGATTTATGATTCCAATTTTTGTTATCGTTAAGAATTCCTGAACCTTGTAGGTTATTTTTTTTCTGAGAATTTTAATAATAATTTAATACTTGGTAAAACAAAAAATCATCTTGTGTACGAATGACCATTCTTTAAGATTAGTTTGGATAGTTGACGTAAGAAGAAGAACAACAACAAACAATCAGACTGGATCGGAGTCTCGTTTTCATCTTTAAAGTGCGTCAGTAATCGCAATTTCGAGCACATATAGTTGATTTTCTGTACTTAGTTTCTAGAAAATTTGAGAATTCACACGATTCACTTCCCGAAATGATACAGCAATTTCTTCTCGATGTCACTATGATGGCGTTTTATCGCCCACGTGGGCAGCAAGCATGAAATTGTCAACCCTAATATATGGTTCTTACTTTTATCCCAAATGGGCCCTTTGGTTGGACACGTGTGCGATCTTGTATTCTGTCTTCAAATACCACATCAAAAGATAAATTAAAAACGGTAGAGAACACTGAATATGACTGGGATATCTTCAGGATTTTGTGAATTTTCGTTTTACTGCTTTCTGCTTTATTCAACCGCTCCCAACCATAAACAATAGGTCATTGTGTTGATATTCTAAGGAATGTGTGAAACATGGGAAATGGTTGTTCCGTAAAGGTTAGGAAGAAAAAAGATTCTTCATTCGGCCGTATAAAAGGCAAACAACCTTCTATTAAAGAGAAAGAAAACAAACAGACCCCGAGGTTATGGACGGATTTAATGTCCCAACATTCCAAGGTAGATCATTGCATATATTGTAGTATATTATATCCCACTTGACTTTCTCGTATTCTGATTGGCTGCACCCTGCTATATACTATTTTACTGTAGTACCCTCGTCACTGTCTTATTCACATACTATTATTTTTCTATTTATATAGGAACATACAAACATGCTATTATCTTTTTTTTCTATTTATATAATAACATACTGATTTCGCACAATCGGTTTGAAATCTGAACCCACGGCCAATCTGAGACTATATTCATATTGTTCGTTACTTGTTGCAATATCGTATATCATTATACTTATACTAATGATCTTAAAATTGTATGATCATAGTTATATAATGTTTTCAAATAGTTTCTGTCCGGGCAGTCCTAATTTTTGAGTGAACGGTATAACTTCCTTTTCCGATTTCATCGAAGACAAACAATTGAACTTCTCAAATTTTCCCGAAAGTGTTTTGTTAACGACGGATTTATAGAAACATAAACATCACGAAGGCTCGTGTACTATTCCTTCTCTCGGACCACTATATTTGCAAAGTCAGTGCAAGATGGGTTCTATATATTGACACTACATGTATATATTGAGTCAATTGGGATTTTTTTTACATTCCACAATAATCGAAATTCCAGCTGCATGGATGAGAGATTTACATCACTATTTGTAACAGGCAGTATAAACAAAAAAGTTCAAACACCTAGATTATGGTAAATGTATACATCGTGCTTCTCGAAAATAGATCCAAAATAGTTATCGAGTGTAGCTGCATAAATATATAAGAAACTGATTTTTCATACTGAAACATGCAGTGTGTATCTTCTAGCGTGATTTCTGTTTGTATAATTTAAAAAATAGAATATGTATAGGTAAAATCCCAAATTGACACTTGATTAATTGGCAAAATGATTGTCTTCTGATTAATCAACTTGCACATTAAAGCGACAATCAAGCGAAGCGTTATCAATTATTCTATTGTGCAAACAATGAAACAAAGATTTTATCAATGTACTGTGACTGGTCAATTAATATTTAGCAGGTAGAAACCAATTGAATAAATTGACCGAAAGATCAATATTAAATAACATATAGATTCATTCTTGACGATAATTTAGATATTAATCTTATTGAATTAGAAATTGATTTCATGTTGATGATGCCAGGTCTTTGTTGTCACGGTTATGTGGCCTGCGCATAACCACATTTACCCGCCAATTTCGAGCCGACAGGTGAAGGCAAGTTTCTCCATAAGCCAGATTACTAAGTCGCAGCCATATTTATTCATCCAGCCGCCGTTCCGCGGTTTAAGTGATACAGGTCAAAGTTCTGAAGGTGAATTCCATATATGGAATATTCAAAACTCCATGCATAGATGGAATGCACCGCCAGAACATTGACCTGTAGCACTTAAACCGCGAAACGGGAGCTGGATGGATCCAACATGGCCGCGACTCGGTGACAGGACCTATTGGTTGTAACAAACAAGAGAGAACATCGTGCTCAACAACGAACTTGGTCTATCTCTTCCTATAACAAGTTTTATATAGTTTATGGGGTATATATAAAATAATAAATAGGAGTCGAAGACCCTGGAATCGCTTAGACTATCAATTAATATTGATTTTATTTCGAATTTTCTTTTATATAATATACATACAATCAATTTGGGACATTTTACGGCTCGTGTTCGTTCGGATCGTAGCATGCGGGATAACCCTATCTAGTAATTATAAAAATAATAACGAAAAAATGACCCATTTTATTATCGCATTATATAAGAAAATATCGATATCAAACCAATAGTAATTGCTAGAAGCGTTTCTGGACAGGTGTCTTCGACTCATATTTATAATACTATGGTTAACCCCAAATTCGCGTTCGTAACGCCACAACGAACTGTTGCCCGCCCTGAATGAACTGTTGCCCGGTTTGCAATCACGGTCAGCTTTCGTGACGTCACGAGCGAACTGTTGACTGGCTCCGAGCGAACTGTTGACTGGCCCGAACGAACTGTTACATGGTTTGCAATTTCCGTGACGTGTCGGCTATTTCCGGAAATTTCCGGTTTCGTTTTTTAATTATTTAAAGAGTGTGATTAATTAGCAATGACCTGATTATATACAAGTAAATGTATTGGGTAACAAAGCAATTATTTCATGTGTCTTTTGTGAACAGGCAAAATTGTTGTCCCTCGGTATCAGGAATGACTATCGAACTGTTGCCCTCGGCCTTAGACCTTGGGCAACAGTTCGATAGTCATTCCTGGTACCTCGGGACAACAATTTTGACTGTTCCCAAAAGACACATTAAATAATTGCTTATTGATGAGCTGCTTCTCCTACCCAACACACATGGTACGGAGGCCGAACAGGTTACAATAAAAACAGTATACATATCCCCTGCCACGTACAGATAACAATTATTGTTATAAATGGGGAAGCATATTTAATTAATATGGACGTTAATTTTTAGAGTATCCGTTGTATGTGCTCCATATAGTTGGCATGTATACGTGTTATCAGGACGTGACATGGGATTTGACAAAAAAGCATAATGAGAGAGTACCGTGGCAGATTTATCAGGCTGCCTCCTGACAGGTGGTTGCTTATATCTGTTCCTCTTTCAACCCGGAGAACAGGTAGCCGTTGATGAGACATACCTGATCATCCTACGGGTTTTTTTTCATAACTGATGCTCCCCCAAACTATACTTGGTTCTAGAAAATAGTGGTAATAATAATTATCTTAACTGGTTAAGACTGGGCAATCTATTAAATAGTGTAGTTCATCCCCAGTCATTTTGTACCGAGAGTTCACTTTTCCTTATGCATGGGTCTAGCTATTTATGGGAATTTTGTAAACAAATGTCTTTATTTAGAAGACAAAAACGGAAACTGACGTGTATTGCCGGAAAACATGGTGTACTTTGCAAAGTCATTTCCTGTTTGATTTTATTGTACAAACGGGTAACTGTATTTACCATCGATCAAGATAACGTGAAATAATTGTTATTAGCACGCGCGAATCAGATTCCGCATAATAGCAACATTATATTTTCCAGAAAGAGCTTCTCTCCACATTTCACAGACATGGTCCGTTTGAACCTCTATAACGTATATATGTTACAGTAAATCAGTGAAATTAGTAATTACGCGAAATCCCTGAATCGTTTAGTAAATTCGTGAAATCCCTGATCTGAGTAGGGATTTAATGAAATTACTAGAAAATTCAGGGATTTCGCGTAATTACTGATTTTAGGCGCCAGGAATTTCATGAAATTACTGAAGGACAACCAAGTTAAAGTTTTAAATTTTTTATTGCAAACAAGTTATGGAATACATAGAAATTATAGTCATATTACAAACACAATCAACATTTATACAATAAGATGTTTGATGCTAAGATAAATCATCATCAATGTTCCAGTAACACATTTAGTTTACAGGCCAATGTCTACGTATTTTGGAATGGGGACACGCTATGTCGTTAACCCTTTCGATATTATACATACTCATTGATGAGTAGTTATCCCATAGTAAATGTTCAGAAAATAAGTTCAACAATCGACCATATTTCCCAGCGATGAATGGGATTCGTTCTGCACGTTCTGTATTGCCTGTGTAAATTCGGTAGTGTTGAAACAATGCGCACTGTGAACGGGAACATATAACTGCCGAGACCCAAACGTACACTTGTATAGCACCGAACCACATTCAAGTTATTACGGGTGTGACAATGGTTGTTGTCACCAATACAACGCAGGATATTCTCGGTTCTCAACTGACTTGAGTGGCTGATCCAACAAACTCGCTAACCTATATGTACCATGCTAGTAAACCTTTACACCGTCCTGCTAATATTCTATGATGCTGGTGGTCCTGCTGAATTGCTATATATGATGCGGTTAGGGCATGCAACGTATTTTTCAGAGCAAATGAAACTGGTATATATATATATTTATCAATATTTCGTGGTTATATTTCCAACTTGAAATGGTTGGGAAATTCCAACCTGACCCCCCCCCCCCCCCATGTTGAAAAAGTTAGAAAAAATATGGTATAAAAACAACACATTCCCAACTAATTACTGGTTGAAAAATCAAACAATGAGAGAACTATTTCGACCTATAGGTGGTGTAAAATTTGCAACTAATCTTACGTCAGGCAAGAAATTTCAAACTGTTGAGAATTTTGACCAGACTTGGGGGTGGGGTGGTGCTTAGACACACACAGACACACCCTGTCGCCACGTCCCTGTAACTCTGGTGGACAATAAGGCAGCACACCTATTATATGAAATCGCTGTTGTTTTACGTGTGGCAACGACCAATGACCATTACCGTCAAGTCCACCGGATGAATACCTACGGATACTTCTTCACAATCCTCTATGCGACCAATGATCGATTTTGACAGTGCGTTCATCCAAGAAAAAATCTTAAAAGGGGGCGTAACTCGTGTTCGCCATGCAGTCGGAAGTCGAACACATTAATCATAATGGCTCAATGGGGTTCATAAAATAAAGCGACAAAATCGATTCAATATCTACAGCAATTTGCTCCAATATATGTATTATCATGTTTCTTGATTTATAAAATGAGTTTTGGCAAGAATCGCTGCGAAGAATACAGAGGATGCACCGTCGCCATTTACCACATGTACCAAATACACGTAACATGATTTCTTTCTCGAACAATACACATTTTTCTCGAAATACCATAATTATGGCGAACTTAGTGAAAAGACATATAGTATTTGTATTTCTACTGTCGTATATTGTGACTTGGGTATATATCAACACATGGGCTTCTATGATCTTTAAACCACACGCAGTGACATCTATTACCAGCTATCGATACATGTTTAATAACTATAGACAGAACACATGGATACTTTTCACGAGAGCGAAATGTATATATGCACCGTCCGGAACGAGTTCGATAAAATATTTGAGACTATGACGCAAGTTGTGTTCTGTGTTTATTCGACACCGTTGTATAGGATATCTTGACTCCTGCATCTATAATTGATACTGTAACTATCATAATTGCGGTTTAAGTCTGTTGTTAATTTTGAGGCATCATCGGAAGCGGATCGTCGACGTAATCCACGTCATCGTTCTTGGCGACAGCGCCAACAAGAAGTAGTTCCGATATTGATTCAACGTGTGATATATATGGGAGTCCAAATTCACATTTAATAACCGCAAATAATTACGCTTAAGCGATTGCGCTTAATTGCCCAATTGCGCAATTCATGGTTATATGTAAATAAACACCTCTGGTGAATAAATTGGTTTATACATGTACATAGCTTAACCTAAACTCCTATTGACATAGCACCTCTTGATTTCATTTGTTTGGATGGGTAGGGAGCTAGCCTAACTCTTTTTTTTTTATCAAAATGGCTGACTCGCGATAGTATTACCCTCTGTTTTAGTCGGGGCGACTCGTGATATCATTATATTCTCTTTATATTATCTTCTGTATTAGTTGGGGCTACTCGCGATACCATTACTTTCTATATTAGTCGGGGCGACTTTGATTTTCTTCAATTTTCGAGTATAGAGACACTGCATATGAGGGAAGCAAGCCATCAGTGACACCAAATTCGCGCTAAATGACCATGGAATATTATAAGAGATATACTTATAAGAGTTGCTTGTTATTCTTTATGTGGCAAAAGACGTAAAGTTTTCACGATAGTTTCCATATAGATGGCTATATATTGCACACGTTAGAATGGTTGTATATATATATTTTTTGTGTACGTTGAATCTTACCATATACTGTATTTGATGGCTACTTTCGGCCAAATTTCAGTTATATGACAACTAAATGAACTACTGCGCCGGGTATAGTAATATGTTGGGCATGCATGAATGTGCATTTTATAAGTAGTTTGCCGTTCGTATCCTAGTACACTGCAACTCTATACCACAAATTGCCTCCAAAATTGCCGGTCATATTTGTCAGCGCGTTCACGTACATTAATTAAGTGAAGTTTTCATTCATCGCTTTAGATTTTGCTATTGAACGATGGACAAGCAATATACTGTACCCTGATTATAAAAAGTCAATGAATGCAAAAGCGGCAAGCATTGTCGTCAAGTGGGTCGTTATGGCGAACAAACATGGCGTCGAGCAGTATAACGAGGACTAATTGGGTGATGATCAGAACATACTTCTCTTCACTGTCCCTCGTGGGGAACACTGCGCGGTGATTAGTCCGATACTTCCTGGCCCGTGAAGCGATCTAAGGGACACCGGATACTAATGGCCAATAATGGTGGTCGAGCGGAAGGCCTTACCTATTGGGCATGTCTCCGACTAACCGTGGCTGGTTTTCTGTAATTGAGATCGATGTCTTGGCTTAGAGCACAATCCCATTGTTACAATCGTTCCCCGGTTGTCGTGAAAGCGCACCAATTCCCAAGGCCGGCAAAGGAATAGTTCATCGCACGGGTTGTGTGTCGTGGTCACCACACGCTCAATTGTGATTTCCAGTTAATTTAATTGTGTGTAGTCAATTGGGCTCTATAAGGCTGTCAGGGAGTGCGAATAGTTCTTCAACAGAATAAATATCGTCTCCGACTCGATTGATTTTGGTAAAGAGCTATTCTTATGCTCCAACCCTTACTTATGACCCAGAAATGGATCAGCAGTGACCACCAGCAGATACATAAGGTGTAAATAAAGAGCGTTCGTTTCCGCACTTCTGTGTGAAATTAAAAAATAAACAGCTGGAAAATTACACTGATGTCTTGAACGCTCGAGAATGATCCACGTGCAATTAATCCAAACCTAAATGGGTCCTCATAACATACCAAGCTATGCCAAGCTAAAAATAATAATTATATAATGAATATTATAAATGGTGTATAAAGATATTATATAATAATGTTACATGTTACATCCACGGTCCGGCTCCTGTTATAAAAATAGGTCGACACTTATGTTAAATGTCTCTTAAAAGGACCGTGTATGCCACAAAGAGACGTATTCGTGTAATAGAACGGAGCAATAAAGAGCATTCCTTGTTAGTCTATTGAAATGGTAAATATGGTAAAAAATAAAGAGCGTTTCTCTCCTTTGTGAATTTTTTTTTTTTTTTTAAATGGTAAATTCTGGCTATAAATCACAGCCTGTATATCGAGATTTCGTGTATTTTTTCGACATATCACATCCGTCATATGCATCCCTCCAAATTACTTAGACATGTTGTAGGTTCAACTAGGCCACATCCCTTATCTAGATTAGTGGTTCAAGCGGAACTATAGACGATTATTAGTAAACACGCCGATGTGTGTGATGCTTATAAATATTGTTTATCGATGTGTACACATGGCTGAACTCCGATGTCACCGTTTATACTTAACATTACACACAGCAGTTTACTGTGCCAGGTCTGTTATTACTATTCTATGAGTTGTTGTCTTTGAAAACCATTATAATGGAAGCATGCGAGAATTGTTCTGTATAAGAAACATCAATACGTGACACCGTACGAGTCGTCGTAGGCTGATCATGTATGGACCTGGAGCTCGGTAGCGAGATCACTGAGACGCGGGGTCCTATACCCCCTGTCACTTACTCGCAGCCATAATGGATCCATGCACCTTGGTGTATTGCTGCAGGAGTAGCATTTCCATATATTGAAGTCATGAATATTAAAAAGCTCCATATATGGAAATGCTACTCCATAACTTTGACCCGTAGCACTAAAACCATGGAACCGGACTGGGCGAATCTCTGAAATCACGGAACGGAGCTGGATGAATCCAATACGACCGCGACTCAGTAATCTCGCTTATTGGATGCATCCATCCGCCGCCCCGCAGTTTAAGTGCTACAGGTCAAAGTTCTGGAGGTGCATGCATTCCATATATGGAACATTTTAATATTCATGATTCCGTATATGGAGCTTTTGAATATTCATGAATTCCATATATGGAATAATGAATATTCAAAAGTTCCATATATGGAACTCCAGCTCCACAACTTTAACATGATTGTAGCACTTAAACCGCGGAACGGGGGCTGGATGAATCCAATGTGGTGGCGACTCCGTGATCTCGCTTAATGTAGAGTCGCTGTCAAAGCAGTGGTTTGAGTTCGAAGCTCGCTGGCGGACTGCCGGGGTTCATAGCAGAGGCTCCCTTTGGCGTCAAGCGGATTGTGACTGTATAGTTATTCGCTGTATATAACAAATTGATTGGTGGTATTGGTGTAAATGTCTCATTGTGGAATAGTTGTGGTTTCGATAGGCGGTGAATCCAATGTTTATATGATTATATTGGGTTCACCGCCTATCGAAACCACAACTATTCCAAAATGAGACATTTATTATTATTATTATTTAATACATTTATAACGGGCAAATTCCATATACATGTTCACATGCGCAACAAAGTTATAGTTTACACGAGTCTGAAAAAAGTTGTCGAGAAATACAAATTACGATACCAGTAGCTGCATGTTAGTCAGTTTCAAAAGCTAATTTAAAGAAATGAGTGTTTAACAGATGACGAAACTCCATTAAGTCCCAACAGCCTCGAATTTCACCAGGCAGAGAGTTCCACAATGATGGAGCGCAAACACTGAAAGCACGATCTCTTCTAATAAGTTCACCCCATTCGAGCGCAGTTCCCTACCATCAGTTGTTTTCTCTATAACAAGTTCCTGCAGGTACACGGGGGCAAAATTGTATTTCGCCCTGAAAGTCAACACCAAGATTTAGAATTTAATTCGATATTTCACAGGCAGCCAATGCAGATCTTTCAAGATAGGTGTAATATGATCGTGCTTGCCATGCATGGATGTATACGAGTAACAATTCTGGCCGCTGTGTTTTGGATTCTCTGCAATGTGTACATGAGTGAATCAGCAATGTCGAATAAACATGCGTTCATAAAGTCCAGCTTAGAACTTACAAGGGCCTGAACTAATGTCCTAGTAAATTTACACCAATATCATCAACCAATGACTGTGATATATGCATGTAATGTGTTATGTTCCTCGTGTGTTTCAAGTGATTTCAACGAGTGAAATAAATAAATTGAAAAAAAAAAAAACTTTCAATTCTCGTGCCTAGTTGTGACAATTGAGCAAGGTTTCTCGTACTGTGGCGGCTCATGACAATTGTACCAGACAGCTTGTCATACTGGCTATTATAAGATCATTTTTTCTGATCAATCTAAAGCAGCACCTGTATAAATGGTTGCAGTCGGTTCATTGGTTGACTTGTACAAATGACTAGGGTACGAGTGTAATGTTTAATAGCGTCTATAGAGCCCCACTTTAAAGCCACGTGGTGGTTTGCGCTCCAAATTACACATGCAATAATATTTGCTTTTCCCGGTATCCAAAATAAGTCGATAAATACATGAACTACCTGTCTGTGAGCATTATATTTCCCATAAAGATGCATTGAAGTAATACAAAATACCACTTTGAACACGATAATGGGCCGCAAACAAAAACAGCAATTGGCAAGGCATGGAACAAAAAAGAGCATTACATGTTAGTCTGGCTGAAGGGGTCACTCTCACCAAAAAAAGTTCTGAAGGGTACACAGGATTTTCAAAATGTGCTGAAGGGTACACAGGGTTTTAAATATCATTCTAAAGGACATTCAGTCTTCGTATCTGCCATGATTTCTGTAAGAGAATAATTGTTTACGTTCCAGTGAATATTAAATACATATTATGTACTTGTTCGAGTGCGTGAAACTGGTAAGTTAGTATTCAAGTGCTATGCCAATCGGAGTAATGTAGTATTTTACTAACATCACCGAAAATCTCAAGCAAATCGACCGTACCACTCGATAGAAAATATTGTCTGAACTACGCTAAATTGTAAATATTTACTACTCGAATCGGGACGCTTCTATATGCGATAAACTAACGAAAACGATTTCGCCATCGGCAGTCACTGCATTTAATTAATATATAAGAATGACGGTGTGTGTTGTCAATTTAGATATACTATTTGTAAAAATAACTACTCTGAACAAGATTATTCTCCATTTCTATTTGATCACCCTAACTGAAGCTGATGAGGCAACGAAATCGACTACATAAGATAGCTAAAAGGAAAAACACACCACAAACATGGGCAAACTTTCGATCTAAACGTAATGAAACTACATCGGCCATTAGAAAAAGCAAACGTGATTATGACACCAAGAATGAGAACACACTGAATAGCCCACCACATGACCAGTCTTCTTGGTGGAAAACCCTCCAAAAAATAGTATTTGCTACCAGTGATAGATCAATACCCCCCTTGAACATCAACGGCGACTTCCTGATCTCACCAACTGAAAAAGCAAATGCTTTCAATTCGTATTTTTGTAATATTTCATCAGTTGATGACGTCGGGAAATGCCTACCAGTGCTTGAACCGGATAACTCCACATCCACATTAAGCGATATAAAAATCACAGCCCCTGACATTTACAAAGTGTTAAAAAGCCTTAAAATATCTAAGTCAAGTGGGCCCGACGGAATAAGTCCGAGAGTTCTGAAAAGTTGTGCCTCCTCGCTCTGTGAACCTCTTGAATTCTATTTCAAAACATTTACCAAAAACAGTTACTACCCACCCAGTGGAAGCGTTCCCATGTTACACCTATGTTAAGAGTGGTGATCCCAGCCTTATATAAAATTACCGACCAATTTCTCTACTAAGCTGTGTTTCAAAGGTCTATGAAAAATGTATTTATAAATATCTATGGGAATTTCTTAATGAAAACAAACTCCTATCATTTTACCAAGCTGGATTCATGCGCAACGATTCAACAGTTTTTCAACTTACCGAAATATATGATAATATATGTCGATCACTAGACGACGGAGAAGAGGTCCGGTGTATATTCTGTGACATAAGTAAAGCATTCGATAAAGTCTGGCACCGTGGCCCTCTGAACAAACTGACAAAAATTAGTATAAGAGGAAACTTGTATAACTTGATGAAATCGTATCTAGAATGTAGACAACAGCAGGTTGTCATAGACGGCACACACTCGGAACTACCAGATGTAACAGCAGGTTTGCCGCAAGGCTCCGTACTAGGCCCACTTCTGTTTTTAATTTATATTAATGATATAACCGAAAATATACGGTTCAACATTATATGAATTCGTCTATTTGCTGATGACACTTCTCTATTGCTTACTATCGAAGACCCCACCATGGCCGCAAAACTAATCAACGATGACCTCGAAACTCTCATGTGCTATGTTGGGCATCAGAATGCCTTGTAAAATTCAATCCCCTGAAAACGGAAGCTCTCTTAATCTCCAGGAAAGAAACACCAGTATATCATCCACAACTGACCATGGGAACCGCGACAATTGTTGAGGTTGACAGCCATAAACATCTGGGACTTACTTTCGACAACATGGGATCACGGGGTGTCCACATCAGATCTATGCTTGACAAAGCATGGAGTCGAGTAAATTTAGTACGTAAACACAGATACAGGCTAACCAGAGTAACGCTTGAAAAAATACATTATACATTTATCCGACCAATACTGGAATATGCCTCCCCTGTTTGGGATAACTGCCCTGCTTATCTTAGTGATGACATTGAAAAGGTTCAGTATGAAATTGGCCCGAATAGTAACAGGTGCAACCATCAGTACGAGTAACGCGCGTCTTTTATCAGAAACTGGCTGGGAACTCCTCTCCTCACGTCGTAGAAAACACAAACTATGCCAATTTTTTAAAATGATACGCGGAACTGCCCCATCAATCTTAAGAAACTATGTACGACCAATCCAGGCAA
Organism: Siphonodentalium dalli; assembly: GCA_032622095.1. Classification (NCBI taxonomy): domain Eukaryota; kingdom Metazoa; phylum Mollusca; class Scaphopoda; order Gadilida; family Siphonodentaliidae; genus Siphonodentalium; species Siphonodentalium dalli. The sequence continues at coordinate 190,579,977 of CP136063.1, read as the reverse complement.
ATAATTCCAGATATAACTTCAGATTTGAACATATAAGACTAACCTCGAATATTAACTATGACTATTATATGGATTCGTTCTTACCATCTGCAATTACGGAATGGAACAAACTACCGGAAACTACAAAGAGCAGCAGTACAATCGAAGACTTCAAAAAGGAACTGAACAGTGACAATATACGTCCACCTGCCTATTTTTATCATAGTAAATCCCGTAATTATCATATCCTCCATACCGGTTAAGACTGAATTGTAGCCATAGACCTGAGTGGTGACCTGACAGATAATCATGTAAAATATTTCCCCTTCTGTTTATGTGGGGAACTTGAGACAACTTACCACTATCTCTTTGAATGTACTTTCTATCAAGAGCCCAGAAGAGAACTATACGAATGTTGCCCTATCTGAAAACACCCTATTGCGGGGATCAAGGGAGCTTAGCCTTCGCGAAAATAAACAAATATTTAATGCAGTTCAGACCTATATCATGAGAACAAAAATATTTCCATGATTCTATCACCTGTACGGACAATGAATTGCTTTTGATTCTGGTCGAGTTAAGCGACAGTATGATATTCCCAGCTAAATGTCTAATTACTTACTGACCAATGCAACATATTAATAACTGCGCTTGACCCCCCCTCCCATGGCGCCTGACACACAAATAATAGTATAGACGAGCATCATTATTATTATTATTATTACGCAAAAACTCAACTCAATTATTGAACACTCCTCATCACTACCCCCTCTCCCAGCATCTCATCCCCTTTATCTCTATCTCTCACTCTATCTCTCGTCCTCTCTATTTCTTTCTCCTTCACAATATATCTCCTTGCTTCTCACGACAACAGCATTATACTATAATTATGATAGCTGCATTCCTTCCCGTCTGACCCCCCTCTACACTTAATGAAGAGCGGGCGCGAAACAAAAGGGGAGCAAACTTAATAAAAGCCCTTGGGCTTGTTGTTTAATCCACTTTCCAATCATCCTATTATATATATATATTATTCTGTCTTATAATGTAAAATATTTGTCAAATGTTTAAATATGTTATTATTGATTGGAATAAAATATGTTTACATCAAAATGTACTGAAAACAAACTGCTAATGAGCGCCAGACATTCATAAACACAATTTAAGTAATGGTGTTCGTGCCGATCACAAACCCTGTGTACCCTTTAGCACTTTTTTTGGTGAGAGTGACCAATTCAGCGTTAGTCTGTTCCTGGTATGGTAGAAATTAAAGATGTGAAACACTCCGGTATGGTGATCAAATAGAAATAGAGAATAATCTTGTTCAAAGTAGACATTTTTACAAATAATATATCCAAATTGACAACACACATCGTCATTCTGATATATGAATTAAATGTCGTGACTCTCGATGGCGAAATCGTTTTCGTTAGTCTGTCGCCGATAGATGCGTCCCGAATCGAATAGTAAATATTTACAATTGAGTGTAGTTCTGACGATGTTTTCTATGGAGTGGTACGGTCGATTTGCTTCAAATTATCGGTGATGTTAGTAAAATGTTACATTCCTCCAGTTGTCATAGCGCCTCAATACTAACTTATCAGTTTCACGCACCCGAACAAGTACATAATATGTCTTTAAGAGGGTTTGTTTCACTTCTGTTCTAAAAATTAAAAAATGCTGGAAAATGGCTGTGGCCATGGCAAGCTATTATAAGCAGACGATCGATCGTTTGTTGAACATATTATCTGAGCATTTCCTAAGGGAACTACTCGCTAGTTTAGAAAGGGTTAATGGTGTAAATAATAATAATTACAGATTTCTGTGGCTAAAATATGGTATACCCGACAAGTTGGCGTTTGGCCGCTGCACTAAGAGGTCATTCAATTTAAGTCTGTTCTGTCGGTTGTGATTGGCGGAAGCCTGTAAATAATGAATGCATCTACACATTGGCTTAATTGGAGCCATCTGAATTCATGAATTTAGAAAGTAATTGGAAAATTGTGTTTGCGTGTTGGCTGACAGCTTGGTAGGTTGAGCAATTCCACTGAGATATCAAATTCGACCATCTTCCGTCGCTATGGTCTCGCCAGTTCGCGATTAACCCTTTCTATAATAAAGCATCATTGGAGACCTGTCGCAAAATCACTATTACGATTAGAAAAATCATAGGTCATGTGTTTACTTTTTAAAAATAATCCCCAAGTCTACGACAGGGCTATCTCTGGAAAAACCCAGAACTACAGCAGCTATTTAAATAAATTTCCCGCTTACACAAATCCATTCCCCCATTCATTCAACAGTTTAAATTATTTAGATATTATGTACAAATAAAATAAACGCGATGTCATCCTTTAATAACGTGTCGCATGTATCAGGTGAAGGTCATTCTTCAGTTACCTTCACCTTTAGCATTCCACGGTGTACTCACTGCCCGACTCTAGAACACATTTAGCTCCCTGGGGCCTGTTTCATGAAGCAATGTCATAAGATTATCTTAAGATGGACTTAATCTAAGATCTAAGGTGGATCTTATGATGTAACTTTTCCGTTTCAAGAACGCGTTTCACAAAACAAGATTAAGTCCTACTTAAGTAGTAATTTAAGTTCGCGCGCTTTTAGACTGGCTCTTTATTGATTGCCAACATTCATGGAATACTAGCACAAAACGCTCTTTATTTATATTGCTATAATGTGAATAGGACTTCATATCGTGCTCAAATAGACTTATTTCCAATCTGAGACGTACTTGTAGAAGCCATATATAAATGATGTTAATGCCATTTGCTCTACCCCAACCGTTGACCCACGAGTGTTAATACTAGACGCTTCTTTAGAATTCTCTTGGCTACTGTTGGATATATTATTTTATATATATATATATATTATTATTCGCGTTTCCTTATTCGAAAGGATTATTTTTAATTCCGGCATTGTGTTCACTGACTATAGTAGGCTCATAAGGCTAAGCGCGTGTGGACTGTGATTAATAATGGCTATTAGGATCAACAACCTGCCAATCTGCAATGGCCAAATAGACCTGGGTATAGCATGCGGAGTTGTCCCGGAATTAGCAGACTCTGATAAGATACCTGTAGTTAAAGATGCTGCAGGGAATGTCAATGAAGAATTGACCAGGACAGCGGCGGTACGCAAGGCATATGGCATGTTCAGGGGGACATAAACAGAGATCAGAGAGCATTAGCCGTAAATTCTGCCTACGTGTGCTTCGAACTCGGATGGGTTTGTGAAGGAGATTCAAGTATGGTGTACATAAACAGTGACAGTGGTGATGTCTGCCTCACAGATACGTCCAATGACGATGATATTAAGGCACTGATTACTCAAATAGCCATGGAACAGGCAGCTACCGTCATCATAGCCACCAAGGCGAATTGGTGGGCGATGAACCATCACGGTACGGGCCAGGGGAGAATGGTCGGCTATCCCCTCAAGGTAATAGAGGTACAATATTCCTCGGCTCGGGCTCAAGACTTTACGGAGGTTGCACACGCGGTTGGGCACTGGGCAGGAACAAGGAATATTCTAACTGATGCTGGCATAGAAGGAGTCAAAGACAACGACAAAGTGATCGATGGAAGAGTGACTTCACCCTATCAGATGATGCCAAACTTAGATTTGGAGGAGCTCCAGACGGGACTCACAAGATCTCAAATGCGTTCGTATGGGCCAAAAGACTGGCTTCAAGTTTTTACATTTCGATCTGCCCAGAGTCTGTGGGGCTGTGCGGAGTCGGTACTGCTTATGCGGCTGTCATGAGGGAAAAAGCGATTCATCACGTAGGAGCTTTCTTCCTTACTGGGAATGCTAGAGTCACACCAGATGAGTCGTCGGCCCAAGCTATCATGGGGAGTGTCGGGACCTATGTCACAAAATTCCTTGGCAAAAGCACCTTGGCCAAGAGCCCGCACTTTGACCCCGCTAAGGTCATGAGCTGCGATGATTATAGCGATGAGTTCGCCTCAAGTATTAGTCAAATCAAGATGGCGTCCGCCGAGGCCAACCAGGAAGCTCTGAAGTCGATCACCAAAGTCACATCGTACCTCAGCAAGAGGACTGCCCATGCTCTCAATAAATGCTTCGGGATTACCGTAACAGCACAAATCGCTGATCGAGGGCTGGCCGAAGACTCTAGCGATGATGATGAACCACCGCCCAAGAAGAGTAAGGGAAAGGGTAAAGGGCACGAGAAGGCGTCTCCAAGTGTTTCTACCAGGTCCAGCAAGAGTAAAACTACAACTTAGGGTGCCAACAGAATGCGTTTGACCAAAGCAGAAGGTCATTTCTTAGGCACAAATGCATACTATGTTTTTAAGCTTATGTTTGATCATTAAGTATTTTCCTTTTTTTTTTAAAACGACATTCTGCATATATGTTTTAATAAAAACCAAATCAACGACTTCTAATACAGAGCGTTTATAATTAACAACACGTGAACAGACGGCCGGTTCACAGGCCCCTGGGGAAAATTACTAAAATACCAATATAGACTATATTGGTATTTTAGTAATTCCCCCAGGGGTCTGTGGGCCGGTTCACAGTGATATTATATTTTCTTTCGCGGATCCCGGTGTGCCCGCGCGGTCCGTATACTATATACATGCTATATATTTTAGTATTGCATAGTTAATATATTATGATAATATACATAATAATAATAAAATAACACATATTCAGTATTATTATCTTGCCGATATATATACGGGGTACATATACAATACATTTTACAATCAAATTATAACATAATAATATAGAAAGGCAAGTAAATAATAATAATAATAATAATAGCTGACATAAGCATTTATAAAAAAAAAAATGAGTATAAATCATTCACTATTATCCTCGATGTGAAAATGTTCGGACTAATTGTCTCAACATGATTATTGTCTACAGTGCGATTGGGTGATTTGAATCGCAAATGATGTTCAACTCTACGTATATATATTCTTTTTGTTACAGCAATTAGAAATGTATAGATAGTCCGGTCTTGGCGGTTTACAGTTAGTAGCGGACACCCCGCCAATCTTGCAACCACTGGCCACGTCACTGCTATAGCTTACCAGTTGGTTAATAATTACTACAATTTCTGAAACACCCCTCCGTGCTAGCAAGGTGTTATTCAGTTAAATTTGTTTATAATAATATATACATGAACTAGTTCCCATCCACATTTCGGACCAACTGCGGATCACAACGTAGGTCTTAACTTTAAGATTATCTTATGACACCTCACACCAGTCTTAGAGTTAAGACCAAAGTTTAGACCATCTTAGGTTAAGACTTTGTTCGTGAAACGCACTATGACTGAAGTTTGAACTTTTGACCATCTTAAGTCCCAACTATGTCATAAGTTGCCTTCATGAAACAGGGCCCTGATTCCTATAGGTGAGACGGCATATGCCCCACTATTTTCAGTGACACATATAATTAATGGAAAAAGTATAATGCCTGTCTATTTCAGATCACATGTTCTTATCCGTGTGTTACACGCCATGCGGATAATGTTAGAGTGCGCCCAAGCAGGACCGGTGGGACATACTTGACACATCTGCAAATAATTAAACTATGTGGGGTATTTTTCGTCTCACACAAGAAACCCCGTGTTTAACCCTTTACCCAACAAACCGGCCAAATAAAGCTTCAACAGCCTAAAATATCTTCGGTCTGTCTCAATAGAACCATACAAATATGGATATCATTGGAACCGGCTCATTGACCACATTGTGATGGTTACAGTTATACCCTGTGCCAATGCATTCTCTTATATATGCGAGTCGACCATAGGTCGCCTCGCATATATAAGAGAATGCATTGGCCTAAAAAAATATTTTTTTAACACTTTTTACCATTTTTTCTTACATTCTTTAACAATTTTATAGTTTTTAATGTGTTAAGCCAATGCATTCTCTTATATATGCGAGGCGACCTATGGTCGACTCGCATATATAAGAGAATGCATTGGCACAGGGCCCTTCTGTTGGGTAAAGGGTTAAAGATCGAATATTTGCCCGTATACTGTTATGATATTGGCCATATCCGTAATCGTAATCTTGATTTTGCGAATGGTCTCTATAGGCGAAAAGTTAACCCATATAGGAAATGTAAATAATAACTTCAACATGATCTTTTTTTATTTATTTCTATTGTCGTTTGTTGAATTTATTATCTAAACATAATAATGTGACACATTGATGGAAAGAGCTCTTTACTTGGCACTGAAAGGGTTAATAAACAGGACTCCTTCTACACTTTTATTTCTCTGTCACCTGCTTTTATCCCCATGACATCCCTCTAAATCAATAGTAGACCATTCCGATGTACACTTTATAACTGACTGGGAGAATCCATTTAGTATATAAATTGTTAAATAATGGCCAGAGATGACGCCTGATTCTCGATATCACTTTCAGTAGATTTGACACATTAAAACTATATACTGTGTGGGCCTACGTTTGCTATATATACCAACAAAACCATGCGGGGGGGGCGGTAAAAATACGAGTATATGATGTACCACTATAATGTATATTAGTATGTTTGTCTCCCATTGAGTAGTCTATTCCTGATATGGCAGAAATAAAGAGCGTTCTGTTTCACTTCACAAAATTGAAAAAAGCTGGAAAATAGCTTTGGCCATGGCAAGTAAATTTCAGAACATATGAAGCCGGTATAACAATATTTTGTGTTTTTATCAACCTATCGTATACCTCCTACCAAATTACGTAGACAAATTGTGAAAGCTCCAATGAGCCATTATAAATTAGTTTAATTATATTCATAATTTCACGTAATTGATACAAACCATGTAATCTTTTTGGAATTTTATCCCACGAAGCTCTTATCAAATGAGACATTTACTGTAACGCTTAACTAGAACAATACGCACTCTTATAAAAGCAACTTTCAAGTTCATTAATTCGTCTGGTAGGTTTGCGAAATAGCTCTCAGGACCCATATGAAAAGCACCATGGTAGTGCCATGGTAAAGTAACACGGTATCATGGCCGTTATATATATAAAGTTCCTCGGTACTACCATGGCACTTTACCATAACCACTACCGTAATGCCCAAAGTAATTGACCACTTAACCACAGCAGAATTATGGGTAATTTTTCAGGATTTAGTCGGAAATATGGCTTGTTGTCATTCATTCATTATGAATGGCAACAAGCCATATTTCCGACTAAATCCTGAAAAATTACCCATAATTATGTTGTGGTTAAGTTGTCAATTACTTTTGGCATTACTGTACTTGCGTTTACAATCCCCAGATGTCCTGAAATTCGTCCTCATCGTTGCATTGTATGCTGATCAGATTCACAGGCACAGCTATACAACCGGACCTGGTACAACACGTGAAATGTATAATATATAGCTAATCAAGTAATGGGCGAGTCCCCAGTGACAATCGTAGCATGTGAATCGACTTGACAATCTCGTGATGTAAAATCATCTGGAACCTGGAATCAAATTGACCCCAGTGAGTGTACGTTCACACAGCTGGTAATATTGCCAGGCAAATTTTCATTAAATTATGCATTGCTGGCTATCAACACGGGAGATAACCGATGACCGATGTGGATGCACATGTACTGATATGGTAACGCTGCACACTGGTCATTTGCACAAATCTAGATCATACCATGAATCTCTACTAATGCTCACGCCCGTAGAGATCATATTCCACCAGTACAAAACCTGGGAACTTTTTGAAGTTTTGACAGGGAACCTTATAAAATCGAAAAAATAACACAGAGAATATATTTCTTTGTTATTATCTATTTCTTAATAATGTACTTCACTGTAGTTAAAGGTCCCAACCCGAAATTTCAGGATTTAAGTGACTTTGTGAGCGATTTTGCTTTGCGTTCCTGACAATTCTGGATTTTTTCCTGCATGGGTAATTAATTGAATGTTTATTGAAAAGAACAGATAATCATTAACAAATATATTCCCCGTGTTATGTTTTCGACTTTATATAAAGTTCCCTGTCAAAACTTCAAAAAGTTCCCAAGTTTTGTACTGGTGGAATATAATCTCTACGGGCGTTAGCCATAATAGAGATTCATGACATGATCTAGCACAAATGATCCTACATGTGGTCCAGCTATATAGGCGAGTAGGTAAGTTAGTGAACTATTTGTTGATTATCGAACACCACAACTTTTCCCTTTCTTCTGAAGAGATTTATCTTTAAGATGACAACGGTAAATTTTTCAAATATCCAATTGATATAATTTTTATTCCTTTATTTCCGAACGAGTTCTCTAAGGTTGATGGCAAACGCAAGAAATTAGTACAACTAGAGGGCACTTGATAACATAATCTGGTATTTTTATGTATAATATGTTAAGACAAATAATTTCCCAATCCCTTCCTGCAATTCTGATGTCCTTATGCCGAGTCTGAAATTAACAATAACAATTTGAAAGTAGGTATACCCACAACATATTTGGATAACAATGCACACTGCTTGGTTATTGGGTATATGCGTGAATTCGTAACAATAACTAGCGTTCATCGTTACCCCAATATTTCTTGGGTAACTGCTTCCAAAGTGTTATTGTGAATTTCTTACTTGTCGTAAAGACATCAGGATTGCAGGAAGAGATTTAGAAATAAATTGTCTTAACATATTATGCAGTAAATACAAGATTGTGTTATCAAGTGGCCTCTAGTTTCAGTACTTTCTTGCGAATGTCGCGAAATTTGGATGTCTCGTTCGGAAATCTAGCAATAAAAATTATATCAAGGTGATATTTGACGAAAATTCAATGCTGTCTTCTAGCAAAATCTCTTCTGAAGAAATTGGAAAAGTTGCGATGTTCAATAAGCAACAAATGGTGCACTGAATAGTGCATCAAATTACCTATCGTTACCTGGATCACATGTAATATGTGTTTTACAAATAACCAGTGTGTATTGTTACCGTTATAACTACCACAATCTTATGACTATTGTGTAGGTTTTATACACACAATGTGTAGCTCTGCTACACAATCATTATTCATTTTTGATCTCAAACATATTTTGTTTTATGCACGTACACAAATTGTGTAACAATTTTTACACAATAAATGGGTCAATTTCTACACATTTATACACACCGGTGTGCATAAAATCAACATATATTCCTTACACATTTTGTGTAGATTCTTACACATACAGATCGAAGACAACTATGTAAGTTCAGTATTCCGAACTGTGGGTATATAGTGACATATGGAGATTTATATGTTAAAACTTTCATGGCGTACAATGGTACCCTGTGACCAACTGCACACTGCACAGTTTGACTGATAAATTTCGGAATGACACAAGCTGTATATTCAGTTGATTTATTGCTTATTGGGCGATGAAAAGCCACGAGTTATTGCACGATTGATTCTTGCAGAATATTTTCGGGCAATTGTCAATCCAACAGTTATAATCTCGAGGTACCAATTGGAAAGGTCCAACCCAATGGGGTTAAAGATGTATAATCCGAATTAACGGTATCCTAAATTACTATTTCTTTGGTTTCGGGGGTGAAAAATATTTGATTCGAGTCGATGAACCCACCCATCAAAGCTCAGATTGATCAGATATCGATTTTTGAAATTTTGTTATTTCTCGAAATGTATAATTATTTGTGGACCAGAAGAAGTCGTCAAACCGACCGTGGCTCGGACAAAATTGCGGATGAAGATGGATAACTCTAAAATCAAGTGGTAATACGACCAAATTTCGTGATATTCAAGTGATAATTCGGCCATATTTCGTTGAACAACATGTTGATAAATAAAACGATTTGGAAAATTTTATACCATAGTTGACAGCGATTAGAATTATTTTGTTGTAATTAAACGATTCTGATAACAAAAGGGTATTTTGAAGAAATGTTGTTGTTGTTGTTGTAACTTGTTGATATGGGGCCCGTCTGATCGGATTGACCTTTAATAATGTTGATTTTTGGTTTGTGACAAGCTTTGCCAATTACCAATAAAACAAATTTAAAAGATAATTTGTAAGTCTTATATTTCAACTTTTATAGATATTTTTCGTTCTGCAGCCCACTGATGGTTGTGGTCGGAGACGGCCGCGCCGGCCGCCGGTTCGTTAATTAGGTGCTGGTTGTTATTGTTATTTTAACGGAATTCTGAGTTGGTCATTCGCGAAACCAATATATTTTATATTCTATAATTAAAATCATGGGTATATAATATGATCTTGTTTATGGATATTGTAGGAAGGCTATAATCTGGCCGTGTCAAATTGAGCTATAGCGATGGGATTTCTCGCAGCGCAAAGGCACCTTGACAATCGTTATGTTTGAAGTGTCAAAAATAAAAGCAGCAAACGCCACCTGCTGGACAAAAAAGCATCAAAATTACTACTGTCACAGTCAAAACACAGTGTAGCAACACAGTGCAGTGTACTAGCTAGGTTAACCATCACAAACAATGCTCTTGCCCTTGAGTTCAATTTCATCAGCATATAAGATCCCACTGCTGCCACCCAATGTATAAGCACGGCCATTCAATGTATGAACAGAATCATTCACCATTTTGATTATGTTTTTTTATTGTTTGTAAACAATTCCTACATATATATTAATAGCTGTGTGCAAGAATTCATTTAGTATAGAAAGGGTTAAACGGCTTCTGTCATTTTTTAACTTGACTTCTTTTTCGGTAGTATTTTTCAAAAATAATTTGAAATTAAACCTTCCCACCATCAAACCTATGAAACCATATGGATACACCATTGTTCATGTATGCATGTGTATAAGCACCTTGACATGTGTAATATATGTCTGTCTCTATATGTAAGTTATATGTGTGTGTTAACACATGCATGTAATGGTGTATGTATTAGAGTGCACCTACACATGTATGAATGGAAGGGTGTTTTCACATTTATTCCTTATTTGTGCTTAAGCACAACTATTTGGGTTTAAGCGCAGATATTTGGCCTTGAGCGTAAATATTTGTGCTTATCGCAAATAAAAATTCATATGCATTGATCCCCCCTTAATTAATTTTAAATGGCACAGTGCCTAAACACACCACTCAAGTCTATGTAGACCCACCATATGAGTGAAGCAATCCCCCCCCAGTAACTCATAATTCCCTTTTTTGAACATGGAAATGGTAAAGATCTGAATGATATGTCTGTTATAAAATATATTTTTGGGGGCAGGGATGCTGATATTAGATAGGGTTCCCCCTTCTTTCAAGTCAATAAGTATACCATATGAGAAAAGCAAGCCCCCCTCTCATTAACCCCTAATTACCTTTTTATGGCCATGGAACTGGTATTATATCTGTGCATGAAATGTCCCTTTAATAAAATATACAAGCGCGCTGGGGGTAAGGCACCAATTACTGGGACACCAGGAGCAGAGATGGTGATATGCATATGGAAATATGTTTTTCTTCAAATTTTGAGTTTATAGTAGACTACTACTATGCGATGAACTAATCATTCATAATTGGAGGGGAGTAAGGGGGTGTCAAACGCTTAAATCATATACGCGTAACCTCAAATAAATTGTTAGATGTATGTTTGCACTTGAGCGCAAATAATTTCTGCTTAAGCGCAAATATCTGCGCTTAAGTTTAAGCGCAAATCAATAATAAATGTGAAAAGGGCCTCCCATATGTATGTTCTTGGGTTTTCAGTGTATGGTATTAGGCTTCAGAGTTCAGACAAAACAAAATCTCTGTATTTTGAAGGGCTTGAGACCTACTGCACCATAACCCATTAGAATATGTGATTGTTGTAATCAAACACATGTGTTAATATGGTATGCATTACGCCTGCATTGAATTTTTTTTTCAGGAGCTGATCTTAATGCTCATGGGGAATTGATGGTATTTCCACATCAGCTGGTGTTGATGCTCATCCTTATGGAAGGCGCTTTTCATATAAATCATTTATGTGTGCTTAAACACAAATATTTGTGCGTAAATGATTTGCGCTTAAGCTCGAGTCATTTGTGCTTAAGTGCAAATGACAGAGGTTATTTGCACTCAAGCACAAATATTTACATTTAAGCGCAAATATTTGCACTTAAGTGCACATAAGGAATAAATGTGAAAACGGCCTCCCATACATCCCCCGATGTTATGTAAGGGCATATATGCCAAACATTGACTGTTTTTGTATAATTGGACAGAGTTCACCTCTAATGTATCCTGTCATTTATTTGGAAAGGGGCGTGGACCTTGACCTGGGACTTTTATTTATTTGTTTTTGAATGAAGTTCATCTCACAATTTATGCGAGTGCACCTATCGTCCATATACAAAAATTTCCTCTCTGCATTTTCAAGGGCTTGAGACCTTCAATTAATCATATTACTAGTAATAGATTAATTGGCTGCATTATAAAATTTTGTTATATTAATATTTCCTCTATGCGTTTTCTTGAGACTAGGAGGTATATAGTTATTATATGATCGGTCGATCGGTTTGCTTCATACCATTATAATACACCATATGCATGCTGGTGAGCTGATACACCATTCTAATATGGTGTAATATACGATATGCGAGATCGGTCTACTATACACCATTATGATATATGATAAGTCTGCCGGTCTACTGCACACCATTATAATATACACCATTATAATATACAATATGTGGGTCGGTCTAATACACATCATTATAATATATATTACAAATTATAGTAGACTGACATGCATATCGTATATTATAGTGATGTAGAGTAGACCGACACAAGTGTTGTATATTATGATGGTGAATAGTAGACTGACATGTGCACCGTACCACTATAATCAAAGTAACTGACTTGAAAAATGGAGTGCTAACCCGGTAATGACGACAGTATTACTGGTTGTATACAGTATCAACAGAGGTATCAAAATAACCACAGTAGTGGAGTTATGGTACCGTTCGCTTATGAAACCGCAGTTTATTAGGGATCGTCACACCGGCAAAAAGTTAAAGAAATCAATATGTCCATGCGGATCTTGTTAAAGATATGGTAAGCATTGCGGTGGATTTCACTGTTAAGATAGTCACATCCATTAAACCGCCATTAACAGAAATAATTTATTTTTGACAAATTTTGTTCTTATGCCAATCTTAAATATCAAGTAAATTGCGGCATGTTATTGTCATGTTAATAATTAATCTGTGTTATGTGAACAAACGCCAAGTTACGTAAACAAACAGTATGTAAAGAGTATGCAATAAGCAAAACTCAACACTGAGGAGACTCCCCCCCCCCCCATTAATTAAACTTTTGTTAGAAATGCCACCGGGTTGTATACATCATACCGGTATACATGTAGCTATCGATAATCTTCACATCTAAAGATTTCAGTGTTTAATGGGTCACCATGAATCACTCTTCTAAATGAACACCACGATGTTGAGTGTTTTGCATATCGGTCACTATTTATGAGCTATATATAAACAAACGCTTGGCTCACAGAAAGTGTTTTGTTGATAATAACACATTCATATGATCATATATCTTATAGGCTATACTATTAGTATATTTTTGAGGTGATTTTCATAATTTGGTAACTTATTTATGAATTATAACCTACATGTATAACGAAGGGCATCCATGCCTTCCAGTTTCCACAGATATATAAGGAGAATCACTGCATTTTATTTTCATGCTGGCGAATCCGGATTGCATGCATCGTGGTGCAACAGTGGTACATGCTGTGTTGAAGCGGTAACTTTACCAGGGTGTTGGAGGTCACCGCGGTATAATACTGCAGTATTGCCGGGGTACGTGGTTGTCAACTACTTTTAGTATACATGTAGCTGGGCATCATATATATATATCATTATATTGTGCATAATATACCGGCACACGTATCATATATTATAATGGTGTAGACTATAATAGACCGGGTGACGATTGCCTGTGCTTCAGCACTGTACCATTGCATCAGCTGATTGGTTGAGCCATGTGATGATGCGGCCTGAAAACAGGCTTCAGTGAAATGATTATGACTTCCCCTGGGTGCAGGCCAGAATCTTGCGCTATCCCTCAGAATTGATAATGAGTAAGTGTTGAGCAAATATTAATCGGTAAATTAATTAAAATAAGCTAACAATTCACAATTTTCTTCTGAAAATTTACATTTTAATATTTCTCGACATAATTTTCACCAATAAAAACATATTTGTTGCATTGCAGAGTTAACCGTATCTGTAGATATGTTATGATTCAAATGAATGTTGTTGAGCATATTTCAAGCAATTTAAATGAAATTTTTCTTCACACGATAACTAAAATTTACAATTTTTAGGATTTTAACCTGCCTCATTTTGATCAGCAATTGTTGTGCACACTGATTGAACGTCTATAATCACTCGACAGGTCAAATTATGCCTTGACCATGCCAGAATCTGGCTAGAAATTGGACAAACAAAATTTTTTTGGTGTTGACAAAATTAACATGGGAATCTCCATAGACAACGGTAAAATTGCGATAAAAACTAAAATAATGCGAAATGAAAGTCGTCATTCGCTAGCCTGGTGCAGAATAATATACGAGTCATGTTCTATAAGATATGTCGTTTTCATTCGATTAATTAGTCTCGTAATTAACGGATCAATGACAATCAAAACATTCCACCGCAGACGAATTTCACTGCCGAAAGTTTATAATTGTCAACAACTCACCTTTCACATATATAATGCGAAAGAAATCTAGAGTCATTAAAGATCCATAATATAAATACTCGTATATACGTAATTAAAACATGAATTACAGACAAAAGGATGAGATTTGCGCAACAACACATTTCGGGTTTTCGTGGGGTGTGTATCCGCTGGATGTCTTATAGTTGCAGTATGTAACAATTATGACCGCGTTAATTGCTTTCGATGTTTAGGTATGAACAATGGCTGGATCATGCACTCTTGGCGGGAACACAATACCTCCGATTTTTTATCCGCATTTAGAAGCTTTCTGGTGTGGTGAATGAGAAACCTGCAGTAATAAGCCGTAGTTGTTTGTAATAATTCGAAGGATTAGTTGTTTTAACGGAATTCTGAGGCGGTGAATTCATGTAACCAATATATTTTATATTATAAGTTATATTTATGGCTAATAATATGATCTTGATGGCATTACTATTTCTGATTATGGTTTTCTTGTAATTGCTATGTCATAGATAACCATGTCGCCAGCTGCGTTTTCGCACAATGGGTCTATACTGGATCAATTAACCCATTGTGTCTCACCAATGTTGATATATACTTAATATGTATAGCTATATTGTATTCTTCCTTGTACGATATATAGAGTTGCACGATCGTTCAGATCGTGGCAATCCCCAATTCACTCACATGTATGTAGTCCGTTGTATTGGTGTGAACTAAATGCATGTTTATCCACTTATATATTTAATTTCATGCATATTAAGACATGTACCCAATTGCTTTTTATATTTTGCGACGTTTAGTTGTACGCATAATTCCTCTAAAATGTGGACCGACGAAGCTGTGTCAGAACTGCTGGACGAAATGCAGTTCATTGGTTTTGTCCAGCACTTTTACGATTTATATGTCGTTTTGGTCGTTCCAGTTCTCCTGGTAGTAACGTACCCATCACCACAAGGGCCAGCAACGCATCACAATTCGACCGCATATGTGAAGATGTGAACACGATATAACAATAACATACAACTGATTGGAAGGTTTGAACTTCAACTGTGACTCACTTATATATGTTGAGAAATTACACGGGCGATTTGTTCTTGGTAAGAACAATCATTATTATTGACAGACATGTGTTACTTTTACTTTAAACATATTTTATTTGTAATAATACAAAGTGGATTGGGGCACAAGTTACATAACTTAATGAGCCCCTCTCCAGTATACATTGTTACAAAATTACATAATTGACAAAGTGGCACAATAAGTAACTTATTTACAGCTGTGTGGAATGTGAGAGAATGGTGACTGGTGAATGATGATCTTGCGGATCGTTAGGAAAGGATGATGTAAGGTGGTGGGGGTGCCAACGTCGATTGTGTTTATTTAAAACATTGTTATGGCCGAGCAAGTACCAGGTCGAAAAAAGCAATAAACAACAATAAACATATTTATGTCCTACTTATTAATTAAGTTAATATCATTTGTCAGAAACGTTTAGTTTCCGTAATAAAATGTTGTACTATTTTGAACAACTTCACATTTTGTTTTATATCTATGTTTTGGATGCCAGAAAGTAAATCATTCATATGTGTTAATTTGAGTCCTTCTCTGTGTAGCGAATGATACATTTCTATTCGTTCTGATTGGTACAGGGAACACATGAAAAGGTAATGATATGCATCTTCGCATTGGTTGCCGCATGCGCAACGTGGGCTGTCAGATATGTAGTTTTGGAATTTATCAGACTTTAGATCACTGCAATAGTTCCGTAATTTTGCGTGAAGTACGTTACATTGCCTGCGTCCCGTGTAGAAATACCTCGGGGGTCTAGTGACGGGGTCAATTATTCTAAGATACGTTTTGAAATCTGAAATTGTGGGGGCATCTGTTATTACGGACGGCATGTCATTCCACGCTTTTATGGTTGAAGGGAAAAATGACTTTTTGTAATTCTCAGTGTTACTGAAATATGTGTAAAAAATTTCGGGATATCTGAATTCATACTCTGATATGTCAGCTATTCTGGGTGGTAATATGTTTGTGAGATAAATAGGGGCATTCCGATTGATAATGTTGTACATAGTTTGTAATTTGTGTAATTCACGCCTCCTCCTCAGTGGGGGCCAGCCTACTTCTTTCATTGTGTTTATATCAGAGACTGATCGTGTGAGTCCACTGACTATTCTGGCTGCATCAATGTGTAACCGTTCAAGTTTATCCATTTGATATTTAGGTGCATTTGCCCATACTACATCGGCATAATCGTATAATGGTAAAATATACGTTTTATATATGTTTTCTAGGGTCTTCCTATCGAGCTGGTATTTAAATCTTCTTAGTTGTGATAAACGCGAGGCTATTCTTTTAATAGTTGCATTGATATGATTGTTTCATGACAAATTTGATTGGAGTTCAAGACCGAGGTGTTTATGTGTCTCAACAAAGGATATAGTATCATTATTAAAGGTTAAATTAGGAGTATCGCCGGATGTGCCAGTCAAAGAGTACGACATGCCCATCGTTTTTGAGGGATTAAAATTGACTAGCCAATTGTTTGACCATCTTGATATGTTTTCAAGATCCTTGTTCATGGTTTGCGCCAATTCATTTAGGTCGTGGTGCTCGTTAGTAATGCAAGTGTCGTCAGCGTACATTCTCGTAACAGAACAGATGTTGTCTGCTAAATCATTGATGTAAACCAAAAATAGAAAAGGGCCTAGGATCGAGCCTTGTGGCACGCCCGCTGGGATGATCTCATAGCTAGAAAATCTGTTGTTAACTAATACGCGCTGCTGTCGGTTATTTAAATAGTCTCCTAGCCATTTCAAAGATTTACCACGAACTCCATAACTTGAAAGTTTATGTATTAGTCCCCTGTGCCAAACTCTCTCGAATGCCTTTGATATATCACACAAAATAGAACATGTATACAGTCCATTGTCGAGGGATTGACACAGGTGATTGTATAGATCTATGAGTTGATGAGAAGTGCTTTGCCCTGGCATGAAACCCGATTGACGTAAGAATAGTAGTTCGTTTTTTTTAAAGAAATCCCTGATCTGTTTTAATACAACTTTCTCAAATATTTTTCCCAAGCAGGGTAGAAGGGAAATAGGACGATAGTTCTTGCTATCAGCGGGGTCGTCTTTTTTAAAGATGGGGACAACATTAGCCTTTTTCCATACAGATGGAAATGTCATGCTATCAAGAGATTTTCTGAAGATTAAAACTAATGGACGAGCAATTGATTCTGCTGTAGCTAGGAGCATTTTTGCACTAATTCCATCGTAGCCATGGGCTTTGTTTAATTTAAGTGATTTAATTGCCAAAATTATTTCATCTTCGGTGAACTCAAAGTCCTCCATCGTGTTGTTACAACGAGAATTGAACACAGGTAAACTGTGGTTTGAGTCGTTTATTGATGAGTTAGAAATGAAGCTCTGGTTTAATATGTTAGCCTTGTCAAGATCATCAGTCGCGTACACGGTTCCATTTACGTTTATGGTATTGATATGGGCATTCGAGCAGTATAGGGGTGGAACATTCGTTGTTTTCTTTTTACATAGTAGGTAATTCATTAGTTGCCAGAATTCGCGGGAAGATGATGATTCTTTCATGCGGTCTTCCAATTTTTCATCAAATTTCGATTTCGCGAACTTTTTCATGTTATTTACTTTATTTCGACATTGCTTATATTTTTGCCATGTGTTGGGATTATGATTTTTTATGGCTTTGTGTTAATCATTATTAGTGACAGACAGAGGTTAACCATTATTATTGACAGACATGGGTTAATCATTATTATTGACAGACAGGGGTTAATCATTATTATTGACAGACAGGGGTTAATAATTATTATTGACATATATGGGCTAATCATTATTATTGACAGACATGGGTTAATTATTATTATTGACAGACAGGGGTTAATCGTTATAAATGACATACATGGGTTAATCATTATTATTGACATAATGGGTTAATCGTTATTATTGACAGACATGGGTTAATCATTATTATTGACAGAAGGGGTTAATCGTTATTATTGACAGACATGGGTTAATCATTATTATTGACAGACAGGTGTTAACCATTATTATTGACAGGCAGGGGTTAATCATTATTATTGACAGACATTTTGCAGGCACGATTGTGATTACCTGTAGATGGGAGCTATCGAATTTGAACGATTTTCGATTAAAAGATGGCGGCCGAAAACCATCTTTGATTTTACTCTTTGCATGACTAAATCTTTTGGCACACACTACAGACCACATCCCTCATTCGATCATCACCAAACTTCATATGGATCTTCGGAGTGACCTCTAGATGTGAGCCTTCTATTTGGTCTTGGAATTTACTTTTTATAAGACTAAATCCTTCGGCACATCCTACAGCCCACATCTCTCATTCGATTGTTACCAAACTGCATATGGATCTTCGGGGTTACCTCTAGTTTGCGTTCCTTATTCTTTATTATTTTATTCATTGCTCAACAAAAAAATTAACTCCCTCCCAAGTTGATCTACAGTGTCATTGACACTTTCATTTAATTTATTATCTGAACAGTTCATAAAGAAAGTACTCGCCAATAAATATATCCAGTAAATACATGATTAAAGGTGATCAATCCCTTCCGAGCAACACACTAAACAACAACAATGAAAATCCCTTTCAATGCATGTTCAATTATTAGTACCAATTAACAAACTAGAAACATTTGATGTAAAACAATGGTCATCAACGAGTATATATGGGAAATAGATTGACTTTGTTCCTATATTAATTATTAATAACTCTCCAAAATTAAATAATATTTCGCGTGTAAAACCAGTGTTATATGAACATTACTGTTACATTGGAATTAACGATACAAGTTCAATTAGTCCAATAAGATACAAACATGTAATCAAAACTTGACGGGGAAACATTGGGAAAGGTAAAATCATTGAAAACGATTCTGAACATTATATTGAGATTAAAGCATTTGAACTTACTATACGATTAGCGATGTTTGTTAACAAATCACTGCAAAAGCTTTGTTTACATATCGTCGCATGAGAACCAAATGGTTCTATGTCCATTTTGGCGGGAAAATGAGTTATGGGTATCATTGGAATCGGATGAGAATTTTCTATCGAATGAACCAAACATACTTTACCCTATATGCACCGTTCGTTCGTAAAACGCAGTGCATTTAGGCTCTATGTCCATAACGAACAAATTCGTCCGAGCAAAAAGGTTCTATCTCCTTAGCCAATGAAAATGACGATATACAAAAATTGACGAATGGCTGCTATGAAAAATATGCGATAATATACAATGATGTAAACAGGCATTTCTCACGATTTGTTCATATCACTTTCATTCTATATATGTTAATCTTACGCAGATATGACCCTGCTACCAATTTACATATTTTGCTACTCATTGCTTATCGTTTAACCCCGTACCGCGGCTTGTTTTAGTCGGTATATGGAGATAGAACACTTTTGCCCTGAAATAATATGCAGCAAAAATCCATGCCACTGCATAACGTTGCGGGAGATAGAACTTTCTTGCTCTGGCAATTCCTACCCTAGTTCGTCCTCCTCTCTTGAGAACCTTCTTATTTCGATATATTTATTATTATATACATGTATATTATTTATGACTATATATTAAAGGTACTCAACCCGATAAAACTCCTCTCAATTACTATTTCAATGGCTTCGGGGGTCAAAAATATTTGATTCGAGTCGAGGAAGTCACCCATCAAAGCTCAGATTTGTTAGATATCGATTTTAGAAATCTATTATTTTTCATTATCGGGAATTCTTTCTGGCCCAGTACGTAGTCAATTATTACCACTTGATTATAGAGTTATCCATCCTTGTCTGTTTGAATAGAATTTTGGCGTAAAATCTCGAGCATGTTACCAAATTGACGGCAGTTATAAGTACTCATCTCGAGAAAATAAGAATTTTCAAAAATCAATATCTAATAACTCTGAGCTTTGTTTGATGGGTTCCTCGACTCGAATCAAATATTTTTTACCCCCAAAGCCAAAGAAATAGTAATATAGGACCCTCTGATCGGATTGTTGTTGTTGGAATCTGTTGAGATGGGGACCCTCTTTACGGGTTGAGTACCTTTAAATTGAACTAATACAAAAATAGTATGGTTATCGTATATATAGTGTACTTATATTCCCAAAGTTCATGCAAAGTCCCCAAGCACGCAAACATAGCCATGTATAGGGACGCCGGAATGTTTAGTTTATGGGGTTTTGGGTCTTCCTGTTCGAATTTGCTATCATGAAAATAGTCATGGTTGTAACATATTTTTGCGGGATATGCATTGTACACCCACATGACACATGTACGTTCATATATAACATATTAGGTTATAATCAGAAATGTTCAACCAGGCAGAAAAATGGGACCACTTCTATTTAAGCCTCATCGGATATTGCATGCATATGAAATAGAAACTCGTCTGATATTTAGAAGTTAAACATACTTATTCTGTTCAATATTGGTCAAATAGACGGCGAAAGATCTATTGGAGAAAGAACCCGAAAGGCGAGTTCTAGCCAAAATCGAACGAAACGAAGTTTGTTTATCTCCATTGTAATTCATTCCATCAGAAAAAAGATAAAAACTATAAATGTGTCATTTAATTAACCAAATGTATGAAAAGTTGGATAGGAAATGCATTCAGAAAATTAGAGACAACCTATTTGTCACCCCAGTTAACATGGAAAGGGGTCTCGGTTGTCTAACGTGTAATGTTTATGACTCCAAGCCAATAGACCTCTCTGCGCTGGAGGTACGACGCGTGACTCCCGTTCTTAGCGAATTTGGGACCAGCTTTTCCGAGGGAGCTGCTGGTCATGCACTCGCCCACGGTAGGTGGTTTGTCTGTGAAAATATCCCAGTAATTTCTCTTCTCTACGACCGTGATATAACCCTGACCGCCGAAATCGACAATAAAAACACAAAATAAATAAATGTTCACGTGGAATTACATGATTTGTCAACATATACACAATAAATATAGACTTTCTACAACAGTACACACCTGCATGTTGCCTTGCGTGATTGTGTAGACAGTAGACGAGATAAGTCATATCATCCATTGGTAAGACCAAGTGCAACCAATGGTTATGCTCTTTCATGTTGCAAGAGGTTGTAGAAATCCGACTCAATTAAGAAATAACCCGTGTGTGAGTTAGGTCTTTGCGGAGTTGAAGTTTATTGAGGTAAGCTTAACCTTGAACAGCAGAAGTCAGCAGACTCATGATCTGCATCAGGTTCTAGCTACGGTTAAGACAAAAAAGCTGCCGGCGGAGAAGGTCAAGGACATACGAAGTATGATGCGATGGATGCCCGCAATCGACAAGGAGTTAGGAGTTATATGATGTAATTTTTTCGCAAATAACTCTCTAAAATTGTAAAAGTACAGTAGCACAGTGATATTTGCATCTTTACTCTTTTCGAATGATTGTTCCTGTAGAAATAACTTTTATCAAATGAACATGAAGACTTTAGCATGGTACACTTTAACAAACAATAACGTAAGTGGGTCCAGAATCACACCATCCGATAATATGAGATAAGATCAATGTTATTTATAGTCGGATATGTACAACGATATCAAACACACATTGTTGTACATGCATATCCGACTAAAAATAAAATTAATCTTATATCATCTGATGTTGTAATTTTGGACCCATTTATGTTATTGTTTGTTAAAGTGTACCAAGAGTGTAGACAAGATCTGAAAACTGAGTTGTTCCAAGTGATTAAAATCTATGCCGCGAGTTTACACACCTGAGAGCCATTGTGACTTTAAGTTTATAATATTATTATTATTATTGTGATGTGCACATGGTGTTAGTTCGGGATTGCTAAGAAAATATTATTTGCCGAATATGATGTAAATTGTTCATTGAAGTCAAGAAGTCATTGCATTTACTCTCATGTGTTGAGTTCTTTCCAAACTGGACACTTTTTCACTAAGATATTAACACAGATGTGTCTCAGAATATAAGTTTTCAATAATGTCTTCAATGGGTATATATTTTAATCATAGCCAAAATGTGCCAACGTTAAAGTCCTTGTGTCCCTTTATGTCAGTTTTGCCATGTTTTAAATGTGTAACTTTAAAACCCAGTCAGGGTGTTTTAATTTGTGTCTGTTTCTGACGCGCATAATTTGCTGAAGTTTGCTTTATAAGATTTTTCGTTGCACGGTGTCACCCGAGGGAGGCGTGAGCAGCTGCTCTCGTACCTTGACAACATATTACCAATTGAAATGGGTGTTATATCGGCCTCGTTTTTAAAAAGGAAATTAAATAGTATTATGCCGTTTGGCCGTTACCGAGTTAAAATAAAATAATCTTGTTCCCAAGTTTATTGAATGATTGTGTGGAATTAGAGCAGTGTACAACGAGTTAACTTTGTCAAGGTTCGAGTTGACTGCATGTAACACTTAAATTAATTTTAACAGTGAATGAAACACAATATTGTTTGATTTAAAAGAAAACGTTCTGTTATAACGATCGTTATTGTCTTATTCGATTCAACAATTTCCTGCGTGAGAAGGAATACCTTAATATAAGATATTTATTAACCACACAAGCACACGTCCACTGTGACAGACTCGTAAAGGCATCGTGTCCCGGAGATCATGCACCATTTTGCACACACTGCCAAAAATTACTTTCTATGGAAATCAAGTGTTTTTCTGTGTCCATCATATTTAAGTTGTCTCATCCCAGGGAGGATGGTAGGGTCCCACGTCGCGTTCGAGGGTCTCATATCCGACCGAGGGCGCGATTTGAGACCATGTCACCCCACTGTGCTGAGACAACGATGTTGTCAAATGATTGGTTTATCTATATTTTTGTGGCGGAATCTGTACGGATTTCCGATCGTCAGTAACTTCGATCGCTTTACCGACATTTTAAAAGCTTTAAGAATTTTCACCTGTTGTTAAGTTTTCGACTATAAAATCCTCGTTTGATAAATATCGTGCGATTAACACTGACCTGATGTGTTCAGAATATTAGACTGTGTGTATTTTGGATTCGTGAGTGTCATTAGCTTGAATTAAAATATCATTCGAATACAATGGGGAAATTCTTTTTCCCGCATCTTCCTAGAAATCAACAATATATAATATGTGTGTAACAGACACGCTACAACATATACTTGCAACGAACCTAAATTAATCGTAAGCAAATGCAAGAACACGAACCCGCAGTATACTGACCACTTACCAGTACCTTTGTTGAACCCTTTAGTTCGCACCAAAATATGCAGTTCCGGTGAGCCATAACGTTCTATCTCCGAGTGCTTTTTAGCCCGGAGACAAAGTGGCAGTTTTGTGCATAAAAGTTCTATCTCCAAACACGTTTTCACGTTTTTCACGAAAACTCTTTGGTTTTAGGTATTAATATTTCACATGGAATCACGTTGTGATATATTGTAACCGTTTAACTCAACTACAACAACATTACAGCTATTTAAGTTTGAAGAATCGGATCATTAATCTTCAACATCGATTTCCCACAAAACGTGCCAATGGGACATAGAACCCTTTGGTTCTCATGCGACGATATAACAATGCTTTCAACACGCGAAATTTCGTTAGTGGAGCACTATCAATAATGAATATAAGTACAAAGTTTATATATATTATCTATCTGTATTAACTTGCGGTGACACCTTGAACAGGCGATTATTCGAGACAGTACAATCATTCATCATTTCCACAGACCGATTTCAGTAATCATTATTCCATTGACTCCGCCCACTGCCACTGCCACAGCCACAACTACAACCTACATGTGTTTGATTGGGAGCCGGTTCCCCTATGTATACATAGCCGATCACATGGGACACCGTCTCTCACACAAATAACAACAAAACTTTCATTCCTGCAAAACCATCGACATGAATTCATCAGCAGCTGAACGCCAGGGGAGAGGAGCTTCACTAAGTTTCGTAACTTGTGCTCCGATCCCCTGTGCACCCACAACATCATCCATATATTCTGATTGTAAATTATTCCATGTATTTGTGGGTCACAATAAATATGTTCAAACAAACTAACTTGCGGTGATGTTTTAACCGACGTTTTATTGGTTAACCAATACAGGTAAGTGGTTGCCTGACAAGGTGACACACCTGCCCAAGTCACACCTAGCCCTCCGACAATAACAAGTCATAATGGAGCACTGGCTGACGGACCATACAGCCTTTCCGTTTGTCAACATACAGTAATGCTCTAAGTAATCGACTTCTTAACCACAGCAGAATTATGGGTAACTTTTCAGGATTTAGTCGGAAATATGGCAGATTTTACCTTGATTTATCGCTTTACATGTGAACACTGGTGTTGAGATTTGTTGCCCGCACTCGAGTATATAGAGACTACCAAAATATCTCATTCGTGTCTTACTTTTCCGTGTTTTACTTTTAATAGTGCAACAATTTGAATAATACTCTGGAAGAATACTTCCTACTAATCAAAAGTGCACAATTATATATACATTAATAAAGCAACAAGACTCGTGCAAAGAAATGAAACACGGAATCGATACTAACAAGTCTCCGTGGCACCAGTCAAAATAATAAATCCCACGTGCACGGCTCACAGCTGCATGATGCGTGAAAAGTTGCGGTCAGTCAATCAAAAACGCCGAATTTATGACGACACTTGATCATAATTAGATGTCAAGGCTGTCTGTTTCAACTTTACGGGCGCGTGTGATTTTCTTCGGAAAGTATTTCGCTTGCTTTATGCCTTCTATACTTATGGTGGTTCTTCTGTGAACTGACGGATTAAATTATAAGAAATAACTATCGTTTCGAATAAGGTTATGGGTTATAACCGATAAGTTTGCAGAAAATTTACTATAACGCGCGGATATAGAAATTGTCTTCAAATTTCTCGCTCGCGTAAACCACCCGGCGGGCTACATGCAGTGAAATATACATGTTATAACGAAACCTGACTCGCGTAAACCACCCGGCGGGCTACATGCAGTGAAATATACATGTTATAACGAAACCTCAGGTTTCGTTATAACATGTATTTCACTGCATGTAGCCCGCCGGGTGGTTTACGCGAGCGAGAAATTTGTACAGTGAAATAACGACATCGTATTTCACTGTGCGCATGGCTTCTAAGAAATACTTATCAAGATCTACGTTTCAGCAGGAACAGGATTTGCGTGCCCGCCCGAAGGGCGGCATGAGGACGGTGTGAGCTCACCCGGAGGTCGCCCTTACGCCCTGTCTTGAATTTTCTTGGTCTTTTCTCTTGACAGTCAGGTCGCGGATCGGGTGGAGAAGTCTTGAGGTCGGGATCGGTCAGCGTCGCAGGTGTCTTGAATCTTGTCTTGTCTTGAATCTTCCATCTTTGCTTGGGCTTTGCCTTGTACTTTTGCCTTGATCTTGTTCTTTTTCTTTGCCTGGTCTCGGCATCTTGCAAAATGCGGGACGATCCAGCGATGATGCTGGATTGCGCATTTTCAGTTGGTTGTCCATGCCCGGGACCTTCCAATGGAGGCATTGGATTGCGGGCTGCTAAGAGAGTACGGGACGGTCCAGTGATTCCACTGGACTGCGTGCTCTCTTCTGTTACCGCCCGGGACGGTCCAATACACCTTATTGGACTGCGGGTCTTTTCGGAAGTGGGATACGGGACGGTCTAGCATGGCCTGCTTGACTGCGTATCCTAAAACCCGGGACGGTCCAATAAGCCTATTGAACTGCGGGTCTTTTCAGCCACAGAGAAGTTGTTTGCGCTGTAAACATTCCCTCATGATGTCACTGCCGTCCATTCTCGCCAGTGTACTTTCCGCCAGATCGCGCAGGCGCTCTCTGATGGGTTCCACGTCAGCGATGGTATGCAGATCTACAATACGGGTGTGATACGGTGCTTGCAGTGCCATTCTCAGGGCTTTGTTTTGGACCACCTGGAGCATTTGATTCGCTCGATATGATGCCAGGTTGGTGACCACCGATGCGTATTCCATGATAGGTCTTACAAACGTTTTGAAGACTCTAAGCAGAGTGGCCATGCTAGCTCCCCAGGAAGTTCCCCTCAGCCGTCTGAGAAGATTAACTCGTTGCATGGTCCTCGTGGCTGTCTGCTTAACATGGGTTAGCATGGTGAGTCTGGAGTCCAAGGTGACGCCTAGGAAGGTCACCTCTTTTGCGGCAACTAAGTCAATGCCACTGACATTCAGTTTGACCACCGAATTGCGTTTTCGTTTCGTGAATATGGCGAATTGTGTTTTGTTTGCATTGAGCTTAATGCGCCATTTCGAGCACCACCTTTCCAGGTCACCGAGGGCCCGCCTCAGTCTGAGCTCCACATACTTTGTACTGCCATTGGTGATCCACAGACCCAAGTCATCAGCGAACTGCGACAGTTGCACTTGGTGCCTCGGGTCTATTTCAATGTCATTGACGTAGAAAATATAGAGCAGTGGGCTTAAAACCGACCCCTGTGGTGTACCAGCGTTCAGTGGAACAGAGTCCGACGATTCTCTGTCCACCCTCACCTTTATTGAGCGGTCGGTGAGGAAAGAGGAGAGGAGCCTTACAAGTTTTACCGGGAGGCCATACTTGTGTAACTTGTACCGGAGGCCGTTGTGCCAGACGCTGTCGAACGCCTTTTCAACGTCAAGTAGCACTGTACCAGTTACCCAGTTTTTGTGGAAGCCACTGCGTATGTCCTCCACAAGGCGGTAGATGTGTTCTACTCCTTCGCATCCGTTTCGATATGCCCTCTGCCATTTGTTGAAGAATAAATTCTTCTCCAGATGGTTTCGGAACCGTGATGCAATGATTGCTTCGAATAGCTTGCCGATACAGCTAAGAAGACTGATTGGTCTGTAGTTGCCAGGGTATTTCAGATCTTTGCCATTTTTTGGTATCATGATGCCGATTGCCTCTTTCCATGCAACTGGAAAGTAGCCAATCTTCATGCATGTGTTATACAGCTTGGTAATGTAAGAGAAGAGTTCGGCTGGTGCTTCTTTGAGTACCCTGTAAGGAATTCCATCGTGGCCAGCGGCCGATCTAGACTTGCACTTGGAGAGAATCCCGATGGTTTCTTCCGAAGTGATCTCTCTAGTGAGATCGTGGTCGTCCCCCACCTCATCACTCACGTTTTCCTGAGGTTTGAATAAGTCCTCATTCAGACTGACTAGGTTGTCAACTTCCAGTTTCCAGTCGTCGTCAAATTGAGGGCCAATTTGAACTTGGTGGGCTCGACTGAGTGCGTCTGAAAAAGCGTCCGCTTTTTCCTTTGTGGAGGAAGTTAACGTACCGTCAATACGATACACCGGATTCTCAACGTTCCCATTGCTGGGATTTTTTGAGGTGCCAGTCAGAGTTTTGAGCTTTGACCAGAACTCACGTCCGTTGTTCCGATCGTTTGTGTTGAGTTCAGAGGTGACATTTTCCCACGCTTGTTTGCGGTCCGACTTGACCCGTTCCTTCACCTTTCGGTTTAGGGTGTTGTACCACGTCAACAGGGTCGGTGTTCTGTGCTTTTGCCACATCCGAAACACATGGCGCTTCTGCTTGATGAGGTCGAGCGTTTCCTTAGTCACCCTCGGTGCTCCACATTTAGTCAGCTTTTTTGGGCATGCCCTATCCAGGGCCGACTGGATAGACTGCATCAGATGTTCACTAGCACCATCGATTTCTGATATGCAAGAGAGTGAAAGTTCAGTGTTCAGATGGATACGGATATCTTCCCTGAACGCTGATCTACGTTTCGGTAATTTCCCGCCATTTTATAGGCAAGCATATATAATAAAATTGGCTATTCAGTCCAATCTTCCATGCATGGGTATAATGTATGGCACTCATAAACATAACCCTCTTATTCCCTTGTGGTTTCGTAAAAACTCCGATGTCGTACTATCTTTCGCTCAGTTTTAAATAGTACTGCGCGAATTTACATATGAGTAAGGTATATCGATAGAAAAATAATCGTATGTTGTGATATGATAACAACTTCTGATCGTGACATCGTGTGAAATACCATAGTTACAACGAACCAAACAAATATGTAACCCTTGTAAACAACTTGGACAAAAGCGAAGAAACGCTTCGGGCTATTCCAATCCTAGAGGCAGGTCAAGCAGTGTATACCCATGCAGACAATATCGTGCTGAACAGTTCCCGCACCAACAAACTCGGGTAGAACGGTACCCGGTGTACTTTATCGATTAACATCCGTAAAATGTTTACACTGTCGAGAAGAACTAACAGAACACTCCTTTCAAGGAACATTTTTGAAGATTTACTTCAGGTATCGACGTATATCGAGAAACAATAAGCCTGGTGTTATGTTTTCCTATTAGCGGGAAAAATCGTACATACAATCTATAGACGGGAGTAGCTCATTATGACTCCATTAACATTATAAATACGCTATACGTGGACTACCTGAGGGTGTATAGGTCGATAGCCGATCTGTTAAGGGTCGTGTTAAAGATCACAGTTCTACGACCTCTTGATTGTGCATAAAGTAATGCCCTAAATAATCGACTCCTTAACCACAGCAGAATTATGGGTAATTTTTCAAGATTTAGTCGGAAATATGGCTTGTTGCCATTCATCGGAAAGCTCTCACTGAGATAACATCTTGAGAGTAGGATAACAAGTTCGGTGTTCTGAGAGTGGGGATATGATTTATATTTTGACGTAAAATGTTTATGAAAATATAATAAAATTGTGTATTCCATACAACAAACACAAACAACGGTGATAATATTCTCGGCTTTTCCGGTCGACATTCTCTGTTTTGCAATGATTTTGACATAAAACAAAACTTGTGAAACGCTCGTTATAAATGTGTCGCCTTTAGCAAAGTAATGACGGCACCTATATCCAGGCAAATTCCACGATCGTTCTGCAGCAAACTTCAAAAAAAAAATCCACATACACAGACTTGAACTAATAATACATCACTGGGTATGTAATAAAGGAATAAGATGCATTGTTCTTTGACAATTCAAACCGATTACATTGACAACGTTCTTGACGACGACGTCAACAGTACTGTAACGGAAAGGGTCTTCACTTATATGAGGTACCGTATATAGTCTACTGCCTAAATCAGTAGTTTGTTTATTTAAATGAAGCAACATCAACATATATATATAAGTTCCAGTATACTTTACACTCTAAAAAGTCGAAGTGAAATATTGCTCACCAGGGAGGAAATATTTGCATTTCGTGAGGTGCACTATTTCACCACCCCTACAAATTGCTAACGTGCCTTGTGATTGGAGAGTTATAGCAGCATTAGAACAATTTGCAACTCAACGTGGGGTCAAGTCCCTGGAACAATTTGTCCATCAACGGGGGTCAAGTTTATCTCTGTCGAAGAACAATTTGTCACTCAATGGGGTTCAATCGCCTCCCTGTACACAATAAGCATGCAGTCTTTCTGTGTGCGGCAATGAACATAGAACGACGACATGGTGTGAACACGTTAACGCTATTACTGTTATTATTATTACAGTCGTTTGTCGTGCCGCGGGGTAAAATTCGAACCTGCATTACACTGTATAATCGTTTATTTGATTCTCAGAATAAACCACTGATTCTCAGAAGACCAAATCCTGATTATCAGAAGATATTTAAGATATTTTAGCACCAGTGTCCACAGGAGGACCCTACTTGTATAGCAAAAATATACCCAAAATCTAATACCCATCCAATACTCGAGTAATACCTCTGGTGCTAAAATATCTTAAATATCGGAGAATTAGTGTTTGGTTAGGAGAATCAGAGTTTGGTCTTCGGAGAAACGTTGTGCTATATACGATCATAACAACTTCCAGTTCATATATACATATGAAATGTTCAGATAATAAGTTCAATACCGTCGTTTTTGAACTTATTATCTGAACATTTCCCCACCAATAAATATGACTTCTTCTGTACTTTTTATTATCTGTCGTCTTCTTATTTTCTCGAAAACCGCAACAAATGAATAATATAACATTCCAATGTATACTTTTATAACTGACTGGGGTAATCCATTATTACAGAAAGGGTTAATGGCGACCGAATCATGACTGATCAAGTATTTTCTTTCTATTCTTACAGGACATTAAGACTAAGATTCACTCCAAACTTATCGAGGGAAAGGGCTTCCGTTTGTATGAGGATCCAGACTTCAAACCAGAGAAATTTAACTTCAAGAAAAAAAAGATTACGAAAAATGTTGTCTGGAAACGACCGAAGGCAAGTGCTTATTGATTCATGCCAATAAATGTGTACTTTCTTCGACAACGGCTCATTCGTGACGATCATTCATAATCTATCTTTTTTATTTGTATTAACGAAAACAGCAATTGACATCCACCGTTCGCATAATGAACTACTACTGATAAGAATTACGAATAGCTCATAGTATAGTCGTAAAAGATTCGTACGTCCTAAAAACGTCTACGAGTCCGTTTATGAGAAAATAATACCGTTCAAACTTCTTTCCATGTGTGAGTAGGGTGATATGGTTATATTTGCTTTGATTAGTTTGTATTTAATTGTGTTATTATCAGGTCACAGACTCGATGAGTGCACGTAAGCTCGTGTGCATGCCTATGGTTTAAACATATTTATTCGCCATATATGCATATAAATACATACATTTGGCAAGGGGATTGAAGAACAAGTGCGGGCCACTTATATGCTACTTCTCTCCCGATCACCAGACAATCAAGTGAAAGAAAAAAAAAGAAAAAAAAAAAAGAAAAAAAATGCCTATGCATGGTTGGCTTCTTGAAACATAAATCGTAACTACGGGTGTGTCAAAACGAGAACTGATAGAAAGGACACAATTTCTAGTGACGTTTAGTATCTATTCCGTAATTCAAATTCAGTTGTAGTTCATTATGCGAAATTTGTCCTATAACATACGATGGGACACATGTAATGGAAATCACGCGATCGCATTCACAAAAAATTCTCGCGTGGGGAACTCTCTCACTGGCGACATTCTGTAAATAAAATGAGCTTGTTACAGTAACTGTACATATAGCTACTGCTGATAATTGGTAAACCATTCCGATTGCTTGCGGGGATGCACAACGCCCATGACACTTACAGTGCGTGACTTTTCCTGGAGAAATTGTTGCGCAGTTATTTTTACTACGACCGTTACGTTACGTGAATTTTCGTGTCACTAATTATTATTTTTTTTATAGTGCTTTGATATACGGTTTAATATCAATGTATGATATAAAATATGATTAAAATACTATAATTCATCACCATTGGGAACGTCTGTGTCTCAGAAGATGCCCATACACTAATAGAAAATAGCTGAAATCATAGAAACATTTCCCCCGTCTCGCTCCAAGAATGCGACAGAATTCAAACTAAGATATAGATTTATTCCCATTCCATTGAAAATAATAGACTTTGCAGTAGTCCAGGTGAAACATAAGCACAGCAAACATGTCGGTACCTCAACAAAAACAACATATTCACAGTTTATTACACCGTATAAGTTGATAATACAATGTTTTTGGAGCTTCCTCTTTTAAATGGTATATATGTTACATACATGCAATGTGATCTGGAGGTTCGAAAATTAAGTGGGCCTTTTAAAAAACATGTAAATTAAAGGGATTCAAGGCCTTCGGAGTCGGTTGATGCGCAATGAAACATAGCACTCTATGAAAAAACTATCGTCATCAAGTACATGAACAAATAGACGTTGTTCTTATTTTTATTATTAATCACTCTCCAATAATGAGTTTTCGCATGTCAACAAAATTATAATGTAAATATTTTTGTTACAGCGGAATTAGAGATAATAATCCAATTTGTCCAATAAGAAGCCAAATTTAGTTTAATCAAAATTTGACGATAAACATGGGAAAAGGAAAGTATTGAACAAAATTTAGAAAATTATATTCATATTAAAATATTTGAACTTACTACACGATTAGTGATGTTTGTTAACAAATCACTGTAACAACTTTGTTTACATACCAATGGTTTCAACACGCGAAATTGAATGCTGAATGCTTTAATTGTCAACGCTGCAAATTAATGCAGAACATGGATATATATACAATGGGGTCACTTACATCATCATCATCAACATCCCCATCATCATCATCGTCGTCGACATCGTCATCATCATCATTTTTATCATCATCATTATTCATCAGCATCATCATCATCATCATCATTGTCTTCGTCACCATCAACACCGTCAGCATCACACCATCTTCATCACCATCCTCACCATCACCATCATCATCATCATCATTAATACAATCGTCATCTTCAATCTTCGTCATCATCATCCGTATCGTCTCCATCGTCAACATTTTTGTCTTTATACATCTTCGTCCTCATCCATCGTCATCATCATCCATCATCGGCTTCGTCGCCGTTGTTATCGTCGTCGTCAATCGTCATCATTGTCGTCGCTGTCATCCTTACCCTCATCATCACCAACATCGTCATCATTTTCGTCATAGTCATCATCATAAACAACGTCACCGTTGTCGTCATTATCGTCATCATCTCCATCGTACAATGCAGTCATCGTCATTATCGTCGTCGTTAGCGCCGTCGTTCTCATTTTGTAGATTAGGTACACATGCTGACATTACCATGTGTAATGCCAGCATGTGTACATGTGGTTAATCGAATTCCGTTATTGGAGAACTACCAATAATGAATATAAGAACATAGTGTGTATCTACTTCTTCATGTTCTTAGCGGTGATGTTTTTACAGACTTATATATATATTTGCACATTTATCCACAGCGAGTGCATTGGGTCCCTTTATTTTAACTGCGATCGAACCGATTGTATTTGAAAAAGACAGCTTGAAAGAGACAGCTAGGGTTTCACGCTATACATAGTTTAGGGGGCATTATAATGCACTGTATACTAATAATTAATTATCTGGATATTATTATCTATTATATATTTTGAGACTTCCGGAATATATATGTATATCCTTTATAGACTCGAAAACGGCTCGACCGATTGAGCTCAAACTTCCTATCTAAGGGTAAAAATCCACGGGCAGTGTTTACCGCCTTTGAGAAGATCCGAGCACTCATTATCCCTTCCCTCTGTCATCGTCATCGGCAGGGAGTGGTTAATCGCACGATAGTTAAAGAGCGTTCATATCCGGGGTGTCGTTGATAAAGAGCGTTCATATACACGACGAGTATAAATACGGCTCAATAGACCGCCTCGAGACGAAATTTCGTACTTAATTTCGTACTTAGGGGTTCCAAGAAACGGGGAAGATTTTCATCGGGTCAGTTTTTCCGCCCGAGATGACCTTGAAACGGGTACCCGCAAATGATATATATGTGTGTGTCCTTTATAGACTCGAACCGATTGAGCTCAAACTTGCTACCTATGGGTACTTTTGTGCGGGAAGTGTCATGGACGGGTCAAATTGAGACCGACCTGACCTTGACCTTGAAAATGATCAATGCAAGGTCAAATCTGGTAAAACTGGCGGATTTCGACGAAATGTTACACCTAGGTACAGCACACGTGGCTCGGAAGCTGTTGCAATTGCTTTTTCGAACAAAGCCACGAGACGAACAACGCCAGTAGCGGGCTAACCTGCTAGTATATATTTTGAGACTTCCGTATATATATGTGTGTGTATATTTGTCCTTTATAGACTCGAAAACGGCTGGACCGATTGGGCTCAAACTTCCCATCTAAGGGTAGAAACCCACGGGAATTGTCGTCGCGGCGTTTTGGAGAAGCTCAGAGCACCCATTCTCCACCCCCAATCATCAAAACAACCGTCCCCGGCACTGCAGGGGTTAAGGCAGTCACGCTATTTATATTGACAAAATTTGGCGTTGTTAACCGACTAACGCTCTTTATTGTCATCGGCGTTGTTAAACGGTCACCTATGCGTACGAAACTACGGATGCAAAACGCACCAGAACGGCGGAATGCATTAATCTTGATTAAAAAGGCAAAATTAACTCATTGGAAAACAACAAATGCGTGTCGTGTGATTCTTATGTCTGTCGTGCATAGGAACGGGGGAGATTTTCATCGAATCATACCTCTTTTAGGGACGGGTACCATAATTTCTCTTGATTAAAAAGGCAGAATTAACTCATTGAAAAAAAAAATGCGTGTTGTGGAAAAAAAAATGCGTGTTGTGTGATTCTTATGTCTGTCGTTCTTAGGAAGGGGGAATTTCATCGGGTCAGTTGTACCTTAAATCATACCCCTTTTAGGGACGGGTACCATAATTTCTCTTCATTAAAAATGCAGAATTAACTCATTGAAAAACAAAAAATGCGTGTTGTGTGATTCTTATGTCTGTCATTCATAGGAAGGGGAGAGATTTTCATCGGGTCAGTTTTTTCGCCCGATATACCGTAAATCATACCTCTTTTTGGGACGGGTACCATCATGTCTCTTGATTAGAAAGGCAGAATTAACTCATTGAAAAACAAAAAATTAAATTAAAAAATAACATAGGCAGAATTAACTCATTGAATAAAAATAATTAATAAATGTCATGTTTCTGACCAACCACGCCAGTGGCGGGATAACCTGCTAGTCTTCTATCTACTATATAATTTGAGACTTCCGTATATATGTGTGTATATGTGTACTTCATGGAATCCAAAACGCGTGTACAGATTGAGCTCAAATTTCGTATGTAAGTGTAAAATCCCACCGACACGGCCGTGGTCGCGTTTTGGAGAGCTCAGAGCACCGTCTCTCCCTTCCCAATCATCAAAATCACAGCAATCGGCACTTCGGGGTTAATTGATATTCGCTCGCGATCCAAGAGGAGTAACTCTACATTTTGTTATATCTGTATATGTATATTTTTATATCCATATTCACTTCAAACTGCTAAACCCGTTGAGCCAAAACTTGCTAATACCTAGCAAAATATAGAATTTACATTTTCTGATGTATACATTTTTTGTTACGGCTGAAAATCTTAGTCTATTTCCGAAACATTCAGATTTTAAAGTCTAAACTTACACACCACAATTCCTGCTAACTGACGCAGCTATATGGCAGTGCCCCAAACCGTGAACGCCAACGACATTGTTGGCGAGAAAATAGCCCCCAAGCCGTAAATATCAACAACAACAACGACATTCTTGGCGAGAAAATAATTAGTTAAAATTACGAAATACACGTTTTCGGCAATGTGAGATTTTTCGGGGAGCCGTGATGCCAACAACAACGACTCGAAGCCCTGAATGCCAACAACAACGACATCATCGGGTCAGTTTTTCTAAATACACGCAATCCTATTTTCCCTTTTCGGCAATGTGAGATTTTTCGGGGAGCCGTGATGCCAACAACAACGACCCGAAGCCCTGAATGCCAACAACAACGACATCATCGGGTCAGTTTTTTAAGTGAATCCAAGGCACTGCGATACGTCCCGAATCTGACGGGACTTCCACTGCCCAAAACCGTGAACGCCAACGACATTGTTGGCGAGAAAATACCCCCCAAGCCGTAAATATCAACAACAACGACATTGTTGGCGAGAAAATAATTAGTTAAAATTACTAAATACACGCAATCCTATTTTCCCTATACGGCAATGTGAGATTTTTCGGG
Organism: Siphonodentalium dalli; assembly: GCA_032622095.1. NCBI lineage: Eukaryota > Metazoa > Mollusca > Scaphopoda > Gadilida > Siphonodentaliidae > Siphonodentalium > Siphonodentalium dalli. The sequence goes on along the minus strand of CP136063.1, from coordinate 190,543,700 downwards.
TAGCCCCGAAGCCCTGGATGCCAACAACAACGACATCATCGGGTCAGTTTTTTCCGCCCGATGTACCTTAAATCATACCTCTTTTAGGGAGGGTACAATAATTTCTCTTAAAAAGGCACGATTAACTCATTGAAAAGCGAAAAAAAAATGTCATGTTTCGGACCAACGCCGCCAGTGGCGGGCTAACCTGCTAGTCTACTATATAATTTGATACTTCCGTATATATATATATAAAATGTGTGTGTGTGTATATATATATGTATGTGGGTACTTCATGGAATCCAAAACGCGTGTTCAGATTGAGCTCAAACTTCGTATATAAGTGTAAAATCACACCGACACGGCCGTGGTCGCGTTTTGGGGAAGCTCAGAGCACCGTGTCTCCAATCCCAAATCACCGCAATCGGCACTTCGGGGTTAATAGCGTTGATATAAAAAGAGCGTTCGTTTTCCGCAGTGTCTATATAAAGAGCGTCGTTTCGCTTATTATGCAGAGACATTTCACGACGGGAAGCGTTTTTTTTCAAAATGCATTTGTTTTCAATTCAATGCAATGTTATCGCTCGAGCGTTGTCTGTCGTTCCTAGGAAGGGGGGATTTCTACGGGTAAATTTCGTTTCGCTATCTACTTATCTGTATGACGGGAGTCTGTAGCCTGTCGCTCGAAATATTATGCAGAGACATTTCACGACGGGAAGCGTTTGTTTTCAAAATGCAATGTTATCGCTCGAGCGTTTTCTGTCGTTCCTAGGAAGGGGGGGATTTCTACGGGTAAATTTTTCCGCCAGAAATCAAAAAAATAATTAAAACAATTAAAAATTAATTGGGTAAAATAAGGTCTAATCGGGTAAAATATTAAAAAACCAAAAATTTAATTAAAAAAATTCAAAAATCCAGTAAATTAAAAATGCACGGGTAAAATATTGAAAAACCGAAAATTAAATTAAAAAATTAATCAAAAAAATTAATTAAAAAATCCGGTAAATTAAAAATGCACAATCATGTTATAAACAAAAAATTAATATTAACTCATTGAAAAATAAAATTTAATTAATAAAAATTGTCATGTTTCTGACGAACGCCGCCAGTGGCGGGCTAACCTTCTAGTCTATAATATATTTTGAAGACCTCTGTTTGTCTGTCTGTCTGTATGTCTGTATGTCATTTATACACATCTACGATTCTCGACCGATCGGGACGAAACTTGGTACGTGTGTGTAGTTTGACCAGGCGGTCGTCGTTGTCGTATTGGCGAGCCCGTGCGACGCCCGTACAGCGCATGCGCTGACGAGATCTTGGAAACGGGTCGAGCTATCGACTTGAAATTTGGTACGTGTGTGTAGTTTGACCATGCGGTCGTCGTTGTCGTATTGGCGAGCCCGTGCAACGCACGTGCAGCGCATGCGCAGACGAGATCTCGGAAACGGGTGGAGCTATCGACTTGAAATTTGCTATGTGAATGTATCTTGCCCCGGATACGAACTTTATCGGGTCGCCGAGCCTGTGCGACGCAAGCTTCGCGCATGCGCAGACCAGATCTCGGAAACGGGTAGAGCTGTCGACTTGAAATTTGGTTTTTGAATAGCCCGGACAACGTCGGGCTCATCGGCTAGTTTCATATATATTTTGAAGACCTCTGTCTGTTTGTCTGTCTGTTTGTCTGTCATTTATACAAATCTACGATTCTCGACCGATCGGGACGAAACTTGGTACGTGTGTGTAGTTTGACCAGGCGGTCGACGTTGTCGTATTGGCGAGCCCGTGCGGCGCCCGCTTCGCGCATGCGCAGACCAGATCTCGGAAACGGGTGGAGCTATCGACTTGAAATTTTCTATGTGAATGTATCTTGCCCCGGATACGAATTTTATCGGGTCGCCGAGCCCGTGCGACGCCAGCTTCGCACATGCGCAGACCATATCTCGGAAACGGGTGGAGCTATCGACTTGAAATTTGGTATGTGAATGTATCTTGCAGCGGATACGAATTTTATAGGGTCGCCGAGTCCATGCGACGCCAGCTTCGCGCATGCGCAGACCAGATCTCGGAAACGGGTAGAGCTATCGACTTGAAATTTGGTTTTTGAATAGCCCGGACAACGTCGGGCTCATCGGCTAGTCTCATATATATTTTGAAGACATCTGTCTGTTTGTTTGTCTGTATGTTTGTTTGTCATTTATACAAATCTACGATTCTCGACCGATCTGGACGAAACTTGGTACGTGTGTGTAGTTTGACCAGGTGGTCGACGTTGTCGTATTGGTGAGCCAGTGCGGCGCCCGCTTCGCGCATGCGCAGACGAGATATCGGAAACGGGTGGAGCTATCGACTTGATATTTGCTATGTGAAAGTATCTTGCCCCGGATACGAATTTTATCGGGTCGCCGAGCCCGTGCGACGCCAGCTTCGCCCATGCGCAGACGAGATCTCGAAAACGGGTGGAGCTATCGACTTGAAATTTGCTATGTGAATGTACCTTGCCCCGGATACGAATTTTATCGGTCGCCGAGCCCGTGCGACGCCAGCTTCGCGCATGCACAGACGAGATCTCAATCACAAAAAAACGGCACTGCGGTGGTTAATCAAGTGATAATTTAATGAGCGTTTGTTTTTGACGCATCGCTATAAAGAGCGTGTGTTTACCATTCAACGTTATCAGCATCTGCAGAGAGATATACGGGAACAATACTTTTGAGTGGTTTCCTATGCGGGGAGATTTATTGGATGCCATAGTACTCTTACAACATCATTGTTATAGTATGTATGACACTTAGGTCGGGGCTTAGGGGGGTAGCTAGTGTGGATATAGGCATAATGCTTCTCAGAAATCCCGGTTACAAACCAACACTCACAAATTCGTCTTTTGCATCAGATACCAACACCTCGACCGATCGGGACGAAACTTGGTATGTGAGTGTAGTTTGACCAGTTTGACTTTATGTAGCTTGAATTGGTTTGGTCTTTCAACCCCTTTAATGCAGTATAAATTGATTTGGTGTTTCAAACCTTAAATATACTGGATCTTAGATAAATTACCGGCATGTATTCAACTGGCACCTGGTTTGGAATTTTCAAAACTGTCGAGATCATGCACAATCTGGTTTGGTATTTCAAACCTTAAATTTACCGGTATACAACTGGCAAAGGTGACTTGGTTTTTGAAAGTGACGTCTCGACAGACATTTACTTTCATTTTAATCGTCCCCATGTGTGATTATTTTGGAATAATATAGACCTAATAATAGAATTCACAAATTTGTATTGGCGATTTAGTGATTGAACTTTTTGTACATGCACCCTTTAATGCTGGTTCGGTTGTTTGAACCTATTTCATTAGAAGGATCATTGTGCAAATTATTGTGCAATCACCATGATTTTGTTGATCCAGACTTGGTGATTCAAGTCTTTCAAATCAACTAATGTACCACTGCTGGATTGGTGACCAAGCCTTCTACGTCAGTGGCAATTGTTTTTCTTCTCCAATTTAAAGGGAATCATACTGAAATGGATAACACATATATATGTTATCACTGTGTGGTGAGATGAGTTAACTTTAAAATGGTAAATTGGTAGCCATACTAAATTCTTTCATCTCTTTGGTTTTAATATAACATGGGTCACAATGTGATGGGCTTCATCACTTGTTTAATGTGAATGGATCTGAATTTTATTCACTTTTGGTTTAATCTAAAATGAGGATTCCAGTCATTGTCGACTGACTTGGTCAGTCTTTAATTGACTCTATTTTTCCCTCCAATTTAAAGCAAACATCCATTCATCACATTTGGATGTATCATCATGCTGATCAGCAAATTGACTGATCTTTTCATTTGAACTGTCATACAATGGCAATTTGTCAGATTTCTTGTTTGTGAAAATATTAACAAAACATTGAGCTTCTGATTTATACATTGGTAGATATTTGTCAATTTGGGGAACGTTACTGGTACCATGACCTAATGTTTCAGTAAAGTTTGGGATTTCCAATGACAGGCATCTACCTTCTGAATTTATAGTTTCAACATTTGACAGGTAGCCATGACTCATTTCATTTGTGTGGGCTTTATTTTGGATCATTCCACTTATTGTATTATTGTGGAATATTTCATATATTTGCTCCAGATCATTTCTGTTATTGTCTGGTTTGGATATGTCTGGTTCTTTCAGACTTATGTTATCACATGTCATTGCGGTAATGCTGGTTGCTTCATTTTCATGAGCATCATTTTTACCACTTTTAGTTGGATATATGATTTCGATTTCCTCAATATTTTCATTGAGGATTGTTTCTGACACATCAGTTAAAATATCAAAAGATTCTCATGTTTCTGAACATTCTGAATATGAACAGAGTTTGTCAGATATTGCATTATCACTGTTATCTGACTTTTGATGGGAAACACTTGACTCATCGAAACTTTCTGAATTTACATGCTGTGGAGAATTTCTGGTTAGAGTCTCTCCGCTTATTGAGTATAAATCAGTTACAGCTACCTTTATTTGTATGTTGTGGAGAATACATGATCATTGGCTCTCCGCTTTTTGTGTCAATAATTGTGATTTCACCAAGGGAACCTTTAGAGTTATTATTTACTACCCAATCAGTTGGAAATTGTCGGGGTTTATTTCCTAGAATTTGGGGTTTTGTTTCATCATCCAATTCTGTCCGACTTTTGCATCATGTGTTCCATTTCATACATAATAGCTGTTGTCCTGATTGGATTTTTCATGGAACATGTCTTAAATATTTTGAGAGCATATTCAGACAAACATTGTTGAAGAGTGGCAATCTTATCAATTTCACTTAGGTTTTCCCGATTGGCAAAATTACCGAATCTGATTTGATATGTTAGCCAATCTTCTTTGTTATTATAGTATAATGTTTGTGGTATAGGATCACATGGTTGTTTACATTTTATACTGCTTGATTTGTAAACATATGGATTATCTACATGTATCACATGTTTTTTCTGTGATTTTGGGATTTTTAAGTCAATAGGTGCTTTTTGAATGGAATGATTGTTAGCACTTAATGTCATAGATTTGTCACTCAGATTCATTACAGACGGTTTCTGCTGATTTTGAATAAATGTTTGATCATTATTTATGTTTTCAGCAGGTGTATCTGATAGAGATGAGGTTTGTACAACTGGTATTGGCTGAATGATATTTTGAACTTTATTATCCAAAGTTTCATTCACAGCTGAATAATTAGGTTGAGACCAGGTAGGCGAAATCACCATTTGTGGCTCTTTTGGTAAAGCATTTGTTTGTGGAATGCTATTGTCTGTGTTAAGTTCCTGGTGACTGCTCTGAAGAACTGAAGTGCCACAGAATGCAAACACATTTTGATTATGAATTTCAGTAGATGACTTTGGCATCAATGAATTGTAATATGTGGCATTAAGAATCGTATTACTTGACACACTGCATTGTGAGTATGTTTGTAATTTTGATTCCAATTGCTGAGTATAGAGATGTTTATATATAGTTTGGTTGTTCAAACTTTTTGATTCCAATTGCTGAGCATAAGGATGTTTAGTTTGGTTATTCAAACTTTTTGATTCCAATTGCTGAGCACAGAGATGTTTAGTTTGGTTATTCAAACTTTTTGATTCCAATTGCTAAGCACAGAGATTAGTTTGGTTATTCAAACGTTTTGATTCCAAATACCGATGTATTGGATACTGTTTGGGTGAATTTACATTTGATAGACCATAAATAACATAACAGTTGCTATTGCAACTCACTGGTAATATAGACATTGTAGACTATGTATTGTTTACATGTGTTTGGACATGTGGTAAGGTGAATCTGCATTCACATTCTATTTACAGTCCTTATAGTTCATGCAGACCATTAGTCTGATTTAATTTGTATTTTAATATCTTCCACACCTACTCCCTCTTTAATATGGCAAAAATTGTGGAATAGCTGTACTAAAAAATGTTACAGAATATAAGAATATGTTAATATTGGCATATAAATACATGTAACAAATGCCCTGAGGTAGTATTTTACTTCTTATGAGCTTGATGTTACTTTTAAATAGGTTTTGTTGACATTCATTAGAGCAATAAAATAAATGCAAAATTGAAGTTGAAACATTTGAACATTTTAGTATGCAATAAGGACAAACATGGCAAAATTGGATGTCAAAATCTGGATTGGCATACAAAAATGGATAATAGGCATAGTATATGAAAACATTTATGGCAAAAAATGGCAAAAATTATCAATAATTTCAATTATCTAAAAAAATGGACATTTAATCAGGCAAAAATAATTTATGCAAGGTAAACAATCAATTACATCAAAATTGGAAAAAATATGGAGTAATTAACAATTGATAGCAAAATAGGACAAAATATATCAAACATTTTGGCAAAAATTGACAAAAATGCAGCAAATTATCAAAAATGGACAATATACTCAAAAATTGGCAATTAACTATATAGCAAGTTATTTAGGTGAATGAATAATAGCAATATTATTATAATGGGCAATATCAATGCAAAATTGGACACAAATATGGATATTATCAAAAATATGCAAATAATCTATCAAAAATGGAATTTAATGCAAAATATGGTAATAATTTGACATGGAATATAAATTAATTGGCAATATCAGTAATCAATACATTTTATAGCAAAAAATGGCATAAAAAACGGACAAATATTTATTTTGGACAAAAATGGCAAACAAAAATTCGGCCAAATTCACTACAGAAATCGCGGATTCGACTCTGTGTGTGTAGATAATTATTGGGTTGTTATTGGGTCATTTTAAACGTAAATCGTAGCCAAACAAGAAATTCTTTTTATCATGAATAGTTCATTGCTGAAAATTGAAGTTGAAGTGTAAATATCTATTTTCTGAAAGTTTGCTTGGCGAAGTTGCTCGTTGACAATTTCGGCCAATTTATTTTCGGCCCATCAACCAAATTCCAAGATCGTCCAACGGAAAATCATGTTTTTTGGCAATTATTTTCTGAGATGGATTAATAGTAGATAGTTGAAAATAAAGTGGTATAGTTGTAATTATAAGCCATCAACGTCTTTTTTCGGTTGATCTATGAGCGTATAGACCGATCAGTAGACGAATAAGTTAACATACTTAGTATAATCCGATTCGCGGAATTATAATACAGTATGTTATTCGTCTACTGATCGGTCTATAATACGGTCATAGGTCAACCGAAAAACGACGTTGATGGCATATATATATATATATATATATATATATATATATATATATATATATATATATACTAGAAGGTGACCCGACTTCGTCCGGGCTTTGACCTTGAATTGACAATTTTGAAGGTCAAGGTCAGGTGGGGTCAAACACCAACACCCCAAAAATGGTGGAAATCGGCCCAGCGGATACCGGGAAATCGTCCCTGCGGATACCGAGATACCCTATGCATCAAATTTCGTCCGTAAAAATCCGCCAGTTTAACCGGATTTGATTTCCACTCAAGTATATAAACGCGCCTCATATACCCACGCTCATTAATTATCAAGTTTCAACGTAAAGATAAATTACCATCGGTGCCCGAGATATCGCCAAGACGTCTGAAACAGTCAAATGCATCGACCGGTTAAGCGTTAACGTGATCTAACGTTATGACCTCTAACGACGTCATAGAAGTTACGCATTGTTTTTATCCTGATGGAAGATAGTATTATGACTGGCATTTTATTATTCGCGCTGTTTCGAATCGATTTGTAAGCACCGAACTCAAATAAAAGTCCCGTAACACAGCGTAAAAACAGATTTGACATCGGCACGTGAACAGTTGACCTCGGATCTGAAAATTAATATTCCAATGCCACTTCCCGACCGATAGTAGCCTCACATACGAAGTATCATCGAAATCGGGTCGGCCGTTTTCGAGTTCATCGCGATCACACAGACAGACACAGACACACACACACAAACAGATCTTCCAAAATATATAATAGACTAGTAGGTGACCCGACTTCGTCCGGGCTTTGACCTTGAATTGTCCATTTTGAAGGTCAAGGTCAAGTGGGGTCCAAAACACTGCCAGGACAAAAGTACCCGACAAACGTGCCCGTCGAAATCCATCCGGTTTTACCCGATTTGACCTTGAATTGATCATTTTGAAAGTCAAGGTCAGGTCAGGGTCACTACTCGACCCGTCCAAAACACTCAGTGGACAAAATTAACCCCACGTATCAAATTTCGTCGAAATCCCATCAAAATTGGCGATATGACCTTGAATTGACCCGATTTCAAGGTCACGTCGCACGGGCAAATGAATATGCTTATGAGACTCCCCATACGAAAGTACCCCCACATACCAAGTTTCATCGAAATCCCGTGTTATTCGGGCGTTTGACCTTGAAATGACCCGATTTCAAGGTCAATGTCACATCGCACGGGCAAATTAATAGGTTTATGCCACTCCCCGGTCGAAGATACCCCCACATACCAAGTTTCATCGAAAACCCGTGATATTCGGGCGTTTGACCTTGAAATTACCAGATTTCAAGGTCAATGTCACGTCGCACGGGCAAATTAATAGTCCTATGCCCGTTCCCGGCCGAAAATACCCCACATACGAATTTTCATCGAAATCGGGTCGCCGTTTTCGAGTTCATCGCGAACACACACACACACACACAGACAGACAGATCTACCAAAATATATAATAGACTAGAAGGTGACCCGACTTCGTCCGGGCTTTGCCCTTGAATTGGCCATTTTGAAGGTCAAGGTCAATTGGGGTCACGATTTGACCAGTCCAAAAACACTGCCCGGACAAAAGTACCCGACAAACGTGCCCGTCGAAATCCATCCGGTTTTACCCGATTTGACCTTGAATTGATCATTTTGAAGGTCAAGGTCTGGTCGGGGTCACGATTGGACCCGTCCAAAACAATCAGTGGACAAAAGTAACCCCACGTATCAAATTTCGTCGAAATCCCATCAAAATTGGCGATTTGACCTTGAAGTTACCCGATTTCAAGGTCAAGGTCACGTCGCACGGGCAAATGAATATGCTTAAGAGACTCGCCATAAGAAAGTACCCCCACATACCAAGTTTCATCGAAATCCCGTGATATTCGGGCGTTTGACCTTGAAATTACCCGATTTCAAGGTCAAGGTCACGTCGCACGGACAAATTAAAAATAGGCTTATGCCAGTTCTCGGCCGAAAATACCCCCACATACCAAGTTTCATCGAAATCGGTTAGGCCGTTTTCGAGTCCATCGCGAACACACAGACACACAGACAGACACACAGACAGATCTTCCAAAATATATAATAGACTAGCCGATGAGCCCGATGTTGTCCGGGCTATTCACATAGCAAATTTCAAGTCGATAGCTCCACCCGTTTCCGAGACCAAATTTCAAGTCGATAGCTCTACCCGTTTCCGAGATCTGGTCTGCGCATGCGCGAAGCTGGCGTCGCACAGGCTCGGCGACCCGATAAAATTCGTATCCGGGGCAAGATACATTCACATACCAAATTTCAAGTCGATAGCTCCACCCGTTTCCGAGATCTCGTCTGCGCATGCGCGAAGCTGGCGTCGCACGGGCTCGGCGACCCGATAAAATTCGTATCCGGGGCAAGATACATTCACATAGCAAATTTCAAATCGATAGCTCCACCCGTTTCCGAGATCTCGTCTGCGCATGCGCGAAGCGGGCGCCGCACGGGCTCGCCAATACGACAAAGTCCACCGCCTGGTCAAACTACACGCACGTACCAAGTTTGGTCCCGATCGGTCGAGAATCGTAGATTTGTATTAATGACAAACAAACATACAAACATACATACAAACAGAGGTCTTCAAAATATATGTCATGCTTATTTCGCGTTCCGCGTGTATACTAATGTAGAGATTCTTGTTTCGTCTGTGCGCTGGGGGTTTTATTTATAGAAATGGGAATTTTTGGGACGTATTTAAAAGTCGAACTGCGACCCAGAGGCCGAGTCCGGTAAAAAGTGTAGTTGGGAATTTCAATTTCGTCTTTTGTACTTTACATTATTATTTCAATAATGTTGATTTTTGGTTTGTGACAAGCTTTGTCAATTACCAATAAAAGAAATTTAAAAGATAATTTGTAAGTCTTATATTTCAACTTTTATAGATATTTTTCGTTCTGCAGCCCACTGATGGTTGTGGTCGGAGACGGCCGCGTCGGCCGCGGGTTCGTTAATTATAGGTGCTGGTTGTTATTGTTATTTTAACGGAATTCTGAGTTGGTCATTCGCGAAACCAATATATTTCATATTCTATAATTACAATCATGGGTATATAATATATGATCTTGAGCGCGTTACCATTTCTGAAATTGGTTTTCTTGTATTTGTTGCGGTGCGTTGGTTCACGACACTATGTTGTCACTGAACACGATATGGCAAAGTCTACAGAAACGCAAATCGACCAAGACCTCGTACTTAACACATCAATAAATCTCTCTATATCTGGTTTTGAAACAATGTCCATGTTTAAACTGTACACACCCTTTTATATTATCTAGTCCGAAGCATTGTCCCACTGAGTCGGAAATTCGATATCAGGTATATAACTGTGTTTTAACCTTGTCATGAAATACAAGATCTCTGGTATAAAAATGTAATCAATAGTTATTTATCAAACCCATTTATACCCGATTTGCAAGCGGTAAAGGTCTTCTTAATTTTGAAGAGTGTTGACATGGGTGGCAACGAACTCTGCTTGCATTAAATTTTCAAGCACGCGGCATAATCGATCCGAGGATTTGCATAGTGGGTTCGATGGGGGGTTGCAACGTGGGTTCAAGCGGTTTTTTTTTTGGTGCATTATTTTTTTTATTGATATATGGTAACTGGTAATAATATGTTCCATGCTTGACAATGGAGAGGTAAATGCTAACATTTGATCGTTTGCCCAATGGGGAGACACCCCGTCAAATCCGCCACGCACCCATCGAATCCCCAGATCGATATGCTGTGTGGATATGGCGAATCATGGAATCAACCCGGTGTCTGACAAGGCCATCATCTGTTAATATTGATTTCGAGTTACACGACATAATGAAATAATTGGATATTGTCAACTATGCCTTTGTGAGTATTTGATGCCATTGCATATTCACCATAGTGTTACCATATGCCAACCACAGGGCTCGAACTCTTCTGACATTTATACATGTCCCTGGAGACAGGTATATAATTATATCCTACCTGTCACATCAGAAGTTTACATGTATACATACCCTTACATGTGGGATGATAACATCCATGACTTTTAGGTGGGGGAATATCAATTGATTTTATTATGTCATTCCATACCTTTAACGCTACACCAGTTGCATAGGGTCAATTAATTTATTTAGGTGGGGATATATCAATTGATTTTATGATTGCATTCCATACCTTTAACACAACAACCATTATAACCATAATGTGAAGTTTCAACTTTCAATTTATCCCACAGAGCAGTCAATTAATTTCTTCTCATAAAATAACCATTCCATGACTGGAGCTTCCATTGCGAATACCATGTGCCATTGCATTATCTTATATATATGCGAGTCTCCATATGGAGCATGCCATTTTAAGAGAATACATTGACCTAGCAATATTTACCCTGACCTTGTAAGCCAGTGCATTCTCTTATATATGCTAGGCTCCCTATAGGTTTTATGCTGCACCAACGCAGATCCCGACATGAGAGGGATAAGCTTAAATGACATATAGCTAGTGACAGGTATATCATTGGAATTTACTTGCCGCCCAGATTAAGTGACCTGTTTGTAATATAACATATATGTTCCTTGTGTATTCGTTCTTGGTCACTTAACGAACGAACACATACTAATGGGTATTTCAAGTTAACCCTTTCTATACTAAAATACTCATCGAGGAGTAGTACTCTTATGAAATGTTCAGATGATAAGTTCAATATATACAGGGACGTGGCGACAGGGGGTTGGGGGGGGGGGGTGTCTCACACCCCAACTTTGGTCAAAATTTTCAACAGTTGGAAATTTCATACCTGACGCAACATTAGTTGGAAATTTCACACCAACAATAGGTTGAAAATGTTCTTGTAGTCTGATTTTCAAACAATTTATTGGGGGAATTTATTGTTTTTGGATATAATATTTGCATACGTTCCTACTTTTAGTCAAAATTTTTGGACTGAAATGGCCATCAGCTGGAAATTTTCCAACCGTATGGGGGTGTCAGGTTGGAAATTTCCAACACTTGGAAAGCTTGTGTCCTGGTCCCTCCCCCATGGTCAGTCAAAAACTGCTAGTTAATTTAAGAAAACAACATTGTCCTACATTTGGTCAACATTGTAATTGGAATTGTCATCAGTTGGAAATTTTTCAACCTATAAGTGGGGGTGTCAGGTTTGAAATTTCCAACTGTAGGAAGGTTTGAGGCTATGGATTTTGCGATTTTCTTGTTCAGATATCAAATTTTCTCACACCGGGCGGAACAACTATTGTCGGCCCGGCGTGTCCTGTATGGTCTCTTGTCCGTATCCATGTACATTTGTCTGGAGTTAGACCACTGGATGTTAGGATTTATGCAATTTTCAGGTTCACATAGAAACCATGATTCATGAAAATGGAATTATGCAAAACTTGGTTTGGTCTGATTCTGATTCAAGGTGGGGGTGCAATTGGAATTCCCCAAGGTGGACACCCCTCCCAAACGGAGACCCTATAGCAACGTCCCTGAATATAGGTCGATTGATACAATGGAAATGTATTCTTCTGTAGTTGTATTATCATTACAGCATGTGACCACATTAATATATATACGTTCGAGGAAAATCCCGCCTATATAAACACAAACTGGGGCAATCTTTGTTAGCCCTCATACATCACGAAAATGACTCTCCCATCAGTTGTAAAAGTATACATTGAAATGGTTTATTATTCAACTGGAGGGGTGTTCAGGAAATATAATTCAGAGAATAGATAGATAGGCGAACAGATAATTATGTTCGTTCTAAAGGACAGACATACTAGTGTTATCGATTATATATATATAAGCTCGTCATAATCCCCAATATGATATCCAATGTTGTATATGCGTCAATGTATTTTTGGCGACGTCGAGTTCATGGACAGCGAACTAAGGAATCAGCCACCCCGGTGTCTGGCAAGGTCATCATATGTTACTATCGATTTGTGAACGATGTTATATATGACACAATCGGAAATGGTTTGTTCCTGGGTTATTAAAAGAACGATGCTAATTGGGAGTTGAGCAATAAAGCGACCTCTACTTGGACTGTCGGCACGCGACGTGGGTATTTGGTTTCCGGGGGTTTATATCGACCTACGCGCTCAATGACAATAAAACGAGCTTTCATGCAAATTGACAACCTTAATGTGATTGCCACCTACCCGGGGTAGTCATAAGCCGTGTTAATGTCACCACAATATCGTCGAAGCATTGGTTGTGATCAAATTAGCATAGTATTTCAGTTGCATGGCTATATAATTAACACGCGTGAGCGTTATATTTAGTATGGATAAATCTTACACTATGATGGTTGGATATATGCAAAATTCTAGTCTACTCTTAATGACGAAATTACAAACAAGTGGAGGCCTTTAATCGGATTAACTGATAGAAATTTGATGACTCTTAAATAACATATGTGCCTTCTTTTCCATGAAATACTACACGTATCAGAGTCACTGATCAGTGTTTTGTCTAGCCAAATTTTATGTTTAAAATAAAAAATATATACACAAATTACAACACAATAGGGAAAAGGGCAATTTTCGCTCAAATGGCGGCCATTTTATCCGCCATTTTGAATTTACTCGTATATAACGTATATAAAAGATAAATTTGTCAACTGGTATACAGTTTCATACATGTCCAATCCAAATATGTACAACGTGAGCAGTGTCCCATCCAGTTACTGGGCAACAGCAATGCATAATGGCTAAAATTTGGGGGGGGGGGGGGCAGGCGTTTTCATCAAAATCATGGCAACCATCAGGGGGGGTGGGGTCAGGAAAAAATTTGCATACACAACGCTGATTTTTTTTTTTGCAGCACTTTTGACCCCCCCCCCCCCCCTTCTTTGTGCAAAAAATATATTTTTTTCCACTCATGGTTTTGGGACCCCCCTTTCCAGTCACATTTGAATGAAATTTATCCTACGTGTGATGTTGTGTACTGGACATACCACCTGGAGAGCCATTATAGGCAAAAACATCATGTCCAATGAAGGTGGCTGATGTTGAGAAACAGAGAATGGTTAAATTAGAATGAACATATATAATAATTATCAGTCATTCGTAATTTGACCATTCTGTTTTTTCCAGCATCATCCAACTTTGGTGTACTTTCGCCACCAGTTAAACTCAAATACTAATTAATTATAACTATGAGCACAAGCAATACACTCATGAGATTAAAAACATTTATCATGAAAAACTCAACACAACCAGCTGACACAACCAGTGAAACACCTTTTAAAAAATTATTATTTTATCTAATTATTTATTCCAGACTTTGCACTGGACTTTGTGTAATGTGCATTTATCCATGAAATGCACTCGTGTTTACTTTATATATATTTTAAGTTGCTAGTTAAAGTTAAGTTGTAAACACACAACACACCGGAAAATTATATGCTGCCCAGGTTGAGATGGGGTTTTCTAGATAAATGTTTTAAATCTCATATGAGTGTATTGCTTGTGCTGAGAGTTCAGCTCTTTTTGTTATGCGGTATTTCATAAAGTGTATGTCCTATATATTTCCATTGGACGTGTGTCCTTATAAGTGTTTTGACTGGTGGTATTAATATAGTTTCCTATGAACGATCCACGCCGATCTTATTGGATTTAATGGAGTCAGGTGTAGCAGTGACTTTCTATGCACAATGTATCAGATATATTCATTTTCATTTTATCATCGATGTCGTTCAACTGACATTTCTAAATTGAATTTTGAAAAACGTTGAAGCTGATTGAAGAATTATTTAAGTTAATTTAAACTCAGGTGAAGTTTCAATTATCGTTGTGCAAAGTGACTTACAAAATCTTTATCTAAGCTGGATTAAGACATGAATGAGTTTAACAAGAAACTTTTATTACATTTTCTGGCACAAAATTAACCAAGTATTTCAGACTAGACACTTATCAAACTGTTTCTTGCCTGTTTTACAATATGCAGTGTACGTGTTAGATGGATCATTTTAATATTAACAATAACTAAATGGTTGTAGAATGGGCATATAAATAAATAATATCTCAGTATTTCACAAGTGAAAGACAGTCATGTTTTACTAAGAAAATGCTATTGAGACTGATTGAGATCCATGTGATTGTCTTAATAATTGGGTATGTAACACTGTAGAATAGCACTTTTGTTTTTATAGTATTAGTAACTTTGTGCCAGAAACATGTTTATAGATTAGAGAACAGGCATGTTCTACATTTATTTTACACATTATTTCAGTTTCATATCAGACTTGGAGAGTTGATTTTCAGTTTGATACCACAGATAGTGGTAATGTGATATTTTATTTTACTTACTGAATTATATGTGGTTTATTTGTCTTTAGAGTTCATTATAATATATTTACATACCAAGTGGTTATCCAACCCGGGTGGGCCAGGGCAGTTAAAAATTTCACGAAGTTTTACTTAGTATTAGAAGGGACCAAATAATAAAAAAAATTCTGAGGCCAACCTGACCACAGGGAACTGTACCTAGTATCTTGTGTGTACACTACAGGTGTTATTTAGATCATAACACATCAAAACAATCATTATATATGCTAAACAGCTTGTAATTAGGTCAAAAAAAGGCAAAAGGAAAAAAATTGCAAACACAGGAAAAAAACGTGTTTTCAGTAGTGCTACCCCCCCCCCCCCCCCCACCCCGGCCTTGTGTCGGAATTTTTTTGCGCGACCCCCCCCCCCCTGCAACCATAGCCATTTTCCAGCTTGGCATGATATCCATAATAGTTTATATTATTGTGTTGTGCATGTGTGCTCAATATGAAGCTTTTACCATAAAATGCACGATTTTTCATTTATCCGCCCACTTGTTATTACATTTTATTTTCTAAATAATTTCTGATGTTCTGATGTTCTGATAGGGAAGTTTATAACGTTATAAAAAACATTCCAGGTAATATATTCACCAGCCGGACAGATTGATTCATTTACATGGGAGTTTTATTAAGTTGTTGTGGAAATATTTGCCTTTCGGCCACCACACCCCCTTAAAGGTACGGGCGGCGTTCGTTGCAGAAATATTCACATTTGTTCAAATCGCCATCAACAGAAGGAATATTAAAATATATTTCGTTTTATTCTTTTGCCAAACATAATCAGCGCGTAAATAGTATATTGTCGTCAAGACGTACGATGGTGTACGTAAACAAGAGTCTGCTCGTGTTACAGAAGTTGTGGTTCTGTTTACATAACACAGCGCAATTATATTGGTTACTCACACAAAAATGATATAAACGCTCTTTATTATTTCCATATCAGGAAAACAATAACAACTAACGCTCTTTATGTTTACCATATCCGGATCTAAACAAAAGCCAGGAAACGTGACGTTTTTTTGCTTTTGTTTACATAACAAAGGGGAAAAATTTACAATAACATACTGTTTATGCCATATTTCTGATTGGTATAAGAACAAAGTCTGTCTATATTTTAACAGCATAGCCACCGCCAACGCCGCCCGTATCTTTAAATTATATGCTATCTTTGCAATCGGAGTAAATGTGTGTTTATGCTGCAATAAATAGAAGCACAATATTCATGCAAAGAGTAAATCCAAGATGACTGCCGGCGGCCATGTTTTTCGTCGAAAATTGTTCAAATTCGATAGCTCCCATCTAGAAGAGATCCCAAAATTGAACTTTGGTGACTATCGGATGGGAGATGTGACCTGTAAGGTGTGCTAATGGGAATTGTTGACGGACGGATGCATGTCTCTACGGACGGACGACGGACGCTAACCTATGGCAATATCTCAAACTTGACTTCGCCAAGTTGAGCTAAAAATATGCATTGAAGGACAGTATTCAGTGTAAGTCGTCTGCTAACTCTACTTTTTTATTATTTTTCGATGATGTTTGGGAATATGCAACAAAACTGCCAAAAAAAAAATCTAAGTCTGCCCACCTTTCGGCTTCGGTTATCTGTTATCATTCTTCTATTTGGATTTGTAAAATTTGCTACCTCGCTATCACGAAATGCCAATATCTTTCAGTTTAAACAATGGTTGTCTCGAGCATGGTAGGTTTTTTTTTACAAACCCATTTCACCGAAATTGGGATCTGAAGGGTGATATTTCTCAATTAATCCCTGTTCCTTAATAATGTATTTCACAGTAGGTGAAGGTCGATATTGCGTATTTAGGTGACTTTGTTGAGACGATTTTGATTATATAGACAATCATGGAATTTCTCCCGGGCAATAAATAAAAAAAAAGTCATAAAAATTATGCAATCTCGAGCTGGGAAAAAGTATTAGCAAAGAAATATATTCCCTCGCTGTTTGTTAAATGTTATAAAGTTCCCCGCTCGAACAGGTCAAAGCAAAATCCCATGTTTTGAACGAGTGGAATATGATCTTCACGGAAGTAGCACGAGCTGTTAGGGGTTCATATCATGATCTATGAATCTCACAGAACAATTTGACGATCCCTGATAATTAGCGCACATAGCCCCGGGTCCAATTATTTTATGGCGATATTCACGTGTAAATTTTAAGACCCTTAAGAAAGGAATTCATTAACTGTTACATATTCCACGGTATAGTAAGAATGATCTTTATTTTTGCCGTCCCCTATATAAAAAGAACATGTTGTTCGCTACGGTGGTATGACCACTGCCATAATGTGCTATTTTCTGTATTTGGAAATAGGTGGTATAAATGACTTCTTCATATATACACCTTGTCACTGAGTCGCGGCCATATTGGATCCATCCATCCAAGTTCCGTTTTTTTTTGGTGAACAGGTCAAAGTTCTGTAGTAGCATTCCATATATGGAGCTTTTGAATATTCATGATTTCCATATATAGTCCGGTGCCATGTGTACCCCATTATTTTTTCTCTGTAAAATCTAGTTTCTTTTGCTTTTTGAAATCATAAGGCAATTATACACCAGAAAAGTTTTGGTGCCATTTTTTCTGAGACTATTTAGGGTGAAAATTTTCCGATTTTCGAAGGGTGGGGTAAAAATTTCGAAAAACTATTGTTTTGGTTACATATGCACAACAAAGTATGGCACAATGCATATCAAAATAACCGTAGTGATGCCAGGAATCTATTTGAGCCCATTTGAGAAGCTTTCGTGAAGAATTGAAAAAACGCGGTTGGGTATATATGGAAATATTGGTGTTTTTCGACTAATTTTTTAATTTTTCAGGAAATTGTTATACAATATAATTTTTTGCCCTGTGACATATCAGAATGATTAGAAGAATATTAACACAAGACACCTTAATATCTTAATGCATTATTAATCACATACTTAAACAATTATACATTCACATGGTTTACATAATTATTCATCATAGTCGCCAGAGTCGCCAGAGTCTTCTTCAATATGTGCATCAATGTCAGTATTCTCACAATCATCTTCAGACCCTTCACATAAACACATTTCTGTACACATCACCTGATGCTTGCGACATGAACATCAATTAGTTTTGAATCGCCCTTTGCCACATGAAAATCTAACTAGTTGTAATACAGCATCGGGTGCAGGTTTCTGGCTTGATGTTTTTGGACGACATCGTTCACTGTCTTCATGCCATCCATAGGCTAGTGGTGATGGTAAGCTTGATTGTGCCACAAGATCATTGCACCAAACGATTCCTTGGTAGTGCGCCCGTAGAATGTGGTTTAACAAGACTTCCTTTGTTGGTGGTAATTGTTCTGCCTCTGCCTGCTTTTGTTTAAAGAGGTGCCATCGTAGTTCCCCGACGTCTTTAATTTTGGTCTCGGGGGAGTATAGTTTACAGACATATCGTTCTAATTGGCGAATAGTAATTTCACTGGGCATTTCGCTGTTTCCAAGGGCACCGAATGCTGTAATTATACGATTGTCCGCGTTATCAAATGCTTTCCAACATTTTAGCTTCCCTTTTCCAGCGAAACGGCCAGTTGTATCACAGCCAGTAAAGGCGTGAGATCCAGGAAGTGCAGCAACCTTGTCTGGTCCCAGTGCTTTGGTTACTTGCTTGAGATTAATCTGTCGGAATTTGTTGCCAGCACTTAGAATCACACATGCGTCCGGTCCAAGCTCCTCAGCTCGTCGAAGCGACAACACCAACACGTCAGTATCTGGTGATAATATGTGCACTTTGTATCCTGATTTAGATGCATCTGTCCCGTTTAGCATCATTATCGTGTCTGCCTCTTCTTGTGTTGTTGACAGATGACTGGCACATCGTGAATTTCCTCTTGCGCCACTCTCTGTTGACACGATAACATCTCTGGTGCTTGTCTTGTAGTAATCAACAACTTTTTGTGCAAGATATTCTGTAAGACTTGATTTTGTTTTCGAATTGCTGAGGAACACATTCAACCCAGATTGTATTGGGGTAGCGTCATGCAACACATATATACTCTTGATTATCCTTCGCATACCCTTTTCGGCGATCGCGTGTGGCATTTTTAAGTCAATCGTCTGCGTAATGGTCGAACACAACATGCACATTGATAACGGGATGATTTTTGTTCCAGGAATCCAATGAATGATTTTGCAAGGTCGTTGCATGATGACATGGGGGATCCTTTTGGTATCTGATGAACCAGTGCCATGCCATCTACAATGAGTGCTCTTGGTGAGCATTTGTCGTCGTCGTTGGCACTAGTGATTGATGCCGGGTTGTTACCAATCGTCTCCAATATCTGTGCTAGCTTTGATTTGTCATTGCATGGCAATAATGATCCATTCGGTGAAAATAGTGACCTTGGTACACATGAGAGTTCATACATATTTATAGTATTTGACACATCCAGTTCGGGTCGTGATTTCGCGACAATGGCCATCCTGGCAAACAGAAATCGGTTATCCTTCAACTCAACGATTTTGCCATCCACATTCGTTTGGAGAGTTTTCCCCGTTTGAATTCCAATTCTTAAGCTTGAACTTCGTCATTGGCTGCCATAGGTTAACTGGCCCATTGATCCGGTTGGTTACAAATGATTCATACTCTTCCTTCCCGTAAGATGCTCTCTGGAGAATGTCCATATTTACTTCTTTGGGGACCACCGATTTATTAATGATATTGATGAGATTGTTACCAACTTGACCATAAGGATTACAATCCCGCATCGTTTTCTCAAGTTTTAATACTTTGTTCTCGTGGTTATTGCTGAATGGCGTTGAATGTTGGTAATGTCGAGTTGGTGCAGAACGTTTGATATCTGCCATTGTGTCAGCTTCCGATGAAAGACGAGCTAATTCTGGTGCTGTCAAAAAGAATCTTCCCAATGTACATGGTTGCTGTGTAATTCCGCGAAGACCACCCATCACTTTTAGTGTCCGGTTTTCTTGCTCCAATGCCTGGTCCACACCAAGGCTGATGAATGGTACATCAGACTTCTTCACGGAAAAATCACCTTCTTCGAGAGTCTTCCATGTTTCTGGGTTGGTGTCCTTCAGCTGATACATCCTTGCGAGATACTCTGGAACATGTTGTGCATACTTCAACCTGTTTTGGCTAAAGAATAGAGGACATAATCTCTCTAATGATGACAAATGTAACAGCCAATTTCCTTCACGTGATGCTCGAATGAACAACATGAGGTGTTCCACCGATTGTGTATACTGGTCCAAAACCTGTATCATAGGCGCATCTTTGTACTTTGTTTGAAATTGTGCAACTTTATCACCGAATCCTGTTGCTTTGATTGCTGCTATCATCTCTTTGTGTACGTTTATGGAATCACGCTGATCGACATTTTGGCATGCTCTTGATAGATTTCTGAACGCAATGTTAATTTCCTCGGATTGAGTCACGTCGACCTGCTCAATTAATAAATCTATTAGTGCTTATGCTGTAATAATATGAGCTTCGACTCCTCGCTTCATGATTGTGCTTTCCTTCGATGATTTGCCTTGTCGTTGTCGGTCCGTATATATTGCATTGGGAATACCATTGCTGTCGATGAGTGATCCTATGGCCCTCAAAACACAAAGAACAACATGGAATTCACCTACACACAGAACCACATTCTGGAGGGAAATTGGTTGAAGAACTTGCAACTTCAAGGCACGGATATACAAATCCATATTGAATGTGATTATTGTTTGTCTATTTGGTCCAACGATATGTGCACCGATGTTTTGCGATCGTTTCAGAACTGTTAGAAGAGTTTACCACTCACTCGCTGGAGCCGGAATGAGAGGGAGGACATGGATGTTTGTTGTCGGCCGTGCATCTCGAGATATCAATGAATTGTACGGTGCCCAGGGAGGAATGGGCTGCTTGCATTTGTCATCAGTCGTTGGGGATGAATCATCATTTTGACACATAACAGATGTTCTTGCCAAGTAGCGTGAAATCAACCAAGCGTTGTTATCTGCAGTTGCTGCCGTATTTACGTGATCCAGTTGTCCAATTTTGTATTTATACTTGGATGTAGATTTAGGCTTTGGATTCCCTCGAATATCACACGGGTAAAGATCAGTGGCGATATCTGTCAGACTTGAATTTGATAGGTGTGATGTTTTGTCTAAAGTCAACTTTGACTGTACACACTCGAGTTGTGGGTTATTCTGTTGGAACATCACCATTACAGTACCATGTAATGTGTTTTTGCCGTCATGAGTGTCCTCGGAAAAGTCTATATTGTCTGCCGCAAAGAACACAGACCATGATATTTTCGCACCGGGACTGTCCGGGAGGTATATACACACCATTACAATAATGTTTAATTATGATCATATATGTGTATATTTACTTCACATTTAAATATATCCAGTAGAAATTTGTTATAGCATAATCCCTGTTAATTTTTGCCATCATATGTTATATCTTGTTGTACAAAATGTAAATATTATAATTTATGATTTAATATGTCATACTTGTTTACACATGGGATACATACATGTGCATATACATATAGTCATATATGGACATATATTTCAGTTATATATAAATTTGACTACATAATTATTTAGTGATACAACACACCAATTGTGACCAATAGTATAAACCTTTAATTTGATTTGTCCCAGGGCAGAAAGTTATAATGTATAATAATTTTCTTGAAAATCAATAAAAATAGTTGAAAAACACACATATTTCAATATATACCCTACCGCGTTTTCCCAATTCTTCACGAAAGCTTCTTGGATGGATTTAAATAGATTTCTGGCATCACTACGGTTATTTTGATATGCATTATGCCATACTTTGTTGTGCATATGTAACCAAAACAATATATTTTAGAAATTCTGACCCCACCCTCCGAAAATCGGAAAATTTTCACCCTAAATGGTCTCAGAAAAAATGGCACCAAAACTTTTCTGTTGTACAAATGCCTTATGATTGCAAAAAGCAAAAGAAACTAGATTTTAGGGTGCATTTACATTGCTATAGAAATGTATACAGATCTGTATGAAGTCACGTGTCGCGCATTACTGTGATCACAACATGATTAATAATAGTGAACGCGCGCTCATCAGTACTCTGGTAATTGACAATTCACTGCGAGTCGTGTCAGTTTAGGCCAGACATAAAAATGTATCAACTATCAACAGATAACAGCGATTTGGTATGTGCCGCAGGTATTTAAAGTGTATCCTTATACCACTTGATAATGGTTCGAAGAAAGAATGAAAATCATGCAGTTACCCTACAACACCCTTTATTTGACCAAATGTAGTAAAATGTTCAACTGATGACAATTCCAATGACAATGTTGACCAGTGTAGGACAATATTGTTTTCTTAAATTACATGCAGTTTTTATATATAGCTGTTAGACAATAAATATGATGATAATGACTGGCCACGGGGAGGGACCAGGTCACAATCTTTCCAAGTGTTGGACATTTCCAACATTACACCCGCCCCTATATGATAAGGTTGGAAAATTTCCAGCTGATGGCCATTCCAGCTCAAAATTTTGATAAAAAGTAGGAAATTATGCAAATATTGGTCCGAAAACAATACCCCCCCCCCCCCCAAATAAAATGTTTGAAAATCAAACTACAAGATCATTTTCAATCTATTGCTGGTTTGGAAATTACAACTAATGTTGTGTCAGGTATGAAATATCCAACCGTTGAACAAGTTGCCACGTCCCTATCCGTGTTCAATATTCGAAATACACGGGTTGAAATGACAACGAAAACTAAAACACATTCGCCAAGCCCGAGTAACAATTAATCAAAACTGATTTGCCTGTCGCAATGCTTCGGCGTTGACCGTGACGTATAGCGGTCACGATTTTTGCTCACACGAACTAATGCCGTTTTCTTTCTGTGTGCATTTCTATATCAACCCGTTTACACTAGTCTGCGTATAGATCTATGTACATTTCTATAGCAATGTAAATGCACCCTATATTGGGTACACATGGCACCGGACTAATATATATGGAATGCTAGCTACTCCAGAATGTTGACCTGTAGCACTAAAAAACGGAACGGGGCTGGATGGATCCAATATGGCCGCGACTCAATGACAAGGCGTATCAAATTGACCCTTACTTACATACTTTTTGTTCGCAGGATATATGTAAGAACTACACATTGGTATCAGACGGGACCAGTCGACATGATATGAGACAAGGAGACCTCAATGACTGCTGGTTCCTATCCACACTCTCTTCGATAGCAGAGAAACCTCAGCTGATGGCAAACGTAAGTTGGTTCAATTCAAATCAATTCATTTCAATGTATTCACTCAACTCATCAGGTATGATATAGAATACAATGAAAGGGACCCAAGACCTTCGCGGTGGGTAAATATGCAAAAAAATATAAAAGTCTGTAAAACTTCACCACCATGGAGAACATAAATAAATATATAAACTTTGTTCTTATGTTAAGAACAAGCTGAACCAATTAAGCTCCCTTTGGGAGCCTGTATTCAGCGGCAACTATGTGCGGTTCGTGCACATTTTGGGCCCTAAACAGCGACCTATTTGATTTTTAAAACTCATTCTTCAAAACTATTGTTTTTAATTAAATGTCTTTTAAAAAAAAACAAAAAAAACACCGTTATAACATCCGCCGGGATACACCGAGTCACCACAATTTGGTTGAAATGGAGTCTGGGAGAAAAATCGCGAACAGACAGACAGCAGACAGATAGACAGACAGACAGACAGATATGCTCATATATTAATAGATTCAAAGTTTTCCCAAAAACGAAATTTCGCGTGTTGAAACCATTGTTGTATTAATGTTAAACCCCTGTCACACTCAGGCCGGCGCTCTCACTGCGCTGCAAAAGTACCAACATATGAGTAACACGCAGGAGGAGCGCCGAAAACTGTCGAAAATTGTAAAAAAAATTAAAACAAAGTATGCTCCTATTGCGTTCCTATTTTGTCAAGTCTCACGCTCTTAGTGCGTTCAAGTCGCTGTCATTGTGATGCTAGTACGTTCTCAATAAGTTCGCAAAATGTTCTCTGCGCGGGCGCGGAGAGTATAGATAGCGCCACCTGCGTTCTCCCGTCATAGTCATTTCGGCCAATTTGGCCGGTTACTTCATGTGACTTTTTCATCTGACGTGTGTGTCGGATAATTGATCTGGAGGATTTATGTAAATGTTAGCCCAAACTACATTTCCAAGTAACGATGGTTTTGTTGTTTATTTTGAGGAATAATACCGCGTCAGATGAATTCAGCCCAAATATGTTAACAGTTGTCGTGTCAAGCACTCGGCAGTAGGTTAGCGTTATTTAGTATTTGTGGATGTCTTTTAACATGGGGAAAATAGACTACTGCATGTGAATTTGTCGTTTTTAATGTACAGCAACTTGATAATCAATAACAGAGGCATTCTCTGTCAAATATGGTCGCTCTATTTACGGTATTAATTGCGGAACTTTCTAAAGTAAACTACGCGTAAACGGATACATACGGTAAATTCTAGAATGTGCCGGAATCGGCCTAATCGCCCCAGGGCCAACTCGCCCAGTCGACGTGTGTCAATTCGGTACCTACTATAACATGTACCCGAGTCCGATACGGAATAAAAGATGTATACGGGTGTTATATAGCGTTTGGTCCGTTGTTTCTCAATGAATATTATTGAAATTTGGTGTATATGTCCGGGCTGGGACATGGAATACAACAACGTTTGAATTGTTTTTAAATTTACAAATTTGTTGATTTTATTCAATTTGTTTTCGTTCTGAAAACACACTATAAAGTGTATATAATATAATAACGAACACGAGACATACATAATTTATAAACTGTTAACAAAAGATATCAAATTCAATACATGACAAAGATGACTCAGTGGAGTTTATAAAGTGAACATAAAAACATTGAGGTAAGCATCTTTCTGACGTGTGTGTCGGATAATTGATCTGGAGGATTTATGTAAATGTTAGCCCAAACTACATTTCCAAGTAACGATGGTTTTGTTGTTTATTTTGAGGAATAATACCGCGTCAGATGAATTCAGCCCAAATATGTTAACAGTTGTCGTGTCAAACACTCGGCAGTAGGTTAGCGTTATTTAGTATTTGTGGATGTCTTTTAACATGGGGAAAATAGACTACTGCGCTTGAACGAGCATGTGAATTTGTCGTTTTTAATGTACAGCAACTTGATAATCAATAACAGAGGCATTCTCTGTCAAATATGGTCGCTCTATTTACGGTATTAATTGCGGAACTTTCTAAAGTAAACTACGCGTAAACGGATACATACGGTAAATTCTAGAATGTGCCGGAATCGGCCTAATCGCCCCAGGGCCAACTCGCCCAGTCGACGTGTGTCAATTCGGTACCTACTATAACATGTACCCGAGTCCGATACGGAATAAAAGATGTATACGGGTGTTATATAGCGTTTGGTCCGTTGTTTCTCAATGAATATTATTGAAATTTGGTGTATATGTCCGGGCTGGGACATGGAATACAACAACGTTTGAATTGTTTTTAAATTTACAAATTTGTTGATTTTATTCAATTTGTTTTCGTTCTGAAAACACACTATAAAGTGTATATAATATAATAACGAACACGAGACATACATAATTTATAAACTGTTAACAAAAGATATCAAATTCAATACATGACAAAGATGACTCAGTGGAGTTTATAAAGTGAACATAAAAACATTGAGGTAAGCATCTTTTTAAGGAATGCAACTTTATTTAATGATAATAAACACATAAATTAAAATAACAAACATGAGACATACATGATTTATAAACTGTTAACAAAAGATATCAAACTCAATACATGACAAAGATGACTCAGTGAAGTTTATAAAGTGAACATAAAAATATTAAGGTAAGAATCTTTTTAAGCATTACTAAACCGTTTAGCACAGACCACAGTCCACTTCACTCATCCGATCATCACCAAACTTCATATTTATCTTGATATTGATCTATCAGATGAGAGCTATCAAATATTTTTTTAATTTCATAGGAAAAAATGGTCGCCAGCGGCCATATTGCATTTACGTTATATTTTATCGCGTCATGTCGATATCTAGTATTACTTAGAAATTTCACCTTTCCAGATTCATAATTGCTCCATTGACTGTAACAGATGAAATTATTCCCCTCTTCGGATAGAGTGTCACTGAAACTTTATTTTGTCAGACTGTCTGTATAATCACTGATTATATATGGCAATAATCTGTAATAAGATGTAGCACTATTTTATTTTATATTTACATGCAGTGCTGTTTTTATACATCAATTCTAATCCCCCTAGATCATCATGTGATCGATCATACATCGCGCGAGGACCTGGTTGAATTAAGGGGGGTTTTATGGATCACTTCTGTCCTCAAGCTAGATTATACTTATGACATTTAATGGCATGTTCCTAACGTGGAGGGTTAGATATGCTTGAGAAACCACCACTCTTTAATTCACACCAAGTTCTCAGCTGTCATGTTCGGATATTAGAACCCATAGCCATGATATATGGTTTATTTTGTGTATACTAGTAATATAGTTATTTTCAGTACCTTTATATACCAGTACTGTGTATAACAATGCATATAAATTAATCCATGTATACATGTATATTGATTCAACGGATTCAGTGGTTTTGTCCATCAGTCTATCAAATTTGCGGGGAAAACATGGCCACAAGCAGTACACCCTGCTAAATTTCGAATTTGAATCAATTGGCGCACCCTGCAGCCAGCTTTTATTGGAGAACTTTTTCTTATGTGGATATTTTGGGTCACCGCTAGATGTGAGCCATATTTTGTTCTCAAACTGTCCTTGTGAAGACATCACTGCCAGCGGTGATCTTCAATTTTACTATTTTTATGGCTAAATAATTTGGTTGATCCTACAGACGACACCCCTTGTCCGATCGTCATCAGATTCCACAATTATCTTCTGGATAACCAGGGTGAGAGTAATCTAATTTTCCCGAATTTCGTTAAAAAACATTACCACAGGCAGCAATTTGGTATCTTACTCTTTGATCCTCTTTTGCATGACTGAATTGTTTAGCAACTGTACAGACATATCCCTCATCTGGTTTTTATATACATGTATATCTCTTCATGCGGATAGCCAGTATTACGTAGGTACTCCAACTTTCTGCATTCCTGTCATCATTTGAAATATAAATATTTACCTGATACATGCACCCTTCAAAATTTGTTTCGTCGTATCTATTTTAATGACCCGTGTGGTAATATTGATACAGATATATTTGTGAAACATTTCTTTGTACAATATACAGGTATTTAGTTTGTAACTAAATCTAGAAATATATAATAGTAGCTCGTGGACCCCACTTCGTCCGGGATGTTCCCCTCTGATTTTCGGAGAAATGCGCGATTTAACCTTGAATTGACTATTTTAAAGGTGAAGGTCATGTCGGGGTCACGATTTGACCCGTCCAAAACACTCCCCGGACAAAAGTCACGACAAAAGTACCCGTCGAAATCCGCCCGGCTTTATACCCGATTTGACCTTGAATTGACAATTTTGAATGTCAAGATCAGGTCATGGTCATGATTTGACCCACCCGAAACACTCCTGGGACAAAAGTAACAGTAGGTATCAAATTTCGTTGAAATACTTCCGTTTTACCAGATTTGACCTTGAATTGATCTTTTTGAATGTCAAAGTCAGGTCGGGATCAAGATTTGACCCGTCCAAAATACTCCCTGGAAATAATTACCCCTAGGTATCAAATTTCGTCAAATCTGTCCGGCAGTTTTCCCGGCCATAGCTAACAGACAAACAGACAGACAAATGTCCAAAATATATATTAAACTAGCTGATGTTCTCGACTTCGTTCGGGCTAGTTAGGGATTTTTTTTGTGATCGCCTCCATCTGGACAGTACCCAGTATATACAGCGTCTGGCCAAACTATTGTTCAATTGGTCCAGAAACATGCCTATATCAGCACGTTCGAGAACATGGTCCCACGTGAAATTGGACCCGTCCATATTGCTCCCGGGATCGAAGTAGTCCTACACACAAATTTTTAGTCGGATCGGTCAAGGTCCAGAAACATGCCTATGAGCGAGGTCAAGTTGACACGTTAAATACCAAATTCGAGCAGTGTTAGAGTCTATAACACATACACACATGCATTCACGCATACACACATACATACATACATACAGACAGGTGTTTCAAAATGTATAATCGATAGCTACAACAATTCTATGGTAGATAGTTCACGGCCGACCTGATGCATGCATCTTAGTTTTCTTGTGAGTATTGTTCACGATCTAGCGCACTTGGTTTTTATGTTGTGGGGAAAATACCCAATACTCCGCAATAGATTAGCTGTCCGAATAAACTACTGTCACACTCCGCTGCGATCAGGCCGGCGCTTGTATTGCGCTGAAAAATAATCAAAGCGCCAAGCAAAGCGCAGTAAGGTATTCAAGAACGTATATATTGGTGACGCAGTGGACACTGGCTAGGACGGGAGAGGGTCTCCGTGATCGCCCCAGAGCGCCAGAGCGCCGCGCTTGTTTTGTGCATGCACAAAACAAGCGCAGAGGTTCGGCGTTCTGACCAGGCGTAGTACCGTCGCCATGACAGCGCAAAGCGTACTAACAACGCAATGACAATGACTTTAACGCACTAAGAGCGTTTACGGCGTGGGGGAAACGCAATGAGAGCGCGTGAGAGCGTGAGACTTGACGTGACAAAGCAGGAACGCAATGGGTCGTACAAAGAGCGCGATGAAAACGGGATAAGCGGGATAGGAGCATAGCTTGTCACGCGCGCCGCATGTATAACTGGTGGAGGAGTTTCTCGTTTCGCGTGCGGGCTGACATTATCAATGGGTGTTTGATTAGTTTTATTTATAGAATGGGAATTTTTGGGATGATTAAAAGTCAAACTGCAAGCTGGAGGCCGAGTCCCGTAAAAGGTGCATGTAGTTGGGGAAATTCAATTTCGTTTATTGTGTTAATCAACGTTGATTAATGTTGATTTTTGGTTTGTGATAAACTATATGTCAATTACAAATAAAAGAAATTTCTGCAGCCCACTGGGGGTTGTGGTCGGAGACGGTCGAGTCGGCCACCGGTTCGTTAATTAGGTGCTGGTTGTTATTGTTATTTAACGGAATTCTGAGTTGGTCATTTGCAAAACCAATATATTTTATATTCTACAATTACATTCTTGGGTTTATAATATATGATCTTGAGCGTTACCATTTCTGACATTGTTTCTCTTGTTTTAACAGATTGAAAATTTCTGACAATTTTCCGCGCTTCCACTGTGCGTTACTCGTATTTTGATACTTTTTCAACTCAAATCAAACGCCAGCCTGATCGCCGCGGAGTGTGACAGTGGTATGAGCAGACCGCATTTCAAAGTGGGATCGTACTGTAAACCTGCTGTAAACGCCGGAAGAACGCCATGTATAACGCTTGGGCGTAAAGCGAGCGCCAGAGTCGCAGTGGCAGCACAATGTGGACGTTCTATGAGCGGGAACCAGTCCATAACACCCCATGGCAGCGCAGAAAGAGCGCAATAAGTTTTGGACAGAGCCTCATTGAGCGTATGAAGGACGAAAAAGGCACGTAGTGAGAATTTGATTAAGCTTACTGTAGTCGCAAAAGACAAGATTAATTCCTTGCTGCGACCACGAGAAGCTAATATGCGCTCTTGATACGTCCACATAACGCTCATGTCGCTCGCTTGGCGCTTTGCTTTGCGATGTCACGGCGACAGTACTACGTCCTGGTCAGAACGCCGAGCCTCTGCGCTTGTTTTGTGCATGCATAAAACAAGCGCGGCGCTCTGGCACCTAAGGGCGACCATGGAGATCCTCGCCCGTTGTAGCCAGTGTCCACTACGTCACCAATCGGTTCTTGGAGAAATTAGTGCGTTTAGGTGGGCGCTTTGATACTTTTGCAGCGCAATGAGAGCGCCGGCCTGAGTGTGACAGGGGCTTTACAGCGATTTACAGCGCTAATCTACGGAAGCATAGAGCCGCCACCAAAACAAAATTTCACGCAACAGATCGGCGTAATTACAACGATGCATGCCGCTAATCGCCCACGTACGCCAATAATCGGCGTAATTGTGACGATGTTGGGCGTAATTGCGGTGATGTAGGGAGAAACTACCTGAGTGATAATTACTCCAATGTAGGGCTAAACTAGATAATAATTTTTAGGTGACGGCTCCATGCATGCTTCGACAGTAATCTCGTTATTGGGGTGTTATTAATAATGAAAATTAGAACAAAGTCTATCTACTACATCAATGTACTTGTTGTTGATAATGTTTTACAGACATTTATTAATATATATATATATATTTCTCATGAACCCACTTCGAAGGCATTGTTTCCACACAGGTGTGCACCATTCAAGTGTGATACAATGTGCAAAGAACAACCAATGCTGGGTGTGACTTGACTTGAAACGTATTTTATTTGCAAATAATACAAAAGGGATCGGGGCACAAGTTTGTTCAACTTATGGAGCCCCTCTCCCAATACAGTCGATTTAGATACAAAATGTTTACAAAATGACAGTTGAACATATCTACATGCATGATTTTGTTATTTTATGGTGATTGGTGTAGTGCCTTCCAGAGCATAGATGGACGGTTTGGTAGCTATAACATTTGGTGGGGTTTGTGTGATTTTTTTGTTCGTTCGTTTCAACTAATGTTGGAGCAGTGGTTGGAGCAGGGTTTTGTGCAAAGGGGTATTGCGTAGTTCCTATATTTACCGGTGTACATAGACAATTTGTAGTCCTTCCTTGTGAATTTGTTTTGTTTTAAATTCAGTTATCGATACGCTTTGTTGCTACAATATATGCTGAATTATGTCGAACAGTTACTTATTACTTTGGGACGAGATATATGGTAGTCCGAAAAGAACTTCGTTAATGTTGAGAATATGAAGGCTTTCGCGAGTCAATTTATCAGCGAGGACGGCTCGCTCAGACTAATACAAGGGGCAACTAAAGAAAAAATGAAAGGCATCTTCGGATAGATTTCCACAGAAGCACACAGGGCTATCGGAGATATAATTGGTAAACATATCAGAGCGGAGTTCGCTACATCGATTTCGGATGCGACAGTGTAGGGTGCTGTTTTTTCGTTATCTTGTGTAGAAGTACAGAGGGGGGCAGGTGATCACAAGGGGCCAATAGTTGCAAATTAGTTTTAAATATCGAAAATTGGCCAACGTCAGTGATTATTTTGGGAAGTTTATTCCACTCAGTGGTTGCCGACGGAAAAAAAGACTTTTTGTAATGTTCTGTATTACAGAATAAAATGTGCCGGGTCGCCTCAAGTTGTTTTCTCTAGGAGGAAGTGTAGATGCTAGATAAGATAGGGCTTGTTCGTTTACTATTTTATAGACTAGTTGCAGTTTGTGTATCTGTCGCCTTCTATCGAGAGAAGGCCACCCCACTTCCTGCAGAATTGTGTTATTAGATGCAGAGCGAGTGATGCCACTGAGAATCCGTCCAGCTTCAATGTGTATAGTCGATCGAGCTTATCTAGGAGATTTTGTGGTGCGCTGTCCCACTACGTCTGAGTAATCAAATAGGGGTAGTATATATATGTTTTATAGATAATTTCAATTATTTTTGTGTCAAGTTGGTACTTCAGGCGCCTTAGTTGGGCTAGTCGAGATGCAATCCGATTTACCAGGCCTTCGATATGGGCATTCCAACTGAGGGTTGACTGTGGTTCCAGACCAAGGTGTTTATGCGTGTCAACAAACGATATTGTTTCATCAGCGAAATTAAGAATTGGGTATTTTGTTTTCGGGGGCATTAATGAGAAGAAAATTCCAACCGTTTTTGTCGGGTTAAAGCTGACCAACCATTTTCGGGACCATGTCGATATTTTTTCAATATCACTATTCATAGCGGTTTCTAATAAGTTGATGTCATAATGGCTGTTCTTAATGCAAGTGTCATCGGCATACATTCTAGTATCAGATTCTATGTTGTCGGCTAAGTCATTGATATAAACAAGGAACAGGAAGGGTCCAATGGTGTGGCACACCGGAAGGGATGACCTCATTTTCTGAATAAGCATCAGTGACTAGTACTCTTTGTTTTCTATGGTTTAAGTAGTCTTCGAGCCAATATAATGTGTTTCCTTCTAAACGATAAGCGCTCAACTTATGAATGAGTCCCCTGTGCCAAACACTTTCGAATGCTTTAGAGATATCGCAAAATATAGAACATGTAAATAGAACTTTATCAAGGGATTGGCACAGGTTATGATATAAATCTACTAACTGATATGTTGTGTTATGACCTGGGAGAAAACCAGATTGATGGAAGTACAGGAGTTAGTTTGTTTTCAATAAATATTTCGCTCATCTGTTTAAGAACCACTTTCTCGAAAAAATTTAGCGAGTCACAGTAAAAGGGAAATTGGGCAATATTTTTTTCGAATCATCAGGATCATCTTTCTTGTAAATGGGAATGACGTTTGCAAACTTCCATGCTGCGGGGAATTTCGATGTGTTAATTGGTTTTCTAAAAATGAGAACCAGTTGGAGTGCAATATATTTTGCTGTGTCGCGGAGCATTCTAACACTTATCCCGTCATGTCCATGGGCTTTGTTCAGCTTGAATCTTGTGATATACTCCAAATCTCCACACCAGGATCCGACTTTCGAAAATCATATAGAATGCCAGTTGAGAAATATTCTTGATCCTGGTCACCAAGATTACTTCTCGCCGTTCTTGAGCCAATCTAATTCCGCATCGGAAATCAGCACGGTTATTCGCCACCTCAACAGAAACAAAGCTGGGGGAATAGACAACATAGAGAATGAACACTTGCTTCACTCTCCCGAATCACTCCGTGATCTGTTGTGCACCTTCTACAACGGTATTATGTGCATAGAAAGCATACCACGAGACATGAAGACCGGACTCATATTACCTTTCTTCAAGGGCGACCCGAAACTTAGGCATGTGCCTGACGGTTACCGTGCGATCACCTTATTGCCGGTATTGTAAAAACTATTCGAGGCAATTCTTATTAACCGCGTTATCTCTAGTTCAGTGACATCGGGATTCCCTAACGAACTTCAAAACGGCTTCCAAAAGAATATGAGTTGTTTGATGACGTCGTTTATAATGCAGGAATCAGTGTCATATGCATCGGACATGGGGTCTCGAGCTTTTGTATTCTTCCTGGATTCACAAAAGGCGTTCGACCGAGCTAGTTCGGCCCTCGGGACACATGGTCAAACTCCATGAATTATGCATACGAGGGAAACTGTTGCGCATTTTCCGCGACATGAATGCAGACTGTAGAAGCCATGTTGTATGCAACGGAAATATTTCCAACCCTATTCAAATAGCACAAGGAACCCGGCAGGGTGCCGTGAGCTCCCCGTTTTTTTCTACCTGATGTACGTGAATGGACTGCTTCAACAACTCGCCAACACACCAGAAGGACTCTCTATTCACAATACAACATGTGCCGCACCAACAACAGCAGACGACATCGCTCTTATCTCACTCACTAAAGTTGGACTTGACAAATTGCTCACCATGTGTGATGAATATAGTGTGAAGAGGAGTTTTAATTTTTCTAAATCAAAGAACAAAGGCGTTGTATTTAACGAAACTGAAAGACAGCACGACTTGTCAAGAATCTGGAAACTTGGAGTTCACACAATCGAGGAGGTTAGCGAATGTACACACCTAGGTATTACTCAAATCAGATTTCGCACAAACTAAGGAGCACATACTTCGGACTAGCTGGCAAAAGGATTCTACATTCATGTTCTCCGTCGATGCTATCTAAGCTTTTGAAAAGCATTGTTATTACTCGAGCCCTGTACGGCTCTGAATTGTTTCCTATTGACAAAACATCTGCACTACTCTCTATTCACATCAGAATACTCCGCTTCGTTGGGAAACCAATCAACCTGCCGATCGGACATCAAATTCCACTCAGGATATTCCTATTTAAAACATACCAGTATCTTCTATTCGGCAGGATATCTTCCGGTTTTGTCGCTGACATCTTTCCAATCTTGGAAAAATACGACCTCACTGGGGGGAAACTGTTTCACAAGAATCGATTCTATCGCCTATCGGGTTCCGTCTCTATCGAATTAAGTCCCGTCTCTTTCACGACTTGAAACAATGTTTTCAAAGTTTTGACCTCCATTTATACACTAAATGTTAAAACAGAACGTATTTTACAAAAACTATCGCTAGATTGTGTCTTTGTGCGTAATTATTGGTGATAATAATGCGAAGTCGGCTATTGTTAATAGTAACCACTTGATTTTCGAGTTATCCATCTTACAACCACAATTTGTCGGTTTGAGCACGTGGTTCTGGACAAGTTCTGGTCCACAAAAAATATAAACAGCAAACTTCAAACATCGACATCTAATCACACTGAGCTTTGATGTGTGAGTTCCTCGATTCTAATCAAATATTGTTTACCCACGAAGCCAAAGAAATAGTAATTTAGGAGCGTCTGATCGGATTGAGTACCTTTAAACTGCGTTTTTTTTTCTCGCTTTTCTGGGCGCCCAAAAATCCAGATTTAACCGTTATAATGAGACCCTGCATTCGATTGCTCTCTCGTCAGATTCATCAGAGAGAATTTGTACATATCTGATCAAAAGTTTCTGTGATACTCTGCAATGTTTATTCCTCGAGTAATTCGAGTGTTTGTTCACTCTTATAGGACTAGATGTTAAAATTTGCTGAAAATGTAAATTTCATTCGGTTTTGTCCATTTTGGCAGCCATTTTGGGACATACAATCTGCAAATATGGTTTACGACTAAGCATTGTTTTTCGATATTTAAATTTATTACGAATTCGGCATTAGTTGGTGCACCTATCGCATAAATTCCATAACTTCTGATACCAACAATCATCCCGGGTAGGCCTATATATTTCAGCACCGACAGCCATGCAGACTAAAATTATATATGGCGTCGGCCGGGTTAGCAGAATCAATGGACCTTTTCAGACCTTATAAATAACCTAGCGTTTTCGGTCCGTTCACATCATGGGTACAATACAGTATCCATTGGCTGTTAATGTTTTGCGTCGAATCTCTATATACAATAGCCACTCAAATTTCATTATGTTTATTATAAATTGTTTATAACCATCCCCGCGGGCAGGGCCTATTGAAACGAATATCACTGAAGCGTTTGAACTAACTGCATGAGTGCGCGTCTGGTTGGAAAATTTAGTGCAACAGAAGACTTATCGACTGAAATTTTCACTTTGAAATGCAACTTTAATCCATTATTATCCGGTTTAATGGCACTGTTGCCCTTTGCCAGCAGTTTTGCTTATGAATGAATGGTCTTTTAAAGCACGAAATAGCCTTATAATGCCGATGGATGCGTGCTGGGAACAAGCTTAGATGTGCATATCAATTATTGAGTTCACCATCATTTAAGTATTGTATATGGTCACCCGCAGAGAATGTCATGACGTCATAAAATCAGACCGTATCGACCCAATGGATGTTTTTTCTAGTTCGCGTGTTCTTTATGCGAATCAATTTGTTAGGTTAATCGTTAATATTTCCTCCCGCTAAAGATGACGCTAATTCATCGAGTTATCTGTACAGACTGTACTGTTAATTATAGCATCTAACGCACTTTTAACCCGAATAATGTGATTTTACCACGCAATGCATGCCATAATGACCTCAGTTCAAGACAGGTAATGCAATTTATTATGTCTGCATGCGACTTTCCACAAGGGCAGTTGATGAAAAAAATACCGAGCATTATTGCCGAAGAATTTAACTAAAATAAGGCGAAGATAACCTTGGACAAAATATGTGAATATAGAAGAAAATAAGGACAATATCATTAAGTCAACTGCAATCCGTAAGTATGTCAACCTCGTTTGAATGTAGTCTGGTCGTTGAGACTTGACCTTGAGGTGAACCTAGAATAAACTGTTGACAAGCTATTTTGGTGTCATTTTGTCGGGCCGAATCTGGGGAACAATATATCTAAAATTCGCTGAAAACCGCTTTGGGGAAAAATTTCGACTGTTCATTGATAAAGTGTCGTATTTATTGCCTTTTTGTGTCATTTTTGCTGTTCCATATCTGATGGAAAGAAATACACTACCGTCAACAAATTGCTATGCAATGTATTTTGGTTTGTTTGAATGTGACTATAATCATATAATAACATAACTGAAATCCTCATGAATCCCAGGGTGGGAAAGTCGTCATTTTTGGGTCAAAAGTGAGGAATATGTAAAACAAAATGGTGAACATTGTAATTTTGTGGTTGAGACTCGGATTTTAAGGTGAGCCTATATTAAATTGGTGAGAATTATTTTTTTTTGGTGTTATTTCGTCTGGCAGTCTGGGGAACAATATATCCAAAATTCGCTTTGAGGAAGATTGTCTACATGTCTACATATACCCGATATAACTTACCATATAAAGAAAATACCCGTTATAACTTACCATCTAAAGAAAGTTTGGCACTGGTAGCCCTGGTTGGCATGCGCTGCATGGTAGTTCGCCGAGCCATTTTCTGTGATCACCGCCCGTCGCATCGATTTATTTTTGTGTATTTCCAACTGCATATGATACACGCCAGTGATTTCGATGTGCACGTTTTGCCAATAGATTCCGCTGTCGGAATTTTATAAAAGATTCCGCAAGTTCACACGGCACAATCGTTTCGACGATTCTACGACCAATTCCACGATTCTGCGGCTTGACAACCACTGTGCTACGGCAGTTCAACGATTCTGCGGCCTTATTATACGTGATATTTTATGACAAACTTAGATAATGGGGCCTGTTACTGAATTGGGACGATAAAAGTGGTCTTCTTCTTGTATGCATTGTGTGGAGTAGACTTTGCAGGTCCACCAGGTTGACTCACGGAATACATACGAAGATGCGATCAATACATAAAATGAGTCACAATCGGCTCGGTCAAGTCTGGATAATCC
The DNA here is from genome assembly GCA_032622095.1 of Siphonodentalium dalli. Classification (NCBI taxonomy): domain Eukaryota; kingdom Metazoa; phylum Mollusca; class Scaphopoda; order Gadilida; family Siphonodentaliidae; genus Siphonodentalium; species Siphonodentalium dalli. The sequence goes on along the minus strand of CP136063.1, from coordinate 190,506,104 downwards.
GATCGAACCGCGAACCGATCGCAAAAAGTCGTTTCTTGGGCTATAAGGGGACATTAACAGTGCGAAAATTAACATCCAACGTAAGCTTTGATAAGCATAAATGTATTATTGGCAAATTCGTACCTCCGTTGACGCAATATTCGATTAAACTACACACAGAAATGCAGTAACAGTGTCAACTATTTGACAACGCCCCGCTTCGACCAGGACAACGACGATTGTGCGACTCGTTGAACGGTAATTTTCATTTGTATACGACGTGTCTGTCATGATCGGACAGCTTAGTTATGCGTGTAAGCCCATGTATGCTGCATCAATAAATGGTTGGAACAGTACCTTCGTTGTACAATGCACATGTCCTGGATTCAATACAGTACTGTGTATTTACTGATCCACTCATGTGAAGGTATAGATACCAAGTCAGATATGAGATTTGTCGCGAAACGAGCATTCTTTAATTTTTTGAACATGACAAAATGCCCGACTTACATGTACCTGAACATTTTCCTTCTTGGTGCACCTAGCGGCTTTGTAATTTTTGTAAAGTTGACTTGTTCATTCGAAAATGTCACCACTTACCCTACCATAACATGAGTTATTTTAGTCTTATTCTGATTGGCAGGTAGGTCCTACATATAAAGATGTCCTCGAAAAATTATTGACCGTTTAGTTACTTTTATAAATGTGTTTGTATGAAAGTATTAGTTAAAATTCTTTATGGTTATCTGAAACTGAAAGTAATGAGCAACACTTAAAAAAAAATAAAAATAAAAGGGATGGATGCCAGAAAATTGCAGTAAAAACGTAAACATACATAAAATAGTAGGACATTGGGTTGGTTGGTATAACCTATATGGATACGCTGATTTATGACCCCCTACCCCTGACCCCCCCCCCCCCGGTTCGGACGCCAACTTGCCGGTATATTATTAACATGGGGTATTTTGTTGCGGTAGTATTTTTAATTGGGTAAACTGGTGTGTGCATACTTCAAATGAGTTAAGAATTAATAGGAAATAAATGTCATAGAATTGTAATATCTGGAGGCAAATCTTGACTGCGCGAGGGAATTATATTTTAGATTACTAGATTTTAATCACAAATAAATAAATAATTATAGAATATCAATTTCACCGTGTATATATATATATATATATATATATATATATATATATATATATATATATATATATATATATACCTGGATGTCAAAATATAGAATTATACTCAAAACAAAATATTAAGTTTCATATGTGGAGTTAATTTCTAACATGAAGGCGACCATTCCCCACCATCGATACCACAACGCAACTGAGAATAAGACATGTTGGCCATAAGAAAATACCGAGGCATTGTGAGTCGGCTGCTAGTTAGGCGTACAAACAGACGGAAGGAAAGTTGGATAGGCGGAAAATTTAAATCATGTAATGTGTGGTGCACAGATATGGAAATTAAACCTGTACAGTATAGCAATATACGATTCGACATTACTTTATTTTCCACAGCTGGCTCAAAATAAAAGAGTCTTAATCTCGTAGCCTTGAGGTCGTGTGATTCATATGCGTATTCATGTCTATAGCGAGCGTGACATTCATTAGAAAACGACTTCTCGTGAGCACAAGTTAATGAAATTTCAATTGCTGGTCTCACAATCGTCGTTGTCATAGTCGACTACTCGGCGTTGTCAATTGAGTGCGATGATACCCCCACAAATATGGACACAGCGCCATCAATCACAGAACCGAGGTTAACATCAGTTGTGAAAAATCAACCAAGACGTATAGCTATGTTATTATTTGGTTTCCACTCAATTTTATAGGACATTATATATATATTCTCAACTCTAAAGACGAATTTCACACAGTGATGTGTGTAAATCCAAAACAACTGGTCTATTTGTGTCAAATATTATGTATTGTTGTGCTAACAGTCTAGTGCTGAACTCTCTACCGATTATCGAATCGAAGATCGCCGTACCTAATAGAAATATAATATGTGGTACATAACTGTCTATATTTCTGGAATTATTCATTTCTTAATTTTTTTCTTTCGTGTTTATCGCATCAGCCTGGTCGCAGAATCGTTAAATTGCCGCAGGACCGTGGTTGTCAAGCCGCAGAATCGTGGAATTGGTCGTAGAATCGTCGAAACGATTGTGCCGTGTGAAGTTATGCTCAGGAATTAAACAAAACGCACTAGAATACCGATTAGGGCAAAATTTGACCCCCCCCCTACGAGTTTGTACACCCTATTTTTCTGCTTTAAACAAAAGCCAGAGTCGAAATGAACATCACCAGGTGATCCCTCCACTGGGTAAATGCCAAATTGATCGTATATACCTTAATTTCCATTGTCTTTTGTCTTGTTATTTAGCCGTCCAGTTCTAATTATGGTACCATCATTTCGCTTAAAAACACTGATATTCTCCTGTACAGCACTGGTATTCTGACGTTCACACTGGTATTCCGCGAGCCGATTGGACAGTGTGTTATTAGTCCAGTCAAACTGATGGAAAGAAACGCCCAACCGTGAACAAATTTACTATTCAATGACTTTTGGTGTTTTGAGTGTGACTATACTCATATAGTAACATATCCAAAATCCCCATTAATCCAGAATAGGAATGTCGTCATTTTTGGGTTAAAAGACTGGAAAATGTAAAAAAAAAAATGGAGAAAATTTGATTATTTTTAAATAAATAAGTCTGCCAACCATATATAAACGCTCAGTAGAGACCCCTGACAGACAAATGTGACCAAATAATAACATATCCAAAATGTCCATGCGTTTCATGAAGGGAAAGTCGTTAGTTCTGGATAAAAAAGAAGAAAATATGTAAGAAAATGGTGAAAATTTGAATTTTTGTCCGGGAACCAGGTCGGCCATAAGGATGTCTGCTAATACAATTTTGACGCTGACATGTGGCCGTGTATGTACCAGGCAATATGGCGGCCATTTCTTGGCGTGTACTACCAATCACTTCAATGTCATCTAAATGCATTAATGTGACAGAAACCTGCAACAAAAACGCATTATTCTTGTTACCATAGCATATGCCTGCAATTTCGTGCATAATTTGACTAAACTATATAATGGTTAATCCTAACGCGTTATAATAAGTCATATCCCGAGGAAATGACAATTCGGTGTCCAAAAAGTTTTCAAAATGACAGCAAAAATGGCAGTCGGAAGTGAACAATTGAACTGTTTTATTTTTGTTTTGATTTTTTTTTACTAAATCTTACGTTATCGAATATACGTATAGCCATTATTTAGTCATATACGCCACCATACGAGTTTTCAAGGCCACCAACTAGTTTCATAATACATCAAATGAGTCTCCCAAACCACCTAATGTACGAGTGCGCCAAACCATATACAGAGTTAAAAAACCAATCTAGTATAGAAAAAAACAACAAGTGAGTATACCAATCCATCCGACGGGCGCCCCAAATCAAAATATTGTACCAACCATCGAAGGGGTGTCACAATCCACCAAACGAGTTTCACAAACCACCCAGACTGATGTAGACTGAGGTAGGTAGTGCCCCAAACGATACTCAACTGGGGTCATAACACACACATATAGTCCTCAAAACCACGAATCTGGTATTCCAACCCACCCAAATTGAATGTTTCCAAACCACACCGGTAGTGCTCAAGACTTTGCAACCGATTTTCGAAACCAAACATGTGTGTCCCAATCCATCCAACAGGTGTCTAAAGCTATACAATGAATGTCCATAACCACCACATGAGTAAAACAAACCATAAAATGAGCACACATCAAGTGTGTCAAACCATACGATCAGTGCCCAAAACCACACAATGGGTGTACCAAGGTAACCAAACCATCCACCGGGTGTCCGATGCCACACGAGTGGCAGGCATCCAATATGTACCCCATGCCACACAACTAGCATCCCAAGACATCCGGGGAGTACCATATGTCACACAACATACAACTGTCGTCTCAATCTATTCAACTATAGTGTCCCAAACGGCCAATGTCCCAATGCACAGAACCAGTGTCTAAAATCTATAGCCAGTGTCCCAATGCACAGAACCAGTGTCTAAAATATATAGCGAGTGTCTCAACCACTCAATGTGAACAAACTACCCAATTTGTGCCCCAATACCATCCAACTGAAGTCACAAATCACCCAGCGGCTGATCCAAACCATAAAACAACCACCACAAACCATCCGATGAGTTCCCAAACTATCAATCCAACTGGACAGTTACACACCAACAACCAACTGTCAACTCAATACATCTGCAATAGTGCACAAAACCCTCCATCGCGTATTTCAGACGATCGTGTGAGTTTATTAAACCATCCAATGAGTTTACCAAAACATGGTTTGATATATTTGACGGGTGGTTTTATACACTAGTTTGTGACACTCATTAGATTGGACGTGTTTAGACACTCCTGGTGGTTTGAGACAATCATCGTGTGGCTTTGGACACTCATAGGGTGATTATGGGCACTCATATGTTGGTTTGGGAGACCCATTGGGTGGTTTGTGGTACACACTTGATGGTTTGAGACACCCATTTGTGTGGTTTGGGACACCACGTGCATGAATTAGGACACTCGATGGGTGACATATGGCAATCGTTGGATGGTATGGAACACACATTGGACTCGTTTTGGGCAATATTGGATATTGGATGGTTAATTGTGACACTATTTTGATGGACTGTGTTACATATCATGTCGGTTTAGGACACTGGTTGGCTGATTTGGGACGCCCGTTCTATGGACTGGGACACCACCGATTAATTTGGTATATTATTATGAAGGCATTTGACACACCCGTTGCGTGGTTTTACGCTGCTTGGATGGTTTGGCCCGTTAAGTTGTTTTGGACACTCATTGTATGTATTTCGATGCTAGTTTGGTTGCTTTAGACATGAAATTATAATCGATATTAATGACAAATTTCAATTTTTTACTTTTGATCGCAATTTTCGCCGCCATTTTTGGACAATGTAGGGACAAATTCTCGACATATAGCTCATTACTATCAGATTAGGATCGACACAATTTACTGTGCTGCCGGCCATTACATCAAAACATTTCGTCTAATGGAAATAATCTTGTGAACTTTAGCAAACATTTCCCAATTCTACTATTTTCGGTAGCCATTTTGTCCCTATTTTAGTTTAAACATATTTTATTTTAACCAATATAATGTACAAAATTCACGGTATGATGATGAGAGATATTGATGGTTATAATGGGATTTGGCAGTAAGCATAATGCTTATCTTAAGCCATCTCCTACACGTATGAAATAATGAATGGTGACCGTTTCATACAGACAAAACTAGAATGTACATTTCGATGTATATGAATGTATACAGCTCAAGAAATTACTTACTGTTATTGTTAATTATAATGTGCCTGATAGCCCCCCCCCCTCAATCGTAGCAGGTTTTGGCAGGGTACTTTTGGGATTGATGTTACACTTAGTTTAATTTTGATTTTAATGCGTTTTTAATTTGTTCCATACGTAGCCTAAGGTCGTATACATCAGGTCTGTGCATAATATGGCTTGAATCTGCCAGTTAGTTCTATATATTTCTGAATGTTAGCGAATATCTCAATGTTTTTGTACAAGGGAAGTGATTTTGAACCTTCTAAGAGTGTTTTTGTTTCCAAATTATTAAGGTTGCTGAGACATATATCTCTCTCGGCTTCAAAGACTGGGAAATAGTGCAAGAAGTGTGATACTGTTTCAATTTCGCCACATATACAATATTGATTGTCTTGCAAATGATTGAGATATAAGTCGTAGTTCAGATTGCTACACCCTAGTCGTAGTCGACAATGAAAAATTTGACTTCGTCTTGTGTAAGCAAATGCCATGTAACGGGGGCTCACGACGAGGTCAGTATTAAGAAAAGATTTGAAGTCCGATATGGTTTCACAATTTTTAGCCTCCGGTGGTAGATCATTCCATAGACTCACAGCTGCAGGTAAAAGGGATTTTTTATATGATTCAGTATTACAAAAAACCTGTTTCATGTCTTTAGGTCTGAAGTCGTAATTTGTTAGACTCCCTGATATAGGGGGAACATATATGTATAGGTAGGCGGGTGTTGACTTTTCACCATTTTGAAAAATTGAGTTAGCTTGGTTTTTCGGCGTCTATTCGTAAGTGTCTCCCACCCAGTTTCGTGGAGCAAGCCCTCTTTACTACAGCTTGTTGTCGCGCCAGTTACGATTCTTGCGGCTTCGTATTGGATTTCTTCTAATTCATTAGCTTCTTCGTTGCTGCAGTTGTCCCAAACTGAGGAGGCATACTCCAGGACAGGACGAATAAATGATAAATATATTCTTTCTAGTGACCTCCTGTCAAGGTTAAATTTATGCCTCCTCAGCAGGGACAGCCTACTATAAGCTCGTTTTTCAATATCTGCGATATGGTATTTCCATTTACCATCGGAACTAAAGGTTAGACCTAGGTGTTTATGTGTCGCTACTTCGCATATTGGCTGATTTGCCATTTTGAGATGGGGGTGGCTAGGTTTAATTTCTTTCCTGCTAACTAAGAGGGATTCAGTTTTGGATGGGTTAAATTTAACAAGCCATTTGTTAGACCAATCATGTATTTTCGATATATCTTTGTTTAGGACGTCAGCAGCCATTATGGGATCTTCTACTGCTAGAAAAAGGGAGGTATCGTCTGCAAAAAGTCGGATATTACTTGTTATATCGTCTGCTATATCATTGATGTATATCAAGAATAGTAGGGGACCCAGTATCTACCCTTGGGGGACACCAGATTCTACAGATTTCCAAGACGACTGGGTAGTTTCCAAAATGACTCTTTGTTGTCGATTTTCCAAATAATTTTTCAAAATGTCGTATGTGTTTTCACACACACCTAGGTTACTTAATTTGGACAATAATCCCTTATGCCAAACTTTATCAAAAGCTTTGCTGATGTCACAGAAAAGACACCTTATTTCTTTTCCTTCGTCTAAAGATGAAATAAGATAATTATATATGTCTGTTAGTTGGAATACAGTACTGTCATTTGGAGTGAAACCCGATTGTAAATCTGTTAGGAGCTTATTTTCGTATAAGTATTTTGATAAATGTCGAAAGATACATTTCTCAAATATTTTTGAGAGGCAACTTAGCAATGAAATCGGACGATAATTCGATGGCATCCTTGGATCTCCTTTTTTAAAGATGGGACAAACGTTTGCTCTCTTCCACTCATCAGGGAAATAGGAATGTTTTAACAATTCGTTAAATATATAGCACATAGGACTTGCTAGGGCCGTTGCGCAATTCTTTAGAATTTTTGGTCTGATACCGTCATCGCCACTGGCCTTTGCTACTTTAACACTTGTCAGGGATTCCAATACATCTTTGTGTGTAATCTTAATAAGTTTCAATGTACAATTTATAGATCTAGATAATAGAGGTGGTTCTTTTTTGTCAGATTCGGGCAGGGACGATGTAGAGCAAAAATAATTATTTAATATTTCCGATTTAGAATTGTTATCTGTGTATACGTTGTTGTCCTCGCAAAGTGACGGAATAGGTTTGTGGTCTGGGGCCATGAGTCTATTAAGAGTTTTCCACCACACTGAGGAATCAGTAAAAGAACTGCCGAGGAGTTTTTGTTTTTGTTTCCATTTCCAGTCGCTTGGCAGTTCTGAAATGTCCCTATTTTGGGAAGTGATGGCTTCATTTCTGCTAAAATTGGCACCTCCAGTGATTCATATCTGACATCTAGTGAGTGCAAACTGTTGTGTTCGATTTGCGGTTATTCTGGGAATTAAAATAATAATTAATTGCTCTTCGAAATTTAGTACATTTGTTTCGAATTTGAGGGACACTGACGGGCCTAACTTCCCAATCCTCTTGATATGGCTCACAATTATCAGACATGTATTTAAAATGGTTGGCATAAATGGCCATTTAAACCAAATGTCTTATAAATGGAAACGATCTGGTGAAATATAGCGAAATTTGTCCAATTTTACCACTTTCGGTCGCCATTTTGTCCGCCATTTTGAATTTTGACAATCGAATTGTACACGGAATGACATAAGTCTGTCATGACAACAATAATAATTTGTTTATGTTGCATGTTCCTGCCATCTGTATAACTTTAATTTAAATGCCATTCAAGTGTATGTTTCAATAAGGAACGGAAAATCATACATAAAAACCACAAATAGGACCTTTTTTCAAAATGCTCCCCCAAAGCGGATTTTATCGGATTTTGGATATGACGTTCCCCAGATTCTGCCCGACAAAATGACACACAAAAAAACCCAGCTTATCAACAATTTGTTCTAGGTCCAAAGCTTCAACGAGAAATATAAGGTCGGGGAGAACAAAGGAGCTGGGTTTTAAGACAAGTTTACACGTCTATGAAGATAGTCTGGTTGCACTATAGGTGTATGCATGGCGGCGGCATCTACAACGCTATTCCTCTTCGTTTCGGGGTGCACTCTTGATAAAGCAGCCCTTCTGCATCGTTTTATTGTTCGGTGGTTGGTTTGTTGTTCTATGATATAAAAGACAGAACGAATTATTAATACTTGATTGCTTGCAGATTGCTATCACTGCGTGCATCGATCAATACCAGAGTCAAAGAAAAATACAGCAAATCGACGAATATAACAAATGTCGTCAAACAGTTGTTGTTGAAACATAAAATTGAATACTGTTGGAACAGATAGCATGCATGTTGCAACTTAAAGAAAAATGTGGCAAAAATTATTTTTATTTGGCCAAAATATTGGCTAAAGGAAATTTCGAGACAGCGCAGACTCTTGTCCCTAATCATGGGATTATGTGAAACAATCAGGCCTCAAAATGTGATGCTCGTCATTTGTAGAATGAGGTCCCCAAATGGTGAGTTTAGCTACGCTACCCCGCTCAGCGGGCTGACATAACTAAATTCATCCTCTGTGTACCTCATTCTGCATGACCTCTTCTGCTATCGGAGACCTAGACTCCAGATTTAAGTTCCCAGATGGTGAAGACGGTGTTTTTCTAAGACTGGGCACCTCGATTATTATATGCATTGTGTCATCTGCCAAGTTGCGGATATAGAAAAACTAAACTAAAAACATAAAAGAAACTAAAAATTATGTTAATTCTACAATAAAGATTTCAAGAGAAGATAGGCCTAAGTAGATGAGGTCACCAGAGGGTGCATTTAGTGATGCTAGTCCCTTTGCGGGGTAGCGTCACTAAATTCACCCTCTGTGAACCTCATTCTGCAAATATCCAGCAGCATATTTTGAGGCCTGGAAACAATTCGTCCATTCTTTGAGCTTTATGTCTGAACTCGAGAACTGGAGTTAAATACGGGCATGTGAAATAGCTTGATATATAATGATTATAGACGATACCCCAGAGAGCACTCAAAACAAGAACTATTCTTCCTATTAAAGTACCACTTGTTCAATACGATAGTTGAAGAGGAGATGTTGATCTTATTATATTAGCATATATAATACGTGAAGTCTCTATTATATCCACACGGCGTGTGGCCATCGAGTTCTGGTACAACAGAGCCAGCACGAGATAGCACTATTAGCTTGGACGCGCACCTCACGAATGCCTTACATCGATTTTCCATTATTACCTGACGCGATCGGTCGATATCACAGAAAATCTCCTAACAGGTATGGGCCACTGGAACGATTGATGGCCTATTTTATTCCTAGGTTTGATGAAATATCCAATGAAAGATCAAATCTCGTTATAGACCAACGGGAAACCGGTACACAAACTAAATATAAGAAGATCAAATCGCTGTCTAGGTCACTGGGCAAGCTGTTATAAACCGGATAAAAAGATCAATTTGATTTATATGTCACTTGGAAACTGGTATACAAACTAAATACAAAGATCAGATATCTTTATGTCTCACTGTGGATTTTGTACACAAATAAATACAAAGATAAAATTACTTAAATATCACTGTGAAACTGGTACACGAACAATACACATATAAAAACTCGTTAAATGTCACTGGGAAACTGGTACTCAAAACTAAATACAAAGATCAAATCTCTGTATTTGTCACTGGGAAATTGTACTCAAACTAAATACAAAGATAAATTAAATTTATATATCACTGGAAAACTGGTACACAAACTAAATGCCTATATTATATATATTTATTTATCACTGGGAAACTGGTAGACACACAAAATAACAAGCTACATTCTCTTCTTATATCGCTTGAAAACTGGTACACAAACTAAATACAAAGATCAAATTTCTTCATATATCACTTGGACACTGTTGCACAAACTAAATACCTATATCAAATATATTTGTATATCACTGTAAAACTGGTAAACACACGAAATAACAAGCTACAATATATGAAAATATCACTTGGAAACTGGTACACAAACTAAATACAAAAATCAAATATCTTCATATATTGCTTGGAAAATGGTACACAGACTAAATACAAATCAAATCTCTTTATATATCACTTGGAAACGGTACACAGACTAAATAAAAAGGTCAAATCTCTTTATATATCACTTGGAAACTGGTACACAAACAAAATACCAAAAATGAAATTTCTGTATATATCACTTGGAAACTGGTACACAAACTAAATACAAAGATCACATCTCTTTATATACCACTGCGATACTGGTTACAAACTAAATACAAAGATAAAAACTCGTTATATTTCACTGGGAAACTGAAACACAAACTAAATGAAAAGATCAAATGTCACAATAATATGTTACAAAAACCAAATAAAAAGATAAAATATATTTATTTGTAAGTTGAATTGAATTCATAATCTATAAGGTGGAACTACACATGATATATATTCACTATGTACATGACATAATATGGAACGCCACATATTCCTTACGTGATGCTCTTCCAATATATGTATATCGTTTGTCAATAGTGTATAGTATATCGTTTGTCAATATATGGACATCGTTTGTCAATCGTTTGTCAATATATGTATATCGTGTGTCAATATATGTATATTATTTGCCAATATATGTATATATATCGTTTGTCAATATATGGACATATATATCGTTTGTTTAATAAATATGTACATGTATATAATAATATTTCCATTTTAGATTATTCCTGAGGATAATACGTTCGGCACTCCGGACGGCGATGGGAAATTCCACTGTCGATTCTGGCAATTCGGCGAATGGACAGATATATACATTGATGATCGACTCCCTACAATTAACGGCGAACTGCTATTCGCTAGGTCATCAGAACCTGGGGAATTCTGGGTATCACTTGTAGAGAAGGCATACGCCAAGTGAGTATTCTTTCATAAAAATTCTACTAAACCTTTCATGACGGGAGCTGCACTTTTTATCCGCCCCAATACCTAACATGTATTAGGGAGGCTAGGTTTAGATTGAACACTTCTAACTTTCCCCGTCAAGAAATATCAGACTATACTATTCGTCATGTTGTGGCGGGAGATAGTGATCAATGGTATACTAACTATAGTCTGCCGACATAATTATAGACTCCGCACAACACCGAGTGTGAATTGTTACGCAATATAATATCGGCCTTAGTTAATGCTGACTTTAGTGTGCTACGTTTCGTGTTTCATTGAAATCTAGCGAAATCGCGATCGCAGTACAAAGTTGCTCAGACTTCGTTTGGAATAGCTGCATGTCTGACTAGTTTAGTTTAAACATATTTATTTGTCTAATTTATATAACACATGATATATATAACACATACATTTTTTATACAGACAATGGGATTGGAGGACAAGTGCTGACTCACTTATTGGTACCCCCCTCTCCCATATGTTATTACACTGAAAAATAAATAATAAGTAATGGCAAAGCAACATGACTACCAAAACAAGTTGAACATATATACATATCACCGGTCACCCCCACACCCGAGTTAGTCATAAGTTGGTATATATATATGTTTAAAGTCGAGTTTGTTTGTTTCGATTGCTGGCTTGTACGTATCATTATTTGGAAGAGTTAGTCAAAAGAATCCTGATTTGTCTCGCGTATGAATGACTGTACAGCTAAGAAAATGTTCATGTTTTCACAATCATGTAGTGCAGGATCTCCAAAAAGCTAATTTTTTAATGAATAAATATTGTAAGGAAGTAATTTATTTAATAGACAAATTCTTGGGATTGAATGTAGGTGGCAATCAAAGAAATAATGAAAGGAATTTTCTTCACCGTTTCCACAGGTGCAGTCTTTTTAATTTGCAATGTGATTTAGGACCTTATCGGATAGCAAGTTGCTACATTCACATCGTCATCTACAGTGAAATATATTTTCAGTCCGCTTTCCGACAGAGTAATACTTTGGTGGTTTGGGTGTTATAGGTTTAAATTTGTTTACATAACATTGGAGGGGGAGATCTCGAATCTCAATTTTGGTTGTATTCCAGTTGTTTACACACGTGAGCATGAATGTAGACTCCATTCGTTTGGAATTTGGTTTGAAATGTATAAAGTTTGACGCAAATCTCGTATCGTGGTCGCTTATGTCTGAAAATTTGGGGGACTAAATATTTGGGCATTTTGTGATTGACAATGTTATGGAAAGGTGAAAAACGTTTTAATTGCCTTCTATCTGAGAGTGTTTCCCAACCCATTTCGGTTAGTAGACGTTTGTGGGATAATGATCTTGTGCAACCACTTATTATTCGTGCAGCCTCGTATTCTACATCATCAAGTTGTTTAAGTAACTTATCTGGTGCACCAGCCCAGACACTACTGGCATATGCCATGATTGGACGTATGTGTGATAAATAGAGGATTTCAGTAGTTTTGCGGTTCAAAATATACTTAAGTCTTCGTAGTTGGGATAATTTAGCATAAGCTCTGGTACATACATTTTCTATATAACTGTCCCATGTTGATTCGTCATCTATTTCCATGCCTAGATGCGTGTGCTGTTTAGAATATTCGAGTTGCAATCCATCAGCGACTATATTCGGTCTCTCAGGGGTTTGTGAACTTGTAAAAAATAATAATTTTGTCTTAGAATTATTGAATTTCATTAGCCATGTATCAGCCCACTTTTTTATTATTTCCATGTCTTTATTTACACTTTGTTCAAAGCATTGAATGTCCGTATCCGGATTTTATGAGGCATGTGTCGTCCGCGTATAATCTGAAATGCGATTTAATATTGTCTGCAATGTCATTTATGTAGATTAAAACGAGCAAAGGGCCTACCACAGACCCTTGGGGGACCCCTGCTGTTATTGGCGAATATTTTGAAAAGCTAGAATTTATTTGCGCCCTTTGCTGTCGCCCTTCGAGATAATTTGTAAACCATTTAAGCAGAGTGTCTGTTATTCCATAGTGTTTTAGTTTAAGTAAGAGACCTTGGTGCCATACTTTGTCAACAGCTTTCGAGATGTCACAGAAAACAGCGCACGTGCTTTGTTCATTGTCTACAGCGTGGTGTACATTGTGAAATATTTCAATAAGTTGTAGTTCAGCACTGTGACCTGGTATAAACCCGGATTGGTATTTGTATAGTAAGTTGTTTAAATTTAAATGATTAAAGACTTTGTTGAAGACTACTTTTTCTAGTATTTTACCAACACAACTTATTAGTGAGATGGGACGATAGTTGTTTGGATCATGACGGTCACCATTTTTAAATATTGGTATTATGTTTGCCCTTTTCCATGCTTCGGTGAAACAGCAGCTCTTAAAAGATTTATTAAAAATATAACGTAGGGGTTTAATGATGGAGCTGCGTGTTTCCCTGAGCAATTTATTGTTTATCCCATCAGGACCGTTTGCCTTTTTAACAGGAAGGCATTTTAGGATTTCAAGAATTTCATTTTCATTTGTCTTAATTTCATTTAAAATCGTATGAGTTCTGTCTGAAAAGATCGGTGGCTCCTTTTTATTAGTTTCTAGTGTGCTGTGTTTAGTGAATATCTCATTGAGGACTTCCGCCTTTTGCATGTCATCTTCTATATCTGTATTACCCGATTTCAGTATAGGAATTGTACTGTCGGTCGAAAAATTGCTTAGTAGTTGTTTGACAGTGTGCCAGAATTGTTTTGGTTTAGAGTACACGCTTAAATTCTCATCTAGATCATTCATATATCTTTCCTTTGCTGATTTTTTAAAGTTGTTAACTTTGTTTCGAGCACACTTGTATTTGTTCCAGTCAGACTCCCTATTTCTGAGAACTGCCAGTTTTTTTTAAGTCGGTCGCGTTTTCTGATGTGTTTTCTGATGATACCATCAAACCAAGGTTTGTCACGTTTTCGGATTGTTATTTCATGGTACGGGATGTGTCTTTTTGAGACAGATAAGAATGTTTCAGTGAAAATTTCAACCATTTTGTCTACATGCATCGAGTCACCTTCAGTATATATTTCTCCCCCCCCCCCCAATCAATATCGGAGAGTTCCAAGTTTAATCTATAATAATTGTCCTTTGAGTAATTCCACACAGAACGTTTGTAGGATTTTGGTTTATCTATTGGGACGCACACTTCAACCGACGCTGCAAGGTGGTCTGATACTCCGAGGTCATAAGTTGAGGGGTTCATTGCTTTTATGGTCTCGCTTATTATGATCGGATCTAATCGAGTTTCAGAGTTTCCTGTTATTATAGTTGGTCCGCTTATGACATTTTTGGAGTATATTTTGTCATGATTGATTGAAGGGGACCCGATTTTTTCAGTAAATCGCAGTTTAGATCGCCAACTATCACCAGTGAAGGGTTTATTGACAATGCACGTTCAATCGCTTCGTCTAATTTGCTCCAGTATGTATCTATACATTCATTTTCTGAGCGGTAGGTTACGCATAGAATAAATTTGTGCTTGGTCCCTACCTCAAGCCATAAAATCTCATCGTCAAAACACAATAAGTCTAGCAATTTGAAGGTGACATGAGTCGAGAAGTATACAGCAAGTCCCCCACCATATTCGTTCCTGTCGAGTCGAATTGGGGGGTGACAGTCAGATAAGGTAATGTTTTCACTGGGAAATTTGGTATTCAGATGAGTTTCAATAAAGCAGATAATATCATCATCGTCTATTTCCTCTGCAATTCTAGAGATTTTGTTTCTGATACTACGTATATTGTAATGAAAAACTGAAAGCGTTTCTTGTTCAATAGGTCCTGGGTTTTGTCCAGTGTCATTTGATAGTATGATAAGGAGGGAACTAAGTATGAAAACAGCTAGGTGTCTACAGCGGCGAGGGGTGAATGCCAGATTTGTTGGTTTGCAAAATTGAATTTGATTTTACCTGAACGCCAGCGTACTCTGAACAGACATATCGCCAGCCTATACTGCATCAATGGTATATCCATTGATAAAATTGCAATTTAGGCAGGTAGTACAGGCTGGCGATAGTGTCTGCTCTCGGTGCGACTTTCCTGAAATAGTAAAACATGACATCGATGGGTTGAGGGTGGCCGGTGAAAAATGAAATAACAAAATCAATTGTAAAATAAAAGTAAACAAAATATACAAAACGTTGCAAATAATTGCATTGGTAGATCATTCATTCGGGGCGAGACTACCACAGCCGAAGAGCAAGGAATTTACCTATATAATATACTGCATACTTTTCCGCCTGTTGAGTCTGACGGTTATCAGTTTCTTTCAATCTAGACCTCCATATTTATATCATTCCTTTCATTTTCAGACTAAACAAATGTTTCGAGAACTTAGAATACGGATTCGAGGCTGATGCTTACACGGATCTGACGGGTGGATTAGCGGAATGGTATAACCCCGCAGCGTTGAAGGATGAAGGTTTCTATTTGATACGCGCCGCCTTCCGCTGTGGGGCCGTCATCGGGTGCTTAAGTGTGGTATGTAATATTTACCGTGTACCGTGATTGATATAGCGCATGTAAACAATATATTATTTACAGAACATTATATTGACAGTTTATACATATATGCACAACTATATATATACAAATAGTTTCGAGGATTTCTTCAGATATGCGGTTTCCGATGAAACTTTTGGAAGATATAGAGGATCTGCAGCGAGCTCCCAGTTTATAGCGGAATTTACAAAACGAGTCCAGTAAATTCGGTCTGGACCGAGTCTTCGGCGATGTCCAGACCTAATTTACTAGACGATTTTCGTAAATTCCGCTATAAACTGGGGACGAGCTGTATATTCTATTTATTACACGATCCAAAACCTATAGACAAAATATTCTTAAATCAACATATGGAACGCGAAACTAACATCGGCTTCTATAAGGCATGCGATGACGTTTCACGTAACTATGCGTTGTTTGACCGCTTAAAGAAATAGTCCCAGATAAATAAAGACTTTATGGCGTATTTTATAGCGAATATTTAATGACATAACTTTTCAAACTCTTCATTCATTATAGTTTGTTGGAAAATATTGGAAGCTATATATTGTATTTTGAGACGTAGAGTACGGAATGTAAACAGACGACAAACCGCAAGTCAAATGTCACCTGGTACTATTTCCTGTTATTAAATGAACGTTTAGTATCACACTTTATAGAATGGGTTTATTGAATGGAATAAGGGTAGGATCATGTAATAAAATTTGTTATATGTGACCACGTGCATACAATCAATGATATGGTGAGTGTCTACATGATTGAGTGAGCACCATGGCTCGTATTCACCAACTTGGTTCATATATGTCCATGTACATGTAGTTTATATTTGACCAAATGCTCAACGCGAAGCTATCTGTAGTCATCGATCGGACAGACATCGCCGCTGTAACAGCTCTATATGATGATCCAATAAAGGGGATATGACTATTGTTTATCGCCGGTTACATAAAACATGCGCATAGCAGAACATGTTTGGTTCATTTAAATCATGAACAACCTTGTAAAAGGTCGTGGAGCAAAAAACATCACAATAACTTTGATTAATAACGTACTCGTTATATTGCGTACCGGTTAGACTTTTTGCAAGATGTATGTATTCGCTGACGCGGGTGTCTCATTGTTGCAGTATGTAACTTTTATGACCGCGTTAGTTGCTTTCAGTATTTAGGTGTGAACAATGGCTGGGCCACTTTTTGAATATATTATGGCGGGAACACAATGCATAATATAACAGCTAACCGTGCTGATGAAGAGTGTCTCAGTTGGAATGTAGACTAAATGTCTTATTGCGAAATATCGGGGGCGGGATTTAATCCGATTAGTATTTTTTTGGTCTGCATTTAGAGGTTTTCCGGTGTGGTGAATGAGAAACCTTCAGTGATAAGCCGTAGTTGTTGTAATAATTTGAAGGATTAGTTGTTTTAACGGAAAATTCTGATGTGGTGCATCCATGAAACCAATATATTTTATCTACTATATATTTTGGGACTTCTGTCTATCTGTCTGTTTGTTTGTTTGTTTGTTTGTTAGCAATGGCGGGGAAAACTGCTGGACGGATTTCGACGAAATTTTATACCTAGTGGTACTTTTGTCCGGGTAGTGTTTTGGACGGGTCAAATCGTGACCCGACCTGATCGTGACCTTCAAAATGGTCAATTCAAGGTCAAATCGCGCCTTTCGACGGATTTCGATGTTATTTAGCCCGGACGAAGTCGGGTCACCCTGCTATTATTATATATATATGCCTAATAATATGGGGGTTACCATTTCTGACAATGGTTTCTTTTACATGTATAGTACCGTGCAAAATTTAGCGCAACATTATACCAATATAGCACACAATTGTCAAAGACGCCAAAAAAATGCTGGTTGAGGTAAAATATACAGTGGCAACACCAACATTGAATGACTGAATGTCTTATCGTCCGTCTGTATTACTAATCATATATCCCGTTTTATCGCTTCTTTGAAATTCACGTCGTGTCGTGTGCCAAAGAAAATGGGACGTGTTTGCTTTTGGTGATTTGGTCACGTGGCTAGACACAGACTATAGCTATGCATGTGGTACACGACGAAGTTAGGTGGGTGCGCGTTGTAGCCTCTTTTATTTTGTCTGCTCAGAAATTATCATAAAACTTAAGACTATACATATGGGTCAAGAGAAATAACTCTATTATTTGGCGACGTATACGGATTTCTGTACTTTCCAACCAACTGGACCATCAACGCCATGAGCTCTCTGACAAGCACGATAGTCTGTATGATCAAAGGTTTCCACGACTATCAAGATAATTAGTGGGAGGAGCTTACGATTGCAAAGACAGTTTAAATAGTTTTACAGTACATGTATATGCAATAATACAAGTATATATGTATTCCAGGACAAACGCGACAAAGACGGAAATGAAAGGAAGGGGATGGTCTCGAACCATTCGTACACGGTGACGGGCGTAGAAGAGATCCCGTTTTTAGAAAGCACTGCCAAACTCATCCGAATCAGGAACCCATGGGGTGACACGGAATGGGAGGGAGCATGGAGTGACGAGTGAGTAATTGGTTTAGCCGTTCACAGCACACATGCGCTGTCGGTCTGTTATCTATACCCGGGTATTAGCTCACATGCATGGGAAACGATTTTGATAGGTGCCAAGGCTTTGTCACAATCATTTTGTTTTGACACACTTTGTCGCTCGTTTACATTTGAGTAGACCGTTATTCGATTACCATATTTGTTATTTCAGCGAGTTTCATTGATTCATTATTGTTAAAACCATATCTGATTGGATAAAACGGTATCATATAGTTACAATGCCGAGTTCCGGGCATGTGCATCTCCATATATATATACCCATATCATAGTATAGCGTACGTTACAAGTTACACGTGCATATACCTAACCTGGTTAGTAATTCCGTTACAGTGCTGACCAGTGGAACAAAGTGTCGGACGATCTGAAAGAAGAACTCGAGGTAACAGCGGAGGACGATGGCGAGTTCTGGATGAGTTTCAATGACTTCCGGAATGAGTACTGTAACATGATTATATGTAATCTAACTCCGGATTTCGACCACGATGGCATCAGTGATAAAGCTGGTGAGTTTATCCCCTGTATGGACATGTCATGTCACCCGATCCGAACCATATAGTTATATCGTCACAACCGAATATTAGTTAGGGAAAAAGGCAGACTTATATATCAACAAAGTATACTTTTCGGGGGCCTTTATTTGTCGTCAGCAGTATAAATGTTGATGCTAGTTATATCTGACGTTATTTAAAGGACACATAATGGTCACTAAATGGTCATTATATGGTGATTTAGAAAGGGTTAATTAACGGATATACGGCGGAAAAGTGAGTTAACAAATTTCGAATGACACGAATTCGGATCAGATGACGTCACCAGGTGTAACAATCATTCGGATCAGGTGACCAATCGCACGAGTCGTAAGCTGCTATTCGATTGCTATCTGTCTTCGAGTCGCCGATTTTCTTACACCTTCATAAATTTTTCCAGATTATCGAGTTTATATCCACGGAGAGTGGAAACTCGGGCTGAATTGTGGCGGATGGCTAGAACGTGATACGTTCCACACAAACCCACAGTATTTGATAACGATCCACCCGGATGGTAAGTTAATGCATTTTGATTACTTGGCCTGATGGCTCAACTGGTTAGGCAACTTAGGTGCATGGTGTATTAGCTGCTAACGGTAGATGTTGTGTTGCCAAGAAATGTCTCATGCAGTATTGATCTTTAGCTTGCTATGTACCATTGGGTGGAGATCCACGTAGAGGCCAAAGTATTGATCATGGATTGCTATATGCAATGTTAAACGAAGATACACGTAATAGCAGGGGAATCGGAACAAAGTGACATGACAGTAGGCTGAAAAAACTTTTTTCCGGCTCTTGGGTACCCACCTATTTGAAGGAAAAATATTTTTTCCAATTTCATGTGGGGTACCCACCCCCATTTTTACCTCCAAATCTGTAGTCTCACACCATATAAGCTTGATGGTCAGTATTACAGTTACCCTATTTCCGTTTCTGAAAAATATATTTTATCAATTTAGGTGCCCCTCCCCTCCCAATTACTGACTCGAGCGGTGCCACTTCTGACATCTTTAGACTACACAATTAGACTCCTCATATCATGGGTACGACTATATTTATATAAATTTAGGGGGTATTGGCGACTAAACACATTATTATCAAATTTAGTGCCCCTCTGCTCCCACCCCTGACCCAAACGGTACCAATGTGGCGTATTTAAACCACTCGATTAGATTATGCGCATAACGGAGAAGCGTATATATGCATAAATTTGGTGCCAATCCACTGCCCCATTTCTGACTAGAGCGGTGCCACTTTTGACATATTTAATTCACACCATTAGTCTTATATATAAGTTTGGTGGAAATCGCCAACAAAAATTTGCCATCGATTTGTTGCCCCCCTTTTTTTATCTGTCAACTGCGTCACTTTAGAGAATGTTAATCTGTACCATTATCATCCTCGTAAAAAGTTACCCATGTTAGACTCCACATTGAGTCATATAGATGGTCCCCCGTTAATGTATGTAGAACACAGACAGACATTCGCAAATATAGTTATATATGGTGCCCCTCCCCCATCCCTGACAAAGTGGCGCTACTTTTGACATCTTTAAACCACACCATTATAGAATCCTCATATCATGAAGATGACTACATATAAGTTTGGTGGAAATCGGCAACAAAAAAATGTCATCCATTTTGTTGCCACCCCCTTTCTTTTGCCCCAGACAACAACAGCGTCACTTTATAAAATGTTAACCTGCACCATTATCTTCCTCGTAAAAAGTTATCACTGTTAGACCAATGTAGAATCATCCAGGTGGCCCCCCGCTAATGTATATGAAACACAGACAAACATTCCCAAATATTAGTGTAGAAATCGAAATGGTGTACGCAATTCTAAAGTATTTGTCGGTGTTTTGTGGCGATTCTAGATGGTTCGCGGTGATTCTAGATGGTTCCTGATGATTCACGGTGAGCCCTGGTTAGTCTCCAGGATTTATGTAGCTTCGTATTAATCTGCTCCTTGCAAGTTCATCGTGCATGGGTTACCGCGAAAAAATCACCGTGAATCCTGGTGATGCACAGTGTGCTTAATGGGGTCCACCCGTGTTGAGTGGTTTGCTTACCGCACACTATTAACATACTGTATGGTTCTTTTCAGTTGGCGTACAGAGGCGCTTCGGTGGAAAGCTTCCATTTGTTGTTTCTTTGATGCAGAAATGTTCTCGCTATCAGTTCATGGGTGAAGGGGTTCCCTTGTATGCCATGGGATTTGAACTATTTCCGGTGAGTATTCTTGAAGGAGTTTCTTTGTATCAGATCGATCATGCCACTCATCTCTACTCTTGCTAGTATACGCCCGTAGAGATCCTATTCCACCAGATTAAAACCTGGGAACTATTCTGATTGAGAACCTTATAAATAAAACATAACGCAGTTAATATATTTCTCAGTTAAAGGCACTCAATCCGATCGGACGGTCCCCATATCATCAAGATACAACAACAACAACATTATTTCTTCAAAATACGCTTTAGTTATCAGAATCGATTAATTACAACAAAATAATGCTAACCACTGTCAACTATGGTATCAAATTTCCCAAAACGTGTTATTTATCAATATTTTGTTCAACGAAATTCGGCCATATTACCACTTGAATTTAGATTAAACATCTTCATCAGCAATTATGTCCGAGACCGTCAGTTTGATGAAGTTTTTCTGGGCCACAAATAATTGCACATCTCGAGAAATAACAAACTTCAAAAATCTATTATATCTGATCACTCTGAGCTTTGATGGGTGGTTTCCTAGACTCCAATCAAATATGTTTTACCCCCGAAGCCAAAGAAATAGTAATTTAGGAGCGTTAATTCGGTTAATGCATCTATAATAACGAACCAAAGCCGGACGCTTTGGGTCGTATATAGACTATATCTGATTTTGTGACGTCACCAATTATTATCTAATACGACACTGCTGTTTTGAATTTTCGCGACCAATTATGTCGTACAGTAGATCGGTGGGGTTAAAGCATTAATGCCGTAATATGCTGTCAAGAGGCCGACACAAATCAGTCGATGTGCAACTTTCTCCTAACTATTTATATAAACGTCATACAATCATTTATGTGTTTTGTTATTTATAAGGGCAAGTAGCTAGTCTATAATGAATTTCTAACAGGTCTACTCACTCTAATGGATCAAATTATCGGACCTATATAGTTCTCCGTCAGAGGCGGACAGTTTTTCGAGGTGCCTCATCGTGACAGCCACCACACGATCTACGTGTATCTCAAAGCTTTATTTTCCAACTGATGCAGGGGGGGGGGGTGAACAAATTTCTTCCGGCACGTATGCCGGGGTGGGTGGGTGGTCAAAGCCACCAACAAGCAATTTTTTCCGTAACTAAAACAAAAATTTCCTGCTTGTTTTTTTAGTGTTTTGGCAATGAGTTGGGCTTCAAACCCACTTTGAATCAGTTTGAATGAGAGAAATAATGTAATTCTAACTGGTCAACTGACTGCAGGCAGTTATCGTGTTGTATTTTGTTGCAAATTTTGAAATCCAAGATGGCCGCTGGCACCCATGTTTTTTTGGACGAATGACCTCAAAATGACTCATTCCTATTTACATGTCCATGTTAACATCCATGATA
Source organism: Siphonodentalium dalli (assembly GCA_032622095.1). Lineage (NCBI taxonomy): Eukaryota > Metazoa > Mollusca > Scaphopoda > Gadilida > Siphonodentaliidae > Siphonodentalium > Siphonodentalium dalli. Next base: position 190,483,518 of record CP136063.1, on the reverse strand, counting down.
AATAGTATGCACAGAAATTCATATACAGCTGTTTACAGTGAATTTCCCCCCGCAAATCTCTGTTTTAGTGTTAAAAGGGGGGGGGGGGTTAGTGTCAAAAAATGGTCGGAAAAAACTGCCGAAAACGGCAAAAAAATTGGCGGTGGGGGTGGGTGGGTACAAAAAATTATCGAAAGGGAAAAAATGCCATACGTGCCTGAAATTTTTTTCCGACCCCCCCCCCCCCCCTGACTGATGCACGGCAGTAGATCAACACTGCATGGCGATGTAGAGACTATATACTGTGCGAAAGGAAATAACATAATATTTAATAGTGATTTAATTATTTTCACAAGTTTGTATAGTACGTACATGCTTCTGTTAATCCATATATATCCTATTTTCTTGAATTTAATGAAATCACATACTTATGAACAAAGCAGAAGATACATTCAGTTCCACTCGAATTCGGTCAATGGGGAAACTTACATGATGACGCTGTTTGTCGACTGTCGTTGAAATCGACATGACGACATGTTATGAATGAAATGAACATATATATTATATATATATATATATAGGAAATAGACACTCTTCTCGATCTAGCCTACGTAATGAGTATCTCAAGCGGGGAGCTCCCCCAGCACGCCAAGTAATATAATGGTTAGGTCCAGTTCCACTCTCGACAACATACATGTATATAACTATTTATAATTACCGACTAGAAATATAAGCCTTATGCATGTGAATCTTATCTGGTGGGAATCTGTAAAGTGATCTTGATAAGAATTGTTTTAGACGCTACAGATACCCTCATGTGGGTGGTTTAGCTTTGGTTCGTTAATTACGCTAGCGTGTGGTCATATTAAATGTTATGTTATTGCTGCAAGTGTGGCCCGAAAGAGATACAATAAGCTATAAGCTGCATATTTATGTTGCAATTCCAGAGAGACTTAGAGAGTGGGGAAGAGATAGACAACGAGGAATTTTTTAAGAATATCGAACCAATTACGCCTTCCTGCGGGGATGTCTATGTCGAGTACAGGGAGACGACTGGTCGGTTTTTCCTGGAGCCGGGTGATTATCTCATTGTACCAACAACACAGATCCCAGAAAAACCCAGAAGATACTTCCTACGATTATATACCATCGGAAAGATGGACTGTGTGTAAGTCGATAGCACTCACTTGTTCTCATGGAAACATATTTATCATAATTTTCTGTATTTTGGGCAGGTCTATTTTGAAATATCTTAAGTACACCATCTCCTCCATCATAACATGTAAAGATTATAATTGTAACCAAGATAGTAATCTAATAAATGTTCCAATTCCCAAATTATCCCAATCTTAACAAAATATCGCAGATTTTCCACTCCAAAATTGGCAACAAAAAACTCACATATGTTTACGCCATTTAATACTGGAATATTTAAAACATAGATATCGTGGGATAATAACATCAAATCCGTATCTTAACCATCGGATTTAGTCACTAGAACTTGATTAAATTCGATTTGACCATGCTAAAGTGTCTTTCCTCAAATTGTGCATGAACTGTTTCTACACGCCATTTCCATAGCAACCCCACCCCTTTAAAATTTAACATCCGGACGGAATATGAAGCTGATATCTTTTTCTTTCAAATGATATATTTTCCATGTGTCCCGCTGGTGTTTCTGTGAAAACAATATACTCGAAAAATAATCCTTTGTGGCAAAGACCCCTTATAATCCGTAGTCAAAGTATATATAAGACTATACGTAAATATATATGTCCTATATACGCAGTTACAGAGTTAGCAATATATGGTCGTGGATTTGTCTCTTGCAATGGGGTATATCGTCGTACATCAACTAGGTCATATCATGTCCATGTTATGGGCGGAAGAAATATCGAGCATATGATTATTGTAACGAAGAAATATATGAAAAAAAAACTGTGCTGTGGGGTGATATATGGCTGAGTGAGTACGAATTGAATGGAAGAGGGTCACTTTTAAAAAGTTGCAAAACACAGGTAGAGTGATCAGTCATTCGGCTATGCCTTGGTCCCCCAGTTTTCGCTCGCACGGGCTTGGAACATCCTTATCTGTTGGTACCTCAATGGCCTGCATGGTGGGAAACATGGTTTACTGAAAAATGACTTCAAAGAGACTGATTTAAATAACTCTGTGTTAGCTCACGGCATGAAACTTCAAGGTGTCATTCCAAAGGAATGTGGTTAGACTGTGTGGCCTGGGCATGCAGCGGGTATTTTGTGTCCCGAAGATGACACGCATGTTATCGTGAACTCACACTGCCACTTTTGGACCACATTAACAGCCGTTGACAACTTGTGAGAACAACGGGACACTGGAGGGACTGTCCACTCCACGTCAGTGTTGTTGCAACTTTTGAAAAAACACCCATCTTCCATTCAAATGTTGCCCAGTACGGTGCCTGGCACGTGTTGTGTCTCGGATAAACCAAATGAAGTCCACAGCAAATGATGTTTTCTATTTTTCGCTCAGACATGAGATAAACGCTCTTTAATTTTACCGTATCAGGAATAGACAAACAATGAACGCTCTTTATTGCTACGCGTTGAAGAAACCGGATTTGTTTTCAACTTCTATGCCTTCATTATGTATTTTTTTATGACAAATGATGTCCGTATGATCAGCGGAACCGGACCCATGACCGGACCCATATGTAACAAGCGAACGTTTTTGCTGTCTTCAAATCACCATGGGGAGTTTACCCTTTCTATAATATATACTCGTCAATTGACAAGTACAGTTCCATTCGGAAATGTTCAGAACAAAAAAGTTAAATAAACCGCCATTGTTGAACTTATTATCTAAATATTTCGCACCAATGAATAGGATTCCTTCTCCACCTCTATTATATTTTCGTCTGACTGTATGCATGCCGGCCGTCGGCTTATGTTTCCTGAACACCCCTCCAAATGAATATACTATTCCAATATATACTGGTATAAGTGAACGTTCAGACGACAACAATTCAATTGTAAGTCGATAGATTTCCGTCGTGGGTAGTAACCGATAGTTTGACTGCGCATGCCCACGATCGCGGACTGCGCATGCTCACGATTGCGAGTAAAACAAAATATCAAGCACTGTTCGATTTTAGATGCGAAATCGTGGTATGTCCTTGGTTACCTCCACTTGCGACGGAATAGCAGTCGCGTAAAAAATCGTAGATGGAAATATCGTAGGGTAGTCAATCGCGTGGTTAACCATGGCTTATGAGCAACACACGATATCCTCATCTGCGACGACCTCCAAATCGTGTGAACAAACTATCAATGTATCACTAAATATATTTTATAATGAAGGTTTAAATGCCAGCCTTTTCTCTTTCCAGGGGATATGCTAATTGTTGTGACGAGTCGATCACACACATCCCGAGGTGACGACGTCGGGGAACCGATTAAAGGAACTAAATGGCACTTATTTTGGATAAGGGCGAGACATGTGATCACAGACACTGTTTGTAAGAAGGCGGTGTGCATGTTCTCACTGACACTGGTTTGCATGGGAGATGACTTCAGTGTGAGACGGAAAAAGTTGTGTGTTCACGGATTTGAAGCTGTTTGATCAGCGGGCTTATTTTCATTCTGTGTTCGTTTCTGTTAACCCTTTCATGACGGAGCTGCGCTTGTGCAGCATTAAAGACCTTGTGCCAGTACATTTTCTTATATATGCGAGTCGACCAAATGTCGCCTCGCATATATAAGAGAATGCACTGGCTTACAAGATCAAGGTAAATATTGTTAAGCCAATGCATGTTCTTATATATGCGAGACGACCTATGGTCGACTCGCATATGTAAGAGAATGCATTGGCACAGGGTTTTCATAAAAATTCAGGACGCTCCATTCATCAAAGTGTTAATATTCATACACGTGCACAAACCAACTGTGATAAGACTATGTATAGATGCAATACTGCCATCTCTCCTAATGAAGTATTGAGACTTCTCAACAGTATTTTATTGCCTTAATGTTCATACATTACGTTCGACAAAGAAATACAATGTAATGCGAGATTGTCCCCCCAAGATAGCATATAATTGAATTGAATTTTATTAGCCATAACAAAAATACTGATGTTCAAGAATATTTTATAAAGGCATTATTGCCGATGAATGTAATAAAAATTTGGTAAATATACCATTTGACAAAATATGTTAAGCTTATCAAGACAACGTAATTAAGTCAACTGCAATCTGTAATTATGTCAACTGCATTGACTATCTGTTGTGTCGAGGTGACCATGGTCTAAATTTCATTGGCCGAGTTTAATGTTCACCTTTCGACGACCTTCAGGTCCTGTCCGACATCCAAAACGGCGAAAATTACTTTCACTATCCCCATTATTGACATAAATGAACGTTTGCATCCCTCCTAAAGCTACATCCATAAAATTTGAACTTGCGGGTCTTCTTTAGTTTATCATTCCTTGAAATTGAGGATGGAGTCTCGAAAAATCTTTATTCGTATTTGTGATGAGGGCGGACCACGACATATTGTGGGTAAAAGTTTTTCCGAGATGTTTGTGTTGTCTTGTTTGGTAAATATGCAGGACTTAAAAAGTATGTTCGGTTTAATCGTGGATGCGGATCTGTTTGTGAATATCATAATTGCATTTTTTTTTGTGGATTGAAATTCACTAGCCAATTGTCCCATGAAGCTATTGTTGACAATTCGTCTATTGATGACATCGTATGATGATGGGTTAATTATTTCCTCGTAGAGCGCGGTATCATCGGCAAACATATTTATGTCAGTTTCGATATTTTCGATTATGTCGTTTTATTAAGAAAAGAAGGGGACCTAATATATAGCCCTATGGACCCCTGCATTGGTAGACGACCACGACGATTATTGACCATTTAAGACTACCCTTTGATGACCATTTGATAAGTATCTTTCGAACCATGCCAGAAGATTACCATTTACTTGCAATGTCTTAAGTTTTTTCAGGCGGCCCTTATGCCAGACACAATCAAATGCTTTGAACGCGTCTAGAAAAAACATACACACGTGTTACTCTTGTTTAAATTGTTGTGTGGGAAGAGGAGTCCCATCTTTAAAGGTACTCAATCTGATTCGATTGTCCCCATATCATCAGATTCCAACAACGTCTTTTGAAATGATACTTCAGTTATCAGAATAGATTAATTGCCCAAAAATAATGCTAACCACAGTCAACTGTATAGTATAAAATTGCTCAAAACGTTTTGTCAAATATCTAACACCCAAAGCCACTTGATTTTAGAGTTATCCATCTTCATCTGCAATTTGGTCAGAGACCGTTGGCTTGACGGATATTTGCCAGGCCGCCAAAAATGACATATCTCGGGAAATAACAAATTTCATAAAATGAATACTTTGATGGGTGGGTTCCTCGACTCGAATCAGATATGTTTCACCCCCCGAAGCCAAAGAAATAGTAATTTGGGAGCGTTAATTCGGATTATGCATCTTTAATAAATGGAAGTCAATTGTTTTACTGTTCATCTAGAAAAAAGATGAAGTGCATAGAGCAGAAATTTACACTAAATTTGCCACACAGTCCACCCACACCATCTGCTACAAAATATGGAAGCACTTTGATATTCAGATTTTATATTTACAGAGTTCTTTAAAGGGACTCGGTGCATTCGGTTCATGCGAAAAAACATACATTTTCTAAAAGTTTGTATGAGAACTATCATCAACATGTACATGTAAAAATAGATCGACTTTATTCTTATTTTCATTATTAATTACTCTACAATAAACGAGATTTGGCATACGTAAACAATGCGGTTGCTGTAGCATTACCGATCAAAGTATGTATAGTACACATAATGCCGACGTCCGGATCAATCATCCGTCGTTCGTCCGTCCGTCTATCCGTCTGTCTGTTTGTCCGTCGACACTTGTTATCCGACGCGACACCTTAAAGGTTTGTATCGGCTCGTGTTCAAATTGTGTGTGCATGTTTACGATGACAGACCACTCACCTGCATATCTCTTTTTGGTATCGATCGGTTGATCGGTTTAGGAATAATTAACACTTTTCTTCATGACATAGCCATGTACGCACTTATCCAAGCGATCAAAGGGAGTAATTATACACACTCTTATGTACTGACTGTAGCTATCCTCAGGTCACCATAACGCCATATTATACACACATGGACTCCAGTACTGAGTATTATATCCAAGAGATAAGTAATCTGCTGTAGTCCCCATTGGAGATATATAAGATATGACAGCATTCAGCTGTGTACGTTTATTCTCAAACCTTTGAAATGTTATTGTTGTAATGTTGTAACTATGAAACATTAAATTAAGTGGCAAACCTGGGTATAGTTCCATCATATATGATCTCACTGAAACGGATTAACCCTGTGCACATATCATATGGTCTTGTGATATTTTTCATTTGATCATTTTATCTCCAAGATAATGGTGATCCACTTTTAACTTGCATGGATTTTGAGATTAAAATTAACCCATTCCATACACACATTCTATCCCACAGGCAGAATTTTTATGGACTATTTTGTGCTGATACGTTCATTAGTTTGGTAATATTAACCCCTTACAATCTGATTTGATAACTCATATATTTGTCATATATTTGTCATTTATTGTGTTTATATTTCATGGCACAGTTTATGATAACATACCCCTGACCTGCATAGCGAGGGTCATTTGGTTTATATGCTTAAAAATAACATCTAGGTTAATCGTGACACATTCTTCACCTGTATACATTTTTAATGAAAATATATACTTTTAACCATGACATGAACACATGCTATTCAAGGCAATACTTTATCTGATCAGTTTCATATTTATACCTGCCCAAGTAATTGGTGGACCCCCCCCCCCCCCATTTTATCTATCTAATCATCTCCCCGTGTGTACATGTTTATATTCAGTTCTAGATCGCTGATTTTCTGTCAGTGTGGTTGAATGTATGGGTTAAGCATCTGCCGATCGTGATCGCCCTCTCGTTTTATACAGACAATGAGATTGGAGGACAAGGGCTGTCTTACGTATGAGTACCTCCTTATACAGGTTCTTCAAATAAATAGTTGATAATAAATCCAAACGCACAACTGATTTTAAACTTTCGAGGCGCCGCTCTTTTATGAACAAAATATTTGCCTTTAGCTTATACTTTGGCAATTGACAAACAAGAGAAATTAATTTAAGGGAAAGCATTTAAGGTGTAAATACAATTTTTTTCGGTGAGGAAATCTATTGTGTTAAAGATGGTCTATCTGTTCCTAAATACGTTTTACATAGTGTCCGGGATATACAATAATATATGTGAATCGAAGACATCTATCCAGAAACGCTTCTATCAATTAATATTGATTTTATATCGACATTCTCCTATATAATGCGCTAATTAATTGGTACATTTATTCGGTCACTATTTTTCGAATTTTTAGATAGAGTTATCCCGCATGAACGCAAAACGTAAAATATCCCAAATTGATTGTATATATATTACAACAGAACTTTATAAATAAAACCAATATTAATTTGTAGAAGCATTTCCGGACAGGTGTCTTCAGTGCATATTTATTATTTTATAGCCAGGAGAATAAATAAAACTTCTTGTAGGAAGAGATAGACCATCTTAAACGGTGGCGACGCATTTATTATAAAGGTATATAACTCTATACAATACCATTCCTATTATATTTGTCATGCACTGATCATATTTTATCCTAATTTCTTAAATTTTCACAAATTCGCTTTATTGTTGCACATGTATTTGATCACTTGTTGAATTTGAGGCAGTTTGTTGAATGTTTCACTTCATTTTGCCACAATTTGTTTTTTTGAAATAAATAACACTTTTTTGTGACAGTACTTCCTTGTTAGTCCATTGGTTAGGGTATCCATTTCCCTCTTCCGTAATAACAAATCACGTACTATGATGATCCAGTATATGATATCCAATAGGACGACTGGGAGTCACACATTTAGGCATTATTAGTTTGTCGATCGGTGCCACGAAATAGGGAAATACCTACATGCCAAGAGCATTTTTATTTTTGGAGACACCCGAAGTCATGCATTGTGACACATATAAGGGTGCAATGTGACACATTTAAGGATGCACTGTGGCACATACAATGACGCACTGTGACACATACAGTGATACACTGCGGTACATAATGATACACCACATGTGACACATATACGGATGCATTGTGACACATATAAGGAATGAATGTGACACATATCAGGATGCACCGTGGCACATACAATGACGCACTGTGACACATACAATGATACACTGTGGTACATAAGGATACACCACATGTGACACATATACGGATGCATTGTGACACATCTAAGGATTGAATGTGACACATCTAAGGATTGAATGTGACACATATCAGGATGCACTGTGGCACATATAAGGATGCACTGTGACACATATATGCAATCAACATCGTTTACGATGCATCTGTCGGCGTATAGAAGTGATGGATGCCGAATTACATACTGTATAATTTCGCGAAGTAAAATTATACAAAGTATGTAGTTCGGCATCCGACACTTCTATACGCCGACAGATGCATCGAAAACGACGTTGATTGCTTATAATTATGACAATCCGCATATTAGTTGGTGATTAAACAAGGTTTGTTTTAAAGAAACTATATTAAAAACACTAAAATAGTAAAGCTAGCCAAGTGATATTTGTGTCTGGACTCAGCTGCTCTTTTAACCGAAATGGGAAATTGGGTCGAGAATAAATTGGGCGACCGACCGGAAGTTCGAGATTTCACTTATTTAAAACGATTCTAGAACATCTATTGTCATAAAGACAATCTGATTCGATAGCAATTCCGAAGCGGTGTTCCCAAACGTCCCCACCGAATTTGCGGTCTCCGGTGACAAACTCGAAAAGTAAACAATCGCTACAAAGGTGCATTTTATGCTCTCATGACCACTACCATGTCATATTAGTTTTGGCACGAAGCTGGATAAATGCTAATAATAATTGTGAAATAGTTATGTAATACATTCCTTTATCCCCAACTAAATTAATGTACTATTTTGCTGTTTAATCGGCGATAATATTTCGCTGGATGCACCGCATATGGCACATATAAGGATGCACTATGACACATATAATTGTGCATCACATGTGACACATTTAAGTATACATTGTGACACATATAAGGATGCACTGTGGCACATACAATGACACACTGTGACACATACAATGATACACTGTGGTACATAAGGATACACCACATGTGACACATATAATAATGCACTGTGACACATATAATGATGCATCACGTGTGACATATCATTTTAACACAAACCAAAGACAACTTCGTGGTAAAATATGTACATGTAGAACAATAGAACAATATATATGTACATGTAGAACAATAGAACAATATATATGTACATGTAGAACAATAGAACAATATATATGTACATGTAGAACAATAGCACATGTATTGATATATAATTACAACTACTTTCGCTTTGACTAAAATGCGTGCATTTGATTGGTCAATGCCCTTTGATTCGCTTGGTAGCAACAATATCTATCCGTCGAGGGAAGTGTCGTTTCCCGCATCACTGGGTGTAGTGATACTTTTAAAAGTTCGCAAACAAAGTCGAATATCCATGGGGCGAATTTACCCAGAATTTTATTTAGTCCACCAATCAAATCGCAAGAAATGAGTTCCGTTTCTAGTGGTAACCCAAGACGCAACTCTCAGCGAAAAATTATCGCCGATTAAACAGCAAAATAGTACATTAATTTAGTTGGGGATAAAGGAATGTATTACATAACTATTCCACCATTATTATTAGCATTTACCAGCTTCGTGCCAATACTAATATGACATGGCAGTGGTCATGAGAGCATAGAATGCACCTTTGTAGCAATTGTTTACTTTTCGAGTTTGTCACCGGAGACCACAAATTCGGTGGGGACGTTTGGGAACACCGCTTCGGAATTGCTATCGAATCGGATTGTCTTTATGACAATTGATGTTCTAGAATCGTTTTTAAAAAGTGAAATCTCGAACTTCCGGTCGGTCGCCCAATTTATTCTCGACCCAATTTCCCATTTCGGTTAAAAGAGCAGCTGGAGTCCAGACACACATATAACTTGGGTAGTTTTACTATTTTAGTGTTTTTAATATAGTTTCTTTAAAAAAACCTTGTTTAATCACCAACTAATATGCGGATTGTCGTAATTATAAGCAATCAACGTCGTTTTCGATGCATCTGTCGGCGGATAGAGGTGTCGGATGCCGAACTACATACTTGGTATAATTTCGCGAAATTATACAGTATGTAATACGGCATCCGACACTTCTATACACCGACAGATGCATCGAAAACGACGTTGATTGCATTTATAAATTGTTCTTCCGTTTTAATTTCTTTGCTTCACTTTCTTTTTTTTACAACATGCGTATCTCATAAGGGATTTTGGCTGTACGTGTCAAACCTCTATCCACGACTTACGAGTTTTCCACTCTTAAGCTTACTGAATCGCGATTTCATACAGAATGTAGTAATGTGGAATAAGTATGGTTCCATTTCATATTTATACCAAAGTTCCACGCAGAATTCAGTCCCCTGCTATGCAGTACTTACGCTGCCAGCACCTACGCGTGCATATAATGTGAAGAAATCACTCATTTATATATTTGAGACTTTTGTAGCTTACAATTAATTCTGCATTATTCTGAGAAACTGAACTGTCCATATTCATTTGAAAATTGTCTAGATCAAGCCGGAATGATTTGTAACTGACAACACACTTAGCGAGGGGACTGAACTCTGTTTTGCAGCTTGAATTACACGCCCGTAACAAAGTTATGGAAGTATATTGGAATCAGCTTGTCGGGACGTCTGTCCATCCGTCCGTGGACATGCAAAACTTTGTCCGAGCTTTTATTCCTACATTGTTCAGTCATTTTTTGAAAACTGATGTGTAGCATCATGGGAATCTGAGCACATACGATTATGAGGTACGTCCGGCTTTTTGTAGTGGAGTTATCCCCCTTTTTCTGGTATTCCTTATGTTTTTGACGAAAAACAAATATGTTGATATGGCTGCCCTTAATGTATAGGCTAATGTCACTGCGGGGTATCCTTAGTCCCAATGGGACAGTCGCACCTCTAGTTGTCTTTGAAACAACATATCCTCCAATGACACAGGGAGGGGGCGATGTGTTCCATGATTATCGCAACTAACTCGATCAGAGCCTACATAGAATCTTAGAACACCGATCACGAAAGAAGAACGAAGAGACGACGTATTTTGTGTTTGTTTCATTTTAAAGGCCCACTTAATTTTCGAATCTTCAGATCACATTATATACAACATATTCCATGTTATATACTATTTGAAAGGAGAAGCTCCAAAACAGTGTATTATCAACTGATCTGGTCGAATAAACTGGGAATATGCATTTTTTTTGTCGAGGTACCGATGTGTGTTCTGAGCTTAATTTTGATCATGACTGTAAAGTAAATTCTATTATTTTCAATGGGAGTAGAATAACTCTATCCCTTAGTTTAAATTCTGATGCATTCTGGGTTGACAACGGGGGAGTCTTGGAATGAATCTGAGAATCGCTATCACGTGGTGTACACTCCTATAGGCCACAGCTGTTCCGTATTATCTGGAATATGTATATTTTTGGTTCCTCCTCCAAATGGTATATACTATGGAATATGTTGTGTATAATGTTATCTGGGCATTCGAAAATTAAGTAGGCATTTAAAGTATATTTAGATTTTCCAAAGTTAAAGAACACCACAATATGCCACCTCGACGAGATCAACAGTACATGCGCGAAAGTACCTCGATCGGACTTCGCAGAAAACAAACTACGAACTAATCGCACTTTTTATCCACACGTCCCTTATTCATATTGATTTTATTTTAATTTTGTCTGGTATAAAACATAGAAGATATCTACACTTTTTGGTTTACCATATCCAACCAGTGTGCCGACAAAGACACAGTAATTATTAACACTGCCGATCAGTAGATATTAATAGTCAAATATTGCCTGATGGATCTTCATAAAAAAAAACTGAGTTTGAAACTTTGACCAAATCATGATCATCAAAGACCAAGCATTTAGCCAGTCAACTGAATTTCCTGTGGCTTTGAACACACGCAGTAACATGTTTACAATGACTTAGATCGCCAAACTTTTGGGACAATATCAAGATGATACAGAAGAAAAGCCATGGACTGACACCATACAATTAAGCAAAATTTACTAAAACCAATTATGGTCACTGTTTTCTCGTTATTCCAAGGCTAATATTTAGTATATCGCTTTTTGTGTTACTAGAAGTAGAAAATGGACACTAGCACATAAATAAGCATATAGCATAACTTTCAGTTGAAAGAAAAGGCTGCATGGCCACAGTATCCCCTTAAACAGTCAGTGGCTAAATTTAATGATATCCATGAAGCACGGATTTAACTGATTTGTACTGTTCGAACAATAATTATCTTTTCATCTGGCGGTCTTCTGCTCATATATGCTTAACAACCCTCCAAATGAATAATAGACCTTTCCAATGTATGCTTTTATAATTGAATGGGAGAATCCACTTAGTATAGAAAGGGTTAAAATAGATAAATGTTATATGTTGTGTATCCCATAATTTTTGGTCAAAACAAGACAAACCATAATAAACAATGTCAAGTTTGAGCTATTGCCATGAGTTGGAGTCTGCCATCCGTTCGTCCAACAACAATTTCCTTTGGCACACACTGCCGACAAAGACGGAAATGAAAGGAAGGGGATGGTCTCGAACCATTCGTACACCGTGACGGGCGTAGAAGAGATCCCGTTTTTAGAAAGCACTGCCAAACTCATCCGAATTAGGAACCCATGGGGTGACACGGAATGGGAGGGAGCATGGAGTGACGAGTGAGTAATTGCGTTAGCCGTTGACAGCACTCATGCGCTGTCGGTCTGTTATCTATACCCGGGTATTAGCTCACATGGGAAACGATTTTGATTGGTGCCAAGGCTTTGTCACAATCATTTTGTTTTGACACACTTTGTCGCTCGTTTACATTTGAGTAGACCGTTATTCGATTACCATATTTGTTATTTCAGCGAGTTTCATTGATTCATTATTGTTAAAACCATATCTGATTGGATAAAACGGTATCATATAGTTACAATGCCGAGTTCCGGGCATGTGCATCTCCATATATATATACCCATATCATAGAATAGCGTACGTTACAAGTTACACGTGCATATGCCTAACCTGGTTAGTAATTCCGTTACAGTGCTGACCAGTGGAACAAAGTGTCGGACGATCTGAAAGAAGAACTCGAGGTAACAGCGGAGGACGATGGCGAGTTCTGGATGAGTTTCAATGACTTCCGGAATGAGTACTGTAACATGATTATATGTAATCTAACTCCGGATTTCGACCACGATGGCATCAGTGATAAAGCTGGTGAGTTTATCCCCTGTATGGACATGTCATGTCACCCGATCCGAATCATATAGTTATATCGTCACAACCGAAAATTAGTTAGGGAAAAAGGCAGACTTATATATCAACAAAGTATACCTTTCGGGGGCCTTTATTTGTCGTCAGCAGTATAAATGTTGATGCTAGTTATATCTGACGTTATTTAAAGGACACATAATGGTCACTAAATGGTCATTATATGGTGATTTAGAAAGGGTTAATTAACGGATATACGGCGGAAAAGTGAGTTAACAAATTTCGAATGACACGAATAACAACCATTCGGATCAGATGACGTCACCAGGTGTAACAATTATTCGGATCAGGTGACCAATCGCACGAGTCGTAAGCTGCTATTCGATTGCTATCTGTCTTCGAGTCGCCGATTTTCTTACACCTTCATAAATTTTTCCAGATTATCGAGTTTATATCCACGGAGAGTGGAAACTCGGGCTGAATTGTGGCGGATGGCTAGAACGTGATACGTTCCACACAAACCCACAGTATTTGACAAGAAAACCATAGTCAGAAATGGTAACGCCACCAAGATCGTATTATTAGCCATAAATATAAATAATTATACAATTATTCTATAAACTAGCTTTCAAATTTTATGCGGCAAATTTGCGTACTTCCATATTTCAAGTTTTCCCGTTTCTCGTGGCATACATTACTTTCATCAAACTGTCTTCTTTATTACACAAGCTGATAGGCCCGACTTCACCCGGGCTGTTTCCCATCTGCTTTCCGGTGAAAGGTGCCATTTGACCTTCAATTGACTATTTCGAAAGTCAAGGTCAGGTCAGGGTCATGATTTGTCCAGTCCAAAACGCCCCCACCCGTAGAAAACTACCCATAGGTATCAAATTTCGTCGAAATCCGTCCGTTTTACCCAACTTGACCTTTAATTAACAATTTTGAAGGTCAAGGTAAGGTCAGAGTCATGATTTGACCCGTCCAAAACACCCCCCCCGACAAAAGTACCCATAGGTATCAAATTTCGTCGAAATCTATCCGTTTTATCCGAGTTGACCTTTGATTGGCCATATTGAAGGTCAAGGTCAGGCCGAGGTCACGATTTGACCCGTTCAAAACTCTCCTCGGACCAAAGTATCCCTAGGTATCAAATTTCGCCGAAATTTGTCCGTTTTACCCAAATTGACCTTGCATTGACAGTTTTAATGGTCAAGGTCAGGTCGGGGTCACGATTTGACCCGTTCAAAACACTTCCCGGACACAAATACCCATAAGTATCAAATTACGTTGAATTCTATAGAAAGCCGAGGAGGACATGTTGGTTGCTAATTGCTAGATATACGACGCGGTATTTTGAAGGTGTTTCAAACTAGGAGATAGAAGTATTCTGCCTTTCAAATGGTGATGAATTATAGTAGTTTATTCAAATTTTATGGCATAAATTGTTATTAAAACCGTATATACTATAAAAAATTAATGACTCGAAAATTAAGTGGGCCTTTAAACAAAGTCACAATTGCATTTAGGCTCATCTCATACTCGTCCATTCAGCGATATTCTACTGCGCAGTTTGTTATAGCCTCCAGTATTTATTGAGCGTTATACCCCCAACTGTTATAATTCGCCTTTAGCAGGCGTACTCTTGCCTCAGATTATTGAGATATTAGGTCACACATAATCACATTAAATCGCATCGTAACATAGCAATTGTGTGGGCTCCTTGGCGTGAATATGTAATGAGAAATAGGTCATACGTAATGACATTAAACTCAAGAAAACCCTCGAAAACAAAACAAAATCACATTTAATGTTTTACGTTATTTCCTTCATAAAAAGAATCTTCGTGATAATGAACCCTCTCGTTACTTTAGAATATAGAATTAACCTTAAAATAAAAAAAATCTTTGGAACACAGAACCTTCGGAATAACGAACCTTCGGATTGGTGAACCTTCGGAATAGCGAACATTCAGAGAAATTTCGGAATAGTGGACCTTCGGGATAGTGAATCTTCGGAATAGAGACATGCCCCCCAATATTCATATTATATGCCCAGAGTTCAAAGGTATGGACCCATAAAATTCTAAACTTGGCCCTTAAAATATTGAACTCCAAATTGGAGCACACACAGAACACCACTTAAGTCAACTGAACCTATGTCATGTCCCAATGCGGGAGGGTCCATATATACCACAACATTCATAGTATATGCCAAGAATTCAAAGGTATGGGCCCACGTAATGACATAAAATCTCAAGAAAACCAGCGAAAACAAAACAAAATCACATTTAATGTTCTAAGTTAAGTTATTTCCTCCTGTATCTGTATCGGTGTGCGCGCATGATCAGTTCGGATGTGAGCGCACACTCCATATAAAGAATCTTTGTGAAAATGAACCCTCTCAAATTAGTCTCAATACTTTAAAATATAGAATTAACCTAAAAATAACAAAAACCTTCGGAATAGAGAACCTTCGGAATAGCGGACCTTCGGGATAGCAAACCTTCATAATAGAAGCATGTCCCCACAATTACACCGGTGACGTAAACACATGTGCCAATCTTAGTTGTACTCTCGTAATTATCGGTACGATGAAACGGTGACGGAATCTGACGAGGTTTGCCGAATGTACAATCACCCAGTGAATTATCGATCGACCATGCGATATCAAAAAACCAAAAGCTAGAAACACCACACTACGGTGGCGTAATAACGATCCACCCGGATGGTAAGTTAATGCATTTTGATTACTTGGCCTGATGGCTCAACTGGTTAGGTGCATGGTGTATTAGCTGCTAACGGTAGATGTTGTGTTGCCAAGAAATGTCTCATGCAGTATTGATCTTTAGCTTGCTATGTACCATTGGATGGAGATCCACGTAGAGGCCAAAGTATTGATCATGGCTTGCTATATGCAATGTTAAACGAAGATACACGTAATAGCAGGGGAATCGGAACAAAGTGACATGACAGTAGGCTGAAAAAACTTTTTTCCGGCTCTTGGGTACCCACCACCCCCTATTTGAAGGAAAAAGTATTTTTTCCAATTTCATGTGGGGTACCCACCCCCCTTTTTACCTCCAAATCTGTAGTCTCACACCATATAAGCTTGATGGTCAGTATTACAGTTACCCTATTTCCGTTTCTGAAAAATATATTTTATCAATTTAGGTGCCCCTCCCCTCCCAATTACTGACTCGAGCGGTGCCACTTCTGACATCTTTAGACTACACAATTAGACTCCTCATATCATGGGTATGACTATATATATAAATTTAGGGGGTATTGGCGACTAAACACATTATTATCAAATTTAGTGCCCCTCTGCTCCCACCCCTGACCCAAACGGTACCAATGTGGCGTATTTAAACCACTCGATTAGATTATGCGCATAACGGAGAAGCGTATGCATAAATTTGGTGCCAATCCACTGCCCCATTTCTGACTAGAGCGGTGCCACTTTTGACATATTTAATTCACACCATTAGTCTTATATATAAGTTTGGTGGAAATCGCCAACAAAAATTTGCCATCGATTTGTTGCCCCCCTTTTTTTATCTGTCAACTGCGTCACTTTAGAGAATGTTAATCTGTACCATTATCATCCTCGTAAAAAGTTACCCCTGTTAGACTCCACATTGAGTCATATAGATGGTCCCCCGTTAATGTATGTAGAACACAGACAGACATTCGCAAATATAGTTATATATGGTGCCCCTCCCCCATCCCTGACAAAGTGGCGCTACTTTTGACATCTTTAAACCACACCATTATAGAATCCTCATATCATGAAGATGACTACATATAAGTTTGGTGGAAATCGGCAACAAAAAAATGTCATCCATTTTGTTGCCACCCCCCTTTCTTCTGCCCCTGACAACAACAGCGTCACTTTATAAAATGTTAACCTGCACCATTGTTATCTTCCTCGTAAAAAGTTATCCCTGTTAAACCAATTTAGAATCATCTAGGTGGTCCCTCTGATTTATATGGAACACATAGACAAACATTCGCAAATATTAGTGCAGAAATCGAAATGGTGTACGCAATTCTAAAGTATTTGTCGGTGTTTTGTGGCGATTCTAGATTGTTCCTGGTGATTCCAGATGGTTCGGGTGATTCTAGATGGTTCGTGGTGATTCACGGTTAGCCCTGGTTAGTCTCCAGGATTTATGTAGCTTCGTATTAATCTGCTCCATGCAAGTTCATCGTGCATGGATTACCGCGAAAAAAAATCACCGTGAATCCTGGTGATGCACAGTGTGCTTAACCCTTTACCCAACAGAAGGGCCCTGTGCCAATGCATTCTCTTATATATGCGAGTCGACCATAGGTCGCCTCGCATATATAAGAGAATGCATTGTCTTAACACATTAAAAATTATAAAATTGTTAAAGAATGTAAGAAAAAATGGTAAAAAGTGTTAAAAAAAGATTTTTTTTAGGCCAATGCATTCTCTTATATATGCGAGGCGACCTATGGTCGACTCGCATATATAAGACAATGCATTGGCACAGGGCATAACTGTAACTATCACAATGTGGTCAAGGAGCCGGTTCCAATGATATCCATATTTGTATGGTTCTATTGAGACAGACCGAAGATATTTTAGGCTGTTGAAGCTTTATTTGTCCGTTTTTGGCAGGTTTGTTGGGTAAAGGGTTAATGGGGTCCACCCGCGTTGAGTGGTTTGCTTACCGCACACTATTAACATACTGTATGGTTCTTTTCAGTTGGCGTACAGAGGCGCTTCGGTGGAAAGCTTCCATTTGTTGTTTCTTTGATGCAGAAATGTTCTCGCTATCAGTTCATGGGTGAAGGGGTTCCCTTGTATGCCATGGGATTTGAACTATTTCCGGTGAGTATACTTGAAGGAGTTTCTTTGAATCAGATCGATCATGCCACTCATCTCTACTCTTGCTAGTATACGCCCGTAGAGATCCTATTCCACCAGATTAAAACCTGGGAACTATTCTGATTGAGAACCTTATAAATAAAACATAACGCAGTTAATATATTTCTCAGTTAAAGGCACTCAATCCGATCGGACGGTCCCCATATCATCAAGATACAACAACAACAACATTATTTCTTCAAAATACGCTTTAGTTATCAGAATCGATTAATTACAACAAAATAATGCTAACCACTGTCAACTATGGTATCAAATTTCCCAAAACGTGTTATTTATCAATATTTTGTTCAACGAAATTCGGCCACATTACCACTTGATTTTAGATTATACATCTTCATCAGCAATTATGTCCGAAACCGTCAGTTTGATGAAGTTTTTCTGGGCCACAAATAATTGCACATCTCGAGAAATAACAAACTTCAAAAATCTATATCTGATCACTCTGAGCTTTGATGGGTGGTTTCCTAGACTCCAATCAAATATGTTTTACCCCCGGAGCCAAAGAAATAGTAATTTAGGAGCGTTAATTCGGTTAATGCATCTATAATAAAGAACCAAAGCCGGACGCTTTGGGTCGTATATAGACTATATCTGATTTTGTGACGTCACCAATTATTATCTAGTACGACACTGCTGTTTTGAATTTTCGCGACCAATTATGTCGTACAGTAGATCGGTGGGGTTAAAGCATTAATGCCGTAATATGCTGTCAAGAGGCCGACACAAATCAGTCGATGTGCAACTTTCTCCTAACTATTTATATAAACGTCATACAATCATTTATGTGTTTTGTTATTTATAAGGGCAAGTAGCTAGTCTATAATGAATTTCTAACAGGTCTACTAACTCTAATGGATCAAATTATCGGACCTATATAGCTCTCCGTCAGAGGCGGTCAGTTTTTCGAGGTGCCTCATCGTGACAGCCACCACACGATCTACGTGTATCTCAAAGCTTTATTTTCCAACTGATGCACGGCAGTAGATCAACACTGCATGGCGATGTAGAGACTATATACTGTGCGAAAGGAAATAACATAATATTTAATAGTGATTTAATTATTTTCACAAGTCTGTATAGTACGTACATGCTTCTGTTAATCCATATATATCCTATTTTCTTGAATTTAATGAAATCACATACTTATGAACAAAGCAGAAGATACATTCAGTTCCACTCGAATTCGGTCAATGGGGAAACTTACATGATGACGCTGTTTGTCGACTGTCGTTGAAATCGACATGACGACATGTTATGAATGAAATGAACATATATATTATATATATATAGGAAATAGACACTCTTCTCGATCTAGCCTACGTAATGAGTATCTCAAGCGGGGAGCTCCCCCAGCACGCCAAGTAATATAATGGTTAGGTCCAGTTCCACTCTCGACAACATACATGTATATAACTATTTATAATTACCGACACGAAATATAAGCCTTATGCATGTGAATTGTATTTGGTGGGAATCTGTAAAGTGATCTTGATAAGAATTGTTTTAGACGCTACAGATACCCTCATGTGGGTGGTTTAGCTTTGGTTCGTTAATTACGCTAGCGTGTGGTCATATTAAATGTTATGTTATTGCTGCAAGTGTGGCCCGAAAGAGATACAATAAGCTATAAGCTGCATATTTATGTTGCAATTCCAGAGAGACTTAGAGAGTGGGGAAGAGATAGACAACGAGGAATTTTTTAAGAATATCGAACCAATTACGCCTTCCTGCGGGGATGTCTATGTCGAGTACAGGGAGACGACTGGTCGGTTTTTCCTGGAGCCGGGTGATTATCTCATTGTACCAACAACACAGATCCCAGAAAAACCCAGAAGATACTTCCTACGATTATATACCATCGGAAAGATGGACTGTGTGTAAGTCGATAGCACTCACTTGTTCTCATGGAAACATATTTATCATAATTTTCTGTATTTTGGGCAGGTTTTTTTTGAAATATCTTAAGTACACCATCTCCTCTATCAAAACATGTAAAGATTATAATTGTAACCAAGATAGTAATCTAATAAATGTTCCAATTCCCAAATTATCCCAATCTTAACAAAATATCGCAGATTTTCCACTCCAAAATTGGCAACAAAAAACTCACATATGTTTACGCCATTTAATACTGGAATATTTAAAACATAGATATCGTGGGATAATAACATCAAATCAGTATCTTAACCATCGGATTTAGTCACTAGAACTTGATTAAATTCGATTTGACCATGCTAAAGTGTCTTTCCTCAAATTGTGCATGAACTGTTTCTACACGCCATTTCCATAGCAACCCCACCCCTTTAAAATTTAACATCCGGACGGAATATGAAGCTGATATCTTTTTCTTTCAAATGATATATTTTCCATGTGTCCCGCTGGTGTTTCTGTGAAAACAATATACTCGAAAAATAATCCTTTGTGGCAAAGACCCCTTATAATACGTAGTCAAAGTATATATAAGACTATACGTAAATATATATGTCCTACGCAGTTACAGAGTTAGCAATATATGGTCGTGGATTTGTCTCTTGCAATGGGGTATATCGTCGTACATCAACTAGGTCATATCATGTCCATGTTATGGGCGGAAGAAATATCGAGCATATGATTATTGTAACGAAGAAATATATGTAAAAAAAACTGTGCTGTGGGGTGATATATGACTGAGTGAGTACGAATTGAATGGAAGAGGGTCACTTTTAAAAAGTTGCAAAACACAGGTAGAGTGATCAGTCATTCGGCTATGCCTTGGTCCCCCAGTTTTCGCTCGCACGGGCTTGGAACATCCTTATCTGTTGGTACCTCAATGGCCTGCATGGTGGGAAACATGGTTTACTGAAAAATGACTTCAAAGAGACTGATTTAAATAACTCTGTGTTGCTCACGGCATGAAACTTCAAGGTGTCATTCCAAAGGAATGTGGTTAGACTGTGTGGCCTGGGCATGCAGCGGGCATGTTGTGTCCCGAAGATGACACGCATGTTATCGTGAACTCACACTGCCACTTTTGGACCACATTAACAGCCGTTGACAACTTGTGAGAACAACGGGACACTGGAGGGACTGTCCACTCCACGTCAGTGTTGTTGCAACTTTTGAAAAAACACCCATCTTCCATTCAAATGGTGCCCAGGACGGTGCCTGGCACGTGTTGTGTCTCGGATAAACCAAATGAAGTCCACAGCAAATGATGTTTTCTATTTTTCGCTCAGAAATGAGACAAACGCTCTTTAATTTTACCATATCAGGAATAGACAAACAATGAACGCTCTTTATTGCTACGCGTTGAAGAAACCGGATTTGTTTTCAACTTCTATGCCTTCATTATGTATTTTTTTATGACAAATGATGTCCGTATGATCAGCGGAACCGGACCCATGACCGGACCCATATGTAACAAGCGAAGGTTTTTGCTGTCTTCAAATCACCATGGGGAGTTTACCCTTTCTATAATATATACTCGTCAATTGACAAGTACAGTTCCATTCGGAAATGTTTAGAACAAAAAAGTTAAATAAACCGCCATTGTTGAACTTATTATCTAAATATTTCGCACCAATGAATAGGATTCCTTCTCCACCTCTAATATATTTTCGTCTGACTGTATGCATGCCGGCCGTCGTCTTATGTTTCCTGAACACCCCTCCAAATGAATATACTATTCCAATATATACTGGTATAAGTGAACGTTCAGACGACAACAATTCAATTGTAAGTCGATAGATTTCCGTCGTGGGTAGTAACCGATAGTTTGACTGCGCATGCTCACGATCGCGGACTGCGCATGCTCACGATTGCGAGTAAAACAAAATATCAAGCACTGTTCGATTTTAGATGCGAAATCGTGGTATGTCCTTGGTTACCTCCACTTGCGACGGAATAGCAGTCGTGTAAAAAAATCGTAGATGGAAATATCGTAGGGTAGTCAATCGCGTGGTTAACCATGGCTTATGAGCAACACACGATATCCTCATCTGCGACGACCTCCAAATCGTGTGAACAAACTATCAATGTATCACTAAATTTATTTTATAATGAAGGTTTAAATGCCAGCCTTTTCTCTTTCCAGGGGATATGCTAATTGTTGTGACGAGTCGATCACACACATCCCGAGGTGACGACGTCGGGGAACCGATTAAAGGAACTAAATGGCACTTATTTTGGATAAGGGCGAGACATGTGATCACAGACACTGTTTGTAAGAAGGCGGTGTGCATGTTCTCACTGACACTGGTTTGCATGGGAGATGACTTCAGTGTGAGACGGAAAAAGTTGTGTGTTCACGGATTTGAAGCTGTTTGATCAGCGGGCTTATTTTCATTCTGTGTTCGTTTCTGTTAACCCTTTCATGACGGAGCTGCGCTTGTGCAGCATTAAAGACCTTGTGCCAGTACATTTTCTTATATATGCGAGTCGACCAAATGTCGCCTCGCATATATAAGAGAATGCACTGGCTTACAAGATCAAGGTAAATATTGTTAAGCCAATGCATTTTCTTATATATGCGAGACGACCTATGGTCGACTCGCATATGTAAGAGAATGCATTGGCACAGGGTTTTCATAAAAATTCAGGACGCTCCATTCATCAAAGTGTTAATATTCATACACGTGCACAAACCAACTGTGATAAGACTATGTATAGATGCAATACTGCCATCTCTCCTAATGAAGTATTGAGACTTCTCAACAGTATTTTATTGCCTTAATGTTCATACATTACGTTCGACAAAGAAATACAATGTAATGCGAGATTGTCCCCCCAAGATAGCATATAATTGAATTGAATTTTATTAGCCATAACAAAAATACTGAAGTTCAAGAATATTTTATAAAGGCATTATTGCCGATGAATGTAATTAAAATTTGGTAAATATACCATTGGACAAAATATGTTAAGCTTATCAAGACAACGTAATTAAGTCAACTGCAATCTGTAATTATGTCAACTGCATTGACTATCTGTTGTGTCGAGGTGACCATGGTCTAAATTTCATTGGCCGAGTTTAATGTTCACCTTTCGACGACCTTCAGGTCCTGTCCGACATCCAAACCGGCGAAAATTACTTTCACTATCCCCATTATTGACATAAATGAACGTTTGCATCCCTCCTAAAGCTACATCCATGAAATTTGAACTTGCGGGTCTTCTTTAGTTTATCATTCCTTGAAATTGAGGATGGAGTCTCGAAAAATCTTTATTCGTATTTGTGATGAGGGCGGACCACGACATATTGTGGGTAAAAGTTTTTCCGAGATGTTTGTGTTGTCTTGTTTGGGAAATATGCAGGACTTAAAAAGTATGTTCGGTTTAATCGTGGATGCGGATCTGTTTGTGAATATCATAATTGCATTTTTTTTGTGGATTGAAATTCACTAGCCAATTGTCCCATGAAGCTATTGTTGACAATTCGTCTATTGATGACATCGTATGATGATGGGTTAAATATTTCCTCGTAGAGCGCGGTATCATCGGCAAACATATTTATGTCAGTTTCGATATTTTGGATTATGTCGTTTTATTAAGAAAAGAAGGGGACCTAATATATAGCCCTATGGACCCCTGCATTGGTAGACGACCACGACGATTATTGACCATTTAAGACTACCCTTTGATGACCATTTGATAAGTATCTTTCGAACCATGCCAGAAGATTACCATTTACTCGCAATGTCTTAAGTTTTTTCAGGCGGCCCTTATGCCAGACACAATCAAATGCTTTGAACGCGTCTAGAAAAAACATACACACGTGGTTACTCTTGTTTGAATTGTTGTGTGGGAAGAGGAGTCCCATCTTTAAAGGTACTCAATCCGATTCGATTGTCCCCATATCATCAGATTCCAACAACGTCTTTTGAAATGACACTTCAGTTATCAGAATAGATTAATTGCCCAAAAATAATGCTAACCACAGTCAACTGTATAGTATAAAATTGCTCAAAACGTTTTGTCAAATATCTAACACCCAAAGCCACTTGATTTTAGAGTTATCCATCTTCATCTGAAATTTGGTCAGAGACCGTTGGCTTGACGGATATTTGCCAGGCCGCCAAAAATGACATATCTCGGGAAATAACAAATTTCATAAAATGAATACTTTGATGGGTGGGTTCCTCGACTCGAATCAGATATGTTTCACCCCCCGAAGCCAAAGAAATAGTAATTTGGGAGCGTTAATTCGGATTATGCATCTTTAATAAATGGAAGTCAATTGTTTTACTGTTCATCTAGAAAAAAGATGAAGTGCATAGAGCAGAAATTTACACTAAATTTGCCACACAGTCCACCCACACCATCTGCTACAAAATATGGAAGCACTTTGATATTCAGATTTTATATTTACAGAGTTCTTTAAAGGGACTCGGTGCATTCGGTTCATGCGAAAAAAACATACATTTTCTAAAAGTTTGTATGAGAACTATCATCAACATGTACATGTAAAAATAGATCGACTTTATTCTTATTTTCATTATTAATTACTCTACAATAAACGAGATTTGGCAAACGTAAACAATACGGTTGCTGTAGCATTACCGATCAAAGTATGTATAGTACACATAATGCCGACGTCCGGATCAATCATCCGTCGTTCGTCCGTCCGTCTATCCGTCTGTCTGTTTGTCCGTAGACACTTGTTATCCGACGCGATACCTTAAAGGTTTGTATCGGCTCGTGTTCAAATTGTGTGTGCATGTTTACGATGACAGACCACTCACCTGCATATCTCTTTTTGGTATCGATCGGTTGATCGGTTTAGGAATAATTAACACTTTTCTTCATGACATAGCCATGTACGCACTTATCCAAGCGATCAAAGGGAGTAATTATACACACTCTTATGTACTGACTGTAGCTACCCTCAGGTCACCATAACGCCATATTATACACACATGGACTCCAGTACTGAGTATTATATCCAAGAGATAAGTAATCTGCTGTAGTCCCCATTGGAGATATATAAGATAGGACAGCATTCAGCTGTGTACGTTTATTCTCAAACCTTTGAAATGTTATTGTTGTAATGTTGTAACTATGAAACATTAAATTAAGTGGCAAACCTGGGTATAGTTCCATCATATGATCTCACTGAAACGGATTAACCATGTGCACATATCATATGGTCTTGTGATATTTTTCATTTGATCATTTTATCTCCAAGATAATGGTGATCCACTTTTAACTTGCATGGATTTTGAGATTAAAATTAACCCATTCCATACACACATTCTATCTCACAGGCAGAATTTTTATGGACTATTTTGTGCTGATACGTTCATTAGTTTGGTAATATTAACCCCTTACAATCTGATTTGATAACTCATATATTTGTCATGTATTGTGTTTATATTTCATGGCACAGTTTATGATAACATACCCCTGACCTGCATAGCGAGGGTCATTTGGTTTATATGCTTAAAAATAACATCTAGGTTAATCGTGACACATTCTTCACCTGTATACATTTTTAATGAAAATATATACTTTTAACCATGACATGAACACATGCTATTCAAGGCAATACTTTATCTGATCAGTTTCATATTTATACCTGCCCAAGTAATTGGTGGACCCCCCCCCCATTTTATCTATCTAATCATCTCCCCGTGTGTACATGTTTATATTCAGTTCTAGATCGCTGATTTTCTGTCAGTGTGGTTGAATGTATGGGTTAAGCATCTGCCGATCGTGATCGCCCTCTCGTTTTATACAGACAATGAGATTGGAGGACAAGGGCTGTCTTACGTATGAGTACCTCCTTATACAGAGTCTTCAAATAAATAGTTGATAATAAATCCAAACGCACAACTGATTTTAAACTTTCGAGGCGCCGCTATTTTATGAACAAAATATTTGCCTTTAGCTTATACTTTGGCAATTGACAAACAAGAGAAATTAATTTAAGGGAAAGCACATATGAGGTGTAAATACAATTTTTTTCGGTGAGGAAATCTATTGTGTTAAAGATGGTCTATCTGTTCCTAAATACGTTTTACATAGTGTCCGGGATATACAATAATATATGTGAATCGAAGACATCTATCCAGAAACACTTGTATCAATTAATATTGATTTTATATCGACATTCTCCTATATAATGCGCTAATTAATTGGTACATTTATTCGGTCACTATTTTTCGAATTTTTAGATAGAGTTATCCCTCATGGACGCAAACCGTAAAATATCCCAAATTGATTGTATATATATTACAACAGAACTTTATAAATAAAACCAATATTAATTTGTAGAAGCATTTCCGGACAGGTGTCTTCAGTGCATATTTATTATTTTATAGCCAGGAGAATAAATAAAACTTCTTGTAGGAAGAGATAGACCATCTTAAACGGTGGCGACGCATTTATTATAAAGGTATATAACTCTATACAATACCATTCCTATTATATTTGTCATGCACTGATCATATTTTATCCTAATTTCTTAAATTTTCACAAATTCGCTTTATTGTTGCACATGTATTTTATCACTTGTTGAATTTGAGGCAGTTTGTTGAATGTTTCACTTCATTTTGCCACAATTTGTTTTTTTGAAATAAATAACACTTTTTTGTGACAGTACTTCCTTGTTAGTCCATTGGTTAGGGTATCCATTTCCCTCTTCCGTAATAACAAATCACGTACTATGATGATCCAGTATATGATATCCAATAGGACGACTGGGAGTCACACATTTAGGCATTATTAGTTTGTCGGTCGGTGCCACGAAATAGGGAAATACCTACATGCCAAGAGCATTTGTATTTTTGGAGACACCCGAAGTCATGCATTGTGACACATATAAGGGTACAATGTGACACATTTAAGGATGCACTGTGGCACATACAATGACGCATTGTGACACATACAGTGATACACTGCGGTACATAATGATACACCGCATGTGACACATATACGGATGCATTGTGACACATATAAGGATTGAATGTGACACATATCAGGATGCACCGTGGCACATACAATGACGCACTGTGACACATACAATGATACACTGTGGTACATAAGGATACACCACATGTGACACATATGCGGATGCATTGTGACACATATAAGGATTGAATGTGACACATATCAGGATGCACCGTGGCACATACAATGACGCACTGTGACACATACAATGATACACTGTGGTACATAAGGATACACCACATGTGACACATATACGGATGCATTGTGACACATATAAGGATTGAATGTGACACATATCAGGATGCACTGTGGCACATATAAGGATGCACTGTGACACATATATGCAATCAACATCGTTTACGATGCATCTGTCGGCGTATAGAAGTGATGGATGCCGAATTACATACTGTATAATTTCGCGAAGTAAATTTATACAAAGTATGTAGTTCGGCATCCGACACTTCTATACGCCGACAGATGCATCGAAAACGACGTTGATTGCTTATAATTATGACAATCCGCATATTAGTTGCTGATTAAACAAGGTTTGTTTTAAAGAAACTATATTAAAAACACTAAAATAGTAAAACTAGCCAAGTGATATTTGTGTCTGGACTCAGCTGCTCTTTTAACCGAAATGGGAAATTGGGTCGAGAATAAATTGGGCGACCGACCGGAAGTTCGAGATTTCACTTGTTTAAAACGATTCTAGAACATCAATTGTCATAAAGACAATCCGATTCGATAGCAATTCCGAAGCGGTGTTCCCAAACTGCCCCACCGAATTTGTGGTCTCTGTTGACAAACTCGAAAAGTAAACAATTGCTACAAAGGTGCATTCTATGCTCTCGTGACCACTGCCATGTCATATTAGTATTGGCACGAAGCTGGATAAATGCTAATAATAATGGTGGAATAGTTATGTAATACATTCCTTTATCCCCAACTAAATTAATGTACTATTTTGCTGTTTAAAGGCACTTGAGGCCTTAGTTGTCGAAAATATTCATATTTGTTCCAATCACCGTAAACAGAAAAACATTGAAACGCATACAGTTTCGTTCATATATACCATGACCATCGCGTAAACAGCATGTTATCATAAAGATTTACTATATTTTACCTAAGCAAGAGCCTGATTGTGTTACAGAAGACAGCACAATGCTGCTGGCTAATCACACACAAATGGCATAAACGCTCTTTAATCGTTCCATATCAGGAATTCACCCACAAAGAACGCTCTTTATATTTACCATCATAATATAAACAAACACCAGAAAAGTAACTTTTTATGCTTTTGTTTACATAACAATGGTCAAAAATATGACAATAACATACTGTTTATGCGATATTCTTATCTGTATACGGACAAAGTCTGTCTACATTTTGTTGTTCTTTCTGTTTGTGGCGGTTTTTGACGGGTGGAAATATTTTCACAGGATACCCACCACCAAGGCAAACCGTACCTTTAATCGGCGATAATTTTTCGCTGAGAGTTGCGTCTTGGGTTACCACTAGAAACAGAACTCATTTCTTACGATTTGATTGGTGGACTAAATAAAATTCCGGGTAAATTCGCCCCATGGATATTCGACTTTGTTTGCGAACTTTTAAAAGTATCACTACACCCAGTGATGCGGGAAACGACACTTCCCTCGACGGATAGATATTGTTGCTACCAAGCGAATCAAAGGGCATTGACCAATCAAATGCACGCATTTTAGTCAAAGCGAAAGTAGTTGTAATTATATATCAATACATGTGCTATTGTTCTACATGTACATATCTATTGTTCTATTGTTCTACATGTACATATCTATTGTTCTATTGTTCTACATGTACATATCTATTGTTCTATTGTTCTACATGTACATATCTATTGTTCTACATGTACATATCTATTGTTCTATTGTTCTACATGTACATATCTATTGTTCTATTGTTCTACATGTACATATCTATTGTTCTATTGTTCTACATGTACATATCTATTGTTCTATTGTTCTACATGTACATATCTATTGTTCTATTGTTCTACATGTACATATTTTACCACGAAGTTGTCTTTGGTTTGTGTTAAAATGATATGTCACACGTGATGCATCATTATATGTGTCACAGTGCATTATTATATGTGTCACATGTGGTGTATCCTTATGTACCACAGTGTATCATTGTATGTGTCACAGTGTGTCATTGTATGTGCCACAGTGCATCCTTATATGTGTCACAGTGTATACTTAAATGTGTCACATGTGATGCACAATTATATGTGTCATAGTGCATGCTTATATTTGCCGTATGCGGTGCATCCAGCGAAATATTGTCGCCGATTAAACAGCAAAATAGTACATTAATTTAGTTGGGGATAAAGGAATGTATTACATAACTATTTCACAATTATTATTAGCATTTATCCAGCTTCGTGCCAATACTAATATGACATGGCAGTGGTCACGAGAGCATAGAATGCACCTTTGTAGTGATTGTTTACTTTTCGAGTTTGTCACCGGAGACCGCAAATTCGGTGGGGAAGTTTGGGAACACCGCTTCGGAATTGCTATCGAATCAGATTGTCTTTATGACAATAGATGTTCTAGAATCGTGAAATAAGTGAAATTTACACCAGCAAGTAGTTTAATAGTTTACGGGTGTGGTGTCTTGCTTTTGTGCAGTTGGAAACAGAGATCGAATTGTGTGTGTTCATCTCGAACTTCCGGTCGGTCGCCCAATTTATTCTCGACCCAATTTCTCATTTCGGTTAAAAGAGCAGCTGGGGTCCAGACACACATATAACTTGGGTAGTTTTACTATTTTGGTGTTTTTAATATAGTTTCTTTAAAAAAAACCTTGTTTAATCACCAACTAATATGCGGATTGTCGTAATTATAAGCAATCAACGTCGTTTTCGATGCATCTGTATGCGTATAGAAGTGTCGGATGCCGAACTACATACTTGGTATAGTTTCGTTTCGCGAAATTATACAGTATGTAATTCGGCATCCGACACTTCAATACACCGACAGATCGAAAACGACGTTGATTGCATATATAAAGTGTTCTTCCGTTTTAATTTCTTTGCTTCACTTTTTTTTTTTTTACAACATGCGCATCTCATAAGGGATTTTGGCTGTACGTGTCAAACCTCTATCCACGACTTACGAGTTTTCCACTCTTAAGCTTACTGAATCGCGAGTTCATACAGAATGTAGTAATGTGGAATAAGTATGGTTCCATTTCATATTTATACCAAAGTTCCACGCAGAGTTCAGTCCCCTGCTATGCAGTACTTACGCTGCCAGCACCTACGCGTGCATATAATGTGAAGAAATCACTCATTTATTTATTTGAGACTTTTGTAGCTTACAATTAATTCTGCATTATTCTGAGAAACTGAACTGTCCATATTCATTTGAAAATTGTCTAGATCAAGCCGGAATGATTTGTAACTGACAACACACTTAGCGATGGGACTGAACTCTGTTTTGCAGCTTGAATTACACGCCCGTAACAAAGTTATGGAAGTATATTGGAATCAGCTTGTCGGGACGTCTGTCCATCCGTCCGTGGACATGCAATAATTTGTCCGAGCTTTTATTCCTACATTGTTCAGTCATTTTTTTAAAACTGATGTGTAGCATCATGGGAATCTGAGCACATACGATTATGAGGTACGTCCGGCTTTTTGTAGTGGAGTTACCCCCCTTTTTCTGGTATTCCTTATGTTTTTGACGAAAAACAAATATGTTGATATGGCTGCCCTTAATGTATAGGCTAATGTCACTGCGGGGTATCCTTAGTCCCAATGGGACAGTCGCACCTCTAGTTGTCTTTGAAACAACATATCCTCCAATGACACGGGGAGGGGGCGATGTGTTCCATGATTATCGCAACTAACTCGATCAGAGCCTACATAGAATCTTAGAACACCGATCACGAAAGAAGAACGAAGAGACGACGTATTTTGTGTTTGTTTCATTTTAAAGGCCCACTTAATTTTCGAATCTTCAGATCACATTATATACAACATATTCCATGTTATATACTATTTGAAAGGAGAAGCTCCAAAACAGTGTATTATCAACTGATCTGGTCGAATAAACTGGGAATATGCATTTTTTTGTCGAGGTACCGATGTGTGTTCTGAGCTTAATTTTGATCATGACTGTAAAGTAAATTCTATTATTTTCAATGGGAGTATAATAACTCTATCCCTTAGTTTAAATTCTGATGCATTCTGGGTTGACAACGGGGGAGTCTTGGAATGAATCTGAGAATCGCTATCACTTGGTGTACACTCCTATAGGCCACAGCTGTTCCGTATTCTCTGTAATATGTATATTTTTGGTTCCTCCTCCAAATGGTATATAATATGGAATATGTTGTGTATAATGTTATCTGGGCATTCGAAAATTAAGTAGGCATTTAAAGTATATTTAGATTTTCCAAAGTTAAAGAACACAACAATATGCCACCACGACGAGATAAACAGTACAGGCGCGAAAGCACCTCGACCGGACTTCGCAGAAAACAAACTACGAACTAATCGCACTTTTTATCCACACGTCCCTTATTCATATTGATTTTATTTTAATTTTGTCTGGTATAAAACATAGAAGATATCTACACTTTTTGGTTTACCATATCCAACCAAAAAGCGTAGATGAATTTCCACGAGTGGCTCTGTCATCACGAATGAGATAATTACCAATCCAACCAAAAGTGTGGATGTTCTGTTTATTATATACTCCGCCCAGTTGTATACATATTTATTATATGCTACGCTATCAAATGGTAGTGTTTTTGCATCAGATAAAAACCGTTATCCGTCTAGTGAGATTAATATTATCCATCATGACCTGGGGTGTGGGATGGAAAAATCTCACCGAGAGGCTTGCCGAGTGTCCGGACCAAATATCTGGCCCCGAGGGTGAGATTTTTCCATCCCACACCCCAGGTCACGATGGATCATTTTTCTCCCAACCCAAGAGTCTCATTCCGATTTTTTGTTTTATACCAATCTTTGGCACATTCCAGTAGCTTCGTAATGGTATATCTGGGGAGAAATCTGATGCGATATTCGTGATTAACTGGAATGATTTCGGTATATACCAAAGGTATATACTGTAAAAACAAAGCGCGTTACCCGTGCGCACAGGGTTAATACGTTAGAGTGAAATCGACACGGTCTTGTGAAAACGACATGGATACGTCACATCGTTGCACCTGCATAAATTCCGAGAAACGCGCGTATTGTATTAGCGTCCACGAATTCGTCCGTATTTATTTACTTGAAACGTGAAGCGTAACTGGTTGGTCGCCATTGTTTTGATCTGTTTTAGTTCACACAAAACATGATGACGGATTGTTAAATTAGTTCCGGCTCTTAATTAAATAGGTAAAGCAGTCACGTGGGTGGTGTGAGATAGATGGTCACGTGTTATGTGAGACTAATATTATCCATCATGACCTGGGGTGTGGGATGGAAAAATCTCACCCGAGGGGCCAGATATTTGGGCCGGACACGAGGCTTGCCGAGTGTCCGGACCAAATATCTGGCCCGAGGGTGAGATTTTTCTATCCCATACCCCAGGTCATGATGGATTATTTTTCTCCCAATCCAAGATCCTCATTCCGATTTTTTGTTTTATACCAATCTTTGCCACATTCCAGTAGCTTCGTAACGGTATATCAGGGGAGAAATCTGATGCGATATTCGTGATTATCTGTAAAAACAAAGCGCGTTACGCGTGCACGCAGGGTTAATACGTTAGAGTGAAATCGACACGGTCTTGTGGAAACGACATGGATACGTCACATCGTTGCACCTGCATAAATTCCGAGAAACGGAAATGACCATATCGATACCATTAGAAAAGGAAACATGTGAATATATGACAGACAAATGTTAGTTTGAGCGTTCGACGATTTATTGTAACGATGACAACTGTTCGAATGTGGAATTATTTCGTTCGTCATTTGTGAAGCGGCTATTGTTTACCTGTTACGAAATGTGCCAGTTTCGCTTGGGGTCTTCCATTTGATGGAATATGTTCGCAAATTAGTCGTTTATATTGCATGTTATATATGCAACTCTGTACGTGTCTGCAAGTGTGGTTATGTTGAAGGGTTTTCGTTATTAACAGTTGAGGTTTATCTCCATTTGTATTAGCGTCCACGAATTCGTCCGTATTTATTTACTTGAAACGTGAAGCGTAACTGGTTGGTCGCCATTGTTTTGATCTGTTTTAGTTCACACAAAACATGATGACGGATTGTTAAATTAGTTCCGGCTCTTAATTAAATAGGTAAAGCAGTCACGTGGGTGGTGTGAGATAGATGGTCACGTGTTATGTGAGACAGGGAAATCTCACCCAGATATATCTCGCACTGGCTGCCTGTGCTAAAGTGTGTAGGGGTGGGAGAATAATATTATCCATCATGACCTGGGGTGTGGGATGGAAAAATCTCACCCGAGGGGCCAGATATTTGGGCCGGACACGAGGCTTGCCGAGTGTCCGGACCAAATATCTGGCCCCGAGGGTGAGATTTTCCATCACACACCCCAGGTCATGATGGATCATTTTTCTCCCAACCCAAGAGCCACATTCCGATGTTTTGTTTTATACCAATCTTTGGCACATTCCAGTAGCTTCGTAACGGTATATCTGGGGAGAAATCTAATGCGACATTCGTGATTAACTGGGATGATGTCAGTATATACCAAAGGTATATACTCTATAAACAAAGCGCGTTACCAGTGCGCGCAGGGTTAATACGTTAGAGTGAAATCGACACGGTCTTGTGAAAACGACATGGATACGTCACATCGTTGCACCTGCATAAATTCCGAGAAACGCGCGTATTGATATGAAGTATATACAACTGGACTAATCGTGTTTGTCATCGGAAATGACAATATCGATACCATTTAGAAAAGGAAACATGTGAATATATGACAGACAAATGTTAGTTAGACGCGTTCGACGATTTATTGAAACGATGACAACTGTTCGAATGTGGAATTATTTCGTTCGTCATTTGTGAAGCGGCTATTGTTTACCTGTTACGAAATGTGCCAGTGGTACCAGTTTTGCTTGGGGTCTTCCGTTTTATGGAATATGTTCACAAATTAGTCGTTTATATTTCATGTTATATATGCAACTCTGTGTCTGCAAGTGAGGTTATGTTGAAGGTTTTTCGTGATTAACAGTTGAGGCTTATCACCATTTGTATTAGCGTCCACGAATTCGTCCGTATTTATTTACTTGAAACTTGAAGCGTAACTGGTTGGTCGCCATTGTTTTTATCTGTTTTAATTCACACAAAACATGATGACGGATAGTTAAATTAGTTCCGGCTCTTAATTAAATAGGTAAAGCAGTCACGTGGGTGGTGTGAGATATATGGTCACGTGTTATGTGAGACAGGGAAATCTCACCCAGCTATCTCACACTGGCTGCCTGTGCTAAAGTGTGTAGGGGTGGGAGAAAGGGAAATCTCACCCAGCTATCTCACACTATAGCTGCCTGTGCTAAAGTGTGTAGGGGTGGGAGAAATATAGAATACACACGTATTGTTTCTGAATACCAAATTTACACAATGAGTGGGATTGATGATTTACCACACGAGCTTTAGCGAGTGTGGTAAATCATCAATCACACGAGTGGTGTAACTTTGGTATTCAGAAACACTACGTGTGTATTTTGTTTATACCATGACCGGTACAGGAGGAAAAAAATGCTATGAAATCGAAATAAATCCACTTAGATTAAGACGATTATGTCCCACCATTCACAATCTTCCCCGTTGTGTTCCCCACACTTGACGTACATCGACGTACACTATCACAGCTGACCAGGCGTATTGATACGTTGAATTAGGTCAACACTCAATCGTACGAATATGGCATCAGTGTATAGCCAATTCACAATAAACTGTAATGAAACCGCCATAAATAAACAACATGAATATATTTGGGAATACGAATTTAATGAATATAAATATAACATATTGCGGGAACTTTTTTTCCCCGCCGGACAGTCAACAGGGAACCACGAAAGTCATTTTGAAATCCACCGTTTGTTGTTCGAGTTTGTTTATTTCTTAAATATATGTTCAATTTGTTGATCTGGATGTGATTTCCACGGAATAAACTGTTTGTTTTTATCGCATTAGTGAGTATACTATTCAATTGAATTGAAAATATCAAATTGTTTTCATCGCGAGGCGCTACGTTTTAAAAATAGAGTCATTTTGATCGAGATCACGGAAGGTTAACGAAAGGTCAACTCGGATGTAGTTCTACTATGGGTATAAACTTTAACCATTGAAATGCCATTCAAACGTGTTACCCACAGTAGAAACGTGTTACTCGCGGTCGGACTCCTGTTCACACACAGTACGGCGTACAACACAAATATATTATACTAGAAGGTGACCCGACTTCGTCCGGGCTTTGACCATGAATTGACCATTTTGAACGTCAAGGTCAGGTGGGGTGACGATTTGACCCGTCCAAAACACTGCCCGGACAAAAGTACCCGACAAAAGTACCCGTCGAAATCCATCCGGTTTTACCCGATTTGACCTCGAATTGATCATTTTGAAGGTCAAGGTTAGGTCGGGGTCACGACTCGACCCGCCCAATACATTCAGCGGACAAAAGTAACCCTATACGTATCAAATTTCGTCCAAATCCCATCAAAATTCGCGATTTGACCTTGAATTGACCCGATTTCAAGGTCACGTCGCACGGGCAAATTAATAGGCCCATGTCACTCCCCGGCCGAAAACACTCCCACATTCCAAGTTTCATCGAAATCGGCTCGGTCGTTTTCGAGTCCATCGATTACAGACAGACACACAGACAGACAGACAGATCTTCCAAAATATATAATAGACTAGCTGATGTGCCCGACGTTGTCCGGGCTATTCAAAAACCAAATTTCAAGTCGATAGCTCTACCCAGCCCGACGTTGTCCGGGCTATTCAAAAACCAAATTTCAAGTCGATAGCTCCACCCGTTTCCGAGATCTGGTCTGCGCATGCGCGAAGCTGGCGTCGCACGGGCTCGGCGACCAGATAAAATTCGTATCCGGGGCAAGATACATTCACATAGCAAATTTCAAGTCGATAGCTCCACCCGTTTCCGAGATCTCGTCTGCGCATGCGCGAAGCTGGCGTCGCACGGGCTCGGCGACCCGATAAAATTCGTATCCGGGGCAAGTTACATTCACATAGCAAATTTCAAGTCGATAGCTCCATCCGTTTCCGATATCTCGTCTGCGCATGCGCGAAGCGGTCGCCACACGGGCTCGCCAATACGACAACGACGACCGCCTGGTCAAACTACACAAACGTACCAAGTTTCGTCCCGATCGGTCGAGAATCGTAGATTTGTATCAATGACAGACAAACATACAGACAGACAGACAAACAGAGGTCTTCAAAATATATATGAGACTAGCCGATGAGCCCGACGTTGTCCGGGCTATTCAAAAACCAAATTTCAAGTCGATAGCTCCACCCGTTTCCGAGATCTGGTCTGCGCATGCGCGAAGCGTGCGTCGCATGGGCTCGGCGACCCGATAAAATTCGTATTCGGGGCAAGATACATTCACATACCAAATTTCAAGTCGATATCTCCACCCGTTTCCGAGATCTGGTCTGCGCATGCGCGAAGCTTGCGTCGCACGGGCTCGGCGACCCGATAAAATTTCGTATCCGGGGCAAGATACATTCACATAGCAAATTTCAAGTCGATAGCTCCACCCGTTTCCGAGATCTCGTCTGCGCATGCGCTGCACGGGCGTCGCACGGGCTCGCAAGTACGACAAGGACGACCGCCTGGTCAAACTACACACACGTACCAAGTTTCGTCCCGATCGGTCGAGAATAGTAGATTTGTATAAATGACAGACAGACAAACATACAGACATACAAACAGAGGTCTTCAAAATATATATGAGACTAGCAGGTTAGCCCGCCACTTGTGGCATTCGTCCCATGGCTTTGTTTCAGAAACATGACATTTTTGTAATTATTTTGTTTTTATTTATTTTTGTTTTTTATTTTTGAATATGAATTTAATGTTTTTTAAATTTAATATATTTTGTTTCTGAATTGTTTTTTTATTGTAAATTGTTTTAATTATTTTTTTTTTTTCTGGCGGAAAACTTTACCCGTAGAAATCCCCCCTTCCTAGGAACGACAGACAACGCATTCTTTGTTTCGTGAAATCTCTCTACGATAACATTGCATTGAATTTAAAACAAACGCTTCCCGTCGGGAAATCTGTCTGCATAATATTTTGAGTCTGCCGTACCCGTCGTAATGTCGTGAAATCTCTCTGCATAATAGATAACATTGCATTGAATCTGTTGTTGGCATTCAGGGCTTCGGGTCGTTGTTGTTGGCATCACGGCTCCCCGAAAACTCTCACATTGCCGAAAACGTGTATTTAGTAATATCGTTGTTGTTGTTGATATTTACGGCTTTGGGGGCTATTTTCTTATTTAGCAAGTTTGAGCTCAATCGGTTCGAGTCTATAAAGGACACACTCATATATATGACACTTCCCGTAGGTAGCAAGTTTGAGCTCAATCGGCATTCCCTGGAATTTCCCGTAGATTGGCAGATTCCAGTAGCTTTATAACGGTATATCTGGGGAGAAATCTGATGCTATATTCGTGATTATCTGGGATGATTTCGGTATATACCGAATATACTGTAAAAACAAAGCGCGCCATCCGTGCTCGCAGGGAATAAATTTCGAGCGATAACGTTTGCGTAAATACGAAATTGTGAGTGTTGGTTTGTAACCGGGATTTCTGAGAAGCATTATGCCTATAACTACCCCCCCCCTAAGCCCTGACCTAAGTGTCATACATACTATAACAATGATGTTGTAAGAGTTCCAATAAATCTCCCCGCATAGGCAAGCACTCAATGTTCCCGTATAACTCTGCAGATGCCAATAACGTTGAATGGGAAACAGACGCTCTTTATAGAGATGCGTCAAAAACAAACGCACATTAAATAATCACTTGATTAACCCACGCCGTGCCTTTGCGGTGATTTGAGATTGGAGAACGGGTGCTCTGAGCTTCTCTAAACAGCGACCACGGTCGTGTCGGTGGGATTTGACACTTACATAGGAAGTTTGAGCTCAATCTGTACACGCGTTTTGGATTCTATGAAGTACACACACACGGAAGTCTCAAAATATATAGTATAGACTAGCCGATGAGCCCGACGTTGTCCGGGCTATTCAAAAACCAAATTTCAATTCGATAGCTCTAGCCAGCCCGACGTTGTCCGGGCTATTCAAAAACCAAATTTCAAGTCGATAGCTCTACCCGTTTCCGAGATCTGGTCTACGCATGCGCGAAGCTGGCGTCGCACGCGCTCTGCGGCCCGATAAAATTCGTATCCGGGGCAAGATACATTCACATACCAAATTTCAAGTCGATAGCTCCACCCGTTTCCGAGATCTCGTCTGCGCATGCGCGAAGCGGGCGCCGCACGGGCTCGCCAATACGACGTTGACGATCGCCTGGTCAAACTACACACACGTACCAAGTTTCGTCCCGATCGGTCGAGAATCGTAGATTTGTATTAATGACAGACATACAGACAGACAGACAAACAGAGGTCTTCAAAATATATATGAGATAGCATGTTTGTACACAGTACAATATGGAGTCATGGTATAAAACGATATCTCACTCGCACCCATCTGCGCTAAAATTAAAAGTGATTCGGCACTATTTGAGTTTACATCGCTTCGTCACATTGAACTTTAGAGTTAACAAAAATTGTAATATGTGATCAAATTTTTTGTGTGTGTTAAACATACTACGATGTTAGCCCCTTTATCCCTCAACTAATCTGTCTGGAAATGGAACTATTTTTACCATGGCTGTGCTTGGGTATACAAATTTGCACTTTTTACTCTTCTTTCGAGTTGAGCCGGAGCATATAATAAACAGATCATCTACAATTTTTGGTTGTATATGGTAATTATCTCAATCACATCTACACTTTTTGGTTGTATATGCTAATTATCTCAATCACTCGTCGAAATTCATTTTTTTTCAACAGTTTTACGGGCTATTTTAAAATAAAAACTCGATCTTGCGGAAACGTTCGGGGCGCAGCTAGATGGAGAACCCTATCTTGTTAGCACTATCTATCGAGGAGAAAGTTTGTAGGAACGAACCACTTTGTTATGCGGGTATAAACATATCATATATCAAATCTTCAGTTGTGTCCGTGTTCTAGCACAGAAATTGGTATTTGTAATCTTGAAATCGGGTTTGATAAAATAAATAGTGAAAATTTGTCAAAGTTGAGCTACAGTATAATTGACACCCTCATGCTATCGAAACTCGCCAAGCATAGTCAAAGGTCACACATGTGCGTTCAAAAATAGAACATGGAAAATCCAAGGTTGTGTAGCTATTTTCTATTGAGTAACAAATTCGTATGTATTGATATACTAGCTGGGGTACTCGGTGTTGCTCGGGTAAAGCATGAATAGATTATCAGTGCCCATTCATATGGGCGGCCATTCGGTCGGACATTACATGAAATACAAGTTAATGGTGGTTTGTGAAAACAATTACAATCTATTTCAAACCAATAATCTCCATTTTCAAACCAATAGTCGTTCTTTGATTCAATAAGAGACAATTCCGTTTTAATAGATATAGATTCAAACCAATAGCAATAAATTTCAAACCAATTGTCTCCATTTTCAAACCAATAGTCGTTCTTGGAGTCAATAAGAGACAATTCCGTTTTAATAGATATACTTTCTTAATCAATAGCAATAAATTTCAAACCAATTGTCTCCATTTTCAAACCAATAGTCGTTCTTGAATTCAATAAGAGACAATTCCGTTTTAATAGATATACTTTCTTAATCAATAGTCGTTCTTGTATTCAATAAGAGACAAATCTACTATTTCCGGTCAAACCAATGAATAAGAATTGAAGATTATTAACAACCATTTACAAACCAATGATCAATTCTCGAAACTAATAACTACCGTAACAAACCTATAATCAATTATCGAACTAACGCTAGAGGTCTCTGTCGGCCATGTTTATTTATATATATCTGACGTCTCAACAGACATGGGAATTCCCAATGTGATGTTGGCAAAATGTCTGATCATGCCACACTACTGTGCCAACGACCTTGGCCTTGATATAGCGTGTCACACTACTGTGCCAAATTTCAAACATGCAAGATAGAGTTTCTCCCCTTGGTACGGTATGATGACCGAAAGCCCGTCTATCACTGATCTGTATGTTTGTTTTCAATGTTTGTGCGTTTGAAGCATGGTATATGAAGGTGTATTTGGTAAACCTGCTTGCAAACATTAAATATAATATGCGACGTGTATGTTGTGCTAATGCAATAGAATCAAAATATGTTAAAGAGCGTATGTGTATTTAAAATTAGACTCAGTGGACTACACAACTGACACTTATAATAAAGAGCGTTTTGTTCCATGGCGTGGGAACTTGTAGTTAGATGCAGTTTGATGAAACAATAAATTATAATCTTCTTTCAATTTGTATATTAAAGTCACACTGATCAGTGTTACACATTTCAGAGAATCAATTAGATTATATAGCGTAATTGAACATCCTACTTGTCGTGTAGATTTGAACTGTTAATTGTTGTTGAACTAGGATAGTGAACCATATAGCTAGGGAACCCTGGGAAGGCTAACATTAGGCTCTTATTTTGACGCTAGCTAGAGAATAGAAAATTCAAACAAACAAAACCTCTGTATTTATATAGTTATACAATAAACCATTTTTAATCATTGGTGAGTGTGTTTTTGTCCAGCCTTGAAAGCCCTTTATTGTAACAATCAGTTGTTTAGTTTACATAGCACGCACTTACTTACATGTATATGTCCCACTGATTGAACGCTCTTTATTTTAAGTAAGCCATTGAATAAAGAGCGTTCATTATCTAACTGATTGTATTACATGATATCGCCAGCCCTTGTATTTCTTTAAAGCCTATCACTATAATAAATAAAAGGGCTGGTGA
This sequence comes from Siphonodentalium dalli, assembly GCA_032622095.1. Classification (NCBI taxonomy): domain Eukaryota; kingdom Metazoa; phylum Mollusca; class Scaphopoda; order Gadilida; family Siphonodentaliidae; genus Siphonodentalium; species Siphonodentalium dalli. The sequence goes on along the minus strand of CP136063.1, from coordinate 190,442,121 downwards.
TAGCATATGTAATTTAATGAGTTAGAGAATGGTAGCTCTTTATTCAATGCACTCTAGTTTATTAATTACTTTTAAATGCATTATTAAATATAGGCCTATCGGAATAAAATAACAAAAAAGGCTTATGATTCACAAAGAAATTATACAACAGTAAACGCTCTTTATTGCAGATATCATTGTTGATTGTGGCATACACATAAATATATGTGCTAGCTAGTGCTGGATCGCTCTTTAAGTAAATATGACGAGATTTACTAAAAAAAAAAATAGCACGAAATAGGTGTATATTCCACAAAGAAAATTGATAGAAAGATATTTCGTTCTTTATCATGCAAAAACAAAAATGCCAACATCTGCCAACATCAATATTTATTTCAATAATTAATATCAAGTTAACTCAATACTAGTTAATCAGTAGCCTAATTGTTCGATTTGGATAACAACCGTGACATTCTATATTCAAATATAAATTAGATAAAACGAATACGAATGCTGAGCATTTTTATTTCAACTGAAGCTGTTGCTATCGTCGCTATATATCTATTAATATATAGCTCCATACTGAGCCGTTCGTATCGCGTTCACGAGCGCATTCAGCAATGATCAAATGAGAGCAGGAGGTGAAGGTTGACATTCTACATCAAGTTTGAAAATGGAGACCATTGGTTTGAAATAGGTCTATTGATTAAGAAAATATGGCTATTGAAACGGAATGTACGTTTATTGAATATGGGATAGCTGTACTAATTGTCTGTTATTAGATATTAGTTGAACAATGAATACTATTAAATTAAAATAGATAATTAATTCTGCATCGGTCAACATTGATTATGAATCTATATCTATTAAAACGGAATTGTCTCTTATTGAATCCAAGATCGACTATTGGTTTGGAAATGGAGACTATTGGTTATCACAAACCACCATTAACTTATATTTCATGTAATTTCTGACCGAATGGCCGCCCATACATTCAAGTAATTTAAACTAATTATTAGTAAGGTCCTGAGGTAACCATCATGCATGTATGATACTCTCCGGTAAAGTTATCTATATCTTTTAAGTTGATAATAAACGCTCTTTATTGCGAATTAAACTACGCCATCTGGGGTCAACAGCTACTATCCCATGACATTCACCGTGTCAAATTACATATGTGTGCCAATTTTCCCCACATATGTTCTGAGCTGATAATAAACGCCCTGCGTTGGTCATATATGTTAATATAATTTATTAGTATCCCCTTTAAGTCATCTGAGGTCAAATGCGCTATCCCATGATATCCCACTGGCCAATTGACCCATGTGTACCAGTTTTCCTACATATCGTCTAAGCTGACACCGAACGCTCTTTATTTCTCACATATGATATTATTTTTCAAGTTCCCCTTCAGGGTCAACAACACTTATCCAATAATACCCACAGTCATAGGTAAATCACCCATGTATATCAATTTCCAGCGTCCATGGTCCAACCATTTTGGGTAATGATTAATTATTTAATTAGAATGGTTTATTAGTGCCCCTTTAGGTCGCTTGGTGTAAGTGGCACCTATCACATGGCACTAATCGGGTCAATTTTCTCGTGTGAATCAATTTTCAACGACCATATTCCATCCATTTTGGGTATATAATGAATTATTTAGTTCAATGTATTATTAGTGCCCATTTACGACGTCTGGTGTCAACGGCACCTATCACATTACACTTCCCGGGTTAATTGGCCCATGTGTATAAATTGTCAGCTCCGATAGTCCAGCCCATGGCGGGGAAGACAAACAAACAAACACAATTCATTTTTATTAAAAAAAAGATTAGGATGTTTTTGTTAGATTTTCTTTGACTGCAAAGTAAGCGACATCTCCCTTTCATGTGGGCACCATTTGATTGCACAAAACAATTCTCAGTTCTAACTACACATTCCAGCACAGATCAAAGACCGTGGGTTACATCGGATACTGTACCATATGGGGTGGCAACGTCACTAGTTGCCTGTGTTTGGGATCGGCGCTGTTGTAGGCTGTTGTGTACATAGTGTTGCCCGCAGCCATATCTCCATACGGAGTGATCCGTCTTCCATGCCTTGTCTACTTGGTCTGATGGCACCTATGGTGACTGATACGGAGAGCTTAAACCGTGTTATGGCCGGACTGATACTAAAGGCTATACCTTCATATACACCGACGGGCATACGCACGGACGGAACCCATTTATATATCACATGCCAAACATTTCTGCAGAGGACATATAGAGGATCTACAACGAGTCCCGAGTTTATAGCGGAATTTACAAAACGAGTCCAGTAAATTAGGTCTGGAACGAGCCTTTGGCGAGGTCCAGACCTAATTTACTGAACGAGTTTTGTAAATTCCGCTATAAACTCGGGACGAGCTATAGATTTTATTTATTGCATGATCCAAAACCTCGACAAAACATACTTAAATCAACAAATGGGACGAGAAACTAACATCGGCTTCTATAAGGCATGAGATGACGTTTCACGTAACTATGCGTTGTTTGCCCGCGTAAAAAATAGTCCCAGATAAATCAAGACTCTTTGGCGTATTTAGTTGCGTATATTTAATGACATAACTTTCAAACTCTTCATTTATCATAGTTTGTTGGAATCTTATATTGGAAGCGATATTATTTTGAGACGTAGCGTACCGAATGTAAACATACGACAAACCGGAAGTCAAAGGTCACCTGACACTATTTCCTGTTATTAAACGAACGTTTAATATCACAATTTATAGAATGGGTTCATGGAATGGAATAAAGGTAGGATCATGTAATGTAATAAATAGTATTATTCTCTGTGACTTTTAATCTGTTCTTTACTATACTCGTTCTCTTAGGAAATGTTCATAAAGTAAGTTCAACAAGCGGCCATATGTCGTTTGTTGAAAATTATTATGTGAACATTCACACCAATGGATATGAATAATTCAGCACTTGTATTATCTTTTCGTCTGACTGTCGTCTGCTAAGTTATCCTGAACACCCCACAATGAATAATAGACCATTCCAATGTATACTTTTGTTACTGATGGGAGAATCAATTTAGTGAAGATAAGGATTGATTCTAACACGTGTCGACGCTGGTACCGACACTGCTGTAGTGCAGCTCCCAGCCGTATCTCCGCACAGAGTAATCCGTCTTCCATGTTATGTCCACTTGGTCTGATGGCACAATGAAACATTGAGGTGTGTAACCGCACAATTTCTTGATGACCGTACCTGTAAGTTCCGAAAAAGTCACATTTGAAGTGTTTAAATTAAACCTTTTTTTCAAATGTATTAGTCTGTTAGCGTTTGTTAAGGAATGAAAGCAAGTAAATGTTTTCCCTACACAAATGACCAACACATCGACCGTTATATACTTTCGACGACGCGAAATGTTGTCTATGTACACACAATGATGTGACGACGGATGGGGGACCAGTGTTTTGTGTGAAATATCTTGTTTACAGATCAAAAGGCGCATGCCCTACATTAGGCAAATGTTTGGACTGAAACACTTAACTTGATCATTTTCGTCTGGTTCAAGGGGGGGGGGTGTCAGTTGAAAATCCTAAGTTAACATTCCCAAAGGAAACTCACTTATATATAGTCATTCACGTATATGTGTACATATATATATAGTATAGCAACAACCAGGTGGTTGTTTATACCTAAGGCGCAGGTGAATGACGTCATTTTTTTTTTCTATATCCATCAGTGATTTTTCAAAGATCGCGGGTATGGATTTTGGATAAATTTTCACGTGACTTCCGGTTTGCAAAAATTGTGGAATTGGGAATGAAGCATCGCGATAAAAATGAAAGTAACTACCTCACAACTTACGAAGAATTCACATTTGATTGAGGTCTATTAATTTCATTTAGACCAATTTCATTGGTTAGTTTAATGAAATCGAAAGATAAAGAAGTCATGACGAGAATCCAGACAATATTTTACAATCCACGACACGTCTTGTCAAGTTGGCATGTCGTCTCCGTCGTGACCACTGCATGGTGTAACATAACTAATCTTAGCCTTATGTCGCCGAAAAAAGGCAAATTTGAGGTACACCATGTGTGGTTGCTCCCACTACGTGTCACGTACGATTCATATTAGCAACCACCAGATGGTTGTTTATACCTTAGGCGCAGGTGAATGACGTCATATATTTTTTTCTAAATCCATCAGTGATTTTTGAAAGATCGCGGGTATGGATTTTGGAGAAATTGCCACGTGATTTCCGGTTAGCAACAGTGTGGAGATTGCAAAAACGCGGAATCGGGAAAGAAGCATCGCGATGAAAATGAAAGTAGCTACTTCACAACTTTAGGACTATTAATTTAATTTAGACCAATTTCGTTGGTTAGGTTAATGAAAAATGAAGACGTCATGACACGGTTTCTGCCAGAATCCAGACAAGATTGCACTGCCACCACCCGTCTTGTCAGCTCCGTCGTGACCACTGCATTGTGTTACACAAATTATTCTCAGCGTTATGTCGCCGATTAAAGGCAATTATGAGGCACAGCGTGTGTGGTTGCTGCACTACGTGTCACCTACGATTCATATTAGTTACACGAGACAGGTTTAGGGTATACGTACATACACTCGCAAGTGTACTGTTTGCATTTCGACGTAGAGAACAATATGATGACATCAGCTTACGAAGAGTTGTTTGTTTATTAGGGTTTATCGTCGTTCTAGCCGCTAGGCCACACACGACGTTGTCAATTTTACGGGTGGAGGAAAGACCACGCAGAGGCTTAATTTCACCGGGAAATTGTTCTACACCGACCCCCGGAAAGCAACTGACAAACTTGCCAAGATACACGATTCCGGCCACCCTCCCTATGACGGGGTTCGAACCAGCTTCGTCAGCGCTGGACGGCCTGTGACGGCGTAAATTACCTGGCACTCTACCGACTGGACCACCGGGGGCCCCTACGACGAGTTGTGCTAAAGATTACTGCGGCTATAAACCGAACAAGACATCCTTTATATTAATTAGAAATCACCATAAAACGACATGAGATACAGCACTGGACCAATGTATAATCTAGTTCGAAAAATATGCGATAAATATTATGATATTGCAAAAAAAATTACTTGGATTTTGAAAAAAAGTTTCACATATAATCGGCGATAACCTGTGAAGCTATTGACCATCAACATGGCTAAGAAATTACCCAAAGACCTAGCAAAACGATTTTAATGATGGAATGCGAATAGTATGTCTGCGAAAATGTGCTGTGCACAGAGCGTAAACTTATCACCCCCCCCCCCCCCCCCCCGAAATATAATTTTCTCAACAACAAAAAAACGAATTGTATAGTTTACACTTAGAATGCCGCATGTCAAGTTTTCTTTAGGGGCATTAAATTGACACAGTGTAGAGAATTATGAAGGGGAATTATAATCAAATTGTCCAAACAAAGTTCCAGTGTAAGATGAAAACTTGGAGAGAAAATAGTGAGAACACGGGTCGATAATTAGAAAATTCACAAAACCGCACATGATCACTTTTCTGACAACTACTTCATATATTTTTCAAATTTTATTTGAATTATTCACACTTGCAAACCCGAAGCGAACAAAATAGGTTTCAGTTTCAAAATGCCTATAACTTAATTTATAGCACGGAATAGGACAGATATCCGGTTTAGGAACATGGTATAGTTTGAATTGGGGTTGCATGGAGAATGATGACTTTATTCTGCCACATCGCGTTATTTAGTTTTGTTGTGGTGGTATTTGTTTTTGCTTTTTTTATGAGTGTGTCTTTTATTTATTAATTTTGTTTCCTTGTGTGTTGTTTGTTCTGTTTTGTTTTTATTATTTTTGTTTTTGTTTGTTTTTTGTAATGTATGTTGTTGTTTCTGTCTTTTTCATGTTGCTATTGTGATTGGAGTGTCATGTCTTTTTTTTTTCAAGAAATAAAACAAGAACATTTTAAACAGCAGCGACTCACCTGCAGCAACTGAGAACTTTAAGTAATCATAACCGCAATTCCAGCTGTTGTATTCGATTTCGATCGACATCCTTGTTATGTTGATTTTGATGTGCTGCTGGGCTGTTTGACCATTGATTGACCATGTCTCGTATTCGTAGCTGCAAGAATTGATTAATTATAAATTTACTTTAATTTGACTTTAACTAGCGAGAAAAAAACGAATGTCTTTCTAATTTAATGCGAGTAAATATAATACTTATATATAAACGGAACACTCTGACTGGCTAGTAACTGCGCCGGTTGGTTGGGGTTTAATGTCACATTCAACAGCTAATGTCATATCGTGACATAAGAGGAGGCATAAATTCCTACTTCGGCGATAATTTGTTACTCCTCCAACTTTTAGAAGACTTCCACTTCAGTCAATGATCACTACGTGTGGTGCTATTCTTTACTGTATGCTGAAACATGTCCCAAGTATTAGACTATAAGCATGTGTGTAAACATGTGCCACCATCTCCATCATGCTCACCCGGACACAGTGCGCGCGGTGGTATAGCTACATGCTACATCCATCGCGGTGCATGGCGGATACTACGGCCGGGAACTACATGCGTCGTCTTCGCCTATAGAACTTTTCCCTTGTCACACGCATCTAGTTTCGTTGACAATAGGATCCAAACTGATTACTGAGCTCTCGCAGTGATTATAGAAGACGAGCTCACTCTCCCCCTGTCTCTTAAACTCAACCCATCTCTTCTCGGGAAGATACTCTTAAACGCAAGAAAGTTGTTTCGTCAGCCCAGGGTGAGACAACTATATTCTCTTTCTCAGACTTCAGGTTCATCTCGACCTGCTCCTATCCTAACCCCTCTTCCTTTCTCAACTCCTTCTCATTCTGAGTCTCGTAAAGTTAAAAAAGATGTTAGAAACCACGATAAACCTATTGATCAGTGTAACATATCGGTCAATTGGCCAGATTTGGACTGCGGCAAACAAAATTTCAAACTTCCAAAAGAATTTTTTAAATGTGTAATTATAGTAATGAAACACTCCAGGAATGGGAAAGTGTCCGGAGGTACAGCTTCCATGATATCATGGTGCCACATTTAATGATATGTGTATATATGTCTAAAAGAGTTTCCAAAAATTAAAACTTCCAAAAACTTTGGTTCTCCTCATTGGCTATCACAATATATAGAGAGGACGGCTACGACAAAAAAAGCCGACAAAATAACCGATGTGTATTTGGCGTCCAGGCGAGTATCGAGACTGTTGTCAACTCCGAGGCAGCAATTTCCAAATAAATAGGCTTTGTTTTGTTAATCTACGATCATTTCTATCCTCTCTACCCCAACACAGTCAGCAAAATTTAATAATGAAACAAATCAGTTCTACTATTTCAAACGCAAAAGTTGAGTCTGATCCGCAATCAATCGAAAATTACATTGCTCAGTTGCTGACGAAGTCAATCAAACGTTCACATTCTCCGCCGTCTTGCATGTGTTTCAAGACTTCTTTAGCCAACTTTAAGAACAATGGCTGTCTGGTAGATATCTAGAGAATGATGACTCATATTATTCCGACGATTAATCACTTAAAATATTATGTAATTCATAGATATATATATCCCCCCTCTCTCTCTCTCTCTCTCTCTCTCTCTCTCTCTCTCTCTCTCCCTCTCCCCTTCTCTCTCCCTCTCCCCTTCTCTCTCTCTCTCTCTCTCTCTCTCTCTCTCTCTCTCTCTCTCTCTCTCTCTCTCGCTTTCTCTCTCTTGCGCTCTCTCTCTCACTCTCAGTTTACAAACATTTAAACTCACCAAAATATTATATTTTGTTGTGCAAAATGTAATGTGACTATTATGTTCGTCATCTGCATTAAAAATTCCGTTGAATTCATACACAGAACGATCCGATTGGCACAGCCTCGAATTTTATCCTTCCATGATGGCACAAGTGCCGTATCAACAAACCCATTAACACACGTGTCGTGCTGTGTTAATTACACGCCACTCGTCCTATAATCAGTTCATTAAAAATACAGTCTTACGATGTTTATTTAGGCACGTACATAGGGCTTGCTTTGTCATATGTGATGATGCTTTTAATTTATAGTTTCATGGTTGAGGCGAACGTCATGAACAGCAATAACATTGTACTTCTAGTAACAGGCGTCAATATGGAAACACTTGCCACCCCCCGAACAATGTCACACGACGCAATTCCAACCAATCAACGCCCTAGATTCAAGTTCAACAGCGAGAATGCATGTGTGTGTAAATATAACAATATGGAAACCATCAGTTGTGGTCAAACTATAGCCAACGTGCTGTCCTGTTCAACATAGACTGAAGATATGTTTGTAGATTTGTCATATCAGCAGTTAAAATTTACTCACTTGTCGTATGTTCCTCCTTGTGCTGGGTGCTTGATCATAATCTGGACTGGTGTTGCAACCAGATTGGCCTGTGTCATCGTTACTGTAGAGAGATTAATGGAAATTTTCATTCCTGCATGGTATGTATTGTGTTTGTTTTATACATATTTTAATTCAAATAATTTACTATTGATACATTAATCATACGGGATTGGAGACAAGTTCCAGAAAACGAACCTCAGCACCCCACACAAATATTGGTACATATATAAGTTAGGAGTATTTAGCCTTCGGAATATCGGACCTTCGTAGTATTGGACTTTCGGACTATTGGGCCTTCGGAGTATTAGACATTCGGACTATTGAACCTTCGGAGTTCTAATAATTTGGAATATCGGACCTTAGGAGTATTTAGCCTTCGGAATATCTGACTTCGGACTATTGAACCTTCGGAATAAAGATACGTAACCATTTCAGTAACATCGTTACATGTTACATTATTTAATCTCACGTAGCTGTGGTCTGTATGCATTTTATAAGTTTTACGTTCGTTTTTTGTCAGAACATAGCTTTCTTTATTGAAATAGATGCAAAAAATGACAGGCAAATTTGAGTAGTGTGAAGATTGTTATGTGCTGTCAACTGGAAACATGCCACAGTATTGATTGTTTTGATTGTTTATTAGCAAAGCCAACAGTTAAGTTCGAACATGCAATAACATATATACATACTATACACAAGGCACCCATACCATATAAGTCATAACAATACAAATACATACACAAAAAATTATATTGTAATTCATGATGCAATTTACATTAACGTGATATCCTTCTTAAAGATAGTTTTATAAATATGCTAACTTTTTAAAGAAGGCTCAAATATTCAATTGAGAGCAAACGATGAAATTTATTTCTGTTAGGGTTCTCCCAGTAATATTTGGGAATGTGGATTTCGCGTAAATCTTGTAACTTTTGACATAGGATCATAAAGTGAAATTCGTCGCAAGGGTTGTTTTCACATAAAACACACATTAAATTGTCTGCGGAATTTGTGGTTTCTTTTGTCCATCTATTTTTTTCTACTGGTAATTTATGATTAGATGTTCTGATTTTCAATAGGTAGTTAGACAAATGAGATGGCAAATAAACTAATTAGCTACTCATTTTCATGGACTGCTTTATGGCTCTGTAAAATATGGCACGCGATGAAGTAGAAGCATTCAGGTTGTCAAAGAGGTTGCGCTCATACTGCTTAATCAGTAGAGATTTTATGTTTCTCAACTCTGCTTTGCTCAGCGCTGATTGGTTTGTCCACACATGTTCCATGTGTAGGTCATGTAGAATTCCTTCTACAAAACATACCCAATTCATCTTATTTTGGATGTTTGTATCCCTCTCATTTATATATCTAAGTAAAAGAAATATATTAAGGCGATCGGCTGGGATTTGGTTACAGACAACAGGGCATGTTGCATTTATCTCAGCCAATTTACTATTGCGTAACATGCACTCCAATATACCGAAAATTATGTACTGCATGGTGGCTGTATTCTGAATGGGAATGAGTATAATCTGCTTTAATCAAGATAAATTAATTTCCCTCTTCTGAACTTCAGTTATGTTGTCGTGGATACATCCACTGCACTCGTTAACAAGTTTTTCAGAAGTTCGTGGTACATGAGAATTTGAAAACAGTGAAATTTTAAGTATTGTCATATCATAAAAGTATAGATGGATTTCAATGTGACGTTAATGTGTAAACAAACGTTACAGGGCGCCATTCGCAATAAAACCAATCATGGTGTCAAATGACGCTGGTTGTCAAGAGAGTCGCATATTGTTGTCAAATAATATAGGATGGGTATTATTTACTGAGTGAAGGAGTTGGAGTTGTACGCTTTTGTAATATTTTCATGGATTAAAGCTTATGGCGTCAACGTTTTTATGTGTTCAGTCGTATAGTATTTTTTAGAACTTGAATATGAGCGATTTAGTCTTATGGCAACCACAACCACTGGAAACGCGGCAGCGTTGTGTGTCTATTCAGCATCTACCAATGTTGAGTCACACGTTCAGGTAATATGTTTGTACAGCTATTGGAGTGGTTGTCGTAAATGTATCTCAATATATAGGGACTCGGGTATTGTATATGTACCGGGATATATGCCCCGACGTTTTATATGGAACATGACACTACAATGTATGTTGATTTTGGTCCAGCTCCAATTCTAAATTTAAAATTACAATGTCAGAACAATAGGGATTTGATTCAGGAAGGAGAATTATTTTAAGGGTATCGTACAACTCGATTTATTGCGGAGAGCATGAGGGTGTGTTTACATTGTTGTAGATCTGCATAACTTTATATCTGTATACATATCTGTGTGAAGTCACGTGTCTCAGATTACTGTGATCACAACATGATTACTGATAATGAACGCGCGCTCATCAGTATTCTGATAATTGACAATTCACTATGAGTCGGGTCAGTTTAGGCCAGACAAAAACTTAATCAACTATCAGCAGACCAATGCAGTTTATTCTTACACCAGTTGATAATTGTTCGAAGAAAGAATGAAAGGCGCATGAGAACAAATCACATATGAATACACAATAAACAACAGTGTACATGTACACAAATAAAAATACGGCTACTTCATCTACCAGTACACAGGTTCTCGCTTACATAGTGTGAAATACATGGATTGAAACGACAAAGAAAGATTAAGTGTGCACATTAGCCACGCCCGAGTAACAATTAAACAAATCAGATTTGCCTGTCGCAATTCACATTCGCAAAGCCCGAGTAACAATTAATCAAAAATCATATTTGCCTGTCGCAATACCTCGGTGTTGACCGTGAATGATAACGGACACGATTTTTGCTCACACGAACGAATACCGTTTTCTTTCTGTTTGCATTTCTATATCAACCCGTTTACACTAGTATGCGTGTAGAACTGTATACAGATCTACAGCAATGTAAACTAACCCTGAGCGTAGACAATAATCTTCGTCTGACAATGTTGGTAATCGATATGCGTCAAGACTCAATTCCAATCTCATAATGATGCCACGTCTTAATTGACAGTCACATCAATATATCCTGTATAGCAAGTGGACCGTATTGTGTCTAATTGCTATATGCTTATATTATAATGGTCTATGTGTTTCTGTTTTCGTTGTTGTTATCGTCATAATCAACCTGCAGAACAAGTATCATGACTTTTTGTCCCGGTGACAATTACAGACAGTAGGTTTCATACCATAATGCAAACAAAAGAGCGTCAGATCCCTCGACTTAATATTTCTTGCTATATAGAAGAACGAGTCCAAGTATATAGGTTTTTAACTGACGCATATCTTCTGCATCTATTACAAAGTCGGGGAGATAATTTCAATCGTTAACAATGTCTTGTGTGAAGAAGTATTTTTTTTTTTTTTTTTGGTTCCTGTAACTTTAATGAATGTCCACGTGGTTTGGAAGATAAGCTTCTTTGGAAAAACAGATTTTGATCAAAACTGTAACATCCTTTGATTATTTTAAAAACTTTGATCAAATCTCCTCTAAACCGGCGATATATTATGTTCATCTAAACTGTTTCCAATCTGTTGATCTGATATTTCAGAAAATGACACCGTACTGTGTGAAAATACTACAAAATTGGTCTAACGATCTTGGCATGAAGTAACGGAAACATTTCTGTGTCCAAAAATGTGAATGTTCTGTTGATCGTGACTTGCATTCGGAATTCCCTGTTGCATACTGCATTGATATGGGTGTCAAACAAATGTATCCGTGTTGTGTTAAAGGACAACTGCCAAAATATTGACAGATGATGATTTATTCTCATAATTCGCATGAACATCGAGAAGTACAGAGAAAGAAGTATTTACAAAAGAACATAAGGATATATACATTATATACATGTGTCCGGTGCTATGGGGATATCTATATTCTAATATGTGAATATAATAATGTATGTTATCGTGTTTCATTTGGCTCTGTGGTATGAAATTGTTAGTACTGCTTCCTGAAAACAGATGACCCCATGTGTCATCTTTTACATCTCTGTTTAACGGTAAATAGTCAGTAGTATAACATTAGTAATTTGACAGAGTCTTTCTGATGACAGATATAGTTACATGGTGTGTTTGTCATAGCTAATTAGGAATTTAGGAGTGACAATATTAAGATAATTTGACAAATTCAGATATTTAGTTGATTGATGAGTTCGGATCAGGACCGTGGCCCAGTGTTAGTGTTGCACGACACGAATGCATGCCTGCTTGTGTTGTTTATACGTGGTTCAGAACTTGTGTCTGTCTTCATGTTAAGTTATGGATTGGAAGGGGGGGGGTCAATACACAAACAATGGGCTGGTATAAATTCGTCCCTAAAAGGGGACAGTCCTCCGTTAAATTACCGTTTAAATTAGCACCTTCAGCAATATATAATGTGTATATGTATACATGTACAATATACGCATTTAACAATATAGTCTATATTAGTATATATCATACAGCAATGGATTGGGTAATACATATAATGAATATGAATATATTAAATATATTTGAAGAGACAACTCATATCTAATATACAAAAGTTGAAGTGGAATTTTAGCACAAAGTGTTATCATGATGTGCTTATGTTTGAGAGCTCTGTGTGGACTGTTCGGATCAGCATGCATATTCTGTTTAGAATTATGGGGTCATATGAGTTCAGGATTTCATCCATAATCAAAATATTTATTTTATCACCATATTTTTGGGGGGATAATTTTCTTTCTTATGTGCGCAAATTTTTTGCATTCCAATAAATAGTGGAATTCGTCTGCTATCATGTTATGGTTACATAAGCGACATGTTCTATCCTTGTGGGGTGTTCCGTACCATCTTACACACCGCAGCAACATCCCGTTGTATAATTGGGAACCAAAGGGTTCCCAATTATTTTGGTGTCATCTGCGAACATTTCGCATGCAGAGTTTACTCTATCCGGCAGATGATATATGAAAATAATGAAAAATTACTTGAGACACGCCGCGTTTTATTGAACGCATGGAGCTGACCAACAATACACTAAGAGGGTTATATATGAAGAACACTTATAAGCACTTGCGGTTTCCATAACATTGTGTCGAGTAGATCGGTATACCCATGGTCAGCGCAAATATATTGCGAATTGAACACAAGTTGATCTGTGCCAGGGTTTAATTCCAAATGGAAAGGACATTATATTTTTCGCCATTTTGGTTGCCATCTTGAATGAACCAATGGCATTACCAATCAGCATTTAAAAAAAATGGTGGTGACTCCTCCTTTTCTCATGCATGATAATTAGGAAAAATGATATAATGCATAGGCCACGTAGTCTCGACATTCGGAATACTAATACTAACATACAGCGGCGTATGAAACTCTCACAATTACGTCGCCTTCAAATGTCTTGGATGTTTTGCCCTTCGAAGGGAGCAATCGTGATATTTGTTTACTTTAAAACTTCACACCGAATGTATCAGGAATATTAGGCAACAAGTTTGTTTAGGCCTCATTGAATGTCTGTTTCACATAAATAACTCACCATCAGCACATGTTCCTGGAAAACGTGACGACAGCACTTTCCCATCAGCGCATATACACGTGTTGTTTCCCGTGTTACAGTAGGTACCAGCTCCAGAGCACTGATCCCGACAAATGCTTCCTACAACCGGCCCAACAACTGGAACCAGAGATATACAGTAATGCCCTAATTAATCGACTCTCTAACCACAGCAGAATTATGGGTAACTTTTCGGGATTTAGTCGGAAATATGGCTTGTTGGCATTCATCGGAAAGCTCTCGACGAGAGCTTTCCCATGAATGGCAACAAGACATATTTCCGACTAAATCCTGAAAAGTTACCCATAATTCTGCTGTGGTTAAGAAGTCGATTACTCAGAGCATTACTGTATACTCGGTAATAGAGTTATATAACCCTTATAACCGAATAATGAAGCTCTGGCCGGGGGGGGGGGGCGTCTTGGACAAAATCGCAGACACAGGGTCGAAAACAATAATTTCCGCTACTACCTGACGGACTCTGACCGCACCCCGTCCTATGCGTAACTTTCATATTTGTTCTAACGGACTATACTACTGTGCCTTTTACACCAGTCACTGTTACCGAAACCATTCTCTTTTGGGGGGAAAAATGGTAGAGCATACATAAGCAAACAAACAATCACTAAAATACTACCCACTCCATTATTGGATGCCATAAGGAATGCATTGGCCAAAAACAAGCCTGGATATAGTGTGTCTGACATTTGCAGAATGAGGTCCTAAGATGGTGAATATAGTTCAGTTCAGTTTCTGTATCCCTTAATTTTCAGAAGATATATTGCATAATCGAAGTGACTAAAATAGTTGAACATCACAAACCTCAACTGGGGAATTTCAATCTGATTCTAGGTCTCCCGTATCAGTTGAGGACTAAGCAGAATGGGGTTCCAAGACGATGAATTTGGTTATGCTAGCCCGCTGCACGCGGGATAGCATCACCAAATTCACCTCTGGATATCTCATTCTGCAAATGTCAGACACGCTATATCCATCCAGCAGGCTTGGCAAACGAAATACGCACCATTAGAATTGTGAGGTAAATGTTACAGGCCTAAGATGAAATCCATATAAATATTGCATATCTTTATATATTCACTCAGTAGTATTTCAATATTGGCAAAAAGTTGGGAAGCAGATATCTATGGGAAATGTGTTTATGACCTTGCTCCCGATCATACTATAACATTCCACTGTTTCCTGTTGTAATAATATGTTGGAATATGCGAAATAGTAATTAATTTGGGGGGGGGGGGGTCTCAAAATGTTGACTTATAAGTCAACATTTTGAGACCCCCCCCCCCCCCAAATTAATTACTATTTCGCATATTCCAACATATTATTACAACAGGAAACAGTGGAATGTTATAGTATGATCGGGAGCAAGGTCATAAACACATTTCCCATAGATATCTGCTTCCCAACTTTTTGCCAATATTGAAATACTACTGAGTGAATATATAAAGATATGCAATATTTATATGGATTTCATCTTAGGCCTGTAACATTTACCTCACAATTCTAATGGTGCGTATTTCGTTTGCCAAGCCTGCTGGATGGATATAGCGTGTCTGACATTTGCAGAATGAGATATCCAGAGGTGAATTTGGTGATGCTATCCCGCGTGCAGCGGGCTAGCATAACCAAATTCATCGTCTTGGAACCCCATTCTGCTTAGTCCTCAACTGATACGGGAGACCTAGAATCAGATTGAAGTTCCCCAGTTGAGGTTTGTGATGTTCAACTATTTTAGTCACTTCGATTATGCAATATATCTTCTGAAAATTAAGGGATACAGAAACTGAACTGAACTATATTCACCATCTTAGGACCTCATTCTGCAAATGTCAGACACACTATATCCAGGCTTGTTTTTGGCCAATGCATTCCTTATGGCATCCAATAATGGAGTGGGTAGTATTTTAGTGATTGTTTGTTTGCTTATGTATGCTCTACCATTTTTTCCCCCAAAAGAGAATGGTTTCGGTAACAGTGACTGGTGTAAAAGGCACAGTAGTATAGTCCGTTAGTGACAGGGAAGGGTCGAATCACGACAGGCCAGACAAAAGTGCCATTTTTGGATATATCATAAACAAATATCTACTGTTCAATAATTGTTTTCAAGAAGCAAATTTTGGAGTGGGATTTCAGTGTTTTATTGGTAATAAAAAAACGCACGAAAATCGCGATTTTTCAATATTTTGAAGAAATCATACAATTTCTTGTACATATATACGATTTTCGGCACAATACTTTTAATTGTAATTCAATTGAGTATTTGTCACTAAAATCAAGCATTCTGATTGACCGAGAGCGGCTAACTTTCGTTTTCGATTCACCGACATCGGCCGCTTCAGCGTGCATCAAATCTGAATGTAGCACGGTCAAATGTAATCGGCGCAGAACGAGTAGCGAAACGAGCACACCCGCGCGTTGTTGTCTATAGATACCGTTCATCGGCCGCTTCAGCGTGCATCAAATCTGAATGTGGTACGGTACAATTTGATCGGCGCAGAACGGAGTAGCGAAACGAGCCAACCCGCCCCACAGGAAATGGTTACGGAGCAGTGTTCCGAGTAACGCAATGGACACACCCAATGATTTGAGCACGGTGACAACGGCGAAATGAAAGTCTCGATTCGTGTCATGAAAATGACTAAATGATACTTTTTATACAGTGTTTTTGCAAATTCCTTGCTAGATTGAATTACAATGGAGATAAACGTACCCTGTTTCGTTGTACATTCTGGGATTCGAGCATGAAAACAGTTTGTGAACTCGCCGGCAAGCCGGCTCGTTCACAAACTGTTTTCATGCTCGAATCCCAGAATGTACAACTCAACAGGGTATGTTTATCTCCTAAATGTGGCATAAAACTTCAGAAGCAGATATACGAACGAATATATAAGCGATGAAAAAATGTCAAAATCGCTGTCATGATTGCTAACATAATGGCGTCATTCGCGTCTAGTGACAAAGTTGGTTTGCAGAATACTTGTCTTTTTCAGATCGATTCTAACATAGTGGTCGATTGGTTGTGGCGTTATTATTTAATTTGTGTGTGCCCCTCTCCCCCTCCGTGCATTCCTGACTCGAACGGCGCCTTGTCGTGGAGATGATTATGTATGGGTTTGGCGGATTCAAATTTTTTTCATTATTTCTGCTGCCCCTGACACCAACTGCGTCACTTTTGAAAAGTTTAATCCGAACCATTATTTTCCAAAAAAGATACATGTTAGACTCCTTTAGTATCATCTAGATGGTTCCACGTGAAGTTATATAGAACACAGATAGGCAGACAGAAAGACAGTCATACGCAAATATAGCTTATTTAACCCACACGATTTGATTCCACGTATCATTGGAGAAGAACGTGAATGAATTTGGTGGAAATTAGTGCTAAACATATTTGTATCAGCTTTTGGTGCCCTCCCCTCCCCATTCATGACATATTTAAATCACATCAATTAGATAAGTTTGGTGATAATCGTCAAATAAACAAATGCTATCACATTTAGTGCCCCTCTCTCACCCAAATTATGACAATAATTTGGCGTCTTTAAATTATGATTAGATTCCTCGTATCACAGAGGAATATGTATCAATTTGGCTGAAATCGGCGCTAAAAATAGTCTTGTTTAATAATTGTTGTGCCCATCTCCCCTCCATGCACCCCTGACTCGAGCGGTGGAAATGGCCGCTACTCATATTTTTATCAGTTTTGTGACCATCCCCTATCCCTGACTCAAGTGGCGCCACTTTTGACATATTTAAACTTTAAACAAATAGACTCATAATATGAAGACGGAAATCGGCGACTAACAGATTTGTGTTAAAATTAGTGCCCCCATCTCGCACGGCACCAATTTAGCATCATTAAATCACACGATTAGATGCCGCATATCACGGAGAAGAATATGTATCAATTTAGTGGATATTGGCGCTAAAATATATTTGATCAATTTGTATGCCCCTCTCCCCTTCGGGCATCCTGACTCGAATGACGACACTTTTTACAGCTTTAAGCATCACCATTAGACTCCTGATATCATGGAGCTGATCGTGTATAAGTTTGGTGGTAATCAGCGACCAAACAAATTCTTATGAAATTTAGTGCCCCTCCCCTCATCTCTCATCCAAACGGCACCTATTTGCCGTCGTTAAGTCACACGATTAGATTCCTAGTATCATGGAGAAGAAAGAGTACCAATTTGGTGGAAATCGGTGCTAAAGATATTAGCATACATTTTGGTGCCCTTCTCCCCTTCCATGCGCCCCAGACTCGAATGATGCCACTTTTGACATATATAAAGCATACCATTATATTCCTGATATCATGGAGATGATTATGTATAAGTTTGATGGAAATCGGCGACAAAATAATGTTCTGCCTCTTCCTTTGTTTTGCCCCTGGCAACAACTACTCACTTTAGAAAATTCTAACGTCACCATTATCTTCCTCGTAAAAAGTTACCTCTGTTAGACCCCTTTGGTGCCATCTAGATGGTACACCGTGAGTTTTATAGACCACAAACAGACAGACAATTTGGTGGAAATCAGCGTGTCGTAACGTCGACAGTTAGACAAGCGACGTAGTTCTGCATTCTCATTCTTTCCGATGTATGTAATGAAATTTGTCTTTATTTATGTGATACATTTGAGTTGTGTATGGAACAAGTACACCAAGTAAATAGAGGGGGTAATCACATACCTTACTTTAGATCGTGCAGATCTCTCTTTTATTTGTTTTATTAGAAGAATTAAATATTAATGCCCACGACTTTGATATTGGTGGCTGGGTGGGTAGGCGTACTGACGTCCAATGTATCGAGGCAAATAGGACTGGTCGGACAGTCATTGCAGTAGGCATATTCACTGCTGTCGTGCTGTGGCATCATAACTTCACTTATGTTAGTCAAAGAGTCAAGACTAAGGATTCATGTGGAAATATTAAGTTAATATTATTCACCATTTTCTCTTTGGAAATTCCTCCACAATGGTTTGAACCTGGTATACTTAAGATATTATGAAAAAGAGGGCACATTCATGGATATCAATTTACATGAGTTACGACACCTCAAATGTGGTATATCATCATGCCAAGACTGTGTCACGGCCAACTTAGGCTAATTTCATACACTGTAACTAACACTTTGCTTACTGGTATTTTGCCTTCTCATAGGTGCAAAAAGTAATCATTTTTGTACACAATCGAGTGACTGTACAATGTGGATGACAGCTGAGAAATTGTGGTTTCGAAATTAGATAAACACCAAATGGACATAGATAGTTGTCCTATGGGCGAGCTGATTTCAAGGGCATGTATAGGTTCACAATGTAACAACAAAAATTACTTCTGAGATCAAATGTGTCGATAACGTATTCAGTACCACACCCTGACACAGACATTATTTCCACCATTAACTTGAATGCCTTGCAACAGGACGAAAATTGCTACACCACATAGAATATGGATGTATATTCAGCACTAAACTGATGTGAGGGAGCTCAAAGATTAATATTTCCCATTTGCTAGCATGTACATATAGTCAACATATATGCCCTATATAAGTAAAAGAGTTACTGACATACATTTACCACGTAGAAAGTGAAGTGGCGCGCATATCTGAATTTCTTCCTTCCATCGATCGAATGCGTGTATGACAAGTGCTTTTTCTCACCAAAAAGAATGTGGGTGAACATAGCGATACGTAATAGAACCCATTTGAAAAAGGCCAACGCCATTAACCATATAACTTCAGCGTATATATAAACCACACCACCCCTACAACATAGACAAAATATCAACCCAGTTATCAAGGATGGTTTATAGGCTGAATCACACAATTTATCAGAACTCAAGTAGTACACCCAGTACAGTAGGTGTCACAATTATTGAACTTTCCTGAATTATGTTCAAGAACAAACATACGAGGGACTTGGTAACTGACACCAGGGGTATAACAACTATCAACGGAGAAGTCTAAACAATATAATCCAATATTCAAAATCGAAGAACAGTTTTCCTTGTTGTGGTGACATCTCAGTTTACGACAATGGCACTTTCAAATGTCTTTGAGCAACATTCGACATTGCACCCATCGATTTCTTGCACAAACTATAGCTGCGAGCATTTGTAGCATTTCGAACCAAAGCACCATGTTGCTTCTTAATCCGACCAACAACTTGCTCTTGTGTTGACACTCCTCGACACTGATAAGCTATTAGTTAAAATATTAACCGCATACAGTGTTACTTATCTTTTCATCATCCTCTTTTATACTGGTGTCTATTTCTGATTGACCATACATGGACTTTGCTATTTTAGCTTTTGAATATCTCTGGAAGATTCAACATAATAATGTTGGAAAATATACGCACGTAATATTTTTTCTTAATACTATCTCCAATATCATCATTGTTCACAGACCAAATGATAAAAAAAAAACTTGGTCAGAGTTAATGGTGTAGTAAGACCTAGCATTTCATATTCTCATATAAGCGATAAAACAATGCAATATTCCTTTTAATTAAACGTGACTTTGTTAGGTATGTATTAAACTGTACAATCATGTATTATGCGAAGCCTGTATTCTATGAACACTTTCAGGTGGGACATTCTCATTTATGATTCGATTTATTTGAAAGTATGTTGTTGCTATATAACAGGATACCTAAAACACCGGACTCACCCCATCGGATAAATGATGTGTCCCTATCATGGCCACAATCCTGCACAATGGGAAAAGACAAGTTCGCGCGAATCAATGCCAAGTATGACCGCGTTGGGAATTTCTTCGAAAGCTGCAGAACTATATAGACATTTGAAGCGAGGACGATGACAGATTTATGTCAAGTATAAACACGAGCAGAATTGATTGCTGGTGTCAGAACCCGGCTAAACAACATCCGCATTGAAGTAGTGTCATTCAACTATCGGCGCCAACTCAAGAGTTATTCATGAGTTGATATCCAACGTCATGGGTGTTTTCAAAAGTGGGCGAGCAACTCTCCGTGACCAGTTTTATAATTGATTTTACAGATAAACTTTCGTCGTGTATACTTTCTGATAACTACTTCCTGGAGAAGCCCTTTAGCTAAGATCTGTATGATTCTTGGTCAGAATCAATGGTGCAGTAACATCTAGCATTTCACATTCTCATATAACCGATAATACAATGGAAAATCTACAATATGCAATGTTTTTGTCATTTTTTCGGGCAGAATCGGGAGAACAACATTTTCAGTATCCGCTTTGGGGGGAATTTTATGTAGTTCTTTGAAAAAATTCCTAATTACGTGCATAGCTTTATTGTTTGATATTTCGTTCCTTGTGGAATTATTAACAAATTATTATTGTTGTCATTACAAAATCCAAAATAGCGGACAAAATGGTGTCTGGAAGTTGTAAAATTGTGCAATTTCGCTACATTTTACCAGATAATTTCCATTTTTGTTAGAAAAAAAACATGTACCATGCTAAATTGATATATGATAGTAATGAGCCATATCACGAGGATTTGACCCTTCAGTGTCCATCAAATTAAAATAGATTTAAAATACAATTTCGAAGAAAAATCAATTATTATTGTAATGCCCAGAAGGGAATTGAACTCACCCGTGTACTGAATACTGAATCCCAATGCGATGGCGGATATGAACCATTAATGCCCATTTTAGCAGAAACGATGGCGTCAATATCGAAAATAGGGACAAAATGGCGACCGGCAGCAGTAAAATTGGGCAAGTTTGGTTAAAGGTCACCAGATTGTTTCCATGGCATCAAAAATAAAAAAAATATATTTTCATTAATTTATATTGTAACTAAATCTTCTCATATGATTTATAGCCAATAGTGCTATATGCCATGAGATGAGTGTCAAAAGCCACCAAACTTGTATCCAAACATATCCAATGAGTTTCCAAAACCACTTAACGAGTGTCATCTAAGGAGCTTAATTAAGTCCACGCATCGGGGGTCTCAAACCACCATCTTAATTAATATAGTATACCAAACCAACACAGTCCATAGAACGGGCACCCCCCAATTGCCAACCAGTGTCTCGAACCACCCAATACGCATCCCAATCGACCCAACTAGTGTCGCAAACCATCCAAATGGTGCCCAAACACGCCGTAATGAGTAATCCAAACCATCCAACGATTGACACCATATATCACCCAGAGAATGTCTCAAATCATGCACGTGGTGTCCCAAACCTCACAACGAGCATCTCAAACCATCAATTGAGAACCCCACACCATCCCATGTGTGTCCAATAAAACCAATCAATGAGTGTTCATACCCATCCAATGGCCGTCCCATGCAGTATGACGATTGCCTCAAACCACCAGGACCAAGAATGTCTAAAAAAATCCACCTGGTGTCTAAAACCACCCCATGCAGAATGTCCCACACCATCGAATGATTGTCACAACTATTATACAAAATCATCCATCGGATATCTCGAACAACCCAGCGAGTGTCTCTTAGTTTGGATTGTAAACCCATTGGGTGGTTTGGAACACTCATTTGATGGTCTTAACCCTTGACCGTAGCTTCTTGACATTTTGCGAAAATCCTGTGCCATAGGGTGCATCGCATATATAAGAAAATGCATTGGCCTAGCATTACTTACCTTGGCCATGTAAGCCACAGAATTCTCATAACATATGCAAGACTCCCTATGGGAGACTCGCATATATGGAAGAATGCCTGGCACAGGATCATTAATGCTGTATCAGCATATCACCCATCATGAAAGGGTTGAATACTCGGAGGAGGGTTCTGTACACTTGTTTAAATGTATTGAGATGCAAGTTAGTAGAAGGTTTATGACACCATTTGGATGGATTGGGAATTCAATGGCTGGTTTGTGATACTAGTTTTATGGTTTGGGTCACTCGCTGTGTGGTTTGTGACACCCATTGCATGGTTTGAGACAACAGTTGAATTGGTTTGGACACTCGACTTGGATATGGGACACACGTGTGGTTGAATGCGACATACATTTGTCGATTTGTTCAATGATTGGGGCATTCAATAGATTGAGACGACTTTTGGTGGTTTGAACCTATTTGGTTAGGAACACCAATTGCATTGTTGGGGACACAACCATGCACTGTGGTTTGGAACAAAAGTTGCAGGGTTGCGACACTGTTCGGGTGAATTGAGACACTCCTTGGATGACCTGTGATACCCTCATTGGATGGCCTGTGATACCCATTGTGTGGGTTAGGATACAAGATGCATGGTTTGAAGGACTATCTGTGCAGGTCGGGAACAGGTGCATATCGTACGGGGCACTACTTAATTGTTTGTGCCACCCGTTGGAAAGTTTGAGACCAATTGGGTGGTTTTGGACACTAGGTGTGCATATGGGACACACATTTTATGACATAGGACTCTCTTCGGATGGCCTGTGACAAAACTTTTGGTGCATATGGGACACTCTTTTCCTTTCGAACACTCGCTGGATTGTTTGGGACACTCATTTGGTGGTTTGGGCATTCATTGGATGGATTGACCCACTCGTTGTATGATTTGGATCACACGTTGGATGGTTAGGGACACTCATATCTGGTAGTTTGTGACAAAACCTGTGTAGCTTGGGACGTCAGTTGAATTGTTTGGGGCACCACCATGCGCTGTGGTTTGGAACAATCGTTGCAGGGCTACGACAATACTCGTGGTAATTTAGATGGCATTGTGATACTCATTGTGTGGGCATGGACACGGGGTACACGGCTCGGGCAACCATATATGTGGATTGGGAACCAGTTGCATATGGTTTTGGGCACTACTTTGTGTTTTGGGAAACTCATTGGGTGGATTATTTATCATACTTTACTCGGGACAATATTTGAATTTGGGGCACCAGACGTGTGGCTTGGGATACTCATAGATTGGTTTTGGATACTATGTAGGTGGCTCAGTATATTGTTTGGTACACTCGTTAGGTGGTTTGGGACACTCATTTGATGTATTCTGAAACTAGTTGGTGGCTATGGAAACTTGGATGATGGCATATATACCACTACTTATTGGCTTTATATTTATTCGGTATTTGAAGATTTAGTTTAAAAAGTTAAAAATTAAAAAAGCACTTCAACTGTTGACTTCCGATTGCCATTTTCGTCGTCATTTTTGAAAACTCGGGTTTTGACTTACTGTTATCGTATTTATTGGACATCACGTATGGTGGCGCAACTGGCACCTATGGTCAAAGTTACTTTAAAATGCTCATTTTGTTACTTTCGGTTGCCATTTTGTCCTCCATTTTGGACCTTTTTTTTCAATCAAATTATGCAGGAAATGACAGGCATATGGCATGGAATCAAGAACAATAGGTTTTTGCTGTACATGTATGTAGTGAGTGGGGTATACTCCCGGAAATCGCCGCCATATTGCCCGGAACATACACTGTCACATTTTAACGTCTAAATAGTTTGAGTAGACATCCTTACGAAAAATGAATGAAGTTTAATCCTGGGGGGGGGGGGGTGTGCACGTTTGATCGACCTGGTTCCCGGAAATTTGGGCTGTTTTGTCATATTCAGCAGTTAGGTAACGTTTGTGGTCAGTAGAATTGTATATTTATATAAATTTATTCCATGTTCACCTTAAAATTGTGCTTTGTATTCGACAGTAAGTGAAAATAAAAGTTAATTTTTGGGGTACATTCAAAAACCCCTTCTGAAATGAAAACGCCAGGAAATTTCGTTTCAGAAATTGTGTATCATCGATCAGTGATGATTATGGCACTATTAATAAAAAAATCAGCTTTGAACTCGAAAGTGCAAATAGAAGTAATGTTTTGGGGTTTTGGGGGTACTATCAGAAACCCCCTTCTGAAATGAAAACGCCAGGAAATTTTGTTTCAGAAATTGTGTATTATTGGAGTGATTGCTGGAGTACTACTAATATAAGAAATCGGCTTTGTACTCAAAAGTGCAAATAGAAGTCATTTTTTGTGGGGTATCTGGCCTCAAAACGCCAGGAATGCGGAACTTAAGAAATTAAACGGATTTCTTTAAACGTTCCTGGTGTGGAACACATCTGGGGCATCAAACCTTTCGTACGCAATTGTGCAAATAGAACCCAGCAGGCTCTCGGACTATTGCAGCTATATACATGTAATTGTTGTAGTCCGATACCAAATGTAGTCATCTGATAAACTGTTCACCCCAAAATAGATAGAACACCTACATGCATGTTTATTCTGAATGGCATACATTCAAAATTACCTATGTTGGCTAACTTGGCAACCTTGTGCTTCAATGTTTGTGAGTTCAGATCATTTACATGTGTTATCTAGACGCAAAAAAACGAGACTACACCATGGTAACACCGATTCGAACTTACCCGATATCGACATCGAATCGAATCTCGAATATTCGCAGGTCCCTAATAAATACCGAAGCGCCAATGGGTAAATGTAACTGTTGTGTTTACAACACGTCACTTCACGTGGTAGCGTTGTGTCGCCATATTATAACTTCCCCTAATACTGTTCATTCAAAATCGGTCCATAATTACCGAAACAGAAATAGGTGCCCCTTTTGCCACCTCCTGTTGCAACCGCATGGGCTAGAAGGGTTGCCACCGGCTATATAAATGAGCACTAGATGATGGGGGGGGGGGTCTGAAAAAAAATCGTTCATACACAGGGTTGAACATTAAAAAAAACCCTCCCAACCATGGGTCCACCATCCTCCTTACATGCGAATCCATTTTTGTTTCTCCAACAGATTGGGGTCCCATCCCCTCTTTCCCCATAATTGTTAATGGATATCATATGTTTGAGTGTAACTGTTTTAAATGAGCTTTAAACAGAAAGACGATTTTTGTCAGACTCAGCTAACAATAAGTAAAAGATTGAAAGATCTGATCGAACCACTTGAATCGTACACTTTTGATAATTTTGACAATTATGTACATAACACTCCTGTAGCCTGCGTTGTGATCGTACTATATGCATAGGATAATGGCTGAAACTGTACATTATTTCAGGGAATGGATCGATCGAGGCCGTAGGCCGAGATCGTTCCATTCGCTGAACTAATGTACAGTTTTCAGCTATTAGCTGACTTAAAACATCGCCGAGACCATTTGTTTGATACGTCATCTCTTATCAGAATGGATTAACCCGAAATTGGGTCAAGACACCTGAGTTGTCCCATGTTTTCGGTCTTATCCAGTCGCTCATTAAATTGGATGCACGGATGGCGTGACATCTGGACCCATTGTCAACTTAATGGACAGGCAGTACCCCATTCCGTTCCCGACCGTTGAATGAACACGACGTACCGACAGTGAGCTACTTCTGCGATATATTTACGAATATCTTTGGGAGTTTTGCCCTTACATTTCGGCATTTGTATTCAATTATTAATGCTACATATTTCAAATTTTGCGGAGAATTATACATTGGATGGCATATTGGTGCGAGCGATATGCATAATCGGAGCTTTGGCGATCTTGTAGTTTGATATCGCGGGTAATACTGAAGATCGAAGGACTACATATAAATATATTAGTTTTGGTTTTATCGAGGGGTGCTACAACATGCCAACCGGGAACATATAATTAGATTCGAGAAATTTTAACAGTTTAAAGTCAATGCCAATTCGCGAAACAACATGCCTTGATTTTGTAGTTATACCCCCCAGCTCATACCAACCCGAGTGACGAGATCTGTCATGATCGAGAAATGAATAAGAGCGATATTATACTTGAAAACAGATGTCTGTAGATAGCTCCGTGCATACATTATGGTATCAATTAGTTTTCCCAGTGTACTTGGAAGTCATATAAAATGAAATCGCCCACATTAAAATAACCGTTCATTAAATTGGATACTGAGCGTCCGTTATTAAAATAATGGATCGTTGTTTGTAAAATAATTTATGATCTCGACAATAACCATCCATTATCCTATAAACTGTACTCGATGAACAAAGGCGTGACGTCATGGCCATGTTTTAAAGTGTTATATACGTTTCAAGTTGGAATAAAATATGCATATTTATGCCCATCTGCATGGAAATGAACCCCATATTTCTATGTTAGTCCTATATATAGTAAATATTTACCCAGCTAATTATAAATTGTTCCCTCAAAACTTATGTCATTGTGATGGTATGGCTCGTTGTACTCAACATATACCTGAGTAGACTTGATACCTCAGTTCAATCTAACTGAGGAAAATTAAAGTTAATGTGTCAACATGTATATATGTGGACACCCCAACCAAAAGTACTTTATCGTCGACCCACCCACCCTAGCCCTGTGTATGAACTTTTTGTCAGACCCCCACCCCTATTGGGGGGAACTGTTGTCAGTAGGAGGAAGGAATGCAATCGAACGCACGAAGAGCCGCTCGATCTTAAAAAACGCGGCGATTAATCGCCAGCGCGTGTGCAATATGAATGGACCATTAGTGTGGGTAGTAAAGCTTGCTATACGGGCACAACTATCACAGTATCATCATCCTAAACCCTATACTATATACACATATTTACACATTGAATGGCAATTATTATTTATTTTATTTATGCTCTGTTTACACTAACAATGACATGTAAATAAAAATTATATTTTGTTTTGAAAATGAACGGTTCTTGTACTAAAATATGGTTGGAACATTACAGAATTTAAATGAATTGACTATTAAATGTGACTTGGCAATAAATTAATCAATGCGGCCTTACCTGGTGGAATCAAACACGATTCCGTATCATCGGTCTCAGCAACGCGGATTTCTTCATTACCGCAGTCTCCATTAGAAACCTGTTTTAAAGAAAATGAACCATAAAAAGTAGGTTCACCCCTGGTTAACTGATTAATCCTTACTATAAATACATGGTTTCTCCCATTCAGTTATAAAGGTATACATTGCAATGGTTTATTATTCATTTTGAGGGGTGTACATGATAAATTATCAGCTGACAATCAGACAGGAAGATAATAAAGTGCGGAAGAATTCATATTCATTGGTGGGAAACGTTCAGATAATAAGTTGAACAAAAGATATCTAGTCGTTTGGTGGACTTGTTATCTGAACATTTCACAAGGGAACTACTCGTCAATGAGTATTTAGTATAGAAAGGTTAACGTGGTCCTGCTGAATTGCTACGATGCTGGTGGGGCAAAGCGATGCTGTTAAGAAAACGTACCGTTCATTTATTTAAAGGCACGGGTGGGCTTCGCGATGGGTAATGCTGTTAAAAATTCACTTCCGTTAAAACCGCCATAGCCAGAAAGAATATTAAAATATAGACATACCTTGTTCTTATATCAATCATAAATATCACATTTAAAGTATGTTATTGTCAAATTCGTACGATTTGTTATGTAAACAAAAGCCAAAAGTGTTACAGAACCTGGCTTTTGTTTACATAATAAAAGAGTACAAACTTGACAATAACATACTATTTACCAGATATTTATGATTGGTATAAGAATAAAATATGTCTATATTTTAATATTCTTTCTGTTTATGGAATCCATCCGTGCCTTTAATGATACGGTTGGTCTTGGCCGTGGGTATCCTGTGAAAATATTTCCACCCGTCAAAAACCGCCACAAACAGAAAGAACATCAAAATGTAGACAGAATTTGTCCGTATACAAATAAGAAATATCGCATCATTGACATATGTTTGACCATTGTTATGTAAACAAAGGCATAAAAAGTTACTTTCCTGGTGTTTGTTTATATTATGATGGTAAACATAAAGAGCGTTCTTTGTTGGTGAATTCCTGATATGGAATTAATAAAGAGCGTTTATGCCATTTATGTGCGATTAGCCAGTAGCATTCTGCTGTCTTCTGTAACACAACCATACTATTGCTTAGGTAAAATATAGTAGGTCTTGATGATAACATGCTGTTTACGCGATGGTCATGGTATATATGAACGAAACTGTATGCGTTTTAATGTTTTTTCTGTTTACAGTGATTGGAACAAATATGAATATTTTCGACAACAAAGGCCGCACGTGCCTTTAATGTTGTCATTTTCACGGTGTTCTGAACAATTCGAGGAAAAACCGGTTCTTTTTCTTAACAGCATCGACAGGAAGAGATACTCTATATATCTTTAAACTCAAGATGACGATTCGAGTCCAAATGTGAGCATTATGCCGGCTTTGTTGAAAACCGACATTTTTCACCCACTGACCGACGCGCGAAGCGCGTCCAGTGGGTGTCTATAATCGTAGGACTTATGCGTTTCTGCTGAATTGAACTAGTGCCTATGCGTTTCCGCTGAGCTGCACTGACGTTTGATCGCAAAATAAAATTATAATCATTATCAAAGCACACGTTTGGATAACACCGCCATAAACAGTAACATATTATGATGTTGAGCTCGTATCGTCAATAAAATTAGAGTTATCTCATATATATTTTGAAGACCTATGTCTGTCTGTCTGTCTGTCTGTCTGTCTGTCTGTCTGTCTGTTTGTCATTTATACAAATCTACGATTCTCGACCGATCGGGACGAAACTTGGTACGTGTGTGTAGTTTGACCAGGCGGTCGTCGTTGTCGTATTGGCGAGCCCGTGCGGATCCCGCTTCGCGCATGCGCAGACGAGATCTCGGAAACGGATACGAATTTTATCGGGTCGCCGAGCCCGTGCGACGCCAGCTTCGGGCATGCGCAGACCAGATCTCGGAAGATTCTCGACCGATCGGGACGAAACTTGGTACGTGTGTGTAGTTTGACCAGGCGGTCAATATGAGCTCATCAGATTTCAGATCCGAGATCAACTTTTCACGTGCCGAGGTCAAATCTGTTTTTACGCCGTTTTGCGCTAATATATTTCAGTTCGGTGCTCACAAATTGATTCGATATAGCGCGAATAATAAATTGCCAGTCATATAATTTGCACGGTTAGAATCTGTGGCGCTTCCTCTTTCCAACGATGTATCACACGTCTGTGTCCGTTTAAAGTTTCTACCTTAATTATCGGGAAGGACGCAGGACCATGCTTCAGTGATCGAAAAACATTCCGTAAATATATTACGCCGTCGAGAGATCGTGACGTGTCGCGTTTAACTCTTAACCGGCCGATGTCGCGTTAACTCATCACCGGCCGAGGTATCCGCAAATGACATTGGGCAATATATATATATCGGAAACGTGTGGAGCTATCGACTTGAAATTTGGTATGTGAATGTATCTTGCCCCGGATACGAATTGTATCGGGTCGCAAAGCCCGTGCGACGCCAGCTTCGCGCATGCGCATACCAGATCTCGGAAACGGGTAGAGCTATCGACTTGAAATTTGGTTTGGGTACAGCTATCGACTTGAAATTTGGTTTTTGAATAGCCCGGACAACGTCGGGCTCATCGGCTAGTCTATTATATATTTTGGAAGATCCGTTTGTGTGTCTGTGTGTGTATCTGTGTGTCTGTGTGTTCGCGCTGAACTCGAAAATGGCCGACCCGATTTCGATGAAACTTCGTATGTGAGGTTACTATCGGTCGGGAAGTGGCATAGGCATATTAATTTTCAGATCCGAGGTCAACTTTTCACGTGCCGAGGTCAAATCAAATCGATATAGCGCGAATAATAAATTGCCAGTCATATAATTTGCACGGTTAGAATCTGTGGCGCTTCCTCTTTCCAATGATGTATCACACGCCTGAGTACGTTTACAGTTTCTACCTTAATTATCGGGAAGAACGCAGGACCATGCTTCGCTCATCGAAAAACATTCCGTAAATATATTACGCCGTCAACAGATCGTGACGTGATCGCGTTTAACTCTTAACCGGTCGATGTCGCGTTAACTCATCACCGGCCGAGGTATCCGCAAATGACATTGGGCAATATATATATCTCGGAAACGGGTGGAGCTATCGACTTGAAATTTGGTATGTGAATGTATCTTGCCCCGGATACGAATTTTGCGAGCCCGTGCGACGCCAGCTTCGCGCATGCGCAGACCAGATCTCGGAAACGGGTGGAGCTATCGACTTGAAATTTGGTTTTTGAATAGCCCGGACGAAGTCGGGTCACCTTCTAGTAACTTATAAAACTAAGAATTACTGCTAAAGTATTTCTACCAATTGGATAACTAGATTCGTGTTGAGATAGAACTAGAGAAATTTAAATTTCAACCAATTGAAATGCCGTTGAAAACCGAAGGGTTAAGCGATTATCGCTATAGGATATGGGAACACCGTGTGCGTAACGTAACTATCACAAGTATAACGTACTCTGATAACAACTTATCGCCAAATTCGTGCTTCAAACAGTTTAAACATGTCATCTTCGGCTTCTTTTATTTTATTTTTATGAAAATTAATAATAAATGGGGTGATAAATATGTATAATATGTATATAACGACAAATAGAGTAAAATTAGCCATTTTCCCGTGAAACTTAGGATAGACAAGCCAGGTACAAAAATTGGTGAAATATGAGTACGAACGTCAAAGTGTTCCCCTATCGTATTGCGATAATTGCCAACCGTCACTGCGAAGCGAAGCCTCCAATGGCGATTATTAATTAATTCATTTCGGCTGTTCAGTCTTCTAAGCTATTAAAACTTTCTTGGATATCTTGGAAGGTGTTTTGGAAGGATTGCTCTGATATATAAATGTTGGATTAACCTTCCAAAAAGATGAGTTTGACGCCTGCATTTCTTGGCATGAATATTAACGAGCGCTCGTCTGCAAGTAGTCATTGCCGAATCGGTGTGTTTTTGTGAAAATGTCACCAAGATTTCTCCACTCGATTCTCTTAAAATCTTCTTCTCTTTTTCTTCCGGTTACAGCCGTCGGTCATTTGCTGACCATTATTAGCCGTTGAGTGGAATTTTTTTTGGTATTTTTATACTATTAATAAAAGGGTAGTTTTCATATTAAAAACAGTTAAAACTATGTACAATCTCAGTTGTTTTTACTTGTTGGTGTGGTCTAGGAGGATAAGAGGCTTCAATACATCAGGCGATAGCGTCGACTTGAAGCCCCCTATATCCTCAGAAGATACAGAGTCTTGTGTTAAATTATTCCATTGAGTGACAGTTCGGCGGTAAAAGAGTATTTGTAGTTGTCTTATGTTGTGCCTATCTGGATGAAGTTTGTTTTGTTAACATAGGATCGTGTGGTTTTGGATTTTGGGATGAGTACATAATTTGAATCAGGAAAGACAAGATTGTTATTAATTTTGTTAAAGCATAGTGAGTCTGGATTTAAGTCGTCTCTCTTGTAGGCTTTGGCAGTGAAGGTTGTCAAACATCTCGGTGACTGAACTGATGTTATGAAATCTGTTTGAGACATATCTGGCTGAGCGGCGTTGTACTTTTTCTAATTTGTCTATTTGTCCTTTGTGATGTGGGTCCCATATTGTAGCGCTATATTCAAGTTTGGGCCTGACGAGTGCTTGATATGCTCTATTCTTGATATCTATAGATGCGTCCTTAAGGTTTCTCTTTAAAAATCCAAGTGCTCTATTGCCATTTGATGTTATCTGATCAATATGCTGATCCCAATGTAAGTTATTTTGGATAGTAAGTCCGAGGTATTTTACAGATTTGACTGCTTTAAGTGTGTGGCCTTTGAGAGAGTATGTGGCAGTTATAAGATATTTTTGCCTAGAGGTGCTGAGGAGATTACACTTATCTGGGTGAAAGGACATGAGCCAGTCTTTCTCCCATTGACTAGCTGCATTTAAGTCATTTTGTAGCTTAGCTGCATCATTGTTATTTTTGATAGTACGGTATATGATGCTGTCATCAGCAAATAGTCTTAGAGTGCTGTGTTTCATATAATCGTGAAAGTAATTTATGTATAGCAAGAATAATATGGGCCCCAGGATAGAGCCTTGAGGTACGCCAGATTTAACAGAGATTGAATCAGAACTTTGGCCTTCAAGAACTACTGTCTGTGTGAGGTTTGAGAGAAAGTTAGAAACCCATGAGGAAGTTTGCAGATCAATGCCAGAGTAACTCAATTTGTGTATAAGTGAGGGACCTTATCGAATGCTTTTGCGAAGTCCATGACAATAATATCTGTTTGTAATCCCTTGTTGAAGTTGTGATATAGCTCTTGGATGAAATCAATTAGTTGAGTCTCACATGATCTCTTGGAGCGAAAGCCGTGTTGTTTGCTGTACAGGATATCCTGTTTTTTTCCAAATGACGCATGATGTTACTTGCTATGGCATGTTCGAGGATCTTACAAATGATGCATGTCAGAGAGACTGGGCGGTAGTTGATTGGGTCAGATTTGTCCCCCTTTTTGAATATTGGTGTAACAATTGCAGTTCTCCAATCAAGGGGTACTGCCCCAGTCTCCAGAGAGAGATTAAACATTGATGTTAATATTGGAGCAATGGTGTGCCTTAGAGTCTTTAGGATCTGCCCGTGAATCTTGTCAGGCCCCAAAGCCTTGTGTGGATCTATCTTAAACAGGAGGTTTTCAATGCCCTTTTCACTGACTGTAATTAAAGCCATGGTTTGGTATGGTGAGGGACCTTTATTTGGTGCAGGTGCACTTTTATTGTCTTCCTCAGAAAAGGCTTTCTGAAACTGTAGGTTTAGGGCGTTTGCTTTGCTAACTGGATCTGTTTCGGTTATGCCATTTGTTCGAATACAAGAAATTCCATTGCTGTCAGACTTCTGAGCCTTAGTGTAAGAGAATAGGGTTTTGGGTGTTTTCTTACGATGACTGGTGTCAGTTTTCTCGTCATCGATGTGTAAGCCGAGAATAAGATTGTTAATGTATTCCCAGTAGGATTTGCGAATGTCTCGCTGTAGCTCAGCTTGTAATTTCTTAAATTTGTCGGTATATTTAGCTTTCTTCTGTAATTTATTCACCCTCATTATTCTTTTCTTTAGGGGTGGTTAATCCAGGGGAGTTTATCTTTGGATTTGAGGTGTTTAGATGGTATGTTCTTATCTACCGATTTCAAAAGACAATATTTGAAATTTTCGCAGATGATGTTTACATCTTCAGTGAGGGCATGCATACCTGCATGGAACATCCTTATGTCTAGATCTAGAGCAGACCAGTCAGCTTTCTTGAATTGATAAATTTTCCTACGAGATGGTTTAATTCTTTCATTCCTCAGATCAAACTCACTGTAGATAATATCATGGTCTGCATTGCCTATTGGGGGAAGAGTGTCAAGATGATGTAATACAGAGGGTTTGTTTGTAAGAACTAAGTCAAGTGTGTTCTCTTGTCTTGTTGGCTTGTCTACAGGCTGTGTAAGACTAAGACCTGGGTCATGTATGATATCGAGAAAGTTGACATGTAGAGCTGTATTTGACCTGCCTGGAATGGTAGCTGGGACATCCCAGTTTATGTTAGGAAGGTTAAAATCACCACTAATTATCACTGTACCATTTGACGAGGACTTGAGTCCCTGCAGGGAAGAACTGAATTGATCCATAGAATCACTATCTTCAGGTGGTCTGTAAAATGAGCCAATGGTGAGTTTTTGCGAATTATTAATATTCACGCATGCCCATACAATTTCACAATCTGACTGTAGCTCTTTGTCTTGTGATATGAAATTATTTGTACGGCCAACAGGACTCCCCCATGTGATTGTTTACGATAATTTGGGGGTCTATCCTTCCGATATACAGTCCATTGTGTACTGGGAAAGTATTCGTACGATGAAGTATTCCCATCGAGCCAGGTCTCTGTACCAAAAATAATGTCTGGCTTGTATGTGTGAAGTAACCTTTCAAGGTCAGCCTTTTTGTTTTTGATAGATTGGAAGTTGATTGTCAAACATCTAAGTGACCTGTCTAGCTTGCCGTCTCGGTTTAAATCCAGCTTGTTGACAGAAGAGGATGGAGATGAACATAAACTCTGCATAGACCCATCAAGGGGTGGAATTAGTGGTGAGGATGAAGCAATGGGGTTACCAGGGATGATGTTTTTAGAAACATCGAGAGCATGGTCATATGACACATTTGGTGATGTAAGTAGTGGCGAGGATGATGCAATGGGGTTACAAGGTAGAATGTTGTTAGGAATATTGATAGTCTGATCAGGTGATGACACATCAGGTCGAGGAGAGTTAAAATAAGATGAAGAATAGTTTGGCAATCCACATATAAGGCAGTGCCAAGAAATATTACTATCATCGAGGGTTTTGTACACATTGGATGATATGCCGTGACAATCAGTATGGAACCATTTCAGACAAGTGTCACAATTCACCCCCATATCTTTAGCTCTTACTTGTTTTTTACAAGTACCACAAGGGTACTTCGGCCCTGGATTGCATTCTATGCCTGATTGCATTTGCTAGGAGAATGCACACAATGTACAGTGTAGATGGTTTGATGTGTTTAGTTTTGGATATGTTGAGCAGTGCATACTCACTGCAGTTCATTTGTGTAGTCTTGTGATGGCAGATAACAACAGGTGATGTGATTTCGAGTTGTTGGTTTGTGATGATGTTATACATCTTGGTGTTAAGACAAAGAGATGTTAGCACAAACAAAGACATACACAATGTTGTTACATGGATATGACACTTTTTAGATTTGTAATGATAGTTTTATTGCCAAGGGAATGGTATGGGTCGGTGCAGTCCTTATAGACATAGGAGTGCAGACATGACATAAAAATATGCAATCAAAACAACATGATCCTACTTGTTAGTAATATCACCTATGTATGAATTGTTATCTTCAGCTGCAGGTGCGACTCCTGAGCGCTTACTATGATTTAGACGAGACAATGAGAAGCATAGGGGTTCTAATCTAATAGGGGTTCTAAAAATGCACCCTAATCGGTCAAATCCTTTTGATAATTCTATCTAAATACATCTTAGCTACTATTCGGATCTGCTGTCGGGGTCGAAAAAGGTTTAGTTTGACCAAAAGGGCTATTGACAAAAGATTGTTTACAAAATGCGTGTACTCTATGACCCGTCCACGCTGTAAATTTATTATCGAAAACAAATTCAATTTCTTCCATCTAAAACATAATTACGCGCTGGATCCTGTCATTTTAAGAATATATAAGTATTACACACAGACACACCAAGTTTCAGCTCAAAATTTTGAAAAATGACAGTTTTATCGAAATAAATCGATTTTAATGGGAAATCCTGTGTTAAAATAACTTAAATTTTATCATCGAAAAAAATTCATTTCTTCCATCTAAAACATAATTACGTACTGTACCCTGTCATTTTAGGAATATATAAGTATCCCACGCAGACACACCATGTCTCAGCTTAAAATTTTGAAAAATAAGAGATTTATCGACATAAATCGATTTGTATGGCAGATCCCATGTTAAATAAATTTTAGGGGCCTGCAAATGTTTTCTGAGCTGTTCCATATTGGGCACCAGAGTCCATATTTGACGGGTTCTACCTGATAATTGTGCGACATTACAGTCGCGTTACTTTATACGTCAACATTGGTCATTATCACCCGACAAATTTATTTCGGTCTATCATATCAACCCCTATTTTCCCCTGCGTAGCCTGACTAAGTGTCAACATTGGTCTTTATCGCTCCAATAATTTGTATGGTTTCATCGGTATGAATTCCATATCCAATTATCCACATATAACCAACCCAACATCTAATCCCGGTCCAACTTATTAATTTTTTTCATCGCTATAGTCACGTTACGTAATATTTTATCGCGTGATACTTGTACTTATATGTTTATGGTATTACTATAGTATACCGTATACGTATATCAATTGCTATTCCTTTCTATATAATCCTGGTGCCATCTATAGAGATAGAGATAATATCAGACCCCCCCCCCCAATTTTATATCATTGCTGCTTTAGTACAGTCGCAATGCATTACATGGCAACATCGTTCCACTAATTTATGTCAGTTCATAGGTACGAACCCCTTTTTCTCCGAGTCCATATAAACAACCCAACATCTTATCCCGTACCATTATAGAAGTCCATAAATTACTATTCTGGCACTATATAGAGATGACTAAGATTCTGACCACCCCCCTATTTTATAGCCTTGTTGCAACAGTAGAGTTGAGATGCATAATATGTCAACATTGGTCGTTATCGCTCTACAAATTTATAACGGTTCAACCCTTAGTTCCCTGTATCGCCCACCCCTCCCTCAATTTATTTTTTCATTTGTATTATAGTCTCGTTATGTACACATTTTATCTCTTGTAACTTTTGCTTCAACACGCCGAGTTCCGCTGCAGACAATACAAAACTGACAACATTTTGAAATGTAAGCAGGCTTCAAACTCATCTTATCCAAGAAAAACTCTGGCTACATAAGAAATTTGTGTATAAGGTGTACACGCATTTGTTGCGTTAAAAACCAAAGTCAAGGTCCAAATCCCCAACACACTGATGTGAGGTTTAACTCCATCTACATACAGTAATGTCCAAAGTAATTGATCACTTAACCACAGCAGAATTATGGGTATTTTTTCAGGATTTTAAATCCTGAAAAATTACCCATAATTATGCTGTGGTTAAGTGGTCAATTAATTTGGGCATTACTGTAACCAATATAAGGTTGTGAGGTTTAATGATAACTCAATCCTCATACAGTAATGTTCAAAGTAATTGACCACTTAACCACAGCAGAATAATGGGTAATTTGTCAGGATTTTAAATGCTGAAAAATTACCCATAATTCTGCTGTGGTCAAGTGGTCAATTACTTTGGGCATTACTGTAACCAATATAAGGATGTGAGGTTTAATGATAACTCAATCCTCATACAGTAATGTTCAAAGTAATTGACCACTTAACCACAGCAGAATTATTGGTAATTTTTCAGGATTTTAAATCTTGAAAAATTACCAATAATTATGATGTGGTTAAGTGGTCAATTACTTTGGGCATTACTGTAACCAATATAAGGATGTGAGGTTTAATGAGAACTCCATCCACATAACTAATAAATATGTGTGAAAATTAAACCAAAAAAAATAAATTCCATGATGGCGTCCAATATGGACTGCCTAATTCTGCTCCAAAAACATATATATTGAATAGATGGATGTTTATTGGGGTAAACCGATTATTTCAATGATATTTTCATAAACTGGGATCCAAAACCAGACCTACGGGAGCGCGCTTCGCGCGCGACTGTATCTTAAGCATATGTTCATATTTAATAAGCCAACAAATGGAATCCCAACATAGAAGATTGGAGGGGGTCCCTTGTGCATAGACATCGTTGATGATATCTATGGGAAACCATAATGACATTTAATAGAGAATTTCGATTAACTGCAATAACTTAAGGAATCTCTAATTAATGCTGCACAGTAATGAAAAAAAACATATCGAATAACTTATTATTTAACTAACCGAATAACTAATTGCGCTCAAGCCCAATAAGAAAATTCCTTAAGTTATTGTGCTTGAGCGAAGTTAGAGATACCTTATTGCGCTTGAGCACAATATGATATTCCTGTGCAATAAGGAATATTCTTATTTCGCTTAAGTGTAATAAGACATTCCTTGTTACACATAAGCGAAATTACATCCATATTGCACTTAAGCGCAATTAATATATATCTCATTAGATGGCCCTTGTGCAAATAGTAGAATAATCCTATATTTGTTCCACCCATTGTACCATGGGAATGGACTGCACCACCTGAATTACAGGGAGTGTATGTACACTATATAATATATTCCTTATTAAGAGATACCTTATTGAGTTTTATTATCTAAGCGCAATATGAAAATTCCATCATTGCACTTAAACACAATTAAATACTTCCATATTGCGCTTAAGCACAATAGAGATTCCCATATTGCACTTAAGCGAAATTAGCTCTTCTTGCGTTTAATTAAAAAAAATTGTTATAATTGTATTGTAACTATTGTTTTGTCCCTTAATATTTCCCATACATCATGTAGGCCCTACACATATATTATGCTAGAAAAGTAGTACTATCGTTACTAATAGTACTCGTAGTAGTTAATACCACATTACTGTCAATATTCTATCATGGTTAGTTTCAAAATCATAACGTTAATTGTTATTACTATTTGTGTGTATTGTACATGTACATCAGTCATCAATTAACAAACTTAAGCAGAGCCTGGTTGAATATCTACCATATATGGTGGGTTATTCACATCTTCAAGCTGTTGATGTCATTGAGACATTCAATGTTATTATGCTATTTTGCATGCGAACTAGTAGACCTTCCAATAGCTTATCATTACCACTCGGGATAGTGGGTGTTTTTCCTCAATTAATTGAATTTCTTGTTTGTCGATAGAACTGCAAGAAGAAAATAAACGCAATGTTTTTTGTTCCGTTGTATACCATATGCCCATATACGCATGATTGCGGGATAAAAAGTAAATTGTTCGAACCAGATGTACATGTATATATATTGTTGATTGTGAGTGTTGATAATAATTGTATTATGTGCAAGACCCTTGCATAGGGAGTGTTTGAACGGGAAAGGAACATATCAATTAGTTCAGAAATTATATATGTTTTATAATTTGTCATGGCTCTGAGATTAAATAAGGTTTCAATATACCGGGTCGTCGAAATTTACGACCAATACCACTTTTTCGAGAAAAGAAATTACGTGACTTCCGGCAACTGGTGGCTGCGCAAAAACGAAGAATTAACAATGGACCAGCGAGACGGAAAGAAGGGTGGCTACTTCGGTAGACTTGTCACTGGCTCATAGGTGAAACACTACGATGCTATATGTCGCTCTGTAACGTGCCATCACTATAACAACGACCCCCAAACAAGAGCGGTGGCAAGGTTTATAGTCCGGGGACCAGTCAATTATTTCAGAAGATTTCCTATCTGATAATGAACAATTATTTTGAAACATTATTATGAATAAATAGGTTAGATAATTTCGTTTGTTGATTTAATGAAAACCAGTTGACGTCATGACATGTTACATGACGTCAAAACGTTGGTTTTGCGAACACGGACAAAGGGGGTTGGAAAGGGGTGTCTCATCTCTCAACATTTTTAGAAATTCTATCCCTAACTGAACCTATGTTGAAAATTTCACAACACAATTAGGTTGAAAGTGTTCTCATAATTTGGTTTTCCAACCAGTAATTAACAAGTGTGGATTTTTTTATCTTTAGGCCAACAGTCGCATATTTTCCTGCTTTTGTAAAAACAAAAATTGTACTGATAGGCTACATGGTCATCGGATATCTTCTAACCTCAAGGGCTTTGCGGACCCAATTTTTCCAAAATTTCCCTAAATTTTATAGAGTCAGAATAAAGGATTCTGTTCATGTATATTAGTAATAATAGAAACCATGCCCATTGATGCAGCATTTTGATAGTATACTTCATGGTGGATTATGTTAGAAATACAAAATGTGAACTTTATTGAGATTTAAAAAATAATAATTTACAGGCAATGGTCCAAGAAAAACAAAGTCCAAATTTAAGAATCAAATAGGGAATATGTACTGAACACTGTGATGAATGATGTATTACAAAAAGAATATTATATTTCTTGAGTGTTATTTGATAAAATTACTTTGAACCGGTTGTTGACAAATGATATACTAACTTCATCATATTGTTGACTGAGAGGCAGCAGTTAATGGGTCAACCTTTCATGGCTGATACGTCCAGTCCAGTATGAATGGCTTTTTACCAGTGTCAACAGGTGTCAAACTTCCACATGGTGTTCACCCTGAGTGAGTGGTGACCTACTTACTAGAATTAGTGTGGAAATCTGGTAGGGGTATGAAGGAGGATTAGCATTCTATTGTCAACAGAGTCCAGAGCAGTTACAATGGCCAGCTGTTAACCCGTGCCTGCTACCACCCACATAGCCAACATTCAAGCAAGTATATATCATTTGTCAACAACCGGTTCAAAGTAATTTTATCAAAGAACACTCAAGAAATATAATATTCTTTTTTTGTAACACATCATTCATCACAGTGTTCAGTACATATTCCCATATTTGATTCTTAGATTTGGACTTTGTTTTTCTTGGACCATTGCCTGTAAATTATTTTTTTTTAAATCTCAATAAAGTTCACATTTTTTATTTCTAACATAATCCACCATGAAGTTACTCTCAAAATATTGCATCAATGGGCTCGGTTTATATTATTACTAATATACATGAACAGAATCCTTTATTTTGACTCTATAAAATTTTGGGATATTTTGGAAACATTGGGTCCACAAAGCCCTTAATGTGGGTGTCAGGTTGAACATTACCGACAGTTAGAAGGCTTAAGGTACCATGCAGTTTAACCTTTCCAGATGGTGAGGGTTGTGGGGTTCAAATGCAATTTTGAGAATTTGACCCGGTTCAAACGTATCGGGTTGTACTAATATCCCATGCAGATCTGTAGGCGGCATGCATGCTTTATCATCGGCTTATAACCAGTGTTCGCGCTGTCGGTGGCAAAAGTGTCAAATTGTCACTTTTTTTCAAAAGTGGCCACAACAAATTTCATTTGGCCAATTGTTTGGCCAAAACGTTTTTCACCACAAATGGAGACATAAATTTAATTTTTAAAAACACCGAATAGATCGACGAAGTGAGGCGACGAAATATCGCTGGCTTTGACACGCGGGGGTCGCTTCGGATATATCGATTCATACAATGACAACCCAAATATATTTTCTCACAGTAAGGGGAGCGTTGATTGAATGGCGATGGTTGTGCAGAGGCGATTACTAATCGTCCAAGACCTTAATCCCCGCATTGGTTATATAATAGTTTGTTGATTAGGCTGTCTGTAAGATGAAATACGTAAATGCATTCTCATATAATTCGATGTACCTGCGATGGCATGTCAGTAACGTCATGTGTTGTAAACTGCCTCCCGTCTTATAACAACCGGGCTTTACACCATGCAGGTTATTAATACAGCAATTGGTATTCAACACCTCACGATAAAAAGCAACAGAACTGTTGTTTTATTTCGGAGAAAATAGCGATGATAACTAACACAACCCATCACTTGATTAGTTGCGAACATGGTGTCATCGACGCGATATATATTTATATATTTCAAAAATCTAATTTAGTCATCAATTGTACGCCCAGAAAATGAGAATTTAATTTGGCCAAAGTTTTTTTAATTTGACCAAAAAACATTTGGCCAATTCTATTTTATTTGGCCACTAAAATTTCATTTGGCCACTTTTTTGGCCAGAAGATTTTTTGTTCCAGCGCGAACATTGCTTATAACCAGTGTTCACGCTGGACCGAAAAAACCTTCGGCCAAAAGTTTGGCCAAATGAAAATTTTATTAGCCAAATGAAAAAAACTTACGCAAATGTTTTTTGGCCAAATTAAAAACAATTTGGCCAAATTAAATCATCGTTTTCTGGTCGGTTCTTCGGATGAAGTTATAACCTTATAAAACACTGTGGTAAAAGCCCGGTAAAGCATGGTTCACTATATAGGCTCTACTCTGGTAAAATATGGTAAAGACAGGTTAACAATGATATACTGATAAAAGCCATGTAAAACCCGTGAAAAAGGATATACTCTGGTAAATTCAAAGTAAATGCATAGTAAAGACAGGTTAAAGGTACTCAATCTTATCAGATGCTCCTAAATTACTATTTATTTGACCCACCCATCAAAGCTCAGAGTGATTAGATATCGATGTTTGAAATTTGCTGTTTCTATTGTTTGTGGACCAGATCTTTTTCAGGACTTGGTGTTCAAACGGACAAATTGCTGTTGTAAGATGGATAACTCTAAAATCAAGTGGTTATTATTGTTAATAGTAACCACTTGATTTTCGAGTTATCCATCTTACAACCGAAATTTGTCCGTTTGAGCACCAAGTTCTGGAAAAGATCTTGTCCACAAAGAATAGAAACAGCAAATTTCGAACATCGATACCTAATCACTCTGAGCTTTGATGGGTGGGTTCCTCGATTCGAATCAAATATTGTTTAACCCCCGACGCCAAAGAAATAGTAATTTAGAAGCGTCTGGTCGGATTGAGTACCTTTAACAATGATATACTCTGATAATAGCCATGTTCACCTATGTAAAAGGAAAACATTGTAGATTCCAAGTAAAAGTATGGTGTATACCCCACTTTACTTTCGTATAATGCTGGTGAAATAGGGCATACATGGGTGAAACCCATGTAAATCAGAACATACTATATTACATCACTTCCGCTGGGGAACATGCTGTTAACTGTTTATATTATATTTTTTTTCATTATGAATACATCCGTTATTTATGCAATATAGATCTCTTCGAGAAACAAAACTCTCTTTAACAAACGCTTTACTTCAAAAGTCGTTAGTTACTTCACATCGAGGTGCTACAACCATGGTGGTTTTAATATGGGTTGATATCAGATAGGTGAATTTTGTGAATAACTGAGTTCTACATTCCCTAGTATTAATTGTATGTGGCAGCTAATAACACGTCCGTTTACTTTGAATGAGGTGATGTAATGCCATACAATAATATGCAAGTAATGCAAGGGGAATGATCGTATGAATCTTAGTTCAATTTCTAAAGTCTGGTAAAGTCTGGTATGTTATCCTTTACTTGGAATAATTCAGA
Organism: Siphonodentalium dalli; assembly: GCA_032622095.1. Lineage (NCBI taxonomy): Eukaryota > Metazoa > Mollusca > Scaphopoda > Gadilida > Siphonodentaliidae > Siphonodentalium > Siphonodentalium dalli. Next base: position 190,398,668 of record CP136063.1, on the reverse strand, counting down.
CTTACACTACCGATCCTACAAACGTATTTCAACCAGGGACAATACTTTTTAGGTGGGTTGGGTTTTTGTATATTTAAGTCCAAAATGTTAACAACTCTGAAAGGTGGAGTTCAATCAATCTCATAGGCTCCCATTAGTTGGGGAGCCCGCATATGTTCTATTTACACTTTTGCGTACAAAAGGTTTGACCCCCTAAAGTTGGTACCAATAATGGAACATTCTGAAAAACCGATTTCTTAAGTTGCGCATTCCTGGGGTTTAGGGGCCGCTGAACCCCAAAAAGTGCCAAAAATCACTTCTATTTACACTTCCGCGTACATCGATGCATTTTGGTTTGATGATACTCTTAAGTGTACTGATTAAGAAAACACAACTTAAGAAAGGGATTTTCCTGGGGTTTTCAGATAAGAAAGGGGGTCCCATGCTGAACCCCAAAACGTGATTTTTAACTTTTTTTTTACACTTTCGCGTACATCCATAATTTTTGGTCTCAACGTACTTTGATATATACTAATTATAAAAACACAACTTAAGAAGCAACTTTTCCTGGGTTTTAAGATAAGAAGGGGGTCATCGGGTCACCCCTAAAAACGTTAAAAAACACTTTTATGTACATGATTGCATACGTCCAACGTGTGTGTATGTGCGTACACCCCTGGAACGTTGCACTATTACAACCAATACATCCCTAAATCGATACGATCAACTTAAGAAATATATATTCATGTCGTTTTCTGATAAGAACGAGACTTGTTACCCCCCCCCCCCCCCCCCCCCCCCCCCCCCACAACCCGATCCATTTTCTAGAACTATAAGTGAGCCAGTTTTATGAAAATTATAGCGGGAAAATCTAGTAAAATGTATACAAATGTATATATTTTCGTGAAGCTAAGACATAATGACACTTTTTTGGGCCAAAATTGAAACTCACAATCCAAGATGGCCGCCAAAATGGCTGCCGGAATTTGAAAATATGACATTTTTCACAAATATCTTCTAGATCAATTCATGCTGTTTGGAACTGGTTGAGTAATGCAACTTTATTTTGCGTTTTGTATATTAACTGATCATTGGAGCAATTAAATATGCAATTATTGGGGTCATAACCCCTTCCGATCCCTCAAATATTCAATTTTACAGAATGCAGTACAAAATTTTACAAAAAATCACAATTGGGATTCTAGTCATATTTCAACAAGAAATTAAAAGAACATTGTAATGTAAGTGAGGCATATCATTACCTATGAATATTCCAAATCTCTGGAACCATAAATCTTACCTTGGCTCAAAATGGCTGCGAAAATGGCCGCCAAAATATGGAAAATGGTAAATATTGCCCCAGGGTGTCCTGCAATCGCTTACAAGTTGTGGTTGATGTACACAATTGGCTAATCTGTTTTCTATACATTGCATACTAACATGTCTGATGCACCATGGATTATTTTGACTATTGTCACCACTGACATCACCAGAAATATTGGATTTTTCTCTCACAAACTTGACATAAATATCGGCAAAAATTAACTTTTCAGGGTTCGACCATTTGTTCAAGTAAAATGTAACTATCTTTGGATTGAAAGGTGTTTATTGTTTTGGTCTATCTTAAATGTGTCACACTACGGTGTTTATAGACTAAATTGCTCAAGATGGCTTCCAAAATGGCCACCAAATATGTAAAAAGTTAAAAGTTAACATATCCCGAACATTATTCTCTGCGTTATCCGAAAAAAGTGGCAAATTGTGACTCACTTGGTTATTGTACGTGTTAGTTACAATGTAATTAATTGACAACTACGTTCTATTATGTTTGTCCCAGTTCCGTATGGGGCATGACAAATTCATTTTAAAGTTGCAGTATGGAATTTTGCGGAGAACCATATTATTGAAAGGAAATGGGCAGAACTTTGAGACGGAACTCAGATGAACCATGATATGTGGGTATTCTGGCCCATTATGATAAATATTTATCAACTGGATACAGGGTGAAAGCCAGATGGCAGCCAGGGAGTTACTCTATGATCATAGATGGGGATAATAGGTATACAGGGAGTTATTGTATGGTCATGAATGATGTGTGGGTATATAGGGAGTGTCCTGTTGGTAACGGTGGGACGTATATTTATATATGTTGTGGATGTGTTATCATTGGTGGTGTATGGGGAGTAGATTTATTATCATGGGTGGCGTGTATGAATATGGCAAGTATGGAACTTATGAGTGGTCGTATGTGTGGATATTGGTATATCTGGAAGGGCTCACCATTGGTGATGTGCATATGTATACCTGGATTGACTCCATGGTCATGGATATGGCGAATATGTATACATGTAGTGGCTGTATGGTCCATGGTGAGGTGAATATGTATACAATGAGTGACTGTATGATCGTGAATGTAGTGAATATGTATACATAGAGTGACTATATGATCGGGTGTAGGTGTATACCTCAGGTGTTCATGCATGGTGTATCGTAATTTGTGGTATATACCGGTATAACCAAGTATGGCTGTATGATCAGGTGTACTAGTACATGTACGTGTATAAAATGGGTGACTATGTTGTCATTTATGTGGTGTTTATGTACATATGGAGTGACTGGGGTAATGGGTTGGTTGTACACGTGTACCTTGGGTTGCTCTCGCTTTCCACAATAACTCAAGCATATGTTACTCAATAGAGAGGTCATGTCATATCGTGGAAAGCGATAGCCACCCATTATCACACAGTCATTAGATATATACATAAACACCACAGGCATAACAATATAGTGACACACTGTATACATGTACACCATGTACATCGCTTCACACACCCTCACCCATGTTACCTGATATACTCCTTCACCTGACCTATGGCCATATAGTCACCCCGTGTGTACCTATTCAAAACATTCATAAACGATCATGGTCAATCCTTGTATTGATATGCACCTCAACATTGGCCATGTCAATCCCTGTATCCCTGTAATAGCCACTCAAGATATACTAATACATCCCAGCCATGTCAGTATAGTCACTCCATGTATGCACATGCACCTCATCCATGACCATATAGCCATATATACACATATCCCTCGCCCATGACAATAAAGCAACACGCGTGTGTACTGGTATAACCTACACAGGACGATACCGACACGAGTCACCAAACAGGAACACCAGGTACATGTATACTCATACGCCTGTCACCCCTGTATAGATGTTCAATACATGTATGATCATACAGTCACTACTTGTATACCTACATGTACTCATATCACCATTAACCATACAATCACTACCTGTATACCTATTCGACACACATAGTCATATAACCACTCGATATACATATGCAGCCCACCCTAGACCATAGATTCACTCCATGTATACATGTAACCCTCCCTAATGGCCATTCAGCCCTTCCAGTTATACAAAAAAAATCCGCACATACAACCACTCAAACAATCCATACTTGCATATACACCTCACACATGACAATTCAGCAATTCACTGTATAATCATACACGCCATCCATGATAATACAGCTAAGCCCTATACACCCATCACGATATATATAAATATACATTCCACCCGTTACCACAAAGGCACTCCCTATGTACCCACACGCTCGATAATGTCCACCCAGCTTACTCCAGGTATTCATATTTGATCATGACCGTACAGTCATTCCATGTATACCTATACACATTACACGTAACCATAAAATCACTACATATATATCCACACACCCCATCCATGATCATACAGACAACACATGCACATCCCACCCATGACCTTACAGTCACTCCATATATACATAATCAACACATAGATGACCATGTAGCTATATCCATACACCACATCAATGACCATACAGGCACACCGGGTGCATCCGTACTGGATATACACAATCATAGACCATACAGTCACTCCATGCATACCGATTCACATCACACCTGACCATGACCTCTCCCTGTATACCTAGATGAATCTTACCATGGACAACCCACTCATAACCATATAGTCACTCATTGTATACCTACTCACATCAGTCATGACATACAATAACTCCCTGTATACCTATTCACCTCACATATGATCACAGAGTAACTTCCTGACTACGATCTTGGCATCCACACTGTATCCTGTTGACATTTTTTTTTTATAATAATGGACCAGAATAGCCAAAGATTATGGTCCATCTCAGTTCTGTCTCAAAGTTCTGCCCATTTCCTTTCAATAAATATGGCCAAGAGGTTCTCGGCAAAATTACATACTTTAAAATGAATTTTTCATGCCCCATACGGAACTGGTACAACTGGGAATAGAACGTGTAGTTGTCAGTTAATTAACTAACACGTATAATAACCAAGTGAGTCACAATTTGCTACCTTTTCGGATAATGCCGAGAATGTTCGGAATATATGTAAAAAATTAGCATTTTACAAATTTGGTTGCCATTTTGGAAGCCATCTTGAGCAATTTGGTCTATAAACACCGTAGTGTGTCACATTTAATATAGACCGAAACAATAAACACCTTTCAATCCAAAGATAGTTATATTTTACCTGAAAAAATGGTCCAAACCTGAAAAATGAACTTTTGCCAATATTTATGTCAAGTTGTTTAGAGAAAAGTCCAATATTTTTGACGATGTCAGTGGTGAAAATAGTAACAATTAACCATGGTGCATCAGACATGTTAGTATTCAATGTATAGAATGCAGAATAGCCAATTTTATACATCAACACAACTTGTAAGCGATTGCAGGACACGCTGGTGTAATATTTACCATTTTCCATATTTTGGCGGCCATATTGGCAGCCATTTTGAGCCAAAGTAAGAATTTTGGTTTCAGTGATTTGGAATATGCATAGGTAATGATATGCCTCACTCACATTACAAAGTTCTGTTCATTTCTTGTTGAAATATGACTAGAATCCCAATTGTGATTTTTTGTGATATTTTATACCGCATTCTGTACAATCGAATTTTTGAGGGATCGAAAGGGGTTAGGACCCCAATAATTGCATATTTAATTGCTCCAATGATCAGTTAATATAAAAAACACCAAAAAAAAGTTGCATTACTCAACCAGTTCCAAATAGCATGAATTGATCTAGAAGATATTTGTGAAAAAATGTCATATTTTCAACTTCCGGCGGCCATTTTGGCTACCATCTTGGATGGTGAGTTTCAATTTTGGCCCAAAAAAGTGTCATTATGTCTTAGCTTTACGAAAATATATACATTTGTATACATTTTACTAGATTTTCCCGCTATAATTTTCATAAAACTGGCTCACTTATAGTTCTAGAAAATGGATCGGGTTGTGGGGGGGGGGGGGGGTAACAAGTCTCGTTCTTATCAGAAAACGACATGAATATATATTTCTTAAGTTGATCGTATCGATTTAGGGATGTATTGGTTGTAATAGTGCAATGTTCCAGGGGTGTACGCACATACACACACGTTGGACGAATGCAATCATGTAAATAAAAGTAATTTTTTACGTTTTGAGGGGTGACCCGATGACCCCCTTCTTATCTTAAAACCCCAGGAAAAGTTGCTTCTTAAGTTGTGTTTTTATAATTAGTATATATCAAAGTACTTTGAGACCAAAAATTATGGATGTACGCGAAAGTGTAAAAAAAAGTGAAAAATCACGTTTTGGGGTTCAGCATGGGACCCCCCTTTCTTATCTGAAAACCCCAGGGAAATCCCTTTCTTAAGTTGTGTTTTCTTAATCAGTACACTTAGGAGTATCATCAAACCAAAATTCATCGATGTACGCGGAAGTGTAAATAGAAGTGATTTTTGGCATTTTTTTTGGGGTTCAGCAGCCCCTAAACCCCAGGAATGCGCAACTTAAGAAATCGGTTTTTCAGAATGTTCCATTATTCGTACCAACTTTAGGGGGTCAAACCTTTTGTACGCAAAATCACGTTTTGGGGTTCAGCATGGGACCCCCTTTCTTATCTGAAAACCCCAGGGAAATCCCTTTCTTAAGTTGTGTTTTCTTAATCAGTACACTTAGGAGTATCATCAAACCAAAATTCATCGATGTACGCGGAAGTGTAAATAGAAGTGGTTTTTGGCATTTTTTGGGGTTCAGCAGCCCCTAAACCCCAGGAATGCGCAACTTAAGTAATCGGTTTTTCAGAATGTTCCATTATTCGTACCAACTTTAGGGGGTCAAACCTTTTGTACGCAAAAGTGTAAATAGAACATATGCGGGCTCCCTAACTACATGTTGGTAATATTTGTATTCCATGGTAGTAAACCAGGATTTACCAGAGTATAATGTAAGTGGGGTAGACCATGCCTTTACTTGGAATTACAAGGGTATGTCCTTTTTACTTGGTCTTTACGTGGCTTTTACCAGAGTATATCATTGTTTACCTGACTTTACCACAATTTACCAGAATAGAGCCTGTAAACCATGGTTTACCGGGTTCTTACTAGAGTGATTTTAAATGGGCAATAGCGATAACTATATTTCACAATAGCACAGTATATACGTAAATGGGGTGTTTTCTGTCACTTTTTGTAAGAAAACAAAATCTATTATGTTATTTTGTCAGAGGAAAACAACTGTACTGGTGTCATAATCAAAAGTTAAACGATGGGGTGACGAATATTGTTAAAAAATAAGTCAGCTAAGTCGAAAAGAGCTTAACGCCTTATGTAATCACATATGTGATTGATATAGCCTACAATATGTTATCTTAAAATGTTAAAGTTTCTGAAAGCGTACCTCGGTACTACCGTGGTAAATTTACCTAATATTGAGCTAAATTACCCTGGTATAATTAATTACTCTGGTATAATTACTCCAGTAGAACCACCAACTACATACTTACATTCCGGTATAAAATACCTTGGTGAAATACATGGTTGGGAACATTTTATTACATAACAATAATAGGATAGGTCCACATGGGTGTGTATGATATGGTGACTATTCACTAGATGAATTTTACCACAGTAACATTACCTGTTCCAATCACCAGGCAAATACAAGAGGTTTTTCACCATCGTTTACCATAGTGATTTTATGAGGGTAATTGCAACGACATATATAAAATTAAATATAATACATTATTATAATATATACCAATATTATCAAAGGCCAATGTCTAAATTATAAGTATATCGCATCTACTCGCATTCAAAACAGACTACAAGATTAATCAATAGTTCGTATTGTTACCATACGTTAGGCCTAAATAGGCATATATACATATAGGTTCCTGACTATTTATACGACCCTGTTCATGATTATTTTCCTTAACATCTGATCGGGGTCATTCTATATGCATTGTATATTATCATATTGAGGGGAATCAGGACACCATTGCTCAAACATGCTATCTGAGACTTGTTATGTGTTAGAAGTTCCTATTATTCGATGAGGATTTGCCAAAGTATGAGAATAATAGACTGCCAATTACACAATTTCTTGGTCCAGTAGTGAGTAAAATTACAAACTTGGCCTCACATACGCACTATAAAATAGTTCAAAAACTCTCTCATGTGTTTACATTTATAACCAAACAGTCAGTTATTTAAATTTAAATTATGGTCCCTCGCCTCATCCTGAAATCCTAACCTTTAAAGGCCCACTTAATTTTCGAGTCAACGATTATTGTTTAACAGTGCCTTGATATACGGTTTTAATAACAATTGATGACATAAATTATTATTAAAATACAAATATCTATCACCAATTGGAGCGTTTGTGCCTCAGAAGGTGCCCTAAGAGTAATAAAAAATAGCTGAAATCATAGAAACATTTCCCCCGTTTCGCTCCCAGAATACAACAGAATTAAAACTAAGATATAGAGTTATTCCCCTTCCGTTGAATTATAGACTGAAGTACAAACCAGATGAAACTTAAGCACAAAAACACATCGGTACGTCAACACAAACAACATGTTCACAGTTTATTACACCGGATAAGTCGATAATACAATGTTTTTGGAGCTTCCTCTTTCAAATGGTATATAATATGGCATTTATGTTATTTAAGACGCAACAGTATTAATCTATTTTTATATTTATTGTTGCCGGCGTACGTTCGCTCACTTTCCAGCAGTTCGGTGGATCATATGTTTTAATATATGGATGTTATGCCACTAATGCCAGCATGTTATTCAATCACACTGCTGTTACAGTTGTTAAATTTCACGCACATCGAAGTTGTAGTGCCGGCATTCATCTAAGTGATGGGTACAAAAATTCATACGGCCATGTTTGTTAGTCTTGGGGATGTTCTTAATGTTCTCCCGTGTTAATGGGTTTTTTTAAAAAGAATTTTGTTACATACCTCTTCGTTTGTCCACATCACAAAGGCTAGTCCAAATTCTCCCGGTTTCTCTAAATCAGTCGAGTTTCTCAAAAGAGTGCAGGTTCTGGATGGACCATGGAATGCAGATCCTCCACATTTATTCTGCCGCTTACACAAAGTTTTACAACGCAAGTGGTTCGAAACAAGTGCCTCCAGTATTATCCCCCTGGAAACCAATCCTTGTTCCGTCTTCATTGCTAGATATGACTGAAGACACAACTGCGCTCCTGCCACGATAGTTACCAACATCAGTTTCATTACGAGTGTATATGAAATGCTTCAGCAAATTATCTGATGGCGACCAAAAGCGTGATAAAACAACACCATGCAAAGACGGGGTAAAAAAAACACCAAAGACGCGATACGAGCTACCCCCAAGTACACCGATAGGCAGATTGATAAAATGATAATGCTAAGCTCCTTTTCAGGTATTGGTTGTAGAAATTGTCAATAGCGTTGATATGCGCGTTCCTATAGCGTTTCTATATATATGCGCGATATTATTGTTACACGAAAGGTGTTGTGCGCATATATATCGAATACCTGGAGGGTTCCACCGAAGATGGATTCTTGGAGAAAGTTAATTCATGGTAAATTCAAGGAGCAACAAGATACACTCTTATTAACAAAGAAATGTCGATTTTCGTACTATCGTATTGTGGTTCTTTTGAGACGCATACCAGTACTCATTGCTGATCGAGTGTTGGTTTCCTTTAAAACATTATATGTTAATAATTCATGGGATGTGGAAAGTTTTTAATTGCCTTTTGAATGCCTTCGTTCATTATACGGAAGCTCTACTCTGCCTGCAGAATAATATAAGACGGATATACGTAGGCCGAAAATCGATGTACCATTGACTTTTTGTTTAAACATATTTTAATAGTATATTAACATACATAGACTGTGTGATTGGAGTACAACTTATAAACTTAGATGGATCTCCGCTCCCAACAATACCGAATAAGTATAACAACAAATATAAACAGTATTTTAAACAGGATAGGTTTGGCATGACGGGTGCATGTATACAATAATAATTGAATACGAATAACTATGTTATCAGGTATTACTTGGATGTGAAAGTGTGGTGGGGTGAATAAGTGTGGGGTGCATTGATTGTTGTTATTACACCCACTTTTCTAAGACAATATAGGAATATACTGGATTGACATTATCCTTCCGTCCGCTTGTGTGTACATCTATCCGTCCTGCAGTACTGGCATATATCTAAGCCACGGGTTATCGGATTTGAATGAAATTTGTTACGGGGGGGTTCCACCAAGCAGGGGGGGGCTATCAAAAGTGAGCCCGATGGCGTTGTTAACATCTTTTTGCTCTAGAGTTACCCTTCTTTGTTAATCTGGAGTTAATGTTTCTGTCCATCCGCCTGAGCAAGCTCCATGAGTTCAGTCCCTACGCAAGACTTACAGCTGCCAGCACCTGCACTCAATGTGAAGAAATCGCCCATTTATTTGAGACGTTTATAGGTTACAATTCATTCTGCATTATTCTGAGAAACTGAACTGTCCATATTCATTTGGAAATTGTCTAGATAAAGCCAGAATGCTGTCACTGACAATACACTTCAATAAAAAATGGCAGATTTAATTAAAAAAGACACATATACCGGTAGCGGTCAGACATAGCATAGCCAGGGGACTGAACTCTGTTTTGCAGCTTGCCACCTGTGTATCGATCCCAGTCATGAATTATATCTGGTATGAATGTTCTCAACAATACAGGATTTCAATAAACTGTTGGTGATATTCGCATTTCCTCTTTAGAGTTATTCTTCTTTGTTTATGTTTTATATTTCGGTTCCGTCCTGTCCATGTTTCAGTTAGCCACGATGTGTTATACCAGCAGCCGATATGCAACCTCTTGCTCCATATATGTGAAAGAGTGTGTACAAGTACATAACATAAATAGGAGCGTACATCAGTAGGTATATAGCATCTTGATAACCTAAATTACTTGACTGAGTTATATAACCTTCCTATAGAACATGAGGTAAGAGGTATATACGCCTTATCACTGGATCGCGGCCATGTTGGATCCATCCAGCCCCGTTCCGTTGTTTTAGTGCTATACATGTGATAGTTCTGAAGTAGCGTTCCGTATATGGAGTTCATGAATATTCTAAAGCTCCATATATGGAATGTTTTAAGATAAACATATTTTTATTGCCAAATAATATATGTGACAATAATTATCGGGACACAAGTGCGGGCCACTTATAAAGGCTTGCCCCGCTCCGAATGTTACTCCAGAATTTTGACCTGTAGCAACAAAACAACGGAACGGGGCTGGGTGGATCCAATATGATCGCGACTCAGTGATAAGGCTTAGTGAATTGAGAGCACCGATGCGTTGATATCTCTTTAGTACATAAGTATGTCCACGTTTTGCAAGCAGTGGAAATAGATCGTGCCACGAATCTCTACTCTAGCTACACTCGTAAAGATCATACTCCACCAGTTAAAAACCTTGGAACTTGTTGATGTTGTGACCTGTTTTGACAGGGAAGTTTATAACATTGAAAATATGTGCAGGTAATAACTTTCGTATAGTTAATACCTGTTCCTAATTTATTTCACTGTAGGTGAAGGTCCCAACTCGAAATTGCGTGATTTAAGAGACTTTGTGTGCGATTTTGCTTTGCATCGCTTACAGTAGTTTATTGCAACATCGGATCACTATAATAACACAGAAAACATGCAATCTCGAGCTGGGACCACTCCTACTGTAAAGTAGATTATCGAGGAAATATCTAGTCAAAGTGTAACACTGAATTGTTATAAAGATAGATTTATTTCCTCAAGCCATCAGATAAAACAATCACAAAAACAATACATTTTACAATATAGGTCAACATTGTGAGAAGGAACAACATACAAATTAATATATAAAATAAGACGAGAAAACATCATGAGTTAGCCATGCGGATATGTTTGTGGATATTATTTACGTCAATTTGAATGCGAAACTCACACAATATCCGAAACTGATGCATTTCGCACACATTGGCTGAGAAATGTGTAGAGTATTAAAATGATTAAATACGGGTTATCGTATTTGTGGATCGGACAGAATCCCGCCATAGATTTAAATATATTCAACAAAGGCATGAAACATGCAAACGTTCCAGTCGAGGAGAAATATACGGGATATAGTCCAGGCACATTAGGTTTCACTAGGGCAAAAAACCGGAGAAAGCTCTTTCAGGGATCAATAAGAACATGTTCATGAACAACATGGCAAAAGTCCCCTAAAATCCGAGTTGAGCTTTTTGAGATATCTTGATTTTTCGGAGTGGTTCAAATTCTGAAGCATTTCCATGAGGCCACATGCGGATGCAGGCATGTGTAGATCAATTAAAGCCAAATTCATAATACATTGGGATATATATAAACAAGGCTTAGTCGTGAACCATATAAGTAGAATGTATGTCCCAAAATGGCCAAAATAGAATGAAAATTACATTTTATGCAAAATTGAATAGCTAGTCCCATAAGAGTGACAACACGCTAGAAATATGTGAGGACGAATGATTGCAAAGTATAAGAGAAACATTTTATCGATGATATACGAATTTTCTCTAATATATTTACATACTAAGTGTTGTCATCACTAAATCCAGCATTCTGATTGGTCGGCGCCCACGTGGCTATTTGCAGTTATTTCTCGGTGAATGCGCAACGCCTCATAACACCAAGCTCATAACACCATCGATATGTCATTGGGTTTGGAAAGACGAACGCGTAATGTTTTGGGCGCATTTGGACTCGCGCAGGATTTACTTAATACATCATCGGGTTTCAATATGAAGAGAAATTGTTCTTATTAACTTTTGCCAAGGGTGCTATTGGGTATTTTGGGCTGTTTTGGTCACGATACACTTTTCGATTTAAATACATTTACAAAAGTGGCTTTTTCGCTAATTGTATATAAATATAAGGATTAACTGTCATGTGGACTATTTTTATGGAGATGTAACCGTGAGGTAAGTGGTCATAACTTGTATGTAAAACCCTTCGGGTTTTACACAAGTTATGTCCACTTACCTCACGGTTACATCTCCATAAAAACAGTCCACATGACAGTTAATCCTTATATATCTCGCGAGAGATATAGAGAAAAGCAAGATCTCATACAATGGTCTGGTCAAATCTGGACTTTTTGGGCGTAAAGAAACGGAAGAATAAGGCAAATTGTTCTGCACTATTTATCTTGAATCGTGTGATATATGTGTACACTAAACTATAAGATGAAATTTAATAGCGACGAATTGATTCTGTGACCTTTCCTAGAAGCCTAAATATATGTGCTCATAGCAGTATCACGAATGTGACCGGTCATCGTTTCTTTTGAAATATACACCACCAAACCTTTCAAAATGCACTGCTATGGACCAGTATGATAGATATTCATAGAGTAATGGGTGAAATGTGTAGATTATATTATCCGTGTTTTAAAATATTCGTCACAGTTGCCTAAGATCAAGTAATAAAACACGATATATCGCTTTTATCACAATAATGGATGGTGGTATACTATGAACGCAATTTATCAAGACACAAAGGAGTACCATATACTATCTTTAAAAAAAATCTAGACTTAACCAAAAACGCCTACATACTCTGTGACAGAGACTGTCTTTATACCTGGAAATACTATTTGGTTATATTCACCAAGGTCTCATTTACGCGAATGGTACTATGTTTTCTGCAACCGCATTAACGTGTGTATCCATTCTCCCTAATGTTACACATATCTGCTGGATTCACAACCATAAATAGCAACATTGAGTCAATGGTCAACGCTGATCACCTGATATTTTGCACAAGTTCATGGGTGGTTTTGGTAAGATATTTTGAAACAACAAAATACGGAAAACTAATATTGTACATTGCGTAATAGCATATTCCAGTTGCAAGTTGACGACAGGAGTAATTTGAACAAATTGTCTACTAAGACACAGGTTTGGAGCAGCACGAAAATTAGTCTTTTATAAAATGTACGATGTACTGTCTATTTGATCTGGTGAGATGGAGTGCTAATCTTTTGAAGAGATGGTAAAGTTTCTGCGTTACATTCAATAATTTATCATCACGCCGAATGAAACTACCATACACTGTGTGGCGAAACATTACTTGTTGCATGCCCGAAATTATTATTTTTGTGCCCGACTGTAAACAGAACACCTGAACTTTTAAAGACGTAAATCATTTGGCTTGACTTGCGTTGCAATGACCTATAAATCCTCCAGATGGATCTGTTTTAATGATATGTGTACCTTTAAAGATATCTAACAACATATTTGCATATTACTAATACCGTGACGTATTTTACCTACTATGTGGTTATCCAGTATGTTGCTTTCGTCTTAGCTTGGTGGTTGCGGCCATTTTGACAGCCATTTCTTGACCGCGATTGTATTATTCTGATCGTGTCACTATATTCGCTCTCGTACTCACATTCCACATAAACTGGTATAACTGCGTAATGCATATGAGTAGATTAGACAAAATAGAAGAGCAAAATACGACCAGACCGTTGACAACCAGTTATGTGGGGGTAGGTTTATGTTTTTAGAAGTTTTGACCACTTATGATATGCGCACTCGCTAATTCTGCCTATTATAGCGGATGGTGGTGTCTGTGCAGTTTTTAAAATAGAGAGCTTGCGTCAATGTTTTAAGAAGCCCGAGAAATCCGACATCGAATAAAAGAGTTTGCCTTCAAAATCGTCATTGTTTTGGCTGAGTGTTTTATTTCATATCCATATCTGCGAAATTCATTCTAAGTTTACCTTTGAATGGGTGTCTTTTGTTCGAGAATTATGTATCGAACAATATTGAGTGCTTTTTGTATATGTTTCGGCTGAAAAATTGTTACAGCATCCAATTATTTCTATGACTGTGAAATTTTTATTTATGTTTTATTATGTGGAAAAAATGGTGTAACTCAGAAAGCTCAACTCGGAAGTTAGGGGACTTTTCGTGATGCGTCCGCGATGTTATGGCCTAAATAATATATAAAAATCAGCTTTCCCCGATTTATTTCCTTACTTTTCCACTTTCATGTCTAATGTGTCTGGACTAATATTAAAACTGGACGTTGATCATGAATATTACATATCAGAGTTTCGTGATGACATAAAATTTACCCTGGCTCGATTCAGAACACGAGCAGCCACTCATTACCAATAGAAAAGGGTAGGTGGCACAGTACACCCCGTGATAATCGAATATGTACAATATGTAACAACGGCCAAATCGGTGACGAAATTCATTATATTTTTGACTGTCAATCATTATCAACAGAGCGAAAATTGCTGGTACACAAGTCATATTGGAAGTCCAATGAAACTAAGAATCTTGTTCTCCACGAGAAAACCATCGATAGCTAGGAGATTCTGTAAATTTGTCAAGATTATGGAGGGACGATTAGCCAATCGATGAGGTGTAGTGGAAGAGATGCCGCATACTATGCCTCCCCACGGTTGTGCCTAGGGGTGGTATGGTGTGGGGTCCTTGTTGGCTTTATCCAGTGACTGGTTTCAACAACCATTGGTGTATGGTATAAGAAATAAATCTATCTATCTATCTAGGATTTTGCAGTTTTCGGGTTCAGATTTAAATTTTCTCCCACTGGGCGGTGTGGTCCTGGTTCCTCCCCGATGGCCAGTTAAAAACTTCTGATCAATTATTTTTAAATCGACGCCTGAATTGGCCTGGAGTTAGACCTCTATAGATTTTTTGCAGTTTGCAGGTTTAGATTTCGAAATTTTCTCACATTGCGGCCGATGGGTCCTAATTCCTCTCCCGTGGTCAGTTGAAAACTGATAATCTATTATTTTTTTTATTTACACGTGAACTTGCCTGGAATTAGACATCTAGATGCTATGATTTTTCAGTTTTCAGGTTCAGATTTCAAAATGTTTTCCCACTGGGCCGAACCATGGTATTCAGTCAAAGGCTAATATACACTAAAATAAATTAAAATCAAGGCTATGAGAAGCCAGTTCGGAAATTTCAAGCCAGGGAGTGGTGCAATTGGTATTAAAGAACTTGGGAGTTTAGCCTGGACCAAGGTCCAAGGGGTGGGGTTCAGTTGGATTTTCCAATGTGGACCCTCCCCCCAACGAAGTCCCTCTAGCCACGTCCCTGTCTATTTCCAATCTTATGTTATTAGATAATGAAAACAGAAACGCTCATTACCGTTTGCGTTGCGAAAGTCCATGCATGTTTCTGACAATAGGGCATAGGTTCGATCTCATTTTCTACGTTTTTACAAGCGCAATGTATCACCCCTGGGCAAGTGGTCCTACTAATGTTCTATGGTGCTGGTGTGTCCTGCGGAATTGCTATGGTGCTGTCAGGGCAAACTGACGCCGTTAAGGAAAAGTACCCATATTTGTTCTAAAGTTGTCATTTTCGCGGTGATTAGATAATCTGAACATCATAAAAAGCCAATATGTGCATCAAACATTCAAAAACATATATGTTGCGAAATATTTTAATACGTGTTGTATTAGTTGTAACAAATCGACTATAACCAATGGATATTCGCGTCCTTTTGCTAACATGCACCAGCTCAGCCATTAGTATTTTTTTTTTTTTAAACTTTAGATGTTATTGAATATTCCACACAGACACTGACTTTTGTTTAAATCACTCGGATACGGCCAACACTGCGAAAATGTCCATTTAAAAAAAATAACGCTACTATTTTAACGGCATCAGACTTTCAAAAAATATAGAAATAAGTTATAAGTCCACACAACTGCATACACATACCTAAAACATCGCTACATGCACAACATGCGCTATGTGTGTATCGCGTATCCACATGTGGGCTCTTTTTTGGTATGGACTTATGTACGATTGTGTAAAATGCATTGTCAGATGTGCTGAATCTACAAAGAAACCGCCAAACAATATAATATGTGGGTAATTGCCATCGATTACATAATGAGATGGTGTATCGAAAATGGAGATGGTGGGTGAGCGTATTCGCGCATGTTGGATGTCACCTTTTGTGTTATATTGTGGGAATAGGACTTTACTCTTCGTTCTACTACAATTTCCTAAAATAACTCGCATCCTGCGAAACCCGAACTGTTTTGTTCTGCGGAGTATCCCCATAGCTCCTATCATCATAACGGAACAGCCAGGCAGTATACACCCGGAGGGCGTAATGAAAGTTATGAAACCATTCGTGCGTTTTTCATAGGGTTGCGGTGTTACCGGCGATTCGCGCCGAAGATTTCCGGCGAAATTACATGTAGCCTATAAGCCAAACTCTGAATGGCTGCTAATCCCCGTCGCATCAAATCGCAGCGGAACAATAAATGTCGGCGATTTGCCGCGATCTCTCGCTTTACAAAAAAAAGGCCCGCCGCGATGAGCGGAATGAGACTGCTTCGCCTTGGGGGTACTGTGTGTAACATGGCACGGGGAATGTCACGGGAAATGTGATGTTCTCCTCATTTGACTTAAGGAGGCACTAATACTTAGCAATAAAGAGGGTTTATTATCAACTTAAAAGATATATGGTATCTTTATCCGCAGAGTGTCATGCAAAACATGCTGTTTACCTCAGGTGACTAATAATTATTTTCATTAATTAGCTATAGGTTATCAGCCGCAACAAGTAGAAAGCTGCCCGCATCATAAGTACAAAAAAGTCGGCTAGTAAGTGGAAAACACGACCAATAGGCCCTGAGTAAAAAAAAAGTAGAAGTAGAAAGGCGGCCAATAAGTCAGCGGTAACGTAAATGACGTCATACGTATTTAGCTCGATCGGCAAAGAATATTGGGTCGACGGAAGATAGATTACAGTTGCTTTCGGATGAATTACGGTACTGTCACTGATTTTGGGAGTAAATATATGTGGATGAACTACATGTTCAATATCATTCCCAGTTGAAACAGACAGTACTGTGGAATCGCTGCAAGTTCTTAATACGACATACCTCGGCCTCATAACTCGGCCAATATGGGAACAACCAATTAATAACATATATTAACTAGAATGCACTCAGAGAGATGCCAACGTGCGCAAAAATGTAATAAACAATAATTTAACAAATAATTTCACTGTATTTTAATTAATTTATTTTATTTTATTTAATGTTAGCAAAAAAAGACAATTACCATTTCTCATTTCATCACAGATAAAAGGCAAATTACTATATTAATCATTTACGTAATTAAAACCAATTCCATGTTGCCGAAGGGATGAGACTTTAATATCGATTACATTTTTTTCAGCGTCATATTTTGATTTTCATTTTCCGATAGTCAAAGTTGACCAAAGGAGCAATTATAAGAAATAATTAATACCGTTTGTGTAAATATTGATAGCAGCCAATATGCAACAATAAATATAAATAATTAATCAATAATTAATCAATAACGATCATTTATGTAATAATAAACTCTTCAAACGGTGTTTGTGTCAACAAATGCGTTTTGTTTTGTGTTACGTCATTCGTCGTATTTCACGCGGAACTCGGCTGAAGGTTAGGCTATTCAGCCTATTGCGTCGAATTACGAAATCGCGTTTTGAATGTCTCTCTTTTCCCGCACGATAAAAAGAGGTCTTCGCACGAACCAAAAATGATAAAACTTCCCAATTATAAGTAAAAATACCCAAATGAAGGAGTCTATGTATATCCCGAAGGAGTCTATAGACTCTTTGATATAGTGTTCTGATGGAGAAAATGTAGGTCGATTTATTTTTGTCATAACTCTGACGTATTTTGACCTGGGAGAAAAAATCGAAATCGAGGCTCACTACGAGCATGCCAGTTTTAAATATAGAAACAGGGAATCCCGACAAATGGCGATATCGGCGACAAACAAATAATCGAAAACAACACATAAAATAAACATAGCAAAAACGCGGCACAGTAAAAATGTCAGAACGCCACGAGGTTTTACGTCGTTTTTTGTGACGTCATGGAGTGAAACGGAGTAGGGTGACACCAACCTACGAATCTGTCTGATCGCCATACTGTTGCGCGAGCGCACGTAAAGACATATTATGGACTTGTTCGAGTGCGATAAACTTATAAGTTAGTTCCCAGGCTCTATGCCAGCCTTTGGAATGCAGCATTCTACTAACATCACCGAAAATTTCAAAGAAATCGACCGTACCACTCCACAGAAAAAATCGTCTGAACTACGCTCAATTGTAAATATTTATATCTCAATTCCGGACGCAATAATCGGCAATAAACTAACGCAAACGATTTCGCCATCTAGCGTCATTGAATTTAATTAATATATAAGAATAACGGTGTGTGTTGTCAATTTGGATTTATATTCATAAAAATTACTAATTTGAGCAAGATTATTCTCCATTTCTATTGGCTCACCCTGCCGGAGTGTTTCACATCACTTTAAAGACTTGAAGGGGCACTAATAATTTACTAATTCTTCACTCGTTTTTCCCGTTTGTCCCACGTCATTTTTGACCACTGTGAAGGATCTATTCCTATGAATGTGGTGCTCTACCAATTTTTGGAGCAATTTTTATCTTGACATTCCGGTGCTTTACTGGGGATTTTTTATTTTCGCCGCACAAAAGTGAAGTATATCGCAGGTTTCTTTTAACCAATGGATTATTTATATTGATGTTCACATTGATATGTGAGAAAATGTAAGAAATCCCATAGGAATGCCCGTAAATCGACATTTTATAATTATATTCCGATACTTTACTGAGTGCTCAGTGCTCTCACAATAGTCAAGTGCTCTCCCCAGGATCATGTATTGTGCTATAACAAGCAAAAAAGCGAATAAATACTAAATATTATGCGTTGGTTAGGGGGTAATAAACTTAATATGTTATTTTGCGTCGCATATACGTCCATAAAGGCATACTTTGTTCGTTTAATCACGTATTTCAGTGGTAGCAAACGCAATGGGGAGTATATGAATGAACTATGTAATCTATAATTATGTCCATGTGTTCTATTGGATATAACTGATAACAAACGCTCAATTCCTGTTCAGGAAATGATTGTCGAACGTATTTTTATTGTGTAACTGTAATTGTGGCCAATCTTGGAATGTGACATAGTTGGTTGGTTTATGGCAATTAATAGGTCATTATCCTTGTTATATCCCCAACAGAAACTGTTGCACCAGTGTTCACAAATATCATGTTTCATGTAAAATATCATGCTGAGATTTTGAAACAACCGAGCAGTCGAAACTGGAAAACCTCAAACATTCTTACGTAGTTTGGTGGAATAACCGCGAAAAACTAAACACGATATCAGGTACGACTATACACAGGTTCATGCAATTAGGTCCATTCGAGCAAAACTTACAACACAATCAGGTAGTAAGAGTGTTTTAATAGAGTAATCCCACGCTACTGTTCCTGCTGTGGCTAAAAAAAAGCTAAACTACACTTTACATGTGTATCACGGGGTGATAGAACGTTGATGGACCAGTGGGGTGTTTTTATTCTCATCGTTCAGTGATGTTCCCCGATAATCGTGACCAGATTTTCACTGCGAACTCGAACGCCAAATTACAAACCCGCCAAATTACAAACACGCAAATGTGTAAGTGTATATATATATATATATATATATATACTAGAAGGTGACCCGACTTCGTCCGGCATTTGACCTTGAATTGTCCAAGTGGGGTAACGATTTGACCAGTCCAAAACACTGCCCGGACAAAAGTACCCGACAAACGTGCCCGTCGAAATCCATCCGGTTTTACCCGATTTGACCTTGAATTGATCATTTTGAAGGTCAAGGTCAGGTCGGGGTCACGACTCGACCCGTCCAAAACACTCAGTGGACAAAAGTAACCCCACATATGAAATTTCGTCGAAATACCATCAAAATTGGCGATATGACCTTGAATTGACCCGATTTCAAGGTCAAGGTCACGTCGCACGGGCAAATGAATATGCTTATGAGACTCCCCATACGAAATTACCCCCACATACCAAGTTTCATCGAAATCCCGTGATATTCGGGCGTTTGACATTGATATGACCCGATTTCAAGGTCAATGTCACATCGCACGGTCAAATTAATAGGTTTATGCAACTCCCCGGCCTTATGTACCCCCACATACCAAGTTTCATCGAAATCCCGTGATATTCGGGCGTTTGACCTTGAATTACCTTGAATTGATCATTTTGAAGGTCAAGGTCAGGTCGGAGTCACGACTCGACCCGTCCAAAACACTCAGTGGATAAAAGTAACCCCACATATCAAATTTCGTCCAAATCCCATCAAAATTGGCGATATGACCTTGAATTGACCCGATTTCAAGGTCATGGTCACATCGCACGGGCAAATGAATATGCTTATGAGACTCCCCATACGAAAGGACCCCCACATACCAAGTTTCATCGAAATCCCGTGATATTCGGGCGTTTGACCTTGAAATGACCCGATTTCAAGGTCAAGGTCACGTCGCACGGGCAAATTAATAGGCCTATGCCACTCCCCGGCCGAAGGTATCCCCACGTACCAAGTTTCATCGAAATCCCGTGATATTCGGGCGTTTGACCTTGGAATGACCCGATTTCAATGTCAAGGTCACGTTGCACGGGCAAATTAATAGGCCCATGCCACCCCCGGCCGAAAATACCCCCACATACCAAGTTTCATCGAAATCGGGTCGGCCGTTTTCGAGTTCATCGCGAACACACACACACACACACACACACACACAGACAGACAGACAGATCTTCCAAAATATATAATAGATATATATGTTTATGTGTGTATTTGAGTGGCCGTTTGTATGTATAATTGTTTTATTTCGACATTTGCGTCGTTTTGGTGGTCAGTGCTCTGTTTCTGATTTGTGACGCCATCATGTGTGCATGCACCAATGTTGGATTTTCATTATTCGTATTTATATATTCATGTATTCATATATTTATTGTCATGGACCTTAGTGGTTTACACCACATGCTTGGGGTCAGTTGTGTGGATTACATGTCTATTCTTAAAGCCATTTTGCAATTATTTTATATTTATACTATTTGTCTTCGCTATGTGTGTTCTTGTGTGGCTCACATTCATATGGTTAATCCACTTGGGTGTGAGTCATATGCATTGTATGGGAGGCCAAATTCACATTTAATAATGAATTGTGCTTAAGCGCAAATAGGGCATTTACGCTTAAGCGTAATTAATTGGGACTACTATCTAATCTACCCATAAACTATTATCATGACCTGGTGTATCACCTAGCAACACAAGATGAGCATTGAGCCAATTTTAACCTGTACTCAACAGTCAACTGTGAGTTTGTGTTCAACAATGAGAATCCCTAATTACATATTTATATCAGCATCCCTCTATCCAAATAAAAGAATTGATGTCTCCTTCCCGGAACTGTAGTATTTTTTTGTATTATGTTTTTAATGTATTTTTGCACAGATTTGAGCCTTTACTATGGTAATAGCCTATACATGCATGCGGTGTCACTGCATGGGGGCTTTCTTACCTCATACAGTGATGCTCTAATTAATCGACTTCTTAACCACAGCATAATTATGGGTAACTTTTCAGGATTTAGTCGGAAATATGGCTTGTTGCCATTCATCGAAAAGCTCTCGAGCCATATTTCCGATTAAATCCTGAAAAGTTATCCACAATTCTGCTGTGGTTAAGGAGTTGATTAATTAGAGCATTACTGTATGGTTTACTTATTGACTTAAATCAGGGGAAAAAACCCTATTTTCATATTATCAACATCCCTGTCCAAAAAATGGTGTGTAATTACTGAAACTTTGGTGTCTCAGTCCTGGGGCTCTAGTTTTTCTTATTAAATCAGCATCTCTTGCACAAATCTATAGTATTTCCATGATCATATAGTGTGAATGTGGTGTCACCGAGGGCTTTCTTCCCTCATATGGTGTGCCTGTAAACTCGAAAATTGAAGAAAATCAATGTCGCCCCGACTAATACACGTGTGCCATCGCAATCGGAGTAGAGGAGGGTGATCTCACGACCACCGTGATTGGCGAGTGTGTGTTGTAGTGCGGCGTTCCATATCTCCAAATTTCTTTTGACAGTAGTATATAGCATCGCCATTTCTGAAGAATAAAAACATGAAACTGTAAAAATTATAACGTGAAGGTGTGTATTCATGCATAGGTGAAGTAATTAACTCGTCCGCTGACGGACATCAGACCATGAATCCCTATTCTAGTATGTCCTGATATCCGTCGTGGACGAGCTAATTAGTTTGCCCCATTTATAACTTGCATTATTCTTTGACAAACTGTCCCCGCAATGTCAGCAGGAAAATACATTATATGGTGTTCTTATAGCATCCATAATACACGCGTATATTTATATGTAGGCATAACTAACATCTAATTATTTACTGAATAACGAGTATTCATATGTCATTGTTTTGTCTAATATAGTATGTAATATATTATATATAGTTTATTAAGTTGACTATTTTGTGAGCATAAGCGTATTGTCAAAATAATTGACGTTATATTAACTACAGAACGGGTGAGCTACTTCATTTGTATCCCGGTATGGCTTGTATTATAATTTCTTAACAAATAATCACCAATGTGGCTTTATACGAGGTTGTTTTAGTAGGATTCCAGCCAGCTGAGTTTTCAGTACAGCACCGGAATAACGATTATTCAACTCACAAAGCACCGGAATGACTCAGTAAACCACCGGAATACACATGTAGACATATGTTATGGTCGTTTTCTTCGATTTGGTATGTTATTAATGATATTTTCATGTTGCATTGACTTCAGGAATGTATTGAGGAACAGGCATTCAAAGTTATAATATACAGTATTCAGTATTAAGTCGGTAATACGCCGTTGAGGTGACGAATTTCCCAAAAACGCAAAATATCGAGTAATTTATTTATATTACTGGGCAGTATGCCAATATAGTGGCATAATATTACAACATATATTACTCACCTTCTTTGGCACGTCCATCTCGTATTCATTCGTCCAATATTTGCGTTTAAAACATTACTAAAACGCGTGTTTATTACCCACGCATGTCATCTCTGTCGCACAATGAGCAAAATGTGACAGAACACCGGAATATTTGCTCGCTAAGCACGTAAATATTGCTCGGGAGAGCACCACATTCCTAGGAATAGATCCTCCACAGTGTTTTTGACGGCCAATCCCCTTGTTATTATTGTAAAATTCATTTAAAACGATTGCCACAATCAATTAGTTCCAATGCGCATAAAAAAGAAAGAAAAGCATATAATAAAGTGATTAAAGTTTTTATGATTGTTAATGATTGTCACCACACTGTTATGCAGCTAAATCTGCAACGTGGTTCGGCGCATATTTGGTGATAAGCGTTCGGAATAATAGTATGCATGCCATCAAACAATATACATATAGCTAGCTAGAGATATATGTCATGTTCGCATGTATTTATTTATAAATTATAGTTTTATTATAAATGTTATTGGTTTGTTAGCATACTACCTTTATTGCATGGTGAGAAATTCGTTTATCGTACTCGTTTGTTATGCCACAAGTTACAATTCCAGCCATGCGAATCTCGTTGTAACATTGCGCCACAACAAACTCTTATGCAGATTGCATGGACAGCTTCGCACACCCCGAGGCGCAGCACTATGAATACAAAACTACACTCGATCTATGATAAATACTTCTGTCTCAATTAATATTCTTCGCCATTTGAAAGTTATGTCTTGGGTTGCATCCAACATTTCTGGCTGCACATTTTCCTTGATCGACCCGGTGCTAAATATGCTTATTTGAGTGGAACGTCCCGAATGTCTCTAGCTGTTTTCACTTGGAGCATATGTGTGCATAGTGTAAACTTTTCCCTTATAAGTCCATTGAATTCGCTTCTAAAGCGTTTACCACTTAGACAATATGTGAAACAATTCAGGCTGTTGTTGAAATACATAAGAAAGTTTGTGGCATGTAATCCAAACAATAACGCTGGCGACTCAGATAAGTCCACTAACCTGAACTGCAATATCAAAAAACATATACAGAATGGCGCCATGGTAACGAGCAACTGTATATTAGTTACCACCAACATGAGAGTCATAGACGAGGTACCTTTACTCTGTGAATGTCGACTTCCTCTAACCGCTTTCATGCTTTGGTGTGTTTTTATGAGAAGAGCAACGTTCCCAGCAACAGTAATAACGAATGGAAAAAGGAATGTCTTAGCGATTTTAATAAACGGCCAAATATATTGAATGAAATTATCCAAGTCCTCGTCATCCCTTTTAAGGCACTCATTATGGCTTGTGTTTGTTCTTGAAAGTTCGTTGTTGATTAGTATTTGAGCATCAGCTCCAAAAACAAGAACGATTGTCATGAATAATATTATACATCTACTTCGTTTGGTGGATCTGAGTCTGTGTGAATATGGGAACCAAACTGTTAAAGTCCGTTCTGTGGTGAAGACCACCAAGGTCCAGATACTCAAGTCCGTGAGATAATAAACCAAGAAGGGCATTATCTTGCAGCTAGCATTACTTAAAATATTAATATCAAGCTCCATTGTAAATTTGAACCAGGCAGGGAGTAAACCCAAATACAGCGCTAAGATATCAACAACCGCCAAGCTTGAAAAGTAGTGTGATGCGCTTGTTCCTCGCAGAGTTTTTCTCCTGAAAACAATAATGGACATCACGTTTCCAAAAGTTCCAAGAATAACAGGAAACAGGCTTCCATATATCCAGACAGATGCTATTAGCTTATGAGCAGTTGTCAAATCCATTATAGCCTTTGGTGCTAAAACGTTTATATATCAACCATACAGTGGTGAGATAGATAAAAACAAATCATTTAAAATATCCGAAGCTTTCGATCGTAACCGCCTTATCAACGTGGAGCTCAAATGCACATATCAGAATGCATTTCACATAGACAATAGTTGGTGCACGATAGAGTTAAATGTTAAGAGCGTAAACATGCTGACAGGAAATGAGTCGCATCGGCGTATCGCCTGCCAAGCGCGACATATATAACCGGGCAGTATATGCCGGAGAAACCAAGAGACACACTTAAGGCACTTAAGGGACATCACTATATATTAGATAGAGACAAACTGATAAATACAAATTCACATTTCAAATCACCAGGACACCCGGTAAATGATATTTCAGTACAAGTTATGTTCGTGGTCAACGGATAAACTCGATTATGGTTGATACAAACATACAGTTGCGTGAGAAAATTGGGAACCATATGTTTCCTCACGAAGTCAATTCTAAAACTGGTTATCCTGACATTTTGTGTTACTAGGGCTGGGGGGGGGGAGGGGTCAGGTTACTTCGTCTTCAGACTTTTTGCAGTTTTTGACCAGGAACCATTCTATTCAACAAGAGATATTTAGTGCACGAAAATTAAGACACGAATGTCGCATAAACAATGACAGACAACAGCTAGATAGCATTTTTCATTCAATAAGCAATTGTATCAACTTTGTATCAACTTTGGGACGAAAATCTGATATTCAAATTTGGGTGATAAACATGCTGTCTGATGTGATTTTGGGACGTTTATCGGTGGGTTTAAATACGTATTATGGACTTGTTCGAGTGCGTGAAACTGACAAATTAATTTATTCAGGAGCTATGCCAACTGGAGGAATGTAGCATTCTACTAACGTCGCCGAAATTCTCAAACAAATAGACTGTACCACTCCACGGAAACATCGTCTGAATTACTCTCAATTGTAAATATTTATCCGTGATTAACTAACGAAAACGAGTTCTCCATCGATAGTCACTGCATTTAATTTACCCTTTACCCAACAAAACGGCCAAAACCGGCCAAATAAAGCTTCAACAGCCTAAAATATCTTCGGTCTGTCTCAATAGAACCATACACAGGGGCAAGATACATTCACATACCAAATTTCAAGTCGATAGCTCCACCCGTTTCCGAGATCTCGTCTGCGCATGCGCGAAGCTGGCGTCGCACGGGCTCGGCGACCCGATAAAATTCGTATCCGGGGCAAGATACATTCACATACCAAATTTCAAGTCGATAGCTCCACCCGTTTCCGAGAACTCGTCTGCGCATGCGCGAAGCTGGCGTCTCACGGGCTCGGCGACCCGATAAAATTCGTATCCGGGGCAAGATACATTCACATACCAAATTTCAAGTCGATAGCTCCACCCGTTTCCGAGATCTCGTCTGCGCATGCGCGAAGCTGGCGTCGCACGGGCTCGGCGACCCGATAAAATTCGTATCCGGGGCAAGATACATTCACATAGCAAATTTCAAGTCGATAGCTCCACCCGTTTCCGATATCTCGTCTGCGCATGCGCGAAGCGGGCGCCGCACGGACTCGCCAATACGACAACGTCCACCGCCTGGTCAAACTACACACACGTACCAAGTTTCGTCCAGATCGGTCGAGAATCGTAGATTTGTATAAATGACATACAGACAGACAGACATACAGACAGACAGACAGAGGTCTTCAAAATATATGAGCCTAGCCGATGAGTCCGACGTTGTCCGGGCTATTCAAACACCAATTCAAAAACCAAATTTCAAGTCGATAGCTCTACCCAGCCCGACGTTGTCCGGGCTATTCAAAAACAAAATTTCAAGTCGATAGCTCTACCCGTTTCCGAGATCTGGTCTGCGCATGCGCGAAGCTGGCGTCGCACGGGCTCGGCGACCCGATAAAATTCGTATCTGGGGCAAGATACATTCACATACCAAATTTCAAGTCGATAGCTCCACCCGTTTCCGAGATCTCGTCTGCGCATGCGCGAAGCTGGCGTCGCACGGGCTCGGCGACCCGATAAAATTCGCATCCGGGGCAAGATACATTCACATAACAAATTTCAAGCTCCACCCGTTTCCGAGATCTCGTCTGCGCATGCGCTGCACGAGCATCGCACGTGCTCGCCAATACGACAACGACCACCGCCTGGTCAAACTACACACTCGTACCAAGTTTCGTCCCGATCGGTCGAGAATCGTAGATTTGTATTAATGACAAACAGACAGACAGACAGACAGACAGAGGTCTTCAAAATATATATGAGATATACCTAATTCATTTTAGGAGTTAAACTGACCCTCAATAATATATCCGTTGTCCGATTCTAATGGCTACATATATACAATCCATGAACACGGCAATCCTTTAACAATTATTTACTCTATATATTCCAGACATGGATCCGGCTGATATGGAGATGTATGAGTGTACGACGTGCCATCAAATTGGAATTACATTTTGTCAGGCAGTCGATCATGCTATAAGAAGCCACGCAGGAGAAGAATTGGCAATATGAATTACCCATAAAAATCCGGACTCCACAAATCGGTAGTTCGGTAGTATGCTGTAACACCCGAAACGATTGAAAGAAAAGACAAGGAGATTATGCCAAATCTAAATACGAATTCCATGAGGATTACCAACCGATTACAAAACAATAACACATCAGTTCAGGGAAGTGCAGAAACCCCATTCAACCATGCAAACGACTGCGGTTTCAGTCAACACCCAAGACGATATATATGTTCCACGAGTGATGTTTGTGACCAGATCGCCACACATATACATGACTGGGCAGGTGAACGTGTAACTGGTGTTACCACACCATCTTCATGTTGATACACACTGGCACGTTCGTGTATCTTTAAATGTCTGCTCAAGCTCGTTTTGTGTTTGGTGGTGAATGTACAGTCGGGCTTCCGACACCAGAACTTCAGTGTTGCTAGGGTATAGACCCAAGAATATCAAAGGATTCGTCCATCTGAAATATATAAATGGGGCGTAGGTGTCTATATTATATATAGATTCAGCGACATGTCGAAATTGGGTCCACCAGAAGCAACGGAAAGGGCTACATAAAAGGGCACTTTATATGTATGTTATGGACTACAGCCAATGGAATACACTCAGTTTAATATAAGTCTATAACTTATAACTCCCTGCAAATTCCTTCAATTTTACATGGATTTCATGCAGTATGGCGACAAAAAGGCAACCCGTGGCACATCTCGCTCCCATAAAGACCGGGGTCACATGTTCCCTCTGGATATTCGATCCGGTGTCCCTGGTCCTGTTTGATGGCATGACTCTCCCCGTGAAATATAGGGAATATCTTATGTTGGTGTATGTATTTGTACCTTTGGGTTCCAAATGCTCGACTATACTCCACCCCAAAATACCCGACTACCGTTTCACCATTGAGCTGGAATATTTTAACTAGACTAAATAAAACAATGCAATTTTAGACTAAAATCCAGTTGGAAAGATCAAGATTCTACTTGTTTAGAGTCTGAATTTTCCAACTGCATGCTGTTAAATTGGAGGGTTAAATTTCCAACTATTAGTAGTATTTGATCAATTGGGGGGGGGCGGTTAGAACCACATCCATGTTCATGCATGGACATTATATTTATTTAGGTTCAGAACGCCATGCCACTCCATATAAAACCTAATATAGCACATTTTTGGCACCAGCTTGAGGGCTAAATTATTTGATCAATTGGGGGGTACAACCACATCCATGTTCATGCATGGACGTTATATGTATTTCGGTTCAGAACACAATGTCACTCCATATAAAACCCTAATATAGCACATTTTTGGCACCAGCTTGAGGGCTAAATTAAAGTTTTATATGTTGAAACATAGATTGTAGATTACGACCGTAATTATGAGTTCAATTATGCCCACATTTGTTTGTTATTGGTGGTCTATAATCTATTTTAATATAGCGATCGACGTCACTTCAGTTTTCACTCCAATATACAAAAATGTTTAAGTGTAAGGCATTTTACATGGTGTAATCGAATGTTTACCGTGCGTTCAATACAAATAATAAAAATAATACCGGGCGTTCAATGTTTTTTTGGCAGATATTAACGGACGTTCAATTGTGTTGGAGCACCACGATTTGAAATCGGGCTCGTATGTCGAGAAAACACAGGAAACAGGGGGCAAACGCTAAGCGTGGCTTTCAATGGGATATTAAGGCATCCAAAACATGTCTTTGTTACAAAATAAGACATGGTATAGTTTGAAAAATGTGCTTTTGATCGCAGACGTGACATGTTTTTAGCACAAAAATAGGAGGTTTAACCTTGATTTACGAGCGAACTACACACGGCACTGAAACGAAATTAGTACGAAAATGTAGCGAAACATACCCCTCGTCGAGGCAGGCTGGCACCCGGGCTGGGATTTTGACACAATTGTAGGGAAAGACGAAAATATACGTACCGTAGTCAAGCTGAGGCGAGCGACTTTTATTTATTCAGATTACCGCGTATCAGCGTTCACTTCCGTCCACACACAGTGGTATATGTATATCATGTAAACCATCCAGTTGTATTGAGCTACGACCTCGGTGTGATGTTAAGATTGGCAAGCACTCTACTCGTCATCGTGAAAATCGAGCTTCCCGCGAAATAAGATCGCAATTCACAACGGATAGTCATCGCTGGCTGCGATACAAAACTTTGCAGTAATAGAAGTGCACTATGAAACCAGTCGCCAAAAATACACGACTGACATGGATTTGATGTTACTAAAAGAATATTTGGCACACCCACCGACATCACCAGAGCTCAGCAGTCTCTGTTAGGTTTGTTCTTTGCATTTATTTTAAATTTAAAAAACACAACTCGCACAAAAGCGGCATTTAAAGGTACTCAATCCGATTAGATGTCCCCATATCATCAGATTCCAGATTTTTTAACTGCCGCTTCTGTTATCAGAATCGTGTTATTGCCCAAAATTAATGCTAACCACAGTCAACTATAGTATCAAATTGCCCAAACCTGTTAATTATCAATATTTTGTTCAACGAAATTTTGCCGGTTTGTCAAATATCTGATACAAAAAAGCCACTTGATGCACATCGCTTCTATCGTGTCGACTTTGTTTCGATTTCAGGGCCACCAAACTCGGTCACGTGGTTACTATTTTTAGTGTACAAATGGCCGACGGAATTATCACCTCAAAGTAAGTACTGAGATCTGTATAGTTTTATTGTTCAATTATCCGCTAGTATACCCACCGGAAAGAAGGCGGAGTAAATAAATAAAATATAAGAATTAGATCAATTTCCATTAGATGTTTTGAGTTCTTCGTGATGCCTTCCCAACTAGTTTAACTTGCCTATTGTCGACGTATAGCAAATTGCGATTGCGCTCAAACAATTTCACTTTAATCGTCAATACAGTCACTGAACGGAGTTAAACTTTCATTTAAATAGTGCACAAGAAACAACATTTTTCTGGAATAGTTTTAATATGCACTTGTTGGCAAATTGTCAACAATTGTTTGTTTTAGACCTATGTATATAAAATAGGTAACGCTCGTACTGCAGGTAACGCTCACGTCACAGACACGGATATTCACATTTTCACACCATTTTCTATATACATCGATCCATTTTAGCCAGTAGATATAATGAGTTGACTATTTTCTTACTTGAGAATGATTTTTATATTTCCACAGGTTATAAATGTCGTAATCTCCAGAACACGACAGAGTCATCGATTACTACCAAATTCTCAAAAGAAGTGTGTGGTGTTCTACGAACATTCTACTCAGGAAACTCTTGGGAAGCGAATAAATGGAATGAAACGTTGCCAGTGTCATAATCATGCAATGTTATCGAACGATCGACAGTTATTTACATAACTGATTAAAGTGTCTTATTAAGTTACACAATCATTCTTTATTATAAATTCTAGATTATATGCCCAGTAATGTGTTTATCATTAACAACATGAATAACTATATATGCTTATGAAGGAACCCAAATATGTGCGTATAGTCATACCCATTTATGTACGGTACTGCATGGAGACTATGTTTTTTACACATTTTGAGGTACTCGTGCATGTACATTTGATGAAGCTTCATTCCAATTCAATTACCGATACTATCCTAGTGATAATCAAATGTCAGAAGAGAGCTTGAAATATCAGTACATTATTTGTGTACATATCATACACTTCTCCATGAAAATGCGATGCTTATCCACCAGGGAATATTTAGAG
The DNA here is from genome assembly GCA_032622095.1 of Siphonodentalium dalli. NCBI lineage: Eukaryota > Metazoa > Mollusca > Scaphopoda > Gadilida > Siphonodentaliidae > Siphonodentalium > Siphonodentalium dalli. The sequence continues at coordinate 190,367,293 of CP136063.1, read as the reverse complement.
GATATTACTTGGTTGGTTTGATATTAGGCCCGATATCAGCCAGAGGTAACCGAAGGTCGAAGGCTGAAATGATGTTGTCGATGGCTGATATCAGGCCTGTACTATCAAACCAACCAAGTAATATCCTAATTATTAAATAGATCGGCTCTTAATAACTGACAAATCTTTCATTGGAGTGACGTCACCAAAATCGATATATGCACGTTATTTAGTAGTGAAGTAGATAAATTGTCGCATGTTGTAAGACCATATTACTCGGATGTGTGATAAAATGATATTACTCGGTTTAAGGGCAAATTGAAGCGACATTCACATATTTCGATAAAGCCGTTCTCGACAAAAATGTCATACTTAATTAATAAGGCAAAGTATTATCAGGTTTGGCGAATCATAAGTTCAACCATTATAGTTATATTCAAGTGGTACAGTTACATTGGACAATGCATAATTCACTATTTATGGGTAAAGTGCCCCATTGCGCACCTCAGTAAGTGAAATCACTGGGTCGCGGCCATATTTGATTAATCTAGCCCCCTTTTCGTGGTCTGAGTGCTACAGGTCAAATAATTTGACCTGCAGCACTTAAACCGCGGAATGGGGCTGGATGAATTCAATATGGTCGCGACTCATGATATCACTTAAACAAGCCATGTTTCGATCTCAACAATACGACAGCAAATGAACTTTATCCATATATATACAATTCTGCAAGCATGTGCAGCCTTTGCGCAAGCTTATTTTATTCAGTAATCGAGTTTGCGGCGCGTCATGTCGCACGTATCGCGCGATACACCGACTAAGAACACACTATATATATATATGCAAAGGGTGCTTTGCACACGACGGGCGACATCGCAGAAAACGTTGCCGCAGGATTACATCGCTGTCCTAATCCGGCGGTGCGGTGTCGCGCATATCGGGCGTTTTCTCTGCAGTTGTTCTGTAAATTCCGCCATTTGCAGTGACGGTATACAAAGAAGACACTGGAATCAGAGCAGTTTTCAGTCCAGGTCAGTTTTGGACTGTGATTGTGCATCGCTTCACCGCATGCAGTAATTTTACACAAAAATTCACGAATAACAATGAAACTATGATATCAATGGAAACATACAAGTGAGCAGAAAACGCCGTCGCCGCAGAAAACGCCGTAATCGCATAAGCGCAGTTGCCACAGAAAAAACGCGCGGCATGCCACGCGGCAACCCATGTGTAAGGGCCTTACGTGACCTTAAGTAGGCAATACCACTGCAGGAAATACCACTGCAATATATACACAAATGTGAGTGCTAATTGACTTCCTTACCGTGACACGACTGGCATCATCACGATATCCACCTTCAACTCTTATCGATAACTATAACTATACTTATTCAATTGAGGATGTGCCAGACCTGGCTACAGTGTTTCGAAATATGAATTCCTTTGGTCCAGAATTATATCAAAACTCTGATATTCTATCGAATACCCCGAATGTCAAATATTTCGAATGATCAATGCATAAATATCGATCACTGGATTGGATATTTGTGCGTGTATGCGGGGGGGGGGGGGGGGGGGTCATGAGATCTTCACGTCATCAAGCAGTGTGTACCGTCTTGCCTGTTGCCACTAAACGTCATTCGAGTACCGCATCCCTGTACTGTTTATGCATTGGTACAAATTGATAACCTCAAGCTATAGTAAAGCAAAAGCTATGTTATCTAGTGGAAGTGTTTTATCAGCTATAACATGGAAGAAATGTGACAGGACAACGCCGTGTCTATATGACCTTGAAGCGCTTTATATACATACATCTGGAATCACCGTCATCAATTCTGAAGTTGCCAGATTTTTTTCCGGGAACTTTGTTTGAACATATTTATTGTGACCCACATATACATGGAATATTTTACGTAACACAGAATTTATAAATAATGTTGTGGATGCACAGGGGATCGGAGCACAAGTTACCAAACTTAGTGCGGCTCCTCTCCCCTGGCGTTCAACTGCTGATGAATTTAAATTCCAGAATCTGGCACATATAGGTTCAGGAACATTGAACAACTTTGTCCCCAGCTTTGACTTAGTTGGCTTTTTTAAGGCTTCCGCAGATATCTTTGACGGTGTAGACAATATATTCGTCATCATTGTTTCTCTTTTATTTTTCGTTTGGACGTCTGTGTATTTCTGACTTGTCGGTGTACTATGGTCCGGTGAAATTATACACTCAATCTCTTTCTGCTATGACAGTCCTGATCTTTATGAATAATGGTTTACATCTTTTAGTTGAGCGATAGGTTTTACTTTATGTTCTTTGGATGCATTTAGACTATATTCTTGAGGTAATTAAATGAGTTTATCATTGGTGGGAAATGTTCAGATACCAAATTCAACAAACGATCTATGGTAATTTTGTTATTGAATAAAATGGTGTGGAATTAATATGTGAACGAATGTGCAACAATTGTAACTCGGGTATGTGAACTCGGATATGATTGTGATGAGGAGTCAAATGTACCGTAGGGTCGTGGTGATATAAGGGGCACAGCAGCCAGATACTAATTCAGACCGAACATGTGTTGAGATTGCACCGATAGTTTGACTTTCCGCCATGCTTTACAGTATAATATAATTATGTCGTTTTAGATCGAGATTAGAATATTTTCTTCAAGTTTCGTTTGTGACGTGGACTTTTCCATCTATTGGAAAACGTGAGGGATTAGGTGGATAATTACAACTAGTGGGGTACAAATTGAGTATTTAAATTTTTTAATTTTGATATCTGCCAGGTGTAATTGGAAATTAAAACTTTTACCATCTCCCCTTGCCGAAAAAAGAACAATATTCAGTGCCCCGAAAACATTTATCGGTCCCGGTTGTGCTCCATAACACGTTTTTTTCTTTTCTGGACACAATTAGGTTTGGATTGCATTATAATACAACTGGTTTCCCACAGCTCTGATAATGACATGTTCCACACATTATTTTTGTATGTAACGGGGGAATTCGTTCCTTGTTTCTAATTTAAATAAATAACAGATCGTAAAGAAATCCACTTCCATATATAGGACTATCCCCGCGATGGTATAATTGTTCATTGCACGTAGGCGTTCTCGGCTTTGTTCCATGTGAATATAGATGTTTGATATTACTGTGTGGGCGTTATCATGCCTCGTCTGTTGTCCGAGCGTTACCAATATTGAATCTGAAGACACAGAGAATGGATAGGTGCGCAAAATTTCAAGATATCTTTTGAAAACCATGCAGGAATATGTTTCTTAATTTTTGCCTATGATACCGGATGGACAAATGCTCTAAATAAAGCTCTGATGCTTGATGATTGGGAGTTATTATCTATACTGACTCGCCCTACGCGCTCGCGAATAGAGTTAGCAAGAAAACCATAGTCAGAAATGGTAACGCCCTCAAGATCATATTATTAGTAAAAAATAGGTAACGCCTATGTAGTTGATTATATGTGATATATATTTTTTAATTTCATTTGAAATAGTGGTCTGAGTAGCGCATGAAATAGCATGCAGAATATTAATCGTGCAAAAATTTGCGATCTTCGTAACATGGTTCAAGTATGAGCACATTTCTAATCACATTTAGTATCCAATTAGGCAAATACCGAGTATGTTTTAATCAAATTTAGTCCACCACCTCCTGCGACAGGGTCAGATATACTTGGCAATATACACCCTGGGAGGGCGTAATGCTGATTAAAAAATGGCCTCAGGTAATGCACTCCTGATATGAACTCTCATAAGGATTAATTAAAATACATGTATGGTTCCATGAGGGTAAATTAAAATATGGTCACACCCAGAGAGGGTTAATTGAAATATGGTCCGATTAGGGTAAATTAAAATATGGTCACATCACGGTTAAATAAAATATGCTCCCATGAGGGTTAATTGATATATCATCCAATGAGGGTTAATACAAAATATGGTCCCATGATGGTTAATTAAAATTGTACCTTGAATGTTAATTCAAATATCGTCCCATGAGGGTTAACAAAAATATGGACCCATGGGGGTTAATTGAAATATGGTCCCATTAAGGTCAATTAAAATATGATAACGTGACTTAATTAAAGAATAAATATATGGTCCCATTATGATGGTTAATTAAAATTAAAATATGGTGTCATCAGTCTTGATTAAACTACGGTCCTACTTTGGTGAAATACAATATAGTTCCACGAGGGTAAATTAAAATATGGTCCAATGAGGACTAATTAAAAATTGCCCCCTCCCCCATGAGGATCAATTAAAACATGGTCACAGGAAGGGGGGGGGGGTAATTTCGGAACATTCTTCAATTCATATAGCATTCTGATATATCATCGGTACACATAAATACAAATTATATTTTGAATTAGGCCACATTGTATGTTAAACAACCAATGTGAAGGGTTAGTGTTGGAACTTTTCTTAATAACATCATTCTCTATTCATATAGCTCCGATATATTCCGCATACAAAGACATGAAAATTCAATATTTACAAACAGCACGAAGGAGTAACGTGGGAATTGGTTAATAATTACCATCCCAATTCATTTAGAATATATCATGCCGATATTTGTCGCGTATAACTAAATGAGAGAGTTCACTAAACGATATTAAATAACATGTTAAACGCCGATATAAACAAACATCTCGTAGGATTCATTTTCGAAATAAATTTCTTATACAAACGTAAAATCCCCGGGCAGTATAATAGTAGATAGCATTCCGATTTATGTCACGTGAAAATAAACGAAAGATGTTCAAATAACAATACAACAAAGCAGGTTAAAGAACAATAGAAACACATAACGGGCAGTGCGCAAATTGTTAACGCGCGAATACCCGTTAAAATTAATCGCCTTGCACTTCTTGGCATCCGAATAACAAACCATGGGGCAATCAAGCATGTCTCGAGAGACGCCCGCTCGGAAATAATAATGTAAATGACAATAAACGAAATTGAAATTCCCAACTACACCTTTTACCGGACTCGGTCTCGCACTACAACTTTTAATGCATCACAAAAATCCCAATTTCTATAAATAAAACCCCCATGAGCCCATAGATTACCAAGAGACAGCAGCCTATAATACAACCGGAGGGCGAAATAACTCCCAAACAAGGCGCACGCCACCCTTCTGAATTATGAAGACACTGGTTGTGGTGATCTATCCAACACATAACCAATACCAACTCGGTGTCTGTCTATAACAAAGTCAACACATTCAGCGTGGTCCAATATAAAACTTAATAATGCTATGTAATACAGATAACAATTCGCATATAAATAAGTAAATACATAAATAAAAGAAACAATCAGCGGACTTTGAGTACGGAACAATTGAATACAGGCAATTGGCCTGTATATGTAATATGAATGTGTTTATAAATGATAATAAGTATGACAGTATTATGTCAGGGTTAATGGACGAACCATCGGACTTAAAACACAGGTTTTAAATATACAACGATCAACTATATTTTCATACCGATCAACTATTCTGATAAATCCCGATAAATGAGACATATACAGTAATGCTCTAATTAATCGACTTCTTAACCACAGCAGAATTATGGGTAACTTTTCAGGATTTAGTCGGAAATATGGCTTACTATGGAATCCTATTAGGACCACTTGCGCCGAAAGCGACAAAAAGTGCGCCATTAGTAACGCACAGAAAGCGCCGAAAGCGACAAAATATGCGCCGTTACGGCGCACTATTTGTCGCTTTCGGCGCACTTTTTGTCGCTTTCGGCGCACTTTTTGTCGCTTTCGGCGCTTTCGGCGCGCGCGCCGAAAGCGACAAAATGTGCGATATTAGCGCATGTTTCGGCGCGCCGAAAGCGACAAAAAGTGCGCCGAAAGCGCCATTAGCAAGTGGCCCTAATAGGATTCCATAGCTTTCCGATGAATGGCAACAAGCCATATTTCGGACTAAATCCTGAAAAGTTACCCATAATTATGCTGTGGTTAAGAAGTCGATTACTTAGAGCATTACTGTAGATAAGAACGTTTTATGTATACAAAATAGTCCTCGGCTAAGAACAAAACCACACACATTGACACGAATCGTGTGAGATAAAGTTGCACGTTGACTATGCATTTCAAGGATATACACCCCCCCCCCCGTGTTTGCCACGTCACGGTAGGACATGTCAATTATATATTATAACACTACATGTAGGTTAAGGGTCAGACGCAAGTTTTGCCAAAATTTCCTGGTATTTCAAAATGGATTTTCTCAATATATGATAGGAATTTCTTTGTGAAATTTGGTACGAGCGATTATTGTGTCATAATATTTAAGAATCATCGACCCATTGTGTATTATAACCTCATCTACTTTACTTTTATGGCATGAAAAATATTTAACATTTAATTTAATTTAACGATTAGCAAAACACTCAACACCGTGGCGATCGTTTTAGAAAATTGATTCACGGTGAACCATTCAACACACAAATCTTGAGAGGCGAGGATTACCAATTCAATTAAATTTTATTCTGGTCATCATATAGTGATATTACATATTATATAAGGATTAACTGTCATGTGGACTGTTTTTGTGGAGATGTAACCGCGAGGTGAGTGGTCATAACTTGTGTAAAACCCGAAGGATTTTACATACAAGTTATGACCTCTCACCTCGCGGTTACATCTCCATAAAAACAGACCACATGACAGTTAAGTGTATCATGACAAAACCAGCCCAAAATAACCCGTAGCACCCTTGGCAAAAGTTAACAGGAACAATTTCTCTTTATATTGAAACCGGATGATTTATTAAGTCAATCCTGCGCGAGTCCAAATGGGCCCAACACATTATGCGTTCGTCTTTCCGAAACCTATGAGGCGTCGATGTAAATTTGAGGCTGCAGTTATGAGCTGTTGCGCGTTCACCGAGAAATAATTGCAACTAGCCACGTGGGCGCCGACCAATCAGAATGCTGGATTTAGTGATAATCACACTTAGTATGTAAATATATCAGAATGAGATACATACATTATGCATGTACATGCATTATATTTAATAGAGTATATATCAGGGGGGTCAGGAAAACATTTCCGGACACTAGCCGCTTTTTTTTATTTTTTCCGCCCTCTGTGTACCCACTCCCCCCCCCCTCCCTAATTTTTATTTAATCCGATTCTGGGACAGGGACCCACCCCCCCCCCCCCCAAACTGCTTCAAATGACTATTTTACTCAGTTTTCCTTATCTTAATATCCGATAAATGTTCCGTATCATGATTATAGAAGCATGCCTACTTTTTATTTACCAACAAGACTGTAAAGTTTCAAAACAATTCTCCAATAAATGTGGGCTGTATGATATGCTGATGGATTGCCATTGGATACCCACGGTAATACGATTGCAGAACACACAGTACCTTTCGCGTATAAGTGACGTTCGTGAATATAACCAAATATTATTTCCAGGTATAAAGACAGTCTCTGTCACAGAGGCAAATTGGGTCAAGTTTAGATTTTTTTGAAAATAGTATATGGTACTATTTTGTGTTTTGATAAATTGCGTTCATTGTATACCACCATGCATTCTTGTGATAAAAACGAAATATTCGTGTTTTATTACTTGATCAGAGGCAACTATGACTACTATTTTAAGACTCGGATAATACAATCTACACATTTCACCATTACTAATAATGTATATCATTTATATAGCGCTTAATCCCTGGTGTAGCTCTAAGCACTCACATTATTACCCCAGCTGTTTTTTATGAGTAATGCCGAGTCTTGTGCCTGCTGCCATTTTACAGGCGCTTCACTAGAGCGGCTTACGGATACCCAACAACCAGGTACCTATTTCTCGTCTAGGTACGACGAAGCGAGCACAGTACACGTGACCTTGTCCAAGGGTCACAACCTGGCACGAGATTTGCATCCATTACTCTATGAATATCTACAGTAATGCCCAAAGTAATTGACCACTTAACCACAGCAAAATTATGGGTAAATGTTCAGGATTTAGTCGGAAATATGGCTTGTTGCCATTCATCGGAAAGCTCTCGCCGAGAGCTTTCCGATGATTAGCAACAAGCCATATTTCCGACTAAATCCTGAAAAATTACCCATAATTCTGCCGTGGTTAAGTGGTCAATTACTTTGGGAATTACTGTATCATACTGCTCTACACCAGTGCATTTTGAAAGGTTTGATGGTGTATATATCAAAAGAAACGATGACATGTCACATTCGTGAGACTGCTATATGAGCACATATATTTCTGCTTTCAGAAAAGGTCACAGAATCAATTCATCGCTATTAAATTTTATTTAACAGTTTATTTTACACATTTATTACATGATCCTACCTTATTCCATTAAATAAACCCAAGCTATAAATAGAGGATCTCACATGAGTTCCTATTTTATACGGAATTCATCAACCGAGATCACTAAATTCGATTTGAGCCGAGGTTTACCGAGGCTCAAATAGAATTTAGAGGACGAGGTTGATAAATTACGTATAAAATAGGACGAGTGTGAGATACCTTTTATCACATGATCAAATAAACCCGAAGCAACGCGAAATATTCATCGAAAACAACAATCATAAACTACAGCGATCGCAAGTTATCTGAAGAACGCCATGACGTCATCGCACGCGCTGATATTAAACGTGTCTATTACCGATAATTATGAAACTGCTTTTATAGCCAAATTATGTGATAAATTGTGATATTAAACGTTCATTTCATAACAGGAAATAGTGCCAGGTGACATTTTACTTCCGGTTTGTCGTTTGTTTACATTCCGCACGCTACAACAAACTCTAATGAATGAAGTCTTTGAAAACTTATTTCATTAAATATACGCCATTAAATATATACGTAAAAGAGTCTTTATTTGTCTGGGACTATTTCTTTACGCGGACAAACAACGCATATTTACGTGAAACGTCATCGCAGGCCTTTTAGAAGCTGATGTTAATTTCACGTGCATTTGTTGATTAAGTGTGTTTTATCGAGGCTTTGGATCATGCAATAAATAGTCTGCAACTTGACGCCAGTTTATTTACAAAACTCGTCCAGTAAATTAAGTCTGAACCTTGCCAAAGGCTCAGTCCAGACCTACTTTACTGGACTCGTTTTGTAAATTCCGCTACAAATTGGAGGCTCGTTGTAGATCCTCTGTATATCACACGATTCAAGATAAATAGTGCAGAAAAGATGCTTTATCGTTACGTTTCTTTGCTCCCAAAAAGTCCAGATTTAACCGTTGTCCTAGACCTTGATTTCGCTTTCTCTCTCGTGATGTATATTAGAGAGAATTCGTACACATCTCTGATCAATTGTTTCTCTTATACTCTGCAATCATTCTTCCTCACATAATTCGAGCGTGTTGTCACTTATATGGGACTAGCTGTTAGATCTTGCACAAAATGTAATTCTCATTCGATTTTGTCAATTTTGGGACAGACATTCTACTTATATGGTTCACGCGACTGAGCATTGTTTGTGTATATCTCATGTATTATGAATTTGGCATTAATTGATCGTATGATACAAAGAAAATACATTTATCTTCTACGGATCCTATACTGTCAACCCAATGCGGATATCCCGGGATAGTAATGGGGGCTGCTGTAGAGGTTTGCTACGTTCAATGACTAAATGACATGGTCAGATTCAATAGAGCTGTTTATTGATAATAAAATATATATATATATAAAGTAATAGTTTATTCGACTACGATAGCAATGGATAACTCGAAAATAAATGCGATTATTTCGTAATCGTGTATATATAGACAGACATACCCCTGGTTCACATTTAACTACAAAAGAAACATTGGATAATCACAAGCATTATACATCGAGATTTGAAGGATGATTATCACATGAACACTTATAACAGTATCACATGCAATTACTGCTTTATGGTTACCGTTAGAACGTGCACATAATTTGGTGACGTAGTACCCTATAACCATAATCGAACATATTATCCGTGAGTATAGCGAAATATCTCTAATAATCATTTCCGTCTGTGTTAATATTATATTCGTCATAACTTAAGATTCACGTTTTCGGTTGAAACGAACATTTCTGGTTGTTGGTTTTCCTTGGTCGATCCGTTGCTAATTGTGCTGATTTGAGTGGAACGTCCGGAATTTCCAGTCTTGTCACTAGATGTTCCCGCTCCGCACACACGCATACACGGTTTTAAATTTTCTCTTATCAGTCCTATGAACTCGCTTCTGAAGCGTTTACCACTTAGACAATAGGTAAAGAAATTCAGGCTGTTATTGAAATAACAAAACACATTCGTGGCGTTAAATGCAACCCATAACGCTGGAATCTCAGATCTGTCAACTAACTCCAGCGTCCATAGCAACATACATATCATAACTGGTGCCATGGTAACGAGAAGTTGTAAATTAGTTACCACCAACATGACAGTCATGGACGAGGTACCTGTACTCTGTGAATGTCGACTTCCCTCCAGCGATTTCCTGCTTTGGTGGGTTTTTACAAGAAGAGCAACATTCCCAACAACAATAATAAGGAATGGAAGAAAGCATTTCTTAGATAGGTCAATAAATATCCAGATATTTCTGATGAAATGCACCGTGTTCTTATCAGTCTTGTAATTACACTTATTCGGGTATCTCGTATCGGTTGAAAGTTCCAAGTTAAATAGCAGTTGAGCGTTGGCTCCAAAAACAAGAACGGCTGTCATGAAAAACATAATAAACCTACTTCGTTTGGTGCATCTGAGTATGTGTGAATATGGGAACCAAACCGTTAATGTCCGTTCTGTGGTGAAGACCACTAAGGTCCAGATACTCAAGTCCGTGAGAAAACTTGGCAGGAACAGCATTATCTTGCAACTCGCTTCGTTCAAAATAGTAATATCCAGGTCCAGAGTGGATTTGAACCAAAAGGGAAGTAAACCCAAATGCAGCGATAAGATATCAACAACCGCTAAGAATGAAAAGTGGTGTGATGCGCTTGTTCCGCGTAGAGTTTTCCGCCTGAAAACTATAATGGACATCATATTTCCGAAAGTTCCAATAGTAATAGGCACTAGACCTCCATATTTCCACATAGATAATGCCAGTTGAATAGATGTTGCCCAATCCATCATTCCGTATTGTAGCCTATAACATTTCGTGTATAATAAATTAGCAATACTGGAAGCGCAGTGAACACGTCTTGCTGTTAAATGCTAACTGGTGGCAAAAATGAAAGGAATGACCCACGCATTACAGGATCATCCGCATTCAACAAAGGACACTGTTCGCAACCTGGGATCGTATTTTGACACAAACATGACAATGGATAACCATATCTCTAATATGTGTAAGAAGGCGTTCAGAGGTTTATACAAAATCCGACAAATTAGACAATACCTCGATGTAGACTCAACTAAGACATTGGTCCATGCTTTTGTCACGTCACACTTAGATTACTGTAATTCTTTACTGTATGGACTACCGGATTACCAATGTGATCGCCTGCAAAAAGTGCTAAATGCTGCGGCGCGAGTTGTATCATACACTCCTCGGCATGAACATATAACTCCAGTTCTCAAGCAATTACACTGGCTGCCAGTGGAGTATCGAATCATGTTCAAAATTATTTTGCTTGTATTCAAATCTCGTAATAACATGTCACCATTGTATATACAGGATATGATCAAAGACAGAAATGCGTGTACATATGGATTACGATCTGATAGTAGTATGCTTTTGTACATTCCTTTCAACAAACAGAAAACGTTTGGCGATAGGGCATTTTCATTTGCAGGTCCACATCTTTGGAATAGCATTCCACCTCACTTAAAAATATTCACTGATTTAAATAAGTTTAAGACCGGCCTCAAAACATATCTCTTTGATGTAGCATTTAATTCCTAGATATATGTGCATGTACATGTATTATGCTGATTAGGCAATGAGCTCGATGTAATGTAAAGCGCCGTTGAATATGTACTCATAATATTGAGCGCTATACAAATTAATTATTGTATTGTATTATTGTATTCACCCGACAAGCAGTCACAAAGGTGTGAACCGAGGCTTTTATATAATCCCCGACGCATCACAGTATATAGCTATAGCTGAGTGCAACCCCGGGCAAACGTAATTCATGTTTGCCCAAACCTCTTATATCGCTAATGCCGAAATCAAAATTACCACTCGAATGTATAAGAATTTTTTAAGATATAAGACTATGAATTATAGGTTCCGTGCTACTAGCGGGTGAGTGTGAACAAAATGCGTGGAATAAATTGCAAAAACAGAACAAAATGGGTGGGTGGATCCCAACAATTGTCAAAAGCAAAAAATAATCATACGTACCTAAAAAAAAAATCCGACATTTCTTGATGCAGTTGATTTATTACGGATTACAGTTAATTACGTTGTCCTTATTTTATTCAGATAGTTTGGCCGATGATATATTGGCCTAATTTTAGTTACATTAATCAGCAATAATGATCGATACAAACTGTTTCTGAACATTAAATGGGGGGGGGGGTACTCAAATGTCATGTATTTGAGGGATTTGTTCAGCCTTAAGTAATGACGAGGACTTTATCAATCAATACGCCAAGTGTTAGTACCAATGGAAATGGACATCGCTTTGGAATAAAATGCTAGTCAACAACATGTCTGTCAATTTTCACAGTACTGCATGAGTACGACGTGAGTATAATCGAATCGACAGGACCATAAATATTTTACGGATGGGAGTAAAACCGGGATACGTGTAGTAATGTTATTGTATAGTCAGCGGCTGTTTTGAGTTGACGCCCTGTGTCGACATATTTTTTATACGATGTGTGCCAAATGTTATTCAATCACTGGATATAAGTCCCAAAAATAAAGTTTTTATCGAGTTTATAAATCGGTATATCTCTATGCCTTCTTTATAGGGATACCGATTTATAAACTCGATAAAAACCTTATTTTTGGGACTTTGTGTCCAGTAACTGTGGTTCAATTCACTATCCATGCAATTCATTTGATTACGTCGTTACGCGGAAATTCGTAACTTAGTTTATGACTCCAGCCATAACCCAATTTATAAAACAAATAATTAAATTTGAGTTTTATGTTATCCTGTTAATTTACTGGAACGTTTTCAGCACACATCTTCGACTCATGTTGATACTACAAGTAATTCATAGTAGAGATTTGTTTTCCTCTCAATTTGATTATCACTGAAATACACATATGCATGCTATTTTGGGGGGTTTGAACTTCGAGACAATGATTACTCACTCTGCGTTCACTGAATGCTGACTTTGTTTCAATTTGTGTTTCGTTCAAACAGGGAGTTAAGGATGGGTTCTACAAACAAAATCCGTACACAGTGCTGAAAAACATTGTACCCGACCAGAGACCCACCACCCCTACTAGCGCTACGCGCAAAAAAAATTCCTCTAACAATGTGTGGACCTATTTTTTTTACAATTCTTGCTGCATGCCAATGTATGTATTTTGTCTATATTATTTGAACTTTTCGGCATCTATCTTGTACAACTCATTTAGTAATAGTCTGACACAGATTAAACTGTTCCTCTGTTGAACGGTTTAGTTGATACCATATGTTTGTGTCCGACCCACAGGTACATGCAACAAATAGTTTATTACTTACTATAGAAAAACAAGGTTGGCCATTCTGGCGGCCAAATTAAATTTTGGTTTGGCGACTTGGCCGGCGGGGTAAACGATTTAATTCGGGTAAACGGCAAAATGTTTGATTAGTTACTTTGAGTAATCATGTTAATGTCCGATAATTGCTCCATATATTGCATATTCCATCATTCCACGATAAATAGTTTTATTTGATCAACGTTATGATTTTAAATAAGGTGCTGATCATGGATACTTCCGGCATGCACGGTAAGCAAACTCCATGCAGGGTTTACCTCCCTTGACGAGGGTCCGAACACAACCGAACACAAGTCCAAATAATGGGAAATATAACAAATAAAGTTCATAGGCATATGTATTCATGTTCAGACTATTACCACACGAAGTTTGGGCCAATAATAAGTATTTTATTTGATGTTTTGTAAAACGCGTGTTGTGTTCGGCATAGAAACGCGAACACAAGCTTATGTTGGGTCCTCCTAAAAACCGACCGCACCTCCACCAAGGGTCCGAGCCCGATGGGGTTTGCACTATCGTGCAGAATAGACCTGTATATATACCAAAGTCACAATCCCCAAGTCGTTAGCTCGAGCGGAAACGGCACTGTTAACCCCTAACTTGCGGCAAGTTCCGTCGGGTACGCAAATTCCAAAATGGCACCGACCGCACCTCGCCAGGCTTCCTGACCACGGAAATTGACATTATATCACGCAGCGAATACCCCTATGCACACATGGGCGATCAGACAAGTCGCTAGATGCAGCGAAAGTGAATAAATTAACCCATACGCTGCTGCCGAATTCGCTTTGAATGTGCGCAGAAACGCCGAAAATTACACTCTCCGCCCGCACCGTCCCCACGGTAATAGTCTGAACATGAATACATATGCCTATGAACTTTTATTTGTTATATTTCCCATTATTTGGACTTGTGTTCGGTTGTGTTCGGACCCTCGTCAAGGGAGGTAAACCCTGCATGGAGTTTGCTTACCGTGCATGCCGGAAGTATCCATGATCAGCACCTTATTTAAAATCATAACGTTGATCAAATAAAACTATTTATCGTGAAATGATGGAATATGCAATATATGGAGCAATTATCGGACATTAATATGTTTACTCAAAGTAAGTAATCAAACATTTTGCCGTTTACCCGAACAAAATCGGTGCACATTAACTCTCACACGGCCGAATCAACAATGGCTGCTCAATCTTACCACCAGAATGTCAAGCCTTATATGTATATACTATATATATAAAAAAAATTCACAAACGCCTGTGGTCCGACCCAGCTAACTATCAACTAAAAGTGGCCCGAGAACAGTATAAATAAAATTGTATATTGAGGCCCGAGGAAAGAATCGAGAAGACGAGCATTTTACGGGCCTTTAATGGTCAGGGGACCCCAAATATTTATCATGAAATTATGTAATTTGTTTTCTTCAGAAAATTGCGGCCACCTTGTATTCTTAAACAATTTAATTATGGTCCATCGGCCATTCAGAAGTGCATAGCTACAAACTATACACTGTTAGAAAAGAGGCACAGGAACCATGGCAAGCTGAAGAACCAGTAGTTGGTTCTTCGTGCTTCAAACACCGTTGTAGAACCAAAATTACCTACAGTTTCTGCTGTTTTGGTTCTTGAGAATTGAAGAACCAAAAGTGGACAGACGGATTATTTACAACTAAACTTCAATCATCGTCGTCGTTTTCGTCGTCATTATCATCGTAATCATCGTAAGCATCTTCATCGTCATCGCAATCGTCATCGTCAACGCGGTAGTCATCATCGCTGTCGGCATCAGAGCCGTCACCATTATCATCATCTCTATCTTCGTCGTAGTCACCGTCATCATCGTCGTCGTAGTCATTACCATCATCGCTGTCGTCTTCGTCGTCATCATCATCATGATCATCATCGCTGTCGTCGTAGTTATCATAATAGCCGTTGTCATCACCGCTGTCGTCATAGTCATCAACACCATCGCTGTCGTAGTCATCGTCAACGCTGTCGTCATACCTTCGTAGTCATCATCATGCATCAGTGCTGTCATCGTCGAATTCAGCATCATCATCGCTGTCGTCGTCTAATTATCATCATTATCATCGTTGTCGTCGTAGTCATCATCATCATCTCATCATCGATATTGTCGTAATCATCATACTCGCTGTTCGTTATCATCGTTGTTGCTTTCGTCGTTGTCGTCATAATCATCGTCGTCATCATAATCATCGTCGTCGTTGTCATCATATCCGCGATTGGCAGCATCATCCTAATTATTACCATCATCAGCGTCGTCGTGTAGCAACATGGTCAACATCAGTATAACAGCCATCGATGTCGACATCGTCATCATCATCATCATCTTCATTATCGTGGTCGTCGACTTCATCAACGCCATCTGTGTCAACTACGATCACCGTCGAAGTTGTCGTATATAAAGTTGTTGTCGTCGTAACCATCATCGCTATCACCTTCACCATCCACACGCATTTAAAGCCGTCGTCGTTATCGTCAACAACATCATCTATTTATTACTTTGACGACGACAGCAATGATGATGACCACGACGACAACAATGATGATGATGACCACGACGACGACAGCGATGATGGTGATTACTACGACGACTGCGATCATGATGATGGTGACTACGACGACAGCGATGATGGTGATGACCACGACGACCGCGATGATAATGATGACCACGATGACATTGCACATCGGTACCATAAAATGATAGACTCGTTTGGTTTCCGAATTGTTTGCCAGCTTTAGGGGAAAATTCTTAGATATGCATTAATTTGCATTTGTCCCTTACGAAAAAGGAAATCGGATCTCTGCGAAGAATCAAATCGGTTCTTCGCGAAGAACCAAATCGGTTCTTAGTTAGGATCCGATTTGGTTCTCAGTTCTTCGCGGAGAACCAAATCTGGCTTTTTGGTTCTTGGAATTGCCCTGGATAATTAGGTTCTTTGCGAAGAACCAAGACAATTGATCAAATATTATTTGGTTCTTCATAAAGAACCAAGAAAATTTATGAGGAACCAACTGGTTCTTGTGAAGAACCAAATAGCTTAGTTGGTTCCGCCACCGGGACAGTTTGGTAATTGTAGTAATTGTAACACAGTTGCAGAACCAAAATTTTGGTTCTTCATTTGGTTCTTCAGTGATGTCAAAAAATATTTCTCATTGGTTCCTCATCAAACCATTTGGTTCTTCGTCAACCAAGAACCAATTGGTTCTTTGTTTGGTTCTTCAATAAATGGGTAAAGAACCAATTGGTTCTTCGACTGTGAAGAACCATCTCTGTTGGTTCCGCCACCGGGACAGTTTGAAGAACCAAATAAGCTTATTTCCCCACATTTTTTGGAGTGTATGATGAATATAGCCTATATTCCATGAGTGAATTCTTAGAAAGAAATCAGAGTCCCCCTGATCCTTAATTGGAGTCATGCTCAAATCGTCAGAAAATCGGCTCAACTGTAAGTTTCACAAACAATATGCATAGCGCTATAACTCTCGATACAGACAATAAGCGACCGTTTAATTGTGGGGATTAGTTCGCACCCGCTTCCGAAACAATAATTGTCGGGTAGACGGGATGACCCCTCTGGGCATAACCATTCACACCACTTTTAGTACAGGACAGGACAACGCAATCGGGTTACAGATGATGTAATGGCCCTTGATTTGGCTGTATAAAACGATAATTATTTTCTTGTGGACCGCGCTTCTTTGTCTAATATAATCCCCATAGGGATCTAGTATTATATTATATGTATTGAGCTGATATCGCATACAGATTTTCAAGCTTGATATCAGTTGAGGGAGTTATTAATGAGTCCCTCTGATATCTACTTGAAGAGATGGTAATCTGTTCACTCATTAGAACCTATTTTACAATCCACTCGACACGAAGTTTTCCTCAATTGAGGTTCGTTCGCGAGCAACGCGGATTGAATGATTCCGCGCGCATTTGCGCCGTGCCGAAACGCGGCGGAATAAGGGTCAATCCACACCGGGCGCGAGCGCGCGATTTTTACGGCAGTTTTCTGTCGTCCATAGCGGTTCAAAGCGCGCGATTTTTATTTTCACACCGAAAGCGACTGGATCGCTTCGTCGCGCGCGATGGTTTGGGTAGATAATCGTTTGAGCGCATCATTTACAGGTAGGATATTATGGACATTTTATTCAGAATTAGCTAAACATTTACATGTAAGAGTTTTTCAAACTCATTTAATGGTCAAATATAGTATGCCAAGTGGAATGGTGCACGGGTTTCCTAAATTCTCATAGCAATTGCGTTTAAATAAATTTCATTCTACAATTCCAGTTTGTGGGGGGTTTTAATCGGGGGTGTGAAAAGTGACTTCACAAGCTTGGAATGGATTGGGACCAAAAATTAACCAGGCGATGTTATTACGTCGAGCTCTTGCCAGGCATTTTCTCTTCTCTTTTATCCTGGCACTTCAGTTATCAGAATGTAGCTATAAGTCCTCCACCACCTTTATATAATCGCGACGACGAATGAATGCGTCGCCTTCAAATAGAAGGAAGTCGCGCTTATAAATATCTTATTTGACAGCGACCCAATTATCCCGCTGTTTTACCACAAAGCATAAAATCACTGCTGTGGTCGCCTCGTGGTCAGCGATTCAGTCGCTTGTGGTGTGGATATAAAAATCGTGCGCTTTGAACTGCTGCGGACGACAGAAAATGGCCGTTATAATCGCGCGCTCGCGTCCGGTGTGGATTGACCTTAAATTGTCGATGAATCTAACGCGCTCGAGATAAGAGATTTCTTTATCGAATGTCGGGTAAAATGACCACCAATATGGTTGTCAGATTATGGAAAATGGTAGATATTGTCCCAGCGGACATTGCAATCACTTACAAGTTGTGGTTGATGAATACAATCGACTAATATACATTATTCATTGAATACTAACAATGGTGATCACATTGGTTAATAATTACTATTGTAACCACTGACATTACCAGACATAATTATTGCATTTTTCTCTCACAAACTTGACATAAAAATCGGCAAAAAATAACTTTTCAGGTTTGAACAATTTTTTCAAGTAAAATGGAACTATCTTTGGTATCAAAGGTGTTTATTGTTTTGAACTGTCTTACAAAATTATTGAAGATGGCTTGCAAAATGGCAACCAAATTTGGTAAAATGAACATATATCCCGAACATTATTCTCTGCTGTTGACAACTAAACATGTCTATCGATTAACATATCATTGAGCTAATGTGGAAAGCGATAGCCACCAAAGGTACACCTTTGCAACACACCCATGACCATACCGTCACTCTATATATACATAAACACCATGCAGACAAATGACCATATGGCCACCCACTTTTTTACAAAAGCCTCAACATTATCATGCTGTATGTGTATAAAGCTATTGATACATGGTCATTTATGTGGTGTTTATGTATATATGGGGTGACTGTAGTGTATGGTCATGGGTGGGTTGTACAGGTGTACATTAGGGTGGCTATCGCTTTCCACAATAACTCAAGGATATGTTAATCGATAGAGAGGTAATGTCTGAGAGTTCTCAATCTTGATGGCGTTTTATATGCACAATGGAGGAAAAAGTGTTCCTGACAATAATTGATAAGTTGATTAATTGTAATGCCAATGGGCCAGAGTTTTGAAGTTAATGGGCCGAGTAGTCACATTATATGGCCCCGCTCAGTTCTGTTTCAAAGTTCTTCCCATTTCCATTCAAAGAACTTGACCAGAATCCCAAACGAAGATATGTGTTGCTTCTCATATGGTATTTAAGCAAAAATGTGCTGGTTTAATGCTTAAATGCAAGTTTAGGTGGTTGTCTGAGAATTTGTTTCCATTAGATAAGATTGAAATGCTAGTGTTCGTGATTTAGATACCTCATCACATTATTGGACCCTGGTATGGATACATTTAAGAGAAAATTGGAGAATAACGGTGTGTAAATTGAGCAGTAAACAATTTGAGGAGCTCTGTGGTGTGTTATAAGTACATATTTTACGAGTACATTTGTTATATAAGCCTCAATACGTTTTATAATGTGGCTATATGCGCCCTCACAATACTCAATGTGATATCTTTACTTACCTATACATGGCTTTTGTCTTCGCAAATCGAAATCTTGCTTTGGTATTCTGTGTTTAAAATACACAATCATATAATGAGAATACCTATTACTCCCACCCCTACACATTTAGCACAGGCAGCCCGTGTGAGACAGCTGGGTGATATTTCCATGTCTCACACAACGCGTGAATAGCTGTCTCACCCTACCCACGTGACTGCTTTACCTATTTAATTAATAGCCGGAACTAATTTAACAATCCGTCATCATGTTTTGTGTCAACGAAGACAATGGCGACCAACCAGTTAATTTCACGTTTCAAGTAAATAAATACGCGGACGCTAATACAAATTGAGATAAACATCCAACATCTTAAACATGAAGAACCTTCAAATATAACCTCACTTGCAGACGCAGAGTTGCATAACATGCAATATAAACGACTAATTTGCGAACACGTTCCATCAAACGGAAGGCCCCAAGCGAAACTGGCATCAATTGTACACTTTGTAACACGTAAACAATAGCTTCACAAATAACGACCGAAATAGTTCCACATTCGAACAGTTGTCATCGTTGCAATAAATTGTCGAACGCGTCTAACCAACATTTGTCTGCCATATAAACACATGTTTCCTTTTCTAATGGTACCGATATGGACATTTCCCATAACAAACACTATTAGTCTAGTTGTATATACTGCATATGAATTATACGCGCGTTTCTTGGAATCTATGCAGATGCAACGATGTGACGTCGATTTCATAAGACCATGTTGATTTCACTCTAACGTATTAAAGGTACTCAATCCGATTAAGCACCCCTAAATTACTATTTCTTTGGCTTCTGGGATAAAAAATATTTGATTCGAGTCGAGGAACCCACCCATCATCTACTCTACAAGAATAAATTAGCCACAGAGCAACACTGAAATTTTCAGAAGGCAAAAATTTAAGGACAACATTATACATCATCCATATTATTGTCTACGACTTTCCGTTGGAGGACTATAGTAATGACCCACGTCCGTGTGTGCATTCGTCCAGCATTTTGTCTGATCCTGTATTCTGTCATTTTCTGGTAATTTTTTTTTAACTTGGCACATATATCAACCAGCATGGGAACCTGTGATTTTGAGTTCGTCCGGACTCATTTTGGCAGAATTATTGCCATTTTTCGACATAGAATCGTACATCCTGGGACGCATATTTTGAAGTTTGTTAATCGTGCTCAAACAAACTAATTGCGGGTGTAAGATGAATAACTCTAAAATCAAGTGGTTATTATTGTTAGCTTTCCGATGAATGGCAACAAGCCATATTTCCGAATAAATCCTGAAAAGTTACCCATAGCTCAGCTGTGGATAAGGAGTCGATTATTTAGGGCATCACTGTACATGTCCAAAGACAGGTTCCCAGTAATAGCATCTGATGTCTATACACGGATGAGAAGTTACTCTCACAGACTCTGTGCATGTGATTTGTGAATGTTGTCATACATTAGATTGATTTTTTTTTCTAACGGGGGGTCATGGTATATATTTTCCATGCACGTTCTTGATTACCATATATATGTGTGGATAATCAATTCAGTACATAACTTCAGTATACTATACGTGAGATGTGTGTACATTCCCATATATTTTTGACATTAAGTCTGTTTGCTTGAGTAGGTGACATGTGATGAGTTCCAGCTCAGCACTGGTAACTGGAACCATCATCATAGCTTCTGTGGGAGGCATGGACAACAGCATAAACACAGAACCAACTAGCCATCTCGCTCGATGTTCCAGCAGTATAGTGCAATTAAGTTCCACCAAATGACTGAACCAACTGACGAGACATAGGCATTAAAGTAATTAAGTACTGGCGATGGTACTCTCCCGAGAAAGGAAAATAGCATCATCATAAAAAGTATAGAATGCCTAACAAAAGCACTGAGCAATTAGGCATAATTATATGGTAATTGTCATGTAAACTGTGATTGAGAAATCATTGAGGTAAGAAAATACAGTCATAACCCACTGAACCTACAGCACTGAAACCAACACTTTATGGTTGAAAAGAAAATGCGTTTTGCATCTCTGAAGTCTTTAGAATGTAACATATAGATGAGAGTGCATAACTCGAAGTGACCATTACAAATCACATTACAAATGAAGCAGAATTAAACCATGGTTGGTGTTCAGCCGTTGTGAGAAAGCTGGTATACGAAGTTAGGTGTTCACCTTTCGTAATAATTGTTTCATTCCACATCGTACTTTGTTCATCTATCAAATCATTACATTATTCGTAAAACTATCCGTTGGGAAAATTTCGTTCAAAATATTTTAGTTTTTATTCGTATTTTCATATTTAGTCGTGAGTTTATTCATTTCGAATTGGCAGCGACATTTATTTACAGCATGACAACCATACATATTACATATATACACTACCTGATTCCTTATCAAAATTACTCACAAATCTAGCAGATATACATAGCCATAATACTCGCGCAAAATCAAAAGGTAATCTATATCATGAATTTAAAAGGACTAAACCCTCCAAAACCGCAATCTCAAACAGAGCCCGAATATTATGGAATAGCCTCCCTGAAGATTCCAGATTACGCATTGAAACTAGTATTGACTACCCCAAAGATTACTTTATCAATGACTGTTATCATAAATGATCCATATGTGTTAATGACCTTCTATATAATTCAAATTTATCAAAGAATAATAAAAAAAAAAATCCATATGCTTAGCCTAAATCAACTGAGCTTCACTTGTGATTCAGTCACATCCTTACACACTCATTCAACTGAATTAATATTGTTTTATTAATTCAATTAACATTTAGTTTTATTGCTTATGAGCATACCTCAAACATATTATGCACACAAAGTACAACCCCACCCCTCCTCAACCTACACCCCTTTCCCATCTCTCTGCTCGTGCACCCACATGTAGTTTATGTCTCTATTATACTTATTGTATAGGGCTCTGGTCTGCAAGCCATTGCTTCCACGGAGCCACATTACCTTATTGTAATATATACATTGATCATCAAATAAAATCACTTTGAGTTTGAGTTTGACAGTGAATAAATCACTGAATATTCTCTATTGAAAAGACTAACTTAGAGTGGAATTTGAAAATAATAATTCTATCATCTTCGGTTGATGCTAGAGTTAGTCACAAGTCGTGGTCAGCTGGCAGTCAGGATGAAATCATTCATGTGATACATGTAACTTCAAATTATACACATTATCAGTGTTGATCAAGAATAAATGATTAATTTATAAAAATGCTTATTAAATCTCTACTCACCAATGTCACCATTGCGGACTCTGATAAGGTAATATATTATCTGGGCAGCAGTTGAGCTATTCAACATTATACATAAAGTAGCCCAGAAGTGGAAAACCCCCTCACGAGTTACACTGGTATAGACCATATCACAGTGGTCAGTATAACATCAGCCGCCCACAACATGAATACAAATTTAGAAGCACATTATTAACAAAACAAATACTGAATTGGTTCATGCACATATGCATATCATATTGTGTTGCGAACTATATATATATACTCAAGTTCGCACCCATATATTTGCAAAACATTGGCACTATAGGGTACTCAGTTTCAACAAATCTAGGTCTCGCTGGCGCGTTTTTTGTGTTATCATTTGGGTTCGAACAGTTGAAGACAATGTCTTCCATGAAAGACATTTACATATTTATTTTTGTTGACTTATTACTTTTGAAGAAAAATTTCGTCACAAAGTCTCAATAATTAACAGCATCATTTTAAGTTAGTCTTCATCAGACTGTCAAGGATACATACACACGTTGTCCACTTCAATTCTGAAAACATGAGTACCGGTACCATATAATAATTTCCCAGCATATATGTACCATATTACTAAACACACTTAGAAGAAACATATAACATATGTTCCGCCTCCAGTAAGAAACCGCGTTGTTGATGGTCAGAGAGCCGCACAACATATACTTATCCTTTCCAACCTTTTATAAAAATGCTTTCACCCATCTATACTCATTCTTCACTGTCACTTGTGTTTGTTTCTCATTCTCATCTAATCAACTATATATAGCTAAATATAATGATTATTATTATGAGCTAATTATGGAATCATATTAGGGCCACTTGCTAATGGCGCTTTCGGTGCGCGCCGAACGCGACAAAAAGTGCGCTATTAGTAACGCGCCGAAAGCGATAAAATGTGCGCCATTAGCGCATGTTTCGGCGCACGCCGAAAGCCGTTACGGCGCACATTTTGTCGCTTTCGGTGCGCCGAAACATGCGCTAATATCGTTTTCGGCGCGTTACTAATGGCGCACTTTTTGATGCTTTCGGCGCGCGTCGAAAGCGCCATTATCAAGCTAATAAACAAATTCAAATTCATATCATGTTTAGATCTCGAGCCGTCAACATAAGGGAAACCAAGACAACTCTTTCATCGTCTCTCGCTGGCCTGCTTTTTTCATGACGTCATTTACGTTGAACAACGTTATGGCGAGAGCGATTTTGACATTTTCTGGTGATCATTCTTCGGAATAAATGTTAAATTTCTAATATAAGATAAAGAATGACCAGGACTGTAGGCAGAACATATACGTTATTGTGGTGGATTGACGGTAACATGGTGTAACATTGACGGCTTGAAGCGTATGTTCAACCTCGTCGCTTTGCGACTCGGTTGAACATAAACTCCAAGCCGTCAATGTCACACCATGCTACCGTCAATCCACCACAATAACTTATAGTATAGGACTAACTTACTGGGCCCTGTTTCATGAAGCAAGGTCATATATAAGATTATCTTAAGATGGACTTAATCTAAGATGGATCTTATGATGTAACTTTTCCGTTTCAAGAACGCGTTTCACAAAACAAGATTAAGTCCTACTTAAGTAGGAAGTTAAGTTCCCTCTCATTTAGACTGGTTATCGACAATTTTCTACAGTCCGGAACAAAAAAATGTGGGCTTGTGCAATCTGTATGTACGCCATTGAGAGGTTATCGAGAAAGAAACGAGTCCGAGTTGACATTATTGTGTGGCAGGGATGCTGGATAGCGGCTGTGGTGGGGTTGGGCGAATCAGCGCATGTACCTTAGTGTCTATAGTCAGTGGCTTTATATTCTCATATGGATCTTAGACTTGCATGGGTTCCACGATGTAAATTCGAACATGAGTACATCGCAGGCTCTTAAAATGACGAGCTTTGTGTTTACTGGTAAGTGTCAGAAAGCAGACAATACAATTATATGGATCGATGCATGACTGCGACCATGCATTCACGCCGAGTTAATCCACTGAGAGCAATGATCAGGCGGCGATTTTTTTTGTGTGAGCCGACATAACACGTGTATTATCGACCATCGCTCTCTATATACGTGTAGCAATAATCAAAATATATCGGCGATGTCATCAGGACACACATAGGTCATTTTTCGATTCAAAGAGTAACTTTTTTTTATTATTTTTATACAGATGTATATCTATCGGTTGTCATACGATGGATATATATATATATATATATATATATATATATATATATATATATATATATAACTACGTTTTCATTAGCACACTCGCATTACGGGGTGTCATCGTTACGGGTGTGTATATCATATATACAGTATACTGTACAATGGTCATCCCACCCCTGCAAAAAAAAACATGACAACAATTTGGACAGCCTTGAAAATCACGACATGGGCGTGGGCATTTAATGTCCAAAAAGCACCACGTGATAATTTTCCAACCATTTCGAATAGGATAATATTGTCACTGGACGCATTGCTTCCGAAATGTCAGCAACGAAAAGAAATCCTAATTTTCCAATCATGAACTGGAGGCACTAACAGAAGCTGTCCATGCAAATACCGGGCCCTGTTTCATGAAGGCAACTTATGACACAGTTGGGACTTAAGATGGTCATAAGTTCAAACTTCAGTCATATGTGCGTTTCACGAACAAAGTCTTAACCTAAGATGGTCTTAACGTTGGTCTTAACTTTAAGACTGGTGTGAGGTGTCATAAGATAATCTTAAAGTTAAGACCTACGTTGTGATCCGCAGTTGGTCCGAAATGTGGATGGGATCTAATTCAAGTATATATTATTATAAACACATTTAACTGAATAACACCTTGCTAGCACGGAGGGGTGTTTCAGAAATGGTAGTAATTTATAACCAACTGGTAAGCTATAGCAGTGACGTGGCCAGTGGTTGCAAGATTTGCGGGGTGTCCGCTACTAACTGTAAACCGACAAGACCGGACTATATATACATTTCTAATTCCTGTAACAAAAAGAATATATTTACATAGAGTTGAACATCATTTGCGATTCAAATCACCCAGTCGCACTGTAGACAACAATCATGTTGAGACAATTAGTCTGAACATTTTCACATCGAGGATAATAGTGAATGATTTATACTCAATTTTTTTTTCTAAATGCTTATGTCAACTATTATTATACTTCCATGGTGTAACCAAGGAAGTATATTGTTTTTCTACTGGGGTCGTTTTCCGTTTATTTGGAAATACTCAGAAACTAATTGCAGTAGGAACGCGAAATCTCTAGCGAATGTAGGCATCGGAGGTCTACTAAATATAATGGTATCCGGAATTCGGCGCAATGTTTTTTGACGTAGTTATGGCCCTTTTACGATTATTTTTCATTATTATTTGTTATTATACTCGACACTTTTGCAACGCCCTAATATCTGAAAGTATGGGGATTATCGAACTGAAAGTTTGTACATATGTTGGGGTCAATGAGTTCTAACCTATCGGCATACAACGAATATTGTCCGCGTTTACCCAGCTGAGTTATCTCCCTTTATATGAAAAAATGTCACTTTACTATCTCGGAAATTATAAGGAGCAGAGCATCGAAAATTGGACCGTATGCACACCTCGATATGCCCTACTGCCCACGGGCATCAAAACTTGTGTCCGCGCTTTCCATGCGGAGTTACCGCCCATAAATAGGCACACACTATACACCAGTATGAATAAACTGAGGTTTTTTTTATTGCATATTCCGAATCGGACGAGTAATCCTGAGTCGAATTTACCGCCTAAACATGTTTTTACCCAGGACTTTCCGCGTTACGGGATACGGAAATATTGCAACTATTTTTCCCGCCAAATCCAAACCGGCTGATTAAAGAGCAAGATAATGTCGTAGCAGGTACGTTGACAACTTTATGTACGTCCCAGTAGTTCGACGGCTATACTATAAATGTAACATGCCCAACGGAGAATGCGTGTCAGTGTGGGTTGAGACTTTAGGAAAATTCCACGAACATTGCAAAGGGGGGGGGGGGAATTCAAACATCGAGATAATTTTTTTTGACGAGTACATCTGATGGCTAGTGTTCACGCGCATCCAGAGGGCGATTTTCTAATTTTCAGATGGAACTGTTTACTCGTGACAACGCTATATATCATAAATATGTATACTTATGTAGTCTATCACTAGCCGATTTTTAGCCCCAAATCCAAACGGGCTAATGTAGGAGCGAGTTTAATGCGGTGGCACGTAAGTCGGTATACTGTAGGTATGCCTCCAAAATTTGACCTCTATAATATAAACGCAACCTGCTCAAGGGAGTGTTTGTGTCGGGTGGGTTCAGATTTGGAAAATTCCACCGAAGATCAAATGGGGAAAATTACTCCGAAAATCATATATTGAGATAAAAACTTTTCGATAACTGGATGTGATAAGTAGTATCTAAACGCAAGATTAGTACACTTTTTAATGATTTATATTGAACGGTTTAACCCTGGTAGCGTATAACGTTGTAACGGGTGATATATATTACTCAAATTCAAACCCTCTATTCATGACGCAAATTCAAACGGACTTATCAAGAAGCAAGGCAAATGCATGAATATGCTCACCGATATACTATATAGGTATGTCCGCTCTACTGTAAAAGTATCCTATTGTCACGATTTGACATGTCCAAAACTCCCCGGACAAAAGTTTTCCTAGGTATCAAATTTCGTCGAAATCCGTTCGTTTTACCCGATTTGACCTTGAACTGATCATTTCGAAGGTCAATGTCAGGTCGAGGTCACGACTTGACCCACCCAAAAGACTCCCCGGACAAAAGTACCCCTAGGTATCGAATTTCGTGGAAATCCGTCGGTTTTACCCGATTTGACCTTCGAATGCCTTTTTGAAGACCAATGTCAGGTCGGGGGTCACGATTCGACCCGTCCGAAACACTCCCTGGACAAAATTACCCACATTTATCAGATTTCGTCAAAATCCGTCCAGCAGTTTTCCCGGCCATAGCTGACAGACAAACAAACAGACAGACAGAAGTACCAAAATATATATTAAATTTAGAAATGTCAATGCAAGTCCACCATCGGATCGTAAGGCACCAATATGCATTCGCACGAAGGGGAACACACATATACGCATAACACTCACATGGGATGGGATGGAATACCATGGAAGTATATCTGATTCCATGGAATCTGACCTCTAGTTATTATTATTATTATTTACTTGCCTTTCTATATTATTATGTTATAATTTGATTGTAAAATGTATTGTATATGTACCCCGTATATATATCGGCAAGATAATAATACATAATATGTGTTATTTTATTATTATTATTATGTATATTATCATAATCTATTAACTATGAAATAAAAAGTATTATAGCATGTATATAGTATACGGACCGCGCGGGCACACCGGGATCCGCGAAAGAACATATAATATCACTGAACCGGCCCACAGACCCCTGGGGGAATTACTAAAATACCAATATAGACTATACCAGTGGAATAGTCGATATTGGTATTTTAGTAATTTTCCCCAGGGGCCTGTGAACCGGCCGTCTGTTCACGAGTTGTTAATTATAAACGCTCTTTATTAGAAGTCGTTGATTTGTTTTTTATTAAAATATATATGCAGAATGTCGTTCAACGTAACGTACTTTCGTAGTTCATACGCAGTTTGTTAGTTATAACAGGCGTTTAGCACATTTGTCAACAGAATCAGAGCAAATGGCATTAACATCATTTATATATGGCTTCTACAAGTATGTCTCAGATTGGAAATAAGTCTATTTGGAGCACGATATGAAGTCCTATTCACATTATAGCAATATAAATAAAGAGCGTTTTGTGTTAGTATTCCGTGAATGTTGCCAATCAATAAAGAGCGTTTAGCTCAGTGCTTCCATTGTGGTGTATTGTATGGGTATGCCGTCGTGGCGACATATTCGGTTTCCTGGTTTTATAGAGGCTTCAAAGGCGTATAATATTTTAGAACATAATATCAGCATTGAAAGGAGCGAACATGTGTCTCGCGTCGCCTTAATGGCGTGTTATATGGGTGAAGGTTCACATTCTGAGTTACGATGTATAAGTCCCTTTAATAACTGAATTAATATATGATTTTGAGCTCGTTACGTTTGTATAAAATAGGCATTGGAAGCATGCAGCTATGTGTGGATGGGGTCTGACGCGAAAACACAGTTAAAAAGCGCGCTCGTGCAGTTAAGTATGCACCAGTCATTATACTGATTATCGCCCTTGCAATAAAATATCATAATTATTCTTAGACACGGCCTAGTATCTGTCAGCAGACACTGTACCTAGGCATATAACATACATAGAACCAACATTTTCTGTGCATGCATAGCTGTAATAAATTGTCGAGAGCCAGTCAAAAAGCGCGCGAACTTAAATTACTACTTAAGTAGGACTTAATCTTGTTTTTGTGAAACGCGTTCTTGAAACGGAAAAGTTACATCATAAGATCCACCTTAGATCTTAGATTAAGTCCATCTTAAGATAATCTTATGACATTGCTTCATGAAACAGGCCCCAGATGTTTTGTTTTCTGTCCGCCGCCATATTTGTGATCGTTATGCCACTTATCGCGTGCGTCTTAACTTAAAGATTACCTTAAGACACCTCACACCAGTCTAAAAGTTAAGACCAAAGTTAAGACCATCTTAAGTTAAGACCTTGTTCGTGAAACGCACTTATGACTGAAGTTTGAACTTATGACCATCTTAAAGAAACGGTTGGCCTTGGCGGTGGGTATCCTGTGAAAATATCGCCACCCATCAAAAACCACCACAAACAGAAAGAACATCAAAATGTAGATAGACTTTGTTCGTATACAAATAAGAAATATCGCATAAACAGTATGTTATGGTCACATGTTTGACCATTGTTATGTAAACAAAGGCATAAAAAGTTACTTTTCTGGTGTTTGTTTATAGTATGATGGTAAACATAAAGAGCGTTATTTGTTGGTGAATACCTGATATGGAACTAATAAAGAGCGTTTATGCCATTTGTGTGTGATTTGCCAGTAGCATTGTACTGTCTTCTGTAACACAATAAGGCTCTTGCTTGCGTAACATATAGTAGATCTTTATGGTAACATGCTGTGTACGCGATGGTCATGGTATATATGAACGGAACTGTATGCGTTTTAATGTTTTTTCTGTTTACGGCGTTTGGAACAAATATGAATATTTTCGACAATTAAGGCCGCACGTGCCAACTATGTCATAAGTTGCTTTCATGAAACAGGGCCCTGTGCTTTATGAGATAGCGCAGCAGGCAGGGTGGATTCAGCCATCGTACATGTGTGTTACTATTGCATGTACTATTGCATTTAGAATAAAGCCATTACAGGTTCACCACGAAAATCATAGAAGGTATTCATAAGTATTCATATATATATAGTCTGTGGTACATATTTGCACGACTTCTCAGCTCCAAATTTTTAACGGGCGCATTCTCACTCGCGCAGCTATATAATAATTTATTCAAATGTCTGAAAAAATGCGCAGATCTAAATTCCATGTTTGAACCCGTATATTCAATAATACCATCGCCAAAGCAGTGAATATTAATAATTATGGACATGCAATGTATCAAGAGACAGCTACAAATTGCGAATAAGGGACAGATAATGCAACATGCTATGTTCATGACTCCGGGTCAGCTTTTATGGGGAGGGTTTTCGCGTAGTTCTCCCACTACTGGCCGACACATTTAAGGGCTCAACCATTGGTATTTTCTTCTAGAATATATCCCAATGGTCATATACGACCACGACCCCTGGGGGACCTCATGCAGCAAATGTCCGGCACCATATGTTCGGGCCTGGTCGTGGTGTGGCCTGGTGGCCGAACAGACGATAAATCACAAATAAACTAAATTGAATGTCTAAACCCATTGCCCTTTTCCACAGCATGGTTGCGAACTTGGAGTTATAATTACCGGTATAGAACCATTTAAGATTACAACAGGTCTATGAATATAACAAGCAACTGCAATTACTAAAATACCGGAACAATTATATGAGAACTATGGTCTGTTACTTTCCATTAACTTCGTAGAATATCCATGGACGCCTTGAGTAGGTCTCTATCGGATTATTGAACCTTTAACAATATCGGCGTACCTTAATTATACTGCAAATCATGGGCATCGTCGTGATCACGAGTAACTCGGTCCTTTTGTGGGGACACGCATATTTCACGGCATCAACCCGTTTATGTCGCGGATATATTGAACCCTTTGTTTGTCCTTGCATTGCTCATATATTTTCGCAAGAAGGGATTGTCTGCTACCAACAGATTATTGGGAATACGATTATGATTTGTGTTCATACAATCCACACACAAAGGATCGATGGACCACCAGGAAGTTTCCGTCTTTATACTAGATGTCCCCTGACGACGTCATCTGCCTTTCCGGTAGAAGAACTCTGCCGATGTCATATATCCTGCATGAGGTCATGAGGGACCGGTGCAACACTGTACACCGATGTATTTCGTATTATATTTCACTCTTATGTGTTTAAGTACGGTGGTCGGCCGCAGTATAATAATGCCGAGTTCGCTGGAAGAGTTACAACTCGCAAGTTTAATCTTTTTCGGATGGACCCACGGGATATGTTTCGGTGGGTCTTATTGGCCAATCGAAATACCATCGGAAAGTAAGTGAGCATTATCTATATTATTATCGGATAAAAATAGGGACAAATAGCTGTGTGTAAGGTGTGTGTGTATGTGCACAGAAAAAAAAAATCAGATAATGAGAAACATGATGTAAAAAATATAACCGTGACTCTATTTAATCTTGTTGTCTAGAGTGTTCACTGTTTGTAACGTATCTCCATCTGTATGATGACGTATAACAACTGCTACACCCGCCACACCCGTCCCTGAAAATTATACCGCGGTCAACTTTTGGGACCCTCCCCATTAGTATAATAGATTAACCAGAATTTTGTTTTATCAGCTTTGTTATTTTCAGTTATTACTATTTAAAATAATCCAATATATTAAAGCTATTCGATGGTCCATGTATCATCCGATTCCAACAACAACATTTCTTCAAACGACTCCCATTTATCGTTTCCCCAAAGCAAACAAAATACAAACAACGCAAAACAACCCCACCGCCTAGTATAGTATAGTAATAATAGTATGTGAGCAATACATTTTATGTGAGGACTCCCGCCTCGAGTCAGTCATATGAAATTTTCCAAAAATGTGTTATATATCAACATTTTGTTCGACACAATTTGGTATGGAGAGTATGTCGGTCGGCTCGTCGAATATTTGCTAGGCCGCCAAATATTCCAGGTGGAGAAAAATGACAGATTTCAAAAATCGATATCTGATAACTCTGATAATTCTGAGCTTTGATGTGTGAGTTCCTCTGCTCGAATCAAATATTGTTTACTCCCGCAGCCAAAGAAATGGTAATTTTAGTTAATTAGGATTATGTATCTTTAATGCAACCAAACACATTGGAATGGTATAGCATGCTGTTCACTGATTCGCACTCGGACATACTAACGGATGAGTTATATTGTGTGCTGTTTTCAGATTTACATGGCTTTCAAATGTGTCTGATGCTATGCATTTCTTGCATGCGTATCGTGTGTCGGATGTCACTACAGTCATGTTTATTTTGTGGGGTTTTTTGTGTCTGCTTTCCAGTATTCATCTTCGATGACATTTGTGTCATGTTAACCTGTTGTGTGGTGGACTGATTGCGGCTTTATAGGGAAAGATTGAAAAGTATCAATAGCGGCTTGCAACTCGTTTCACTGGTTAGTTTCAGTAGTTGATTATTAATCTGGTCATGTTCATTTGCTTTTTTATTTGGTCAATTATTCAAAATAGTTGTGATTTCGTGCTCGCAGGTCGTTAATGACTTATGTTTACAGCGCGTCATATACGCAGAAGGCATGTTAACTGGTTCAGGGTAAGACTGCTGTTATTAAGAAATGTCGTGTTTATTGCTTTCGCCTTTTGTTGATCATCATCAGTCATACATCGACATCGACCGAGCATCTATCCGGTGTGTACAGCTCTGGGATATGGGCTTCTTCATTAAAGTTATTTAAGAATTGTTTAGTTATTTTCCAAAAGTGTTTTGGGTCCTTCTCCTTAGACAGAGTTTGGTCTACGGAATCTAAATAATCAGCCTTGGCATATCTGTTCATATTATTTGTATTATTTCGCGCGTCACGATAATTTTCCAGTAATAATTTAAGAAGTATTTCTTTATAATGCAGTTTTTTTAAAGTCATTCCGTTTTCTAACTGGTGTTCTGAGTTAGCAATCAAACCACGGGTTATCATTAGTGCGGATTGTTGTAATATAATTTGGTATACACTTTACAATAATTTCCATAAACACGTGACTGACTGCTCAAACCTTTCTACCATGACATCAATGTAAGGAATTGGATTTCCAGTGCAGAGGCGTTGCTGCCAATAAATGTTTATCAACGCATTCGTTTGTAAGTACTAGTAATCGCCCGGTTGTAAAGCCAAACGCGTCGCTCGACGGGTACGCGGATACCCTGAAAAGAATACTCTATTCCAATAAAATAACCATCGATAATTAGTAGCTTCATTTGAATCAAATACGCAGGCTGCTGGCGGCCATGTTTTTAACGAATTTCAGAAATAATCGATGGCTCCCATCCAGAGGTCACTCCGAAGATCCATACGAAGTTTGATGACGATCGGATGAGGGGTGTGGTCTAAAGTTTAAACCCGAAAATTGGATAAATGCTTCAGATCTAGCCGTGGTGGACTATTCACACGTACCACGTTACTGAAACTCTTTGTACTTGGATATGTAACACACATCAACACAAACATGATTAGCCATACACATTCCAAAGCGTACTGGTTACAATCAGATATCCATATCGGCCAGTCGGCATTTGTGCATTTGTGAGTAACTAAACCCTATTTGTGATTTCCATTAGTTTTGGCGGCCATGTTGGACGCCATCTTGAATTCTGGATTTTCTCCAAAGGTGATTTTTATATGTTATTCTATGGATCCGCCCGCGTCTAACGACACCAAAATCTTGCCAATTTATTCTGGGTGTAGCCATCTGACGACCATACTATAATATGATTAGTTTCATTGTTGACTAGCTGAAACAGGCTCCCTTAGCTTCGTGAGCCTTTATTCAGCGTCGGAGGGGCCTACGACCCCTTTGTGTGTTCGGGGCCTGCGGCCCATGCGTGCGCTTCGCGCAAATGACAGACATGTCTTACTATTTTATATATTTAACAGACAGATCCTATTCTTTTGTGTATATAGATTATATCATTGGAGGTATACGTATATTTCGGACTAAACTGTATATTATTTCTTATTTCTTTCAAAGGAAGAACTGTGGGAATGGTGAGTTGGATATTCCACACAGAGAAGTTGTGCAACAGGGATGCGCTACTCTACTGTGAATCCACATACCCAAATGGATCACTGCTTGTTCAGGATAGCAATCACGTCACAGACATGTATACCAGATATAAAACTGCGCATACGTAAGTTAGGGTCACATACAATTGTGTAATTTGTGTAATAATAAAAAGGCCACACTGACACACCTGGCAAATTTGCCTGGAGTCAGTACAAGCATAAAAAATATAAACGTTTAATTTTCAAGACAGTACATTTCGAGTACTACAGGAATCAGCCCGAATCACTGAACTAAATGCTTTCCCATAGTCGGCAGTGTTAACGGTACTCAATCCGATTCGATGGTCCCCATATAATCATACCCCAACTACACAGTTTGATTCAGCGTAAACATCGATCTTTGTTGGTTATCGGAAATGGCCAAAAATCACTCTTGGTTTTTCGTTCAAATCTGGTTCTATGTTTGCTTATATATAATGACGGTTACTTTTACAAGATGCATACACATATACCTAGGCATCTTGAAAATCATGAATCTCGGAAGCTATAGTATCGCGTCACAACATGGCGTTTTAAAAGCGAACATGAAACACACGGTCCGTTCTCATCGGAATTTAAGCCACTTTAGCAATGGTATGTGGCGAGATCGAGATGGATCGTGGTGCTTAGTAACAGTAACCATGTATATAGCCTATAGGTAGGCGGACCTCCGGATAGGTCCATTACAATTTCGTGTATACATTTGATCAATCATTCATCCGGGTATCTGAGAAATCCGAAATTCACAGTACAAACAAACTACTGGTCAACTATCTCGCATATATACTTAAAACCTAATAAAACGTTAAAGTTCCTTTTGTACTCATACTATAGAATATAAACTCCCAACATTCAAATGTGAAGATAGTTTTATACCATGATCACGTACTCGATGGTCATTGTGAATAAAAAAACAGTTGTTAATCGCCACTATGGGTATAAACGATGCACATGCGTTTTTAACGGGAAAGTGATATACAGTAATGAGAGCTTTCCGATGAATGGCAACAAGCCATATTTACGACTAAATCCTGAAAAGTTACCCATAATTCTGCTGTGGTTAAGAGGTCGATTACTTAGGGCATTACTGTACCAACAATAGGGACTACACTGTCGCGTTACAGTAATACCGGTATTAATCATATCCGTGGCAAAATATAGTTCCAAGTTGACACCTTAATAAACAAAACGTTTGTTATACTTTAATAAATCTGTTATATTATGTGACATATGTGATATTATGTGGCCAAATAATTTTATCATAAATTCCAATAGCGTTTTTATACACTTTCACAATTCCCTCAGGTTTCATATCCCTTCTCCGGGTAACATGCAGTACTAATGTACTGAGTTTCCGCGTGGTCCACGGAGTGTTGTATAGTCTTGACACATTTTACCCATGATTCTAACTTTCTAATATTAGTCTTATCAGTAGACTCAAACATAGATACGCACGTATATAGTTTTTCTGAATACCAAATTTACATCATGAGTGGGATTGATGATTTACCACACGGCTACGTGTGGATTCTATATGTATCTTCTGCTTTGTTCATGCTTATGTTTTTCTTTCCGATTCATGAAAATAGTACTATATCTATGGATTATCAGATACACATATGTCTTATGATAATTTAAACGCGCAATGAGGTTTACATCCCATGCATCACGAATTTCGCTGGTAGTATTCTTGTCTCCCGCCAATTGGGATTTTCCCAGTGGCCGCGCGTTCTATTATATCTTATAGACTCGTTATTGTGTCATATTTTCTCAATAAAGTGCCAAACACCGCTGTATACGAATGAACTTGCAATTAAATATGAATAATTCCCCTCATTTTGTAATAACGGTATACAATCGAAAGACACAGTAAAAATATCTGCCGATTACGACAGTAATGCTTTAAGCCACAGGAGCATGTCGTTAAAACGAGTAAAAATATAAATTAAAAAAATATGTATATAGGAGGTATGGCACAGCAGCAATGTTATATATGTTATGCCTCCGAATATATAACATTGCTGCTGTGCCATACCTCCTATATACATATATATATAGAGACCTTAAAATGTAAATATAGTGTCCTAAGTGCGACGTCGGAATACAGCGGCCATTCGAGCTTCCTTTTTTGGGGTTGCTTCGGTGGTCGTGTGGTATTGACGTCGGACTTTGAGTCGCAAGGCGCGCTCGCCGTCGGGCCGGGGTTCGTATCCCACCCAATCTCCAAAAATTTGCATTGTCTCAAAAATCAAATTTGCTTCTAAAAAAATATGGCTACCAAAAAACTACAAAATAAAATGAAGACTTTCTGATTTATTTTCTTGCAGCCAGTCATGAATTCAGATAATAGACCGAGTGTAGACCTATAGGGTATAATAAAATAGATAATTCAGTGTGGTTTTTTTGCAAATACATCCTGTCAAATTCTCTGGCGACCTATATGACAAATTGGTTGTTTTTTCTTCAAATTGATAGTTAGAAATTGAGATTGTTTTGAAAATTCACGAATAGGGCGCCTCATAATGCATGTATGTGAGATCTTGATTGACTTTATGAACGAGTCCATGCGACAATGACCAACCAACCGCAATGTATGTGTATCCTTTCCCGCAAGCTGGGCTATCACAACAGATCGCCACACCAAATGACAACGTCCGAAACCAAATCCGATGGTCCACGCCCGACTAACAGGGTGAAAAGTTCGCCGTCAACTATCAAATTATTATTCTCGAACCACCTGAATGAATGAATGAATGCTTTTTTGCGTAAGCTACCATTTAAGGTAGAACAATGCAGAACATATATCTATATCTATATTTGCGAATGTCTGTCTGTCTGTCTGTCTGTGCTCTATAGAAATCCACAGGGGACCACCTAGATGGCATAAAAGAGGTCTAATAGGGGTAACTTTTTTACGAGAAAGATAATGGCGAGGGTTAGAATTTTCTAAAGTGACGCCGTTGTTGTCAGGGGCAGAAAAGGGGGAGGGGCAGAAAAAACATTGTCGCCGATTGCCACCAAACTTATATATAATCATCCCCATAATATGAGGAATCTAATGGTGTGGTTTAAACATGTCAAAAGTCGCGCCGTTCGCGTCAGGGATGCCCGAAAGGGGAGAGGGGCACCAACATTGAACAAAATAATTTTAGCGCCGAATTCCACCAAATTGATGCACATTCTTCTGAGATCTTCTCCATGATACAATGAATCTTATTGTGTTATTTAAAGACGCCACATTGGTGTCTTTGGGATGAGAGATTTGGGGGGGGGCGGTGGGTGGGTATTAAATCTGATAAGAATTGGTTTAGTCGCCGATTGCCACGAAACATTGCAAATTCATCCCCATGATATGAGGTGTCTAATGGCGTGGCTTAAAGCTGTCAAAAGTGGCGTCAATCGAGTCAGGGGTGCACTGAAAGGGAGACGGGCACCAAAATTGATACACAATATTTTTAGCGCCAATTTCCACAAAATTGATACACATTCTTATGAGGAATCTAATCGTCTGATTTTAAAGACGTCATATTTGTGCTGCTTTGGTGAGAGATATGGGTGGGTGGGCACTAAATTTGATAAAAATTTGTTTAGTCGCGGATTAGCACTAAACTTACAAATAATAATCTCCATGATATCAGGAGTCTAATTGTGTGGTTTAAAGTTGTCAAAAGTGAGGCCATTCGAGTCAGGGGTGTCCAGAGGGTGAGAGGGGCACACACATTGATAAACAATATGTTTAGCGCCGATTTTCACCTGATTGATACATATTCTTCTGCGTGATACGAATAATCTAATCGTGTGGTTTAAATGCGCCAAATTGGTGCCTTTTGGGTGAGAGATATGCAATGGCGGCCCTAAATTTGATACGAATTTGTATACTCGCCAATTTTCATAAATGTTATATATATTCATCTCTATAATGAGTCTCAGTGTGTGGTTTAATGATGTCAAAATTGGCGCAGCTTGGGTCCGAAATAGGGACGGGAGGGTCACCAAAAACTTATAAACATATGTTTAGTGCCAATTACCATCAAACTCATACACGTTCTTCTCAAATGATACAATGAATCAAATATTTGCGAATATCTGTCTGTGTTCTATATATAACTTTAAGGGTACAATCGAGATGGCACCAAGGCGGTCTAACAAGGCTAACTTTTTTATGAGTCAGCTAATGGTGTTGGTTAAAATTTTCTAAAGTGACGTTGTTGGTGTCAGGGGAGGGGCTATTTTTAGCACATATTTCGACCAAATTGATATATTATTCTTCTCCGTGATACGAGGAATATAAACGTGTGATTAAAAGACGCGACATTGGTGCCGTTTGGGTGAGAAATGGGGGGTAATAACTATGATAAGAATTTTGTTAGTTGCCGATTACCACCAAACTTATATATAATCATCTCCATTACATAATGCATGCATGAGTCTAATAGACGTGGTTTAAATATGACAAACGTGGCGCGGTTCAAGTCATGCATGAAGGGAGTTGCACCAAAGTTGATACAAATATATTTAGCACTGATTCCACCAAATTCATGCACGTTCTTCTCTAATGCTAATATGATGAATTAAATCACATTTGGGGTCGTTTTGGGTCATGGATGGCGAGAGGAGATCCACTAGCATTTATAAGATTGTTCAATTCACCGATATCCAACAAAGTTATATTTAGTCATCTCCCAGGCCATCTCCATGTCGTTCTAAGGAGTTTTTGGCATTCCAATTTCACAATCTCGACAAATGGTGACCGAATTAAGTCACTTGAACAATTATATCTTCTCAACTGTCATATTTATATGGGGATGGAAATCAGGCCATTCCTATAATGATCTAGCAACACAGATACATAGAAGATAGCATTAAAAGTATATTTATATCAATCTATTTAAGAGATACATATATTCATTCAAACTGAGGGACCTTGAATCGTCAGAGGATTGCATATTAGAATGGCTCATGTATATATTGTAACACGATTGAGTCTGTCCCATTCAATATAGTTTCCACACAAAAATATAAGTTTCCACACAAAAATAACATATATATATATATACTAGAAGGTGATCCGACTTCGTCCGGGCTTTGACCTTGAATTGTCTATTTTGAAGGCCAAGGTCAAGTGTCGTCACGATTTGACCTGTCCAAAACACTGCCCGAACAAAAGTACCCGTCGAAATTCATCCGGTTTTACCCGATTTGACCTTGAATTGATCATTTTGAAGGTCAAGGTCCGGTCGGGGTCACGATTTGACCCGTCCAAAACACCCAGTGGACAAAAGTAACCCAATGTATAAAATTTCGTCGAAATGCCATCAAAATTGGCGATTTGACCTTGAATTGACCAGATTTCAAGGTCAAGGTCACGTCGCACGGGCAAATGAATATGCTTATGAGACTCCCCATACGAAAGTACCCACACATACCAAGTTTCATCGAAATCCCGTGATATTCGGGCGTTTGACCTTGAAATGACCCGATTTCAAGGTCAAGGTCACGTCGCACGGGCAAATTAATAGGCCCATGTCACTCCCCGGCCAAAAATACCCACACATACCAAGTTTCATCGAAATCGGCTCGGCCGTTTTTGAGTCCATCGATTACAGACAGACAGACACACACACACAGACACACACACACATATCTTCCAAAATATATATAGTGGGGGGGGAGATGCAAAATCGTTCACTTTGTGATAGAAGCGCCAAACTTTCAGAGTTTGTTAAGTGGTTGGTGAGTATCACTAAACTGGCTGGTTCCAGATTTTGGAGGTCACATTGACCTTTAATTTGACCTTGACCTTTTTGAAAATCTCAGTTTTAGGGTTGGGTGGTTTATGCCATCCTTTTCTTGTGAAAATCGCATCTTCTCACAGTTTTCTCAATACAATTATAGTTGGGAGGTGACCACGGTTCATTTGGGCCAAAACATATCTCAATTTTCATAAGATGGCCGCCAATATGGCCGCCGGAAGTTGAAAATATGACATTTTTTCACAAA
Organism: Siphonodentalium dalli; assembly: GCA_032622095.1. Taxonomy (NCBI): domain Eukaryota; kingdom Metazoa; phylum Mollusca; class Scaphopoda; order Gadilida; family Siphonodentaliidae; genus Siphonodentalium; species Siphonodentalium dalli. The sequence continues at coordinate 190,326,770 of CP136063.1, read as the reverse complement.
TATCTTCTAGTTCAATTCATGCTGTTTGGAACTAGTTGAGTAATGCAACTTTATTTTGTGTTTTGTATATTAACCGATCATTAAATATGCAATTATTGTATTATATGCCCCTTCCGATCCCTCAAAACTTCTATTTTACAGGATGCGTATAAAATTCCACAAAAAATCACAATTGGGATTCTAGTCATATTTCATCAAGAAATGAACATAACTTTGTAATGTAAGTGAGGCATATCATTACCTATGAATATTCCAAATCACTGGAACCAAAATTCTTAATTTGGCTCAAAATGGCTGCCAATATGGCCGCCAAAATATGGAAAATGGTAAATATTACACCAGCGTCTCCTGCAATCGTTTGCAAGTTGTGGTTGATGTATAAAATTGGCAATTCTGCATTCTATACAGTGAATACTAACATGTCTGATGCACCATGGTTAATTGTTACTATTGTCACCACTGACATCGTCAAACATATTGGACTTTTCTCTCAAAAACTTGACATAAATATTGGCAAAAATTCACTTTTCAGGTTTGGACCATTTTTGCAGGTAAAATATAACTATCTTTGGATTGAAAGGTGTTTATTGTTTTGGTCTATCTTAAATGTGTCTCACTACGGTGTTTATAGACCAAATTGCTCAAGATGGCTTCCAAAATGGCAATCAAATTTGTAAAATGTTAATTTTTTTACATATATCCCGAACATTCTCTGCATTATCCGAAAATGTAGCAAAATGTGACTCACTTGGTTGTTATACGTGTTAGTTAATTAACTGACAACTAAATGTTCTATTCTGGTTGTCCCCCAAATAAATTCATTTTAAAGTATGTAATTTTGCCGAGCACCTCTTTTGTGATTTTGGCCATAGTTATTGAAAGGAAATGGGCAGAATTTTGAGACAGATTTGAGATGGACCATAATATTTGGCTATTCTGGTCCATTATGCTAAGAAAATGTCAACTGAATACAGTGTGGATGCCAAGATCGTAGCCAGGGAGTTACTCTATGATCATACGTGAGGTGAATAGGTATACAGTGAGTTATTGTATGTCATGACTTATGTGAATAGGTATACACTGCGTGACTGTATGGTTATGAGTGGGTTGTCCATTGTAAGATGCATCTATGTATACAATGAGATGTCATGGTCAGGTGTGAGGTGAATCGGTATGCATGGAGTGACTGTATGATTGTGTATATCCAGTACGGGCGCACCAGGTGTGCATGTATGGGCATTGGTGTGGTGTGTGGATATAGCTACATGGTCATCTATGTGTTGATTATGTATATATTGAGTGACTGTAAAGGTATGGATGGGATGTACATGTGTTGTCTGTATGATCGTGGATGGGTGTGTTGGTAAATAGGGTGTGATTTTATGGTTACGGGTAATGTGTATAGGTATACACGGAATGACTGTACGGTCATGATTGAATATGCTTACCTGGAGTAAGCTGGGTGGACATTATCGAGTGTGTGGGTATATAGGGAGTGTCCTTGTGGTAACGGGTGGGGTGCATATTTATATATTTCATGGATGTATTATCATTGGTGGGTGTATAGGGATTAGCTGTATTATCATGGATGGCATGTATGATTATACAGTGAATTGCTGAATTGTCATGTGTGAGGTGTATATGCAAGTGTGGATTGTTTGAGTGGTTGTGTGTATATCTGGAAGGGCTGAATGGCCATTAGTGAGGTTTACTTGTATGCTTGGAGTGAATCTATGTTCTAGGGTGGGCTGCATATGTATATCGAGTGGTTATATGACTACGTGTGTCGATATAGGTATACAGGTAGTGATTGTATGGTCAATGGTGAGATTAGTACATGTAGGTATACAAGTAGTGACTGTATGATCATAAATATAATGGACATCTATACAGGGGTGACTATTAAAATGGTCATGTGTCAGGCGTATGAGTATACCTGGTGTTCCTGTTTGGTGACTCGTGGCGGTATGGTCATGTGTAGGTTATACCAGTATACACATGTGTTGCTTTATTGTCATGGGCAAGGGATACGTGTATATAGCAAGTGGCTATATGGCCATGGATAAAGTGCATATGCATACATGGAGTGACTATACTGACATGGCTGGGGTGTATTAGTATATCTTGAGTGACTGTGCGGATACAGGGAGTGACATGGCCAATGTTGAGGTGAATATGTATGCAAGGATTGATCATGGTCGTGTATGAATGTTTTGAATAGGTACACACGGTGTGACTATATGGCCATAGGTCAGGTACCATTGGTTAAGGTATGTGTATGAAGCGAGTGGCTATATGGCCATTGGTGAGGTGCATATGTATACCCGGAGTGACTTTGTGACTTGATGTATATATTGATTTATTTGACCACGTGTTTGGAGAATAGGTATACAGGGGATGACCTTATGGCCAATGGTGAGCTGAATGGGTATACAAGGAATGACTATATGGTTATCGGCCATGTTTAGGAGTATCCCCGGTGTGCCTGTATCGTGACGCGTGGCTGTAATGTCACCCGTGGTCATGGGTCAGGTGTACATGTATACAGTGGGTCACTATATTGTTATGTACGTGGTGTTTATGTATATATGTAATGACTGTGTGGTAATAGGTGGCCACCGATTTTCCGTGTTTAACGCCCCCATGTATATAAACACCATCAAGATAGAGAACTCTCTGACATGACCTCTCCATTGATTAACATATCCTTGAGTGATTGTGCCACCCAAGGTACACATTTACAACCCACCCATTACCTCAGTCACTCCATATGTACATAAACACAACACAAATGACAACATAGTCACCCACTTTATACACGTACACCTGATCATACAGCCATACTTGGTTATACCCGTACATACCACAAATGACGATACAGCCACGATTCACCATGTATAAACACCAGGTATACACATACACCCGACACATGGCCATATAGTCACTCTATGTATACATATTCACTACATTCACGATCATACGGTCACGCGTTGTATACCTATTCACCTCACCATGGACTATACAGCCACTAGATGTATACCTATTCGCCATATCCATTACCATAGAGTCAATCCAGGTATACATATGCACATCACCAATGGTGAGCCCTTCCAGATATACCAATACCCGCACAAACGACCTCTCATAAGTTCCACACTTGCCATACTCATGATCATGCATCTACTCCCCATACACCATCAATGATAACACGTCCACAACATATATAAATATACAACCCACCGTTGCCAACAGGGCACTCCATATATACCCACACATCATCCATAACCATACAATAACTCGCGTTATACATATTATCCTCATCTACGATCATAAAGTAACTACTTAACTGTCATCTGGGCTTCCATACTGTATCCAGTTGATCAATTTTTATCATAATGGGCCAGACTACCCACATCTCATGGTTCATCTCAGTTCCGTTTCAAAGTTCTGCCCATTTCCTTTCAATAATATGGCCATAATCACAAAAGAGGTTATCCGCAAAATTCCATACTGCAACTTTAAAATGAATTTGTCATGCCCCATGCGTAACTAGGATAAACATAATAGAACATAGTTGTCAGTTAATTAACTAACAGGTATAATAACCAAGTCAGTCACAATTTGCTACCTTTTGGGATAACGCAGAGAATAATTTTCTGGATATGTGTAAAAAATTTGGTTGCCATTTTGGAAGCCATCTTGAGCAATTTAGTCTATAAACACCATAGTGTGACACAGTTAAGCTAGGTCAAAACAATAAACACATTTGATACCAAAGGTAGTTGCATTTTATTTGAAAAAATGGTCGAACCCTGAAAAGTTATTTTTTACCGATATTTATGTCAAGTTTGTGAGAGAAAAATCCATTATATCTGGTGATGTCAGTGGTGACAATAGTAACAATGAAACATGGTGTATCAGACATGTTCGTATTCAATGTATAGAATACAGATTAGCCAATTTTATACATCAACCACAACTTGTAAGCAATTGCATGACACCCTGGTGCAATATTTACAATTTTCCATATTTTGGCGGCCATTTTGGCAGCCATATTGAGCCAAGGTAAGATTTTTGGTTCCAGAGAGTTGGCATATTCATGGGTAATGATATGCCTCACTTGCATTACAATGTTCTTTTCATTTCTAGTTGAAATATGACTAGAATCCCAATTGTGATTTTTTGGTAAAATTTTGTACCGTGTTCTGTAAAAATCGAATTTTTGAGGGATCGGAAGGGGTTAGGACCCCAATAATTGCATATTTAATTGCTCCAACGATCAGTTAATATACAAAACACAAAATAAAGTTGCATTACTCAACCATTTCCAAACAGCATGAATTGAACTAGAAGATATTTGTGAAAAAATGTCATATTTTCAACTTCCGGCGGCCATATTGGTGGCCATCTTATGAAAATTTAGATATGTTTTGGCCCAAATGAACCGTGGTCACCTCCCAACTATAATTGTATTGAGAAAACTGTGAGAAGATGCGATTTTCACAAGAAAAGGATGGCATAAACCACCCAACCCAAAAACTGAGATTTTCAAAAAGGTCAAGGTCAAATTGAAGGTCAAGGTGACCTCCAAAATCTGGAACCAGCCAGTTTAGTGATACTCACCTACCACTTAACAAATTCTGAAAGTTTGGCGCTTCTATCACAAAGTGAACGATTTTTATGTTTTACTGTAATTATCCCCCACCCCCCCCCCCCCCCCCCCCCCCCCACTAATAATAGATGATGTACTAATGACATACAACGCAATACACGCCGGGGGTCGGTGCAGAATAAAGTATCTCATTGGCTGTGTGTAAAATTGAAAGTGGCTGGAAAATCGATAGACCTATATGACTTTTCAGATTTGTTCATGCGAGAACAGAAAATCATTCAACGGTATTTCGGGTATTTACCTAGCTATTTGTACCCCAACTCCAAAACTAATTTTAATTATTTGGAGGGTCCGGTCCAATTATCAGTTTTTTATGTTGCATGTTGTCCACCAATACATAATATATACTTGCTCTCTATTTCTTATTATATGTAATATTACAGGTCCAAAAATTACTTCGTCGGATTACATGCGTTTGATACAAGCGGGAATTACACATGGGAAACTTGTGAGAGATATAAGTCCGACATGGGGACCTTCCTGCAAGAGGATGCGACAAATGACAAACTATGTTATATGGATAACGGAAAGAGAAATAAATGCGACGATAAAAAGGAGTTTGTTTGCGAAACCACGAACACTAGTGAGTATATAAAACATATCAAGAGAGATTTTTTTTTTTTTTATTTTTTTTTTTTATTGTATTACACATTTACATACAGAACAATATCTGATAACAACGATTGCATAGCTATATAAACGGGAATGGTGGGGGTCGACATTCGTACACAACTCACAGACACTTTGCACACACATTGATTTAATAACATTGTATGCGTACATGTATACACGTATTTTATTTATATATATTTTTATGCCAGTTATATTCTGTCTCAAATGTACATTTTGTTCATGAACTTTGTGGACTGGTTTGCCGAATCTCAGATTGTAAACTCGGACTATTTACTATTTAAGATAATTATGTTCACTTCTAAGGGTACGTTCACACGCTGGCAAAATTGCACTGCAAACTGCAAAAAATCCATGCCCGATGGTCGTTTTGTTAGCTGGAGAGGCATTGATAGAACAGTTTGTTCTCAGCTATTGTCATATTCATAATTAATTATACATGTATAAGCGAGGAATCTCATGGCGTGGTATAAAGAGTTCCGAAAGTTCCATTTGTTGATGAATGATGGGGGAAAAGATTTCATACCAAATTTCATTCTATTCAGTTGAGACTATCTAAAGTTACCATCCGGAAACCAAAAAGAGAACGGACGGACATACGGACGATCAGACCCATAACATAATACGTCCCGTTTTTTTAAATACCGGCGTATGAAAGTCAGTCCATGCAGTGTATGAAGCCACTGTTTCTCATAAATCGCTACTACTTGGGTCAAGGTCACCTGAACCAATATTTTTCAAAACTCAAGGACTTTCTCTAAAAATCCACAAATTCATAATTATAACTTTTTCTCAATATACACACTCATGCCACAGCCACTGTGTAGGAACTGTTACATCGGAAGTCATCTTATTGCCCGTATGTGATTGTTCAGCGGGAATGATTATTTTACGGTTTCTGGACTTCTGATTAAAAATTTAAATGTGATAATTCGATAATTTTGTTCCCATTCTCCTCACAATCTGTTGTCACAAAGAATGTGATAATAACTATAATTGCATTATACGAGTCATATATAATAAACACGAAATCCGCGAATTTATATATGTGAGATGTGATCCAGTCGATTCTCTCCCAATTTATTCAGTTCTATACGGGAAATACTATGACTAATATTTGGATAGTTAGTTAGGATATTTGGTTCAACCTGGCCATGACGTAAAAATAACCAAGTGAACACAACGATATATGCACTAAGTTGATAGTTGCACCACTTATCGTCAATTTCGGTGAGTTACACTACTTTCCTATGTAGCATTATGCCACGTAGGGCAGCTATAAGTGTCAAATATTAACATAGTCGTTCACTATGCGTGTGATGCAAGCAGGGTTCGCGCTGCCACTTGCCAAATTTGCCAATGGCAAATATAATTCACATTTGGCAACAAACAAATTCATTTGGCAAACGTTTTGGCAAGTGACTTTGTAATTCCTCAATAAAGTGGAAACATATCGGTCAATCAATACCATTCATTTTAGGAAATTATTACAATGGAATTATATTAGTTGCAGTTAATCTGATAGCATTAGTAATGATGGGTGGGGGGATTACCCTATTTAGTGTGATGGTGGTGTTTACATAGCTAATCCTCTTGTGATGTTCCCTTCTGATGAAGCAACACTTCTATCATTGTATTGTTCGGTGATTGGTTTATTGTTGTATGATAAACCACAATAGAGATGAGATTATAATAATTAACTAACTGCTTTTCTATCGATATCAACCGCGAGTGTCGACACATAAGACTCAATCAAAGTTGCAGAAAATGACACTATCAGGGATAATATTTGGCAAATTCTAAACGAATTTGGCAAAAAATAATTTCATTTGGCAAAAGTAAATTTCGGTCCAGCGCGAACCCTGGATACAATGATGATATTTGGCATGAATGGTCGGTGTTTTTGTTCCGACAAACCAGTTATAATGGTCGACAGAATTAAAATGGTCCAACTAGGGGACCCATGCCATTTCTCGGCCCCTTGACGTAATTAGGTAAAGAAAATTATGTTGTATGACACTCTTTCCACATGCTCCATCCCGATCCAAAAATGGCCGCCACACATAGGGGTTCAATTAGGGTACCCTTGTAATTTCTCGGCCCCTTGACCGATTTAGATGAAACAAAGGGTGTTGTATGGTGCCCACAAGACACCCTAAATATTCACCGCACATCCACCCCGATCTAAAATGGCCGCCGCCCAGAGGGTTCCAAAATGGGGGCCCACCCCTCTGGGCGGCGTCCATTTTGGATCGGGTGGGATGTGCGGGGTGTATGTTATGGATATCTTGGTGGGCACCCTACAACACCCTTTTGTCTGGCTCGGGAGTGGAGCGAGGCGGACAGAATTGCTTTGTCCGTATTAGTTCCTCTCGGTCAGACGTTGAGCACTGGTGAGTTGTGTGGCCGCGCCCTCGGGTGCAGCTGCCCTCGTGCTTAACGCCAGTGAGATGGTTTTGGATTAGGCTTATGGATTTAATCCCTGAAGCTGTGTTGGCCGCAGTGCAAACGTGTCGGGTAGTGGACATTGCTAACTGGACACTCCAGTCTAGCAGGGGCTACCTGACCCTTTGCCTGGTGTTCCGGACTGAAGATGCTGGTACCCAGAGATATCAGGACCGGGACGTCAACTCCAGAACCACCCGCTGCACAATGAAGAAGAATGGTCCAACTAAAAAGAAGACGCCTTCCAGAAGAAGAAGGGACGCTGCCAGACGGGCGAAGTGGAAGAAGAGGATGGGGGTGACCGTTGATCTGCCGGTCACCCCTCCCCGCCCAGCCGTCCAGTGTCGCAGTCGGCAGGTCGGAGTTGTCTGAGAGACGCACAGACGACCCGGCCTGCATGGAGACCGACGACATAGTTCCAGCTAGCAGGGACTCCGTGGATCTGCCGGAGGTCCCTGCTGTCGTCGTCGAGGCTTGCGGAGTAAGGGAGCAGGATACCACCCCTGCTGTTCCTGTCGCCAGCTTCGATGTGGAGTTGGACAGCTTGCCACCACGGACACCGGAATTCCATCTTATCCCGGTGTCCCCCATCTCCACAAGTGACAACAACAACACGGAGAACACCACACCCTCTCTGCAGCAAAACAGAGAGCCATTCAAGATATGAAAGAACTTCGAGATCGAGTCAACCAGGCAAAAGAAGAGAACGACAGATTGCTTCGGAAGTCTGACAACAAAGACCAACAGAAGGACAAACCTACATCTCCTCCATCCTCAGAAAAGCCACCAAAGAAAAAGAAGCACAAAAAGAAATGATTTTTGATTGAATAAAAATGCTCTTTTTCTTCTTTTTTTTGATTATATAATTAAAGCTACAAAAAAATGAGCGGTGAAGGAATAGACCAACCCTGCTGTCTGATTTAACCCTGGCCCGATTCACTATGTGTATTCTCTCTCTATCTCTCCCTCCCTCCCCTCTCTCTCTCTCTATCTCTCTCTCTACTTAGAAACACTCTTCTTGCATGACAGCTTATGGCAGTCTATTGCACCATGACCCTTACTGACTGACCCACCGGGGACCCCTACCTGTATCTATATATTTTTTAATAAGCTGATTTCCAAAATACATGTTTTATTGTCACTTTACCCCCTATTGTCATTGCATCTGAAAGCAATATGAACGATAATGTTAGTCGATTTTGCGTTCATTTGAAATGTCAGTTCATGTATACATATAGTTTGTAAATCAGTTCTTTCCGACTCTATTTTGGGCTTAATCGTGCATTTGGATTATTAATATATCACCTATAAATAGCATCTAAGCATATTCGAACCAGTTGACCTTTCACTCAGTCATATGTTGGATGGCACTAGTTATCATCGAACCAATATCCCACCTGGAACTTTCAGCAACGGACATGTATCAAATAAAATTAACATAACACAAGATGTCTATTTCCATTGGTCAATTATATGGGCGGGCACGATCCTATACCCCACGGGACTTTCATTATTTGATTTCTGCCACGCAAAGTGAAGCTAATGTCCCTTAATCTCCTGTTATACTAGATATCCGTATATTATTTCTTGATATACATGTTGAATTATGTAAATAACATACACTATACAGTCATTATCAGGTTTTAAATGGGTTTGATGCATATATTCGGCCCAAAGAGCAGAATTCGTTCGAATAAATCTCATGTATAGAACCGTAACAGCCGTGATTGGCTTGAAATAGAACCGTAACACACGCAAGTTGCGATTATGATGCTAATGCTCCAAATTATAAACCCCTCGGGATATTTTCTCAGCTATTTTACAGAAGAATAACACATGTGCAGATATGTTTTGTACTGAGTGTTTCGTCCACACTTTCACACCATAGGAACCTCCAAAAACAAAGGAATTATGTTTACATGGCTTGATTTTTAGTGATTTTACATGTTGATAATTACACGATAACTATTTCTGAGACCGGTTATTCCATAGAAAATATTATATGTGTTCTGAACTCAACCAGAGTTGCCAACTGAAAGTAGTAATGTAATGTGAAATATATCTTTTTATCACATTAGGTACGTAAATACGCACTCAATTGGTCTCGCGAAGTGACAGTGTGAATTAAATGTAAACAACCCGAGGTTACTAGCTCGTAATTGCTCAGAAAATTGTGTGCGCTATTTAACATGCATGAGAGTTGGATTATAATACATCATTATGACCGTAAGATGACACTCTTTCCTATGTTATAGCATCATGTATTGATTTGTAGAGTAATGTCGATTAAAGTTGACAAAAAATCCCGCCATAAACCTGGGCGTAAAGTCTGCTATAGAGATATACACGGTGCTTCAACGTAAAGCAGCATAGACGGGTACAGCTAAAAAATTATTGAATTTTGTTTTTTGTTTTTTTTATTTTATTTAGTCATTATCACACTGGGGTCATACTAAATAAAATTAGTCACGGGACAACCTTGGAAATCACCTGCAAACCATACATTAGCGAAGTGGAGTAAACCAATAACGTTATCGGCTTGATTGAGACTTTTCTAAAATTGAGTATACACTAAAAACAGAGTGATGTGGTTAGCTTCCTTCGATTCTAATATTGTGTCGGGAATTGTCTTGCCCAACAATTCAATGCTTGGCGCAATGAAACTGTAACATGCCACACAGTCATCGATATTAGTTCGTATCTGCGGGATGATAATCTGGTGAAATCATTCGCCAAACTGGTCCGACGAAAAGTAGCATGTTGCGATTCTCAACGCCTGCTGAATTATTGGAAAGTTTGGAAAATCGTGGGCCCACTTAGTTGCATTTTCAATGCCATTTCTTGGTCAGTGAAACCTAACCGAAAATTGCACACATCAGATTATGTTCAAGCTCACAGCCAAATTCAGGCCGAGAAACTATAAGCCAGAGTTGGGAAATTGTTTGACGCTTCATGCATCTGGTCTCCGAGAGTAAAGAATCCACTGTTCTGTTGGTTTAACCCTTTCAGTGCCAAGTCCGATTTTTGTATCAACCCACATTTCCTTGATCATTTTTCACATTTATTGATTATAATAATGTGATACATTGATGGAAAGAGTTCTTAGAGCTCTTTCCATCAATATATCACATTATTATAATCAACAAATTTGAAAAATGATCAAGGAAATATGGGTTGATACAAAAATCGGACTTGGCACTGAAAGGGTTAAACATATTTATTTACCAAAATAATATGGTGACGGGATTGGAGGACAAGTGCTAGCCAGTTCGATGGACCTCCTTCTGTTACAACAAAGCGGCATGGGTGTTTCATATTATGATGTCAGACTCCTTACTGACTTTTGAGAAAAATGTGTCGGTGCCCAATCGTCTGTCGTTCCACGTTGGTTTGTGAAGGGTGTGGAATTCATGTGACATTCGATAATTATGATGGTCGACAGCAAACTCTAAACCAGACCAAACACAACCCATCACACCACATGAACAATATTCCTGACGACAGGGGTTGGAGCGAATGTTACTTCTAAAGTTGCAGAATAAAGTGTTGACACAGCAGATGCAAGATGTTATCTTCCACAGGAAAGTATAGATTATGGCTCGCACGCAATTCCGAAAAAGCGAGCAGATTCTCCAGCGATAACGGAGTTCCTCGACACAATGAAAGACCCAACTTCTCAACGAATACTTCAGACGTGACTTCGCTTGGGTGCTCCTGAATTCAGAGGGTGATCGCGGTGCGGTATCAAATGGGGATACTGACATTGATAATCTACACCCAGTAGAATCATGGACAACGTTCACGAAGTAACCGACACCAAGAAACTACATCCACGCTGCAAGGTATATTATTTGCCTGCCATACCTTTCCTTCAAATGACAACATTGTCAAGTTCTATATGGACAGCATCCTACAGATTAATGAAGAGCTGGACCTAGATTATGCCTTTGTTCATTCCGATGAAGCTATCAATGGCAACCTTCTAATAATCTCATGGCTAGAAGCTGGACATACTGACTATGATTATTCCTATTATGGGGGGATTCCACACCCTGTTGATGAATCTCAAAATCCTCTATAAGAAGTACGACTGTCTGAGATTTAGAGAGTGGTGGGTAGATGCTGGGTAATCCCACAAGGGCGTGTTGACCAAGCTTTGGATTGTCGTCAATACTATTTGAGTTTGCGGTTGCTCGAACAGACATTTGAAGCTCTTATCATAACACAACTTCGCAATGAATCAATCCACCTTAGTTACAGCCTCGAGGCATTGATTGCCACCCGCCATCAAGATCATGCAAACATCTGAAAACCTGATCCTACTAATGAAGTCTAGAGAATTTAAAGAACATTGCAGAACTATATTGGAAGTTAGTGGTACAGAGTCAAAGGTGGTCGTCGCCTATCTTCATGGCGTTTCAATAATGTTGGGCATGGTCAGTGTTGTGAGCGATCGAATGCCATCTAGCAGCAGAGATAGCAATTTTGTCCAATTGTTTTGCCTTCGGACACACACACTACTCCAGATATATATCTTCTCACACGCCCAACTGGAAAGGTTGAAGACTGACGAAGAACGGGTTTAGTGTTTCCATTACAGGCGAACCATTCTACTCAATCCACGGCGATATTGTTACTGAAACTACCATCAACCGAGAAGTTAGTCAGAGGCGGACCAACGCTAATGTGGATATTTCACTAACGAGAGAGTCGTGGATAATTTTGTCAAAACAAGCCATGTTATGGCTAAGGTGCGGTCAACCACACAAAGAAACAACAAAAGGGCATGTCAAATATACCGAATCGTGGCTGAGAAGTTTGTTAACCAACTGCCCAAGAACTTTGACCCATTTACAGATGGTTCAGCTAGAGACACCTGTCGACAGGAGCTGAGATTGAAAAAAGGTACGGTAGACGGATTGTTCTCTTCAAAAGACCTCGGTGAGAGATTATTTACCGAATTAATTGACAATATGCTCAATGTACTTGCGGCCGATCGGGTAAGCCTTTCCTTTGCCTAAAATCAAACTGGCATATATAAAAGAAGGATACGAACGTTTGTCAATGTCCCGAAGTAAGATCGCCAAGCATTCGGTACATTGTTCTGTAAGGCAACAACTCCTGCTGAAGCACAATCGGTTCCGCGCGGTTTGGAAACACCACAGAGATACTTGTGGCAAGGGATCAAAGCTGCACTCATGAACACCTTATTGAATGAATGAAATGTTTGTTCTAATCAACCAATGAAGGGCGCACATTGGTTGATCGACGGCATGGCTGCGCATAAATCAATTCCAACATGTGATAGCTGGCTGGATTTCGGGAAGTCGCTTCTCATATTCTGTGTGCCACCAAATGTAAGCTAAGCACTCAGCCTCTCTATATTTATATATCTCTTTCTCTCTCTCTCTCTCTCTCTCCCCTCTCTCTCTCTCTCTCTCTCTGGCTCTCTCTCTGGCTCTCTCTCTCACTCTCTCTCATTCTCTCACTCTCTCTTCCATCTTCGACCCGTATTGTACAACGACACCGAAGCAACTGACACAACGGCTGAGGGGGACCGCTGGCAGAATAATTCACATAAGCAGTGCAAATCAACAGATGCCAATCGGGGGAGAATGGGATGGCTTCATAAACAACAGTGACAATAAGATGGAACTTTTAGCATACCGGCTTGAGATATTCAAATCGGAAAATAATTATAAAAATTCCCCTGGTTGTGACAAAGGAGAAAGAGACATTGCGAATTACTTCAGTAAGATCGTAAATCACCAAGAAGACGATACCCAATTGATATTGGCAGCTTCCAACATGCTAGGTCACTTTGTGGTTCGAGTGGCGGACATAGACGTTCTCGTTCTGTTGTGTCATTCATATGCACACAAAAAGCCTGCATACAAATAGATCACGAAGCTTAACCATGCGATATATGTTGATATAGCCACGATCTACATTCACTTTGGTGATTACGTGTGTGGTGTCCTGTCAGCACGTCACAGTATCGCCCGGTCTGATGAATCATCCTTCCCATAATGCGTAGGAAAATTAAAACCACTCACTAAAATGTTCAACAAAGATAAAACAAGCCTTCTGAAACAACATGGAAGATTATAGTCTTCAGTGCTGAAGAAGTCCAGGTCTTCGTGCAAACCGTCATGTACATTTGGAGTACTGAAGAAGTTTTGTCGCAACACGTGTTAGGGTATATGGAAAGAAAAACAATAAATCAATTGCAAGTTTGTGTCGGGACAGTGCAGTCGAAACCCTTAAGCGTAGCGATCTCCAGTTCTTCATATGGCGGCAGTGTTTATACCAGAATATAATCTACCCATCCGTTGCAAACAGGATGGAAAGATGCAGATGACCACATACTTCCAGTTTGGATCATGTGCTCTCAGTTTCCATCAAGCCCCACGCACAGATATGCAGCTGGTTAAAGTAACACGGTAAACGACGGATATGAAGCGGACGCCGTTTAGAATTAACACCCAACTATGCTACCAAAGAGAAGGCGAAAGAACTCTCGGGCTTCACGATCTCCAACTAAACTAACCCGTTCTAGTCCTGCGGATGTTTCCACCAGTGCGTCTAAGGAACTCGTTGCAAATTCATCATCTGGAATATCTTCTTCTGCAACATGCAGTGTTTGTGGTAGGTCTGACGAATCAACCTTCAGTGACAGCATGAGTAATTGGCGCATTACACATCCATTGGACACTCAATAATATGTACGTGTACATACCAATAGTCTCATATGATCTGACAACTCTGTGAATTCGTTGTCAGATCATCCGGTCGTTCTGTAACTCTCCTCTGTCTGTACCGACCACCACCTAATAAAAGAAATAAACTAAAACATTCGATGTTCTTAACTGAGTTCACAACACTCTTGGATAGTTACGTTGGACATCAAAGACAATTGTTTATTCTCGGCGACTTCAATTTCCATTTTGATTCGACAATTGACAGTGACGTTAACGCCATAAAAACTTTAAATGATGATTCGGGCATGAAACAACTTGTATCCGTACCTACGCACCGACAAAACCATATTTTGGACTGGGTGATTGTTCGCAAAACTGACCCTCAACCCATAAACCTCACGGTGCAGGACATCGATTTATCTGACCACTTCTTGGTAACTCTCAAAACAGACATTGTCTGTCCCATATCACTTAAACGAACCACTACCTCTCGAGATTTGAAGTCCGTCGACAGTGTTAAATTTGCCGGTGATCTAGTTTCTAGTTTCTACACCCATCCAAGGAAATCCCCTCTTCAGTGGTGCATTAATCTACGTGCTTACTGGATGGCCATGCGCCTTTAGTCACACGCAAAATTCGATGTCGTCCATCTACCCCGTGGTTCAATGATGAAATAAAGAATGCCAAAGCTGATAAGCGGCATGCTGAGAGGAGATGGCGAAAATCCGGTCTAACAGTTTATCGTCAAATCTATGTTGAAAAGAACAACCGTATGAATCAAATGACTAGATCTACCCGTTCGGAATATTATAACACTAAAATCGCGAATGCTAAATCAACAAAAGTCATCTATTCCATAACCAATTACAAAGTGGTAAGAAAAAAGTACCAATTCTTCCTACTAATGTTAAAGAAAGTAAATTACCGGATGCTTTTGGTGAATATTTCCGTGACAAAATTGCAAACCTGCGTTACCAGCTAGATGTATCAAACACTGAAGCAGAGTTCAAACCGTTCGTTGGTGACAGTCTTAGTTCGTTCTGCAAGCTTACATGTGATGATGTCAAGGAACTTATTTTATCATCCACTTTAAAAACATGTGTTTTTGGATCCCATTCCAACTTCTTTACTGGTGGAACATATCGATTTTATATTAGAACCAATCACAAAGCTCATAAATTGGTCTTTGTCTGAAGGTGTTGTTCCTGACTGTTTTAAGGAGGCCGTTGTGATTCCCCTGATTTAAAATAATTCTCTGGATGCCGACTTGCTAAAGAACTATAGGCCCATCTCAAACCTTCAATTCGTCTCGAAGCTGTTAGAAAAAGCTGTCCTCAAACAACTGATAAATCATATGGAGAAACATTTGCTTCTGGAAAAGTTTCAGTCAGCGTACAAACCTGGTCACAGTACTGAAACTGCATTGTTGTGTATCACTTCAGACCTTCTTCTTGCCAGTGATGATAACAAGTTTTCACTAGTATCCCTGCTTGACATGAGCGCAGCTTTCGATACTCTTGATCACGAAATACTGTTGAAGCGATTGGAAATTTCTTTTGGGATATCTGACAGCGCGCTCAAGTGGTTCGGTTCATATCTCTCTAATCGTGTTCAGAGGATTCAAATTGGCAGTGCGTTTTCCAAAACCTTTCATCTGCAATATGGAGTCCCTCAGGGATATGTCCTGGGGCCTGTCTTGTACTTAATCTACACCAAACCACTTGGTGAGATCATCAGGAGACAAAGTGTCTCTGCGCACATATATGCTGATGATTTACATTTCTGTGATAACCCCTATTTTCTTCTCACTGTAATGGAAAACAGCATCGGTTCTGTGAAGTCGTGAATGTTGGCTAATAAACTAAAATTAAATAGTGACAAAACTGAAGTAATGTGGGTGTCTAAGCCGTCATACATAGAAAATGTGGGCATAGATGTTATGACTATTGATGGTAACCAAGTTTATTTCTCAGATAGCGCGAAGAACCTTGGTGTATTGTTGGATAGATCACTCTCTATGACATCACATATTAGCCAGATATGCAAGACAATATACATTGAACTTCGAAAACTGGGTCAAATGAGGAAATACATAAACACTGACTCAGCTAAAAAAAACTTGCTTCATCTCTGATTCTCAGTCGACTTGACTATTGCAACTCTCTTTTGGCTGGTATACCATCTATCCAAATTACCAGACTTCAGCGTCTGCAACACACTGCTGCAAGGATAGTTATGTGTCGTAAAAGATCTGACGATATAGCTGAAATGTTGCAAGAATTACATTGGCTACCTGTGACAGATAGGATTATTTATAAAGTTGTTACATATGCATATCAAGCAACCCATGACTCAAAATCTCTTCCAGCATACTTCAGTGATATCCTTGTTCCGTATGTCCCACACCGATCACTTCGTTCGGAGGACAAACTTCTTTTGACACCATCTGGTGCTAATTTGATCACGGTTGGCTACCGATCTTTCAAAGTAACATGCGCAAATGCATGGAATCCTCTGCCATTGAACATAAAAGTGTCACCATCTCTTGATGACTTTAAAAAGTCATTGAAAACTTACTTGTTTGCGCACCGTTTCAGAAAGTGACTTTGATATTGTGTATATTTATATTTCATGTTTATGTTTATGTCAAGCGCTTAGGGCCCGCTTATTGGGTATAAGCGCTATACAAATATTATTATTATTATTATTATTATTATTATAGATATATAGAACTACGATTTTTACTTATTACTATATACGAAAGCAAGGCCCAATAGGCTCGAGTGATACAACTGTGCAACCTATTTGAGTGTGGTATTTTCAACCTAATCTCAATATGCATGTGATTTTGTTATTATCATTACACATCTCGCACTAACATAAGCGTTATAATTGTTCAATTTCTGAAATTGGCTGATTCAAACGTTTTTTTAAATAGTCAATTTTTCGTATCACACGATACAATAATCAATAGTCGTGTCGAAAATATTACCACACACATTGAAACTGTTCAATAATAATCATAAGGTGATGGATGTTGACATAAACTAAGTGATTAAGATAGCACTAAGCACCATGAAGATTGAGTATGGATGAATGAAAACTATATGTTGAAGTATCTGAGCTGTATACATACATTATACCCTATAGATTATTAGGAAGTTTGTGGCCATCTTGGATTTTAGCGACTAGCTTGGATGGTTACCCAGGCGGTACTGTGGCTCATTTATTTAGTATGGACCGTATTCACTGTCGGATACCCGTTTAGGTTCGGACATTCCAAGATGGCGGCGCCCACTAAAGCATATAAACGGTAAGTGTATATATTGTCTCCAATCAGCAATCAACGACATCTTTCGGTGATACACATTGAACCAGTTATGTAGGAATTTGTATGCCCAACACACACGTAACACGCCTTTCGCATGACAGGCATGTGAATTGTTGTATTTGGCGTGTCAAGTCGTCATAATTTTTCGAAATTTTATCGAGGCGGCGAAATTTCCGCTTTTTCGTATTTTTTTTGGCCCTGGGCTCATGCATCCGCAAATTTATGTATTGTTGTGGGTAGATTAGGTCACCACACATCTTCGGAATGCAAAACCGCCGATATTTTTATTGTCTAACTCCGAAAAACAACCTTTGAAAATTTCAAAATGTTCAGGTTCGGATTCGCAACATTCGCGATGATTTTGTTCAGGTTTAGACACAATTTTCGTTCAGGTTCGGACAAATTTGGTTCAGGTTCGGACGCATCAAAAACTTCGCATAAAAATGACACGCCGAGGTACAGTCGCGTTCTTATTGCGTTTTTGTGCATTTGGTTATCTTCCATTCGTAAAAGAAACGATAAATGGTTTTAGCCCACTCGTGAATTTGGGTGGACTTTCTTATTTTATGCGTGTGAGATGTATGCGATTACGTGATTCCCCTCCACATCCACATACGATGCCACGAAGGTCTCCGCATGTAGATGAGCAGATAACTGTCCATAATATAAGTTACACGGCTGTTTGATGTGGGACACTGTGTGGTAGGCCCCGGTAGAGGCTCGTGTCCCCCGAGGCGACCCCCCCCCCCTCAACAACCCGTGTAATGATGTATTTACCCCCAGTCTCTATCAACAATATATTCCCAGACATAAAGCGCAGAAACGAGCCACGAACAGTAACTCTATTTTGTTAGACTGCTTATACGATTAATGTGATTATATATATAGCTGTTCCCACAATTTGCCCATAAATACTTGCTGGCCTCGCTAACTTAAAAAAAATATCTGTTAGTGGATATAAAATTGGGCAATATATTTCACAAAAATAATGACAAATAAGTCGGACATCCTGAGTAAATGAGGCATGCATAACACGATAACCAGCACACCAGAGTTTAAGTTGGCTTTGCATGATGTACTTTCGGACGTTCAATTTTTGCGGGCTAATTTCAGTTTCACAAGGGCTTAAGAGATTGTTTTTACCCTTGTATGTAGCGACGGTTATTGTTTTGATAGCACGTGCCTCGAGCCCGTGCTGTGAGATACGTCCCCAACGATGGTCACCCCATCGGACGGGACTTCCACAGTGTGGGTTCGCAGCCTGAGGAGGACGAGTGGTCATGACTGGCTGACGGACTTCCGCTTCTTGCGGGGACAGACCCCGACAGGCAATTTGACCATTTCGTAAGGGTGGGTCACCTCTTTCGGTGTGCTCCAGCCGATAAGAGTGGTCCGCAATAGCCCCGGGCCAACAACAACAAAAAGTAAAAAGCGACGACATTTTGTGCAGGTTAAAGGCACGGTTGGCCTTGGCAGTGGGTATCCTGTGAAAATATTTCCACCCATCAAAAACCGCCACAAACAGAAAGAACATCAAAATGTAGACAGACTTTGTCCGTATATAAATAAGAAATATCGCATAAACAGTATGTTATTCCCATATGTTTAACAATTGTTATGTAAACAAAAGCATAAACAGTTACCTTTCTGGTGTTTGTTTATATTATGATGGTAAACATAAAGAGTGTTCTTTGTTGGTGAATTCCTGATATGGAACTAATAAAGAGCGCTTATGCCATTAGCCAGTAGCACTGTGCTGTCTTCTGTAACCCAATCAGGCTCTTACTTAGGTAAAATATAGTAGGTCTTTATGATAGCATGCTGTTTACACGATGGTCATGGTATATATGAACGAAACTGTATGCGTTTTAATGTTATTCTGTTTACAGTGTTTGGAACAAATATGAATATTTTCGACAATTAAGGCCTCACGTGCCTTTAAACGATATAATTGTTTCCTGTTTAGTTAACATAATTATGTCGAACAAGAACACCGGGATACTTACAATTCTAGATTACAATAAATTTTAGATGACATATTTAGATATAACAAATTAACAATGCATGTTCGTTAATAACACGCACAATAAGATCGCAACTGCACATCGGCATGTCATTTATAGGTAAGGTTTTGATGCGTCCGAACCTGAACTAAAATTGTCCGAACCTGAACCAAATTTGTCCGAACCTGAACGAAAATTATGTCTGAACCTGAACAAAATCGTCGCGAATGTTGCGAATCCGAACCTGAACATTTTGAAATTTTCAAAGGTCGTTTTTCGGAGTTAGACAATACAAATATCGCCGGTTTTGCATTCCGAAGATGTGTGGTGACCTAATCTACCCACAACAATACATAAATTTGCGGATGCATGAGCCCAGGGCCAAAAAAATATGAAAAAGCGGAAATTTCGCCGCCTCGATAAAATTTCGAAAAATTATGACGACTTGACACGCCAAATACAACAATTCACATGCCTGTCATGCGAAAGGCGTGTTACTTATGTGTTGGGCATACAAATTCCTACATAACTGGTTCAAGGTGTATCACCGAAAGATGTCGTTGATTGCTGCTTGGAGACAATATATACACTTACAGTTTATCTGCTTTAGTTGGCGCCGCCATCTTGGAATGTCCGAACCTAAACGGGTATCCGACAGTGTTATTAAAATAATAAGAAAAGACAATAATAGTTTGACGTCTTTGGTGATTATTCATACCATACCGTTCACTAAGAACTTTGGCGGCCATCTTGGATGGATACCCATGTGACCCTAGTATAATAATTAGCAAAGAAAACAATAGGTTGACGTCTTTGGGGTGTATACATACCCGTTCACTGAGTCAACACTCTACTGATTCTGAGATATTTTGGCGTCCATCTTGGATTTTGACGGCCATATTGGATTTTAGTGGCCATCAAGGTGGTCCTAAATGCCAATGTTGTTCAGTGTGGAATCTAGTGTGAAAATCATCAAAGAAAACAATAGTCGTTGATCTGTATACAAACATCTCAGTAGGCCAACATCCTATTGATTCTGATGCATTGTTGGTCTATTTGGATTTTGGTGGCCATCTTGGATTTCAGGTGATTTCACAGGTGGCCCATGCATGTCTCATTTTAGTTAGTGTGAACCCCAGTATGATAACCATTAAAGAAAAGTTGGACCAAAAAACGTTCCATACTTTTCAGCTGTACCTGTCTAACATTATCCCAACCGATTTCACTAGCTTATTTACGTCGAAGGAAACTTGGTCTAAATGTCAAGCTTCTGTCTTGTATATGTGTTGCATACTTAGATGTATTATCTAATTATTTCAGCTCAAAAGTGTCCAATGACCAAATACTTCAGCAGCCATGCAAAAATAGGAATAGAAGCCTCAATCGAAGACTGCAAGAACTCGTGCACTAACACCGATGATTGCTGGGGAGCGTTGTTCGTTAACGCTCAATGCTTCGGATTGAAAAATTTAAACCAGCAGGCTGGCACTGCAGCAGCGATCTTCATCAAGGACTGTTTCAATGGTAATAAACCAAATACTTGACCACTCTCAGTCGGAGCGCACGAGTCATTATCCAGGGACGTGGCTAAAGGGTCTCCGTTGGGGGTGTCCACTTTGGGGAATTCAAACTGCACCCCCCCCCCCTTGAATCCGACCAACTCAAGTTTTGCATAATTTCATTTGCATACACCCCTTTGTGCATCTCATTCCCAATGCTCAGGCCTCATAGCCTATATATTCATAAACCATGGTTCACGGTTACCTTTATGAGAACATTCAGATATTTATTTGAACCTGAAAATTGCATAAATTCTAACATCTAATCGTCCAGACAAATGCACATGCTACCGACAAGAGACCAGGACCACCGGGCCGATCAAGGTTGGTCGGCCCAGTGTGAGAAAGTTTTGAAAATTAAACAAGGAAAATCGCCAAATCCTAGCATCTGGACTGGTCTCAAGTTTTTCCTATTGTTGGAAATTTTAAACCTCATACTCTCCCTTAGGTTGGAAATTCTCCAACTGACGACCATTTCAGTCCACAATCTTGACCAAATGTAGTAAAATACTGTTTTCTTAAACTAATTAGCAGTTTTTTATTGGCCACGGGGGAGGGACCATGACACACCAGGCCGACCATGGTTGGGCCCGGTGTTGGAAAATTTTGAAATCTGAACAAGAAAGTCGAAAAATCCTAGCATCAAGCCTTCCTAGGGTTGGAAATTTCAAACCTGACACCCCCACTTAGATTAGAAAATGTCCAACTGATGACAATTCCAATGACAATGTTGACCAAATGTAGGACAATATTGTTTTCTTAAATTAACTAGTAGTTTTTGACTGGCCACGGGGGAGGGACAATGACGCAAGCTTTCCAAATGTTGCAAATTTCCAACCTGACAACATAAGGTTGGAAAATTGGAAAATTTCAACTGATGGCCATTTCAGTCAAAAATTTTGACCAATAGAAGGAAAATATGCAAATATTGGTCAAAAAACAATAATCCCCCCCCCCCCCCCCCCAATAAATAGTTTGAAAATCAAACTATAAGAACATTTTCAATCTATTGTTGGTGTGAAATTTCCAACAAATGTTGTGTCTGGTATGAAATTTCCAACTTGAATTTTTTTACCAAAGATGGGGGGTGAGACACCCCCCAAACCCCACCCCTGTCGACACGTCACTGCAGTCACACTTTCGCTCTGACTCTTTACTGTGACCCCGACTGGATACCAGTTCATTAGTAACTTCTTATTTTATATTTAGTAAGGGCTTTACCCAACAGCAATGGCGGAATCCGAAACTTAATAAATAGTTTAAAGTAGAATATTACTTGTGGTTTTGGGAATAATATCAATACCGTACACGTTATATACATATATATCATTGTGAATAGTGTTGATATGGGTTTTTAAGTTTCGCTGTCCGATTTTACATCATAATACTTCAACACTTTTTGAAAATTTGTCTCATGCTAGTAAAAATGTCCATATATACTTTACGAATTGGAGTCAAGTGGATGCCCCGTAATAAGAGGGACTGTGTTGTTAAATTATACTTTAGTTTCCGAAAAGCAATAGATAATAACAAGCGTTCCAGCTCAATTATGGAACTAACTTAGGAAAGTTTAATCTTTTCTATACTAAATACTCATTGATGAGTACAGTAATGCCCTAAATGATCGACTCCTTAAAGGGGTACTGTACGCCATTTTCAATAAATTCCCAGTAATAACAACGATCTAATATCGATATTATATAGAAAAATAAGTAACTTGAGTCGAAGATGTATTCTGTAAACGGTCAGGTTAATAGGTAATCTTAAAATCGAAGTTAATAATTTGATATAAATTTAATTTATGGCTGGAGCCATAAAATAAATTACGAATTTCCGTGTACAAGACGTAATCAAATTAATTCATGGATAGTGGATTGGGCAACGCGTGGCACACATGATCGTGTAAACAATTGTATTGATACGGGGCGTAAACTCAAGCCACTCACTGACTGGTGACTATACAATAACTTAAATGAGTATATGTGACTAGTATACTTATAATATAACCTATATTTGATACATGTGCTTGAAAACTTCAAAAATTACTCGACAACGACAATTTTGTATTTTCGCATTCCGGCTAATCTGCCACCCATGATATTACTTCGTACTCAACAGACTTTCAAATAATGGAAATCTGGTTACCTTATTCTACGACTTAGTGATTATAGAAACCAACAACAACATTTGAGTACAGTATCCCTTTAACCACAGCAGAATTATGGATAATTTTTCATGATTTAGTCGGAAATATGGCTTGTTGACATTCATCGGAAAGCTCTCACTCAGAGCTTTCCGATGAATGCCAACAAGCCATATTTCCACTAAATCCTAAAAAAAAATTACCCATAATTTTGCTGTGGTTAAGAAGTTTATTACTTAGAGCATGACTGTAGTTATCCCAATGTTCAGATATTAAGTTAGGTCGTTTGTTGATTTTATTATCTGAAAATCTCCCTCCAATAAATAGGACTCCTTCTGTACTTTTATTGGCTGTCGTCTGCTTATTTTCCCTGAACACCCCTCCAGATGAATAATAGACCATGCGTCCATGCCCATGTATACTTTTATAACCGAGTGTGAGAATCCATTCAATATAGAGAAAGGTTTAAATAACTAAGAGACAAATCGGACAGTGGATCTTTAAGAAAAAGAGAACAAGAATGGTAAATATGCAAGCCTTGAAATAGCGTGTCTGTCATTTGCAGAATGAGGTCCACAGAGTGTGAATTTAGTGATGCTACCCCGCATAGCGGGTTAGCATCACAAAATTCACCCTCTGTGGACCTCATTCTGCTTACACCTCAGCAGAATGAGGTCCCCAGAGGGTAATTTGGTGATGCTAGCCCGCTATGCGTGGTAGCATCACTAAATTTTGCCTCTGGGGACCTCATTCTGCAAATGACAGACACTCTACTTCAAGGCTTGTAAATATGTGTTTGAAGCTCAGAATGATTACTAGCGACACAAATGTGTATTTAAAAATGAATGTAGTAGGTGTGGGTGTTATTGGGGATACGGCGTTGTGTTCGTTGGGGCACATTGTGTGAACCGCAAAACGGTTCTCACTAAGTGTTCCCACAGCGCCACATCACACAATAACACACACAACCATACACTATATGCATTTCTTATATCCAAATAGCCTCTTTGTGATTCATTCCCATGAAACAGCTGATTGTATTCTTATTTATTTTTAACAAAAATAGGCCGAGAATTTGAGACTAGTCCACGCAGCATATTAAGTAAGCCCAATATTAAGATGTCCAATCACTTAGCAATGATAATGTGATCGATATTAATAACTGGCTTCAGATTCAATTCGGCTGCACTTTGAAAAGCACACCCAATTATTCTGCTGACCGCGCTTAGTGCATGATTAGGTCAGATTAATATGGCAACAACGTCGTGTTCGTGTTACGTGTGTTATTGGGGTATGAAACGGGTGACCCAATTGGCAGTTGAGCAATCGCCGTACATAATTTAGTGTAACGCAGACGTGCTATGTAAATATTAGATAATAGAGACCTTTCGCAAAATCACGAATACGATTACGGATATGGAAATATCCTGCCAATATACGGCCAAAATTCTAACTTTACGCACAGGAGTACTTATGTGACACGAAATATATCCCCACTCAGTTTAATTATGTGCAGATGTGTCAAGAAAGTGCCACCGGTCCTGCTTGGGGACGTTATAACAGTATCCGTGTGCTGTATTACACACGGATAAGCACATGGGATCTGAAAGAGACACACATTACTTTTTCCATCAAATATATATGTGTAACTTAATATAGTGGGTCATATGCCGTCTCACCAATTACACATCGTAGGTAAATTGTGATTGTAGCACATGTTTTTTTTCAGACATCGATGTCAGCCCAGCTCAAACAGTATCTGTGTCTCATAGTTTGGATTGTGTTTACAATGAAAGAACACCAGTCTCGACTTGCACTGCTGATGTTACAGGTCAGTGAAACTGAACTGGTTTTTATCCAATGGTTTTGGATACTATATATATATATATACTGAAGAAGGCGCCCCATTCGTGAATTTTTTTTTAAATCGCAATTTGTAAACAATGAATTTGAGGGGACAGTCAGTATCCTTTATAACCAATGTATGCTATAGTATTATAACAGCACGTGTTTACCCTCACGATATGAGAGATATGTTCGAATTATGAAAAAAAAGAAGAGATTTAAAAAAAATCACTGTAGGCCGATCGACCGTTTAACATAAATATTTTCAAAAAACACCATGGTATGCACTCAGTCTACCATCTGAAATCATGACTGTCTGTGGGGAAAATAAATAAATAATTTTTCATTGCAATAGTTTTATTTTTTTTTGGCAGCCATTAGCAGGACTATTTTTTTTATCGGGTTAAGGACCAAAACGACATAAAACAACAACTCGATTGCTCAAGTCTGCGGGGGGGGGGGGGGCTGATGAGATCGATTGCCAGCTTATGATTGGTGGACCACTCTCAGCATATATTACTCTTCTCGTTTGTAGTTCTGGAACCAAGCATCTACCCCAGCTCGTCCGCTGTGTGTGCAACTGTGACAGAAACGGTCACTCAGACACAGACAGCCAGGACGAACATAAGCGTGGCTGAGATCGATGCCAAAATAGCAGAACTCGAAAAGGAGTTGACAGTCAACAAGGCAGCAACTAGTGCCCACTTGAATGCGTACAAAAGTGCAGATGACCCCCGACCTTCCGCTCAAACGGCGGGTGCGTTCGGTATGATAATCATAACACTACCCATTGCACTCCTGGTGGCTCTGGACTTTTTGGACGTAATAAGATGTGCTAATAAAAAGTTGAGCAACAGGGCAAAGAGGGCAGCTATCTGATGTCTGCTCATCAGGGTGAAAGTTTACAGTGGTGTCATATACACCCCTGGTCAAGTGGTCCTGCTAATGTGCTATATGATGCGGTTGGTCCGGCTGAATTGCTATGACGATGTTAGGGCAAACTGATGCTGTTAACAAAAAGTACCGTTAATTTTTTTTAATTTGCCATTTTACGGTGTTCCGATAATCTGAACATATACAGGAAAAGCCATTATGCGTATCAAACATTCAAAAATATTTATTGCGAGATATTAGTTGTTGAAAATCGACTATAATCAAGATGGTTATTCACATCGTTTTACAAACACCAGCACAGGCATTACTATATATTTTTTTAAATATATATGTTCTTGAATGTTTCATACACACACTGTTTTTTTTTTCTCAAATCGCTCCGATTAACCAAACACAGTGAAAATGACAACTTTAGAAAAAAATAACGCTACTTTTTCTATGAATATACATTCTGAAGCTCAGAACAGCAAATCATAAACTCCTATAGAATGCACAAGATGGAAGAAATCTCCGAATGATAATGACAATATATAGGATATGCACCATATATGTGGATAATATATAGGAAACGAATATTATTTGCAGTCATTTGGATGAAAAAGGAAAACGATATATCCCCGAATAATTTTGGAAGAATCCTACGAGAGAGAAATTCCATGGTCTCCTATCCCTTCAAAATATCACCCTCACGAAAAGACTATGTGTATTCCTAAGGGGGGGGGGGGGCTTTAAGAAGGTGACCTATTCCATATGAGCGGAATCATAAATTTATATGTATTGTTATGGATGAACACATGTAAATATCCTACTTGTTAAGTTTATCGACGACTACTGTGTATTGTAATTAATTAATGTGTAATGTATTAATATATCAGATTTTGTGTGTGCATAGTGTTTTGCTTGTTTCACTGTTATATATGACTTTGCAATCAATAAATCAATCTGGTAACGGCACTAGCTAACGGACATTGGAAGGGTATAAACGAAAATATGGAACGTGTGAAATTTAATGATAATGTGATTGTTGTGCAAGCATGCATATTTTTTCGGATGTTTGTTCATAATTGGGGGCGATCACTGCATTACTACACTGTCGTAGATCAGGCTGTTGACAACAGTCGACAATGCACATAGCCGTAAGGGTACGTTCATACGCTGGCAATATTGCACTGCAAAAATGCCAGCTGCAAAGGTTGTTTTGTTACGCCACCTAGTGTGGTGTTACTAGCATTTGGTTTTTTTATATCGCATGGAGTACAGGGCGAATGTATTCTTGGAGATTGTTTGTACCTTACTCAATCGTACCGATATAATCTCGTAGATGCCGAAATTGTAAAGTTAACGCCAGCGGTGTATAATACGTTTATGAAAATATGATAAATCCTATCGATAGAGTCAGGACAGGCTCAAATTGTAAACTTAAAGTCACCGGTGTAATAATATGTTGTTGAAAATATAAATAATCTGATAGCCTGAAAATATTGTATAACCTATTGGGAGCCCATAATAAATGGGAATAACCTATTGGGAGCCCCTGCATGTAGTGAACTGAATTGTGGGTATTTTATGGAGATTGTTTGTACCTTACTGAATCGTACCGATATAATCACGTAGATGCCGAAGTTGTAAAGTTAACGCCACTGGTGTATAATATGTTTATGATAAATCGTATCGATAGAGTGAGGACAGGCTCAAATTGTAAACTTAAAGTCGAAAATATAAATAATCTGATAGCCTGAAAATATTGTATAACCTGTTGGGAGCCCCTGGTGTAGTGAACTGAATTATGGGTAATTTTAATTGGAGTGCGCATGTCTGTTTTTTTTGTAGTAACGGCCATCTTTTATTTTCTGTAATTATGGTAAGAGTTTATGGTTTAATTTATTTATTATTTAAGTTTGTTTCAATTTTTGAATGGTTTTATGTTAACCCGATAATTTGTATTTTGTAAAGAATAAAATTGTTTGAAGAAAAATGGCGAATTTCCAAATTTCCGGCTTCGGATGCTGTTCTGAGTGTCAGCTCGATAGTGAGACTGAGTGAGACTGTGACGGTGTGAGTGACTGAGAGTCTCAAGTTAGTTTATTTACAGTTGTGTTCCGAGTATTTTTTGTAGTCAAATATTAATGAAATACGCTTTGTTTATATATACTAATTTGCTTATTTATAGAAACGTGTAATATTAATTTGAAAGTTATTTCGATAGACTATTTGTTTTTAGTTGAAGATAAAACAAATTTGGAAAACAAATATTATAACCCATTGAGAGCCTCGTGAAGTGTATTGTGGGTATTTTAATATAATTGCGCATGCGCAGTCTATATATATGCGTTCTTTTGGGGAAATTCGCTATTTTGGTTAAGTGAAACAATGGTATGAGTTCAATGTTTGTTTGTATATAAGAAAGTATATTGAATTTTGGAGGCCGACAATTGTATCTATTTGAAGATTAAAAGTTGCTTGTGTGTATTTAGCTGTGCATGGTTCGTTAATTAGGCCAGCCTATTGTCATATTAGAACGTCTCCAATAACATACAACCTCTCTGCAGTTAACATTGTGAATTTGGCAACAGTCCAAGCAGGCCCTCTAATGGAGCACTGTGAATTTGGCAACAGTCCAAGACACGTGGGGTATAATAACAGAACACCTGTGGCCAACTTGATCTCCAGAATGTTTTTAAGTGGAAGGGACAGTGTAGTGGGGTGGGGGTGGAAGTTAGATTTTGAGTGTGTATGATTCACAACTTTTGTAAAAAAAAAGTTAATGCACATGTAGTTGGAAATTTCATACATTATTACACTACAACATAAAGGTTAAAATACATGGTTACCATTGCCTGGTATCCCAACTAGTAATTATTGTCCCCATTATGATGGGGACGGGGATCGAATGATGGAGGTATTTTGAGGGGGTGGGAGTCACAACTGTTATAAAGAATTTTAACAGTTGGAAATTTCATACATGATTACACTAACTTTTTGTCCCCATTTATTTTACTGCTGTCTTGTTTGTTACTGTATTCCTGATATGGAAATAATAAAGAGCATTTATTACGCCACCTGTGGTGTATCTAGCTGCTGAGATTTTGATATTGCGTGGTGGACAGGGCGAATGCATTGTGGGGCTTTTATTTATAGAGTTGGAAATTCCGTTTATTTAAAAGTCGGAACTACGCGACCAGTAGGCCAAGTCCAGTAAAACGGTTCGTTATAGGTGCTGGTTGTTATTGTTATTTTAACGGAATTCTGAGTTGGTCATTCGCGAAACCAATATATTTTATATTCTATAATTAAAACCGTGGGTATATAATATATGATCCTCTTTATGGATATTGTAGGAAGGTAAATTTAGCTAAAGCGGTGGGATATCTTGTTTTGTTTTGTTAGCTGGCATTTTTGCCAGCTACCGACGAGCTCGTGCTGGGTCGTCAACAATCAACGGTGATATATGATAACGGCGTATAGCTCTCTGTCGGTGGCCACAACACAAGGCCACTAACAATAATTGATTGTGTCTGTACCGTCCTTGATACGATCGAATGGGATCTGGGTGTGTTTTCTGTGATTCCCATACACACTTAATTATACATGTGTATATACGGATCTCCGTTATATGAGGATATGATGATATGGCGTGATACAAAGAGTATCAAAAGTGATGCTTCCCGAGTCATAAATGTGGGAGCTACAGGGGAGGTGGTGGCAGGACTCACTATGAGTATCCATGCATTGCTTCAAATGTGCTTACTTCAGTGAGCGTGTACAAATTCTCAATTGTTATCGAAATGGTCATGTATCGATCAGAATGGCACCTTGAGATATCACTCAATTCAGATCAAGCTGGGGTTCGAATACATGCCAACACCATCTACCCAGACTGCGATATTGATGTAATTGTAGTGGTTTGAAAGTGACTGCTTGTGTCGTCGTCGTGGGGGCGGGGTCTAACAGTAGGGATAATGGGATACTGCGATTGGCTGTGATTTCGTTGCCATCAATGTTCGTGGTTTGTCATCAAAAGGCTTTTTCGTCGGTACATGAATTCGTGGATCAGATATCATTTTAATGCATATCAACAGGTCATGCAATAGCAGCTGCATGACACAAATTATGTGTGCACTATTGAGAAATTAGACCCCAAGGTATTCCTGCGCTGAAAGCACATCACGCAATCATTACCACAATAACTACCAGCTACATTTCAAACTTTGGCCAAGTAGGTATTTATTGTATTATGCAGTCTGCATGTGATTACTGGTAAATAAATATCCTTTTAAAGAATCCAATGAATTGAGCATTGTTATACAAACTATCATAGCCGAGATAAGAGGATGTAGCATATCAATTTTGTTTCGGTGAATGAATTATATTGTATAGAAAAAGATTACGTTTCATCTCGTATTCTGTGTTTTTCTATACATAACTTTTACGGCTTATAGAAAACAAACCTTAATGCCCGATCTTTATTTCCATCTCGTATATTATATGGGTTTTTTGTTCATTCAACGATTATTTCGTTCGTTGTTGATTTCGTGGTTGAGCAAAACCACGACATCAACGAATAACAGACCTCCACGAATTAAAAGGATTTTACAGTACTAGTCTTTGGCATTGATAAAGCATATATGGGCCTATATAATTATTAATGCCATTTTAATAACACTATATATTGTGTGCTTTTGATTAACTTATGTTGCTATTTATTTGATTTCTTTGTTTTGTTTAACATCAGCACCACGCCCCCCCCCCCCCCCCCGCCCCCCCCCCCCCACCTCCCGTTTGTCTTGACTTATTGTTTTGTTAACACTAAGACCAACGATTTTGTGACTAAAATTATTGGAATGACAAGTTTGGAGTTTGGGATGATACCCGGAAAGATTTGAATTCGTCGGTTATCTTCGTTGAGCCAAGTGCGGACCCAGCATCTCCTGTCTATGTGACGTTTATTGTACTCATATTTGAGCAGCATCCCAGCGAGAGAGCTGGCCGTGGCGATATCACATTCCAGCATGTCAAGTAACATTATTTTGACTGGCCTAAGAATATCAACACACATCGTGTTCTAATATATTGCAAACAGCTCATCAATCACGCAAAACGGCTGTCGTTCATTGATCACAACTAACGCTGATTTGTTGACAGCGGGCAGAAATTAATCCGTTTTGGCAATTTTTCAGCTGGCATTTTTGCAGGTTGCGGTGCAATATTGCCAGTGTATGAACGTACCCTAATGCCCGATCTTTATTTCCATCTCGTATATTATATGGGTTTTTTGTTCATTCAACGATTATTTCGTTCGTTGTTGATTTCGTGGTTGAGCAAAACCACGAAATCAACGAATAACAGACCTCCACGAATGCTCAAAATGGAAAAATTAGGCATATCTGGACAAATCTTTGACCTCATTAGATCAATGTATAATTCAAGCTACTATGTTACAAAAACAAGCATAGGATTAGGACCCCCATGTCTCTCTAAAGTAGGCGTACTACAAGGGTTTACTTTATCTCCAAATCTCTTTAAAATTTTCATCGAGGATATTAAGAATATATTTGACGACAATTGTGAAGCTATCACTCTTCCAAATTACAAATTAAACCATTTGCTCTTTGCTGACGATTTGGCTCTGGTGTCGGAATGCCAGGTGGGCTTACAGAGATGTCTTGACAAGCTTGAGGAATATACTTATCAGAACAAATTAAGACTTAACGTGGAGAAAACTAAATGTGTTGTTTTCGGATCTAAGTATCTCACTAACTCTCCAGTATTCAGTATAAATAGTAGTCAAATTGAGAATGTTAGAGATTATTCATATCTGGGAATAAAATTTTCAGATGATGGGAAGTTTTCCAAAGCACAAGAGGCTCTTTTTCAAAAAGGTCAGA
Source organism: Siphonodentalium dalli (assembly GCA_032622095.1). Lineage (NCBI taxonomy): Eukaryota > Metazoa > Mollusca > Scaphopoda > Gadilida > Siphonodentaliidae > Siphonodentalium > Siphonodentalium dalli. Next base: position 190,294,662 of record CP136063.1, on the reverse strand, counting down.
AAGCCATGTACTCACTTTTGAATGCATTCAGGGCAACAGCATATCCTTCAGTAAATATCTTGTTGAAATTATTTGACAGATTGATCAAACCAATCATATTATACGGATGTGAAGTATGGGGATGTGGTACATCACGAAGTAACCAGTATAGTTTGAGTTGCGAAATCTTACACACTACTTATTGTAAGCATATATTGGGAGTAGGTAAGTACGCTCCAAATCATGCAGTGAGAGCAGAGCTCGGTAGATATCCATGTTCCGTCGAAATATTATGCAGAATGGCTAACTATGGTGCAAAATTATCAAATGTAACTAAAAACAAACTAATGGCATCAGCCGTCTCTGAACATGTGATGAGGAAAGCCAAATGCAACTCTTTATTCAGGACGATAAACGCATTTGGCTGTAAAAATATACAGGTTCCATTAATTAACCAAACATATAGTATCATTAGAAATCTCAAGTGTAAGCTCCAGGAAGAACATGTGAAAGAATTCAAGAGATCTATATTTGATGACTCAAAACGAGATGGCCATAAAAATAAACTCAGAACATATAGATTGTTTAAAAATGATTATATCTTAGAGACTTACTTAATAAACACAACATCTTTAAAAGATAGGATCAGTTTTACAAAACTCCGTGTTAGTGATCACAAACTCGCTATTGAAAAAGGTAGACATCATCAGCCTATAATTAAGGAGGGGAAGAGACTGTGCCTTAAATGCAGGACAGGTTCGGATATAGAAAAAGAGTATCATTTCATTATGGAATGTCCACACTATTGCGATCTCAGAAATGAACTTTTCCAAATTGTTGGTAGATATCACAGCTATTTTACAAGTATGTCAAACGATCAGAAATTTAATCTTGTAATGAAAAATGATAACCCTGAAATAAGCAGCAAAATCAGCAACGTGGTCCGGCGCTTCTTTGATAAGCGCTCTGAATGAATATTATGCTTGCCATCACACAATAAAATACATATAGCTAGACATGCCATGTTCACATGTAATTGTTTATTAATTGTTTATTGTTTTATTACTATTTGTATCGTTAGCATACTGCCTTTATTGGTGTTTATGCAAATAAATCGTATCGTATCGTATCGTAAGAGCCATGTGATATTGGAGGGCTGCAGTCTCCACAAGTTTTGAAAGCTCAAAATTCGGACATTTTTGTGACAAATTAGAGATATTTTCGGTCAAATTCTGGCAAATTTAATGATATTTCAGGGGAAAATTGTGGAAAATTACAGTATTTTTAACATTTCTGTCTCAATTATACATATTTAAGGTTAATTTGAATCTATTTAATTTATTTCTGTGTAATATACAAGCTATGTTCTACAAAAACTGTGTTACAACCATGAATATATTTTGAAAAATAAATTCCCGCAAAAAGTCTCAGCCTAAAATTTCTCTGGCACCTGTAGGGCTATGACAGTGCGGGCCAATAAATAGACAGGTCACAACAGCAAATGGCGAATGATAGAATGGACCTTTCCACAGCTCTCAATCAAATCATTATTAGAAGATATTTTCTACCAATCAGCGACTGAGCCGGTTGCTTGCTGCATTAAGATTTTTTTGTTCGTCCTAATGTTAATTTTATATCCACGCGCATACTTTCAGTATTAAATTGCCTAATTTCAAACAAATTCTTAATCATAATGTACTGAAATTTCAGTTTATGCAATAATGTTCGAATTCATTATTGATTATAACACAGTTTTTCATTTTGAGTGACAGTCGTCATATATGTCATAGTTGAAGACATAAGAATATATTATCTGAAGTCTCCCCAGATGGAGGCAATAAAGAAGAAATATTGTTTCCTAGCAACCACTGATGGATATGTGCGGAAAGCTCAATTGATTGCACCGTTCATTCACTAATCATTTGTGTCAAATATGAAAATCTGTTATTAAAATGTTGTTTTACGTCCGGTTAGTAGAAGCTGACAGAAACGTTGTGTCGAATTTCGCACATTAGGCTGGTCCTTGTCCCAAATGAACCAGCGCCAGATTTGCAGTCACAATAATCTATGGTTCCCATTGATTCCATATGCAGTTTATAATTTGGATATATATTTTTGATAAGGTGTGTTTGTGCTTGTATATTTACACACTAAGTGTTGTCATCACTAAATCCAGCATTCTGATTGGTCGGTGCCCATGTGGCTAGTTGCAGTTATTTCTCGGTGAATGCGTAACGCCTCATAACACCAAGCTAATAACACAATCGATACGTCATTAGGTTTGGAAAGACGAACGCGTAATGCTTTGGGCGCATTTTGACTCGCGCAGGATTGACTTAATACATCATCGGGTTTCAACATGAAGAGAAATTGTTCCTATTAACTTTTGCCAAGGGTGCTATTGGGTATTTTGGGCTGATCTTGTCACGATACACTTTTCGATTTAAATATATTTACAAAAGCGGCTTTTTCGCTAAATGTATATAAATATAAGGATTAACTGTCATGTGGACTATTTTTATGGAGATGTAACGGTGAGGTAAGTGGACATAACTTGTATGTAAAACCCTTCGGGTTTTACACAAGTTATGTCCACTTACATCACCGTTACATCTCCATAAAAACAGTCCACATTCCAGTTAATCCTTATGTAAATTAAAATAGCTCAATAGGCTGAACCTACATGTATATAAGACCAGACCCAAAGCAAAATAATATTTGACAAATAAAAAACACCGTGCATGGTATACAAGTAACAAATAAAAACAATTGAGACAAGAGTGGGTATAGTGCTGCATTGTTATCAGTAAATCGGGAGAAGGATGAGGGTATGGGTATTGGGTCAAGTGTGGAGCATTGAGTTAAGAGTGTAAAGTGCTTTATAGAAAAGAGCAATCAAGTCTCCCCTTGTGTCCGCATATAATTAAGTTGGGGGAATTACCATTCTCTATAAACAATGTATGTTATAGTACTATAACACCACTTGTTCGCCCTCACAATATGAGAGATACATTCTAATCATGTACAAAAAGGTGGCTTACACAACACAAATTATAAGCAACAATTTTTTTAGGCTGGTCATTGGGGAGTTTGACAAGAAATATTTGCAACAAACGCACTGTATTATTTAGCTTGTATATGAATCCAACTATTTAATAAATAGAGCATGGCTTGGAGTGAAATACGCCGAAATAGTGCATAGTGAGGTTGTGTAGTTCACGACGCGAAGCGAAGTGAACTACACAACCGCACTATGCACTATATCGGCGTATTTCACGACAAGTCATGCTCTAATTATTATATTGTATCGAACAAATGCAGAAATTAAAGGCAAACCAGTGGGCAAACACCATTTTTTTTTAAAGAAAAAAAAATTATATGTAAAAAAAAAAAAAAAAAATTCTCTTTGTTCAGGTTTGTTTGTTTGGTTTTTTTAATTAATTCTTTGTAATTTTGATTTAGCAGTAGGAAACTACTATTTTCAACTTTTACTAAGTTCAGACAATTGATGTTCGCCTTACTGAAGCTTTAATTTGGATCAGCGGCGAAATAACAAGTAGTTTCAGAACAAAGTTTGATGTAGTGTTCGTTACTATTTTTAGTAGTCAAAACTACATATGCATAGTGCACGATGGGAGAGACTTGAAGGCGTAGTATACAACTACGACTAATAGAGTCGAGTAGCCAACCAATCGGAAAGCTTGATTTCAATAACAAAGTCAGTGAGATACAATATATATATATATAGGGTATGCGTTCAGTTTACAATCTGAAATCATGAATGTCTTCGAGAAAATAAATAAAACAGTTATCATTGCATATCTTTATTATTATCCCATAATACGATGAACAGGCAGACAGACTATCGTAATAGTCACAATAGTTTAGGAATTGTGGGACTCTTCTAATCCTACATGTACACTATTTATATGTTCATGTTGTGTCACTAAGCAGTGAATTCATTGTGGAAGACGTTGCATGGGGTCCATAATTAAGGGGTAAATACATATATTCACATGGACGTTTGTGAGAATTTTGAGTGGTTGTCTAAATTCAGGTCCACTAGGGTTATTTATGCCAATTTTCGTATTGATGTATGATCTATTTATTTCATCATAAAAGTCAATGTTGGTCTACGTTGCAGAAACAACAACAGGTTGCTACCTGAAAATATGTCATATGACCACGATTTGGAAAAAAAGCCTGTTTAATTTTGTCACAATTAGCTGCAATTAGCCTATATTTTCTTGTAGACATATATTTGAAATTTCACGGTCCCGTTTCGCATAGAAGTAATATGACGCGTTTTGGGATACATCTGATTCTTTGAAGAAATTTACCCCGGATTTTATCATTTTTCGAAAATGACCAATTTTAACTTTTTGTTATAAAACTACAAAAAGTGAAAGGATCTCCGATCTTTTTGTTGTGAAATAGTTTGTAATTGATTGCTTCCTAAAAGAAAACGAAAACAACGCCAAGTTCTAGATATGCGTGACGTCATGCTCGTTCGAATTAGGTTTCGCGCATTTATTTCGTGACGATTCAGACAAACCACCACATTTCAATCTTTGTAGCATTCGCATTTGTTGGAATAGTTAATCATGTGTCATATTATATGAAAGTACATTAAATTTCCTTCTCGGAAACAAACAGTGAGGTCAGTCGCGCCAAACTGTTCGGAATTAAAACGAAAAATCTTACCCTCACCCAAATGAGAAAATTATATTTTTTTCAACATTTAGGCTATAAGTGTGACAATTGTCAAACGAAAAGCATTATTATCAATCGATGGTGATTTAGTATTGCCATATGAGCTTATATATTGACATTCGTCATATCTTCAGAAGAAAAAAATGGTACCACAAATTTGTAAAAGGTGTTAAAAATCCGTTTTCCATAATACTAGGGCAGTGGAGGTACTGGTGATGCATGTTTTGGCCAATGAAGTGTTGTTTTGTTCAACAGATAGTTTCTCTTTTCCTTATGCAGAATATATTTACTGGACTGGTGACGGAACTGATTATTTTGATATTTCTTCATAAAATATAAGATGGCCGCCTTCATAAAATATAAGATGGCCGCCAAAACGTCCGCTTCCCCATGCCATCAGTAATCAGCTATATAGCTTGTGTGATAATTGACAAATTACCATCGGTATTCGTGCATGTGGTAATTTATTAGTACAATATATAACTATTTAGCACATTTAGAGAAGAATGGGAACGTGGAATTCTCAAAAATGGTATATGTCTTCATAGCAAGTGTTATATAAATTATATAATGAATCGGGGACTCATGTCCGGGAAAACCCGTTATAAATTAATTTTAGTCTTATTTATAGAACATCTTATGACATTACTGGGACAATATGAAGGGCTATTTTAGAACAGAAATCGGAGCGTGCCAAGGCCGTATCAATAAAGAGAACTCTGTCTTGTTATCCCCAATCAAATCAAATGCATTTCAGTTAAAGGCACGTGAGGCCTTAGTTGTCGAAAATATTCATATTTGTTCTAATCACCGTAAACAGAAAAACATTAAAACGCATACAGTTTCGTTCATATATACCATGACCATCACGTAAACATCATGTTATCATAAAGACCTACTATATGTTACATAAGCAAGAGCCTGATTGTGTTACAGAAGACAGCACAATGCTACTGGCTAATCACACACAAATGGCATAAACGCTCTTTATTAGTTCCATATCAGGAATTCACCAACAAAGAACGCTCTTTATGTTTACCATCATAATATAAACAAACACCAGAAAAGTAACTTTTTATGCTTTTGTTTACATAACAATGGTCAAACATTTGACAATAACATACTGTTGATGCGATATTTCTTATTTGTATACGGACAAAGTCTGTCTACATTTTGATGTTCTTTCTATTTGTGGCGGTTTTTGACGGGTGGAAATATTTTCACAGGATACCCACCGCCAAGGCCAATCGTACCTTTAAGTAAACGAGAAACTATAATTATTCATTTAGAAAAAAAATGTTCATTATCCAAAAGACGGAGGATCAGTACCTTGGCGGCCGGAGTATTATAAAAAAAATGTATATTTTACTGAATTGTGCGAGTTTGCGGTTCCATTTTTTCCGAAAATGTGACGAATGTCAATATATAAGACCATATGATAATAGTAAATCAACAAAGAGTGTTAACAACGGTTTTTGTTGGACATTTCTCGCCCTTATAGCCAAAAAAAAATTTAAATGTTAATTTTCTCGTTTGGTGGGGAGGGTTAGGTTTTTCGTTTTAATTTCGAACATTATGGCGTGACTGACAACACTGTTTGTTTCGGAGAAGGAAATTAAATGTACTTTCATATGATGTGTCAATTGATGAAAGAATTCGCCAAATGCGAATGCTAAAAGAATGAAATGTGATGGTTTGCCTGAATCGTCACGAAAAAAATGCGCGAAACGTAATTCGAACGAGCATGACGTCACGTACATCTAGAACTTGGCGTTGTCGTTCATTTCCTTTTATCAAGCAAACAATTACAAGCTATTCTAGGACAAAATGATCGGAGATCCTTTCTCTTTTTGAAATTTTATAAGGAAAAGTTAAAAATTTTCGAAAAATGACGGGGTAAATTTCTTCAGATAATCAGCCGTATCCAAAAAAAAAACGCGTCCTATTACGTCTATGCGAAAACCGGATCGTGAAATTTCAGTTATCTGTCAACAAGAAAATATAAGTGCCATAAATTCCCTCTCCGGGTGACACCTTGCCTCAGCTGACGCCTGGACTAATTGTGCCATGAATATATATATATATATATAGTTTGAAGTACAATATCTAATATATATTTGAGGAAAGTTAGGGTGTGTGTGTTGGGGGGGGGGGGGGGGTGTGCGAGGTGTGTGTGTCTGTGTGCATGGCCGCGATGTGTCTGTGTGGCCGCGATGGACTCTAAAACGGCTAAACAGATTTCGACGAAACCTGATACGGGCACGTAGTATCACCCGAGGACCAACATGGGCCCATCCATTTGTTCGTGCGGCGTGACCTTCACCTTCAAACCGGTGACCTTCAACCCGTATCTCGGCTCCTGCTGGGCCGATTTCGACCTAATTTGGTATGTGGGGCAGTGTGAGGCGCCGAGCCATTTCGTCACGCCCGGATGCCCGTGTGTCGTGACCTTGACCTTTCAAATGACCTTGAACCCGTATCTCGGGATCCGCTGGGCCGATTTCCCCCATTTTTGGGGTGTTGGTGTAGGTTGACCACAGGAGTAACGCGGGCATGTCCGTCTGTCCGTGCGGCGTGACCTTGACCTTCGAGTGACCTTGAACTCATATCTCGCGATCCGCTGAGCCGATTCCACCAAATTTGGTGGAAACGGGTAGTGTGAGGCGCTGAGCAATTTCGTCACACCGGATGCCCGTGCGGCGTGACCTTGACCTTCGAGTGACCTTGACTCTATATCAGGATCCGATGGGACGATCGGGATGAAATTTCGTAGGTAGGGATGGTTCGGGTAGCCAAACATTTTTAACGGGTAGCGGCGTGACCTTGACCTGTATCTCGGTATCCGTTGGGCCGATTTCCACCATTTTTGGGGTGTTTGTGTAAAAAAAAAAACACAACGACTCTACCCCATCAGGACGGGTACCCAGCTAGTCTCCTATATATATTTGAGAACTCCGTATATAAATATATGTGTGTGTATGTGTGTACTTTATAGAATCGAAAACGGCTGCACCGATCGAGACCAAACTTCCCATCTAAGGGTAAAATCACACGGGAATGGTCGTCGCGGCGTTTTGGAGAAGCTCAGAGCACCCGTTCTCCACTTTCAGTCACAAAAAACGGCACTTCGGGGTTAATAGTGTTGATAGTTAAAGAACGTTCCTATCTGCAGTGTCGTTGATAAAGATCTTCCATATTTGGGTTCGTTAACCGGTTAACGCTCTTTATTCCCTTCGGCTTTCGCATTCTGAACGGGCGTCGGCGTTTGTTTACGTTATCTGGAACTCGCTTCCTAGGAACGGGGACATTTTCATCGGATTAGACCCACACGGCATCCACACGGCAATTTTAATTCACATTCCCAACACCTAGCAGGGACAAATATCTATTAGCCAGCATCAAGGCGAGTCTTGTGACGTATTAATTCAAATGCTTTCGATCAAACAATATTCTCTGTCGCACTCATATTTCGTCATCTACGAATCCACTGCAATCGACCTATTTTTAGAACGCAACACATGGTACCAAAATTACGTCGCGTTGGTGATGGGGGGGGCACGGCGGGATTAATTTAAATATGTCATGTTGGTAAAAATATCTAGCCGAAAATTCCGCAGACCTACAGACGAATGCGACCAGCAAATTTCAAAATTGGTCACTTGACCTCCCCATGATTATCTTTTGGGAAATTCCAGGGAATGCCGATTGAGCTCAAACTTGCTACCTACGGGAAGTGTCATATATATGTGTGTGTCCTTTATAGACTCGAACCGATTGAGCTCAAATTTGCTAAATACGGGAAGTGTCATGGACGGGTTAAATTATGACCACGACCTGACCTTGACCTTGAAAATGATCAATTCAAGGTCAAATCGGGTAAAATTGAAAAAAAAAAATTAATTAAAAAATTTAAAAGGCACAATTAACTCATTGAAAAAAAATATAATTAAAAAATTAATTAAAACAATTCAAAATTGTCATGTTTCTGACGATCGCCGCCAGTGGCGGGCTAACCTGCTAGTATAATATAATTATACATGTTTATACATGTGATATGGCAAAAGGGGTTTGAAGTACAAGTTACGCAACTTATTGATGAACCTCTCCCCGTGCTAATTTGCTCGAGATCATGGAAATATAGTAAAGAGATGGTAGCGCTGATCAGAGAAGGGTATGTAAGGTTTAAGTAGTTAAAGTAGTCAAAAATGTATTCATGGGTTAGGACCTCCAGATTTAAAAAATGTGATATCCAGGTTAATGGGATGTTGTATTATCCTCTGGGTAAAGTTGGTTGGTCAAATGCGATCAGTGAAATGTGTTGAATGCATTACCACACCGGTCACCCGCGTATCACCAACTCGGTGATCGTACCGCCGATCGAGGATCCGGTCAAGCATATCCCGTGCGACGGGGGAAGATATACGTATGTTAACATCGCTAAAATGACTGCAAATGGATATCCCAGAAAAACAGTTAACCACATATTTATATAGATGCATTATCACTCGTTGATATAAATCCTCTGACCCCATTTAAATCGTGACTTTTCTAATGATTTGAAACGATTATTTGGAAAAATTTACAGTCTGAGGAAATAATTCTGACTAAATATTGATATAATCACAACCGTGTTCAAGTGTCCATGTCATCCTGAAGCTATTCGGAAAGATGTACATTACTTTTGACAGGAACAAGTCCTTGTCGTGTGATAGAATCGTACAAAACGCCAAATTATGGATTTAAATAATTGTTGTCGATAATTTTATGAGTATCAACAAATCGGTGCAATGTCTTGTGAAAGTACCTATTGTTAGTCCGTGGGCCAATTCTCAGAAAGCCTCTAGTTTAGAAGTTGGCTGCACCCCCCTCCAACAAAGGTTTTTATATATCAAATTGAAGGTCATTATATGACGCATCCGATTTTGCTTGTTGCCAGCTTCAGAATGTGTCCCAAAATATATTTTTTCAGGGAAGACAACCCCTAACCCTAAAATAAAAAATTCACCGAGTACAAGTGTCAGCGTATAAAAAAAATTACTGCGGTTATAAAGTGAACAAGATATTGTTTATATTAATTATAGATCACCATAAAACAACATGAGATACAACACTGGACCAATGTATAAGCTAGTTCGAAAAAAATGCCATAAATATTTTGAAATTGCGAAAAATTACTTTGATTTTGAAAAATAGTGTCACATATAATTGGCTATAACTTGTGAAACACATGGGTTATTGACGCGCAACATATCTCAAAAATTGCCCCAAAGACATAGCAAAACAATTCGGATGATGGATTGCCAATTGTATTTCTGTGAAAATTCGCTGTGGACATAAACTTAACCCCACCCCTAATTTATATAATTTTTTCAGAAAAATTAACTATAGTTTACACTCAGAATGCCGCATGCAAAGAAGGCTTTAGTGGCATTAAATGAAACAGTGTAGAGATTGATGAAGGGGAATGATAAAAAAAAACCTTGCCCGAACGTGTTCTAAGATGAAAATTTGGGGGGAAATGGTGAAAAATGGTAATTTTTACTAATTTCTCAAACTTTTACAACATTGTGATTAAATTTTGATAGGGGTATGGACAAATCAGACGAGGATACTGGTCCAGAATTTGTAAATTCATAAAACCTCACATGATCACATTATTGTCAACTATTTCATATCTTTTCAATTTTTATTTGAATTTGTGTACAAAGCCGATTATATATTTTTATATTTCAACTGGTCACATATGGCTACCAAAGGCTGATGAGTGAGACTCACGTTTTTCAGGGAGGTATTTTCTTATTTTGTGGCGCATTTTGTGACACTAGACACAAATTACGATATATACAGCATCGGACACTTCATGTTTGATAATTGTTTTAAGATGTCGCCCAAAACGGCCACCAACATCGAATATTTTCAATCTTACCGACACAAATTTAACTTGGTTCGTCATATGCGGGTAAGGGCATCAGTCATTAATAAATGCATTCACTGGTGCTCCTCCGCAAAATAAAGAACTCTAATATCTTGTCTCAACTCGTTTATTGTGATGAGTAATTGAATGACGAAAATGCCCAATAACTCTGCTCATCCTCAGGGTAGCCAGTTAAGTCAAAATCCGCACTACTTCGGTTATTCCATGCATTTCATTACATACACCAGTACATCCTGACATGTCGGCAGCCAAATAACAACAATTCGCACGAATCACTGTAGCCAATTGCAAATTGCATTAGTTCCATAACTGCATTTGGATAGGGATGAAGTGCCATCAATGCGTTGTTGATGTGTAGGACTTCCGGGCCCCTCACGAAGCGGCCACCGATGGCCGTCATGGAAAACCAATCCCATATAATCCCATGCACCCATATATATCATGCACGGTAACTATGCTTTCAGTACCGGTACTTCTGTTGCGGGGTCATTTTAGCCATGCCTATTTTCAAGCTTGAGGTAGACAAGCAGAACGCCCATGGCTTGATTATATATTAGCGCCGGGGAACGGACCGGGCCACCAGGACGATCCGATACACTGCATATCAAAAGGTTCAGTACTTCAGGATTTTTAGAAAATGTTTGTACTCTATTTAGCTGTTATATTTCTGCCCAGCTTGTGGGTATATATTCAGGGTCAACTGAAATCATTTGGATTTGTTAACAATATGAAGATTATAATAGTAGCATTGTATTTATGCTATGAACCCGACGGGCATGAACGGGATAATGAGATTGGTCATGATTACGCCTGAATCTTGCTTCATCGTTAGTTATAGATTCGTTTTTTATGGATGTGCATCTGGGTGCTAACTATTCCCGCTCTGCATCCAGGTTATAACATTATTTACATGACACTCAAACGGGCATATAGGTAAAGGGTCATACTTTAGTGACACCTCATGTCACTATGCCTAATGTTGTTATTGTATAACCCTAAACATGTATCCCGTGCACTAGAGACAGGGCTATGGTTATATATGCCACACAAGGTATATATGGATCCCAAATTGCATAGGGTTATAAGGACATGGCATTCCAGAATCGGTGTGAGTTATTGTGCCAAGTAATTGCCTGATAGTTTGCACGAAAAATGTGTTGCTTAAGAAGTCTGCATTTGGTGTTATTGTTCTCGTTATACAACAGGAGAAAATTTATCGTAATTCATCGACTTGAATACATGTTTGCCACATAAAGCACATACAAATTCTTGGCAGGATGTAAGTAGGTCATCATCGATATTAATAGATTGTTGCATAGTATGATACATTGCACCTCTTTTTCAGAATAAGTCCTTATGCTACCGGTTTCTTGCAACCCTAGAATACAATCCTGGTATTCATGCAAGGCTTCACATATCCTGTGTCCATGACACAGTTCCAGATAATGCCAAATATTTTCTGGTGGTGAAAACAAAGACTCTTTGACAGGCTTCTATTTTTTCGCGAATGGTCGAGTGCTGCTTCAAAATCATTGAATTATGTTTGCCATGGGGTCGAATGTCACGTGATACGGTCCGTGAGTGGCGAAGTTCGCTTAGAGTTAGTTCCTGGTCTCGTGCTAGTATGTTACCACGATAAAGCGGATACAGGTATGCTGTTACAAGCATCCACTGCAGCAAGCCTCGGTCGGAAGCTAGTTATTGTTTATATTCCCCCGACGTACATGTCGAAATACTAGAATGTTATGTTTCACGATGAAGATGAGCTAGGATAATTCTTCATACTGAAACCGAAAATAGGTCATGTGTCATTTCCGTAAACGACACAGCGGGCTGTAATGTCCAAGAGGTGTGTGAAACCTTGCCTCTAATTCACGCGTTGACAGGCTACGACATTCACAAACACATATAGAACAAGAAAACCATAGTCAGAAATGGTAACGCCACCAAGATTATAGTATTACATATAAATAGAAATTATAAAAAATACATAAAATATTTTGATAACAATTGCGTTTAAACAAGTAATCCTTCAAATTATTACTAACAAAGCAAGTAAACGACTGTGGGGTCACTCAACAGATTATAAAGACTTGGACTTAGTATACTGTAAATACTAAAATTTAAATGAAATAATTAAAAGATAAAATTTAGCAAGTAGTAAAAGTTAATTTTCTCATTTAATTTTTTTTTTTTGGTTAAATAAAGCAATAATTTAAATGTAACATTTGGTTTAAAAAAAATGATTGACCGTGGCTCTTCCAATAATTGCGCGACTGACCTGGTCAATTGTTCTTAAGAAGTTGTTTTGAGAATTACTATGGAGGGAAATAGTTATGGCTGTGGCTTCGCAAGTAATTAACTTGGTCACGTGATGTTAACAAATCTGAACTCCAGTAAACCAAGGACGCTCCATACCAAATATAAGGTAAATTAATAATTCTTTAGAAGTTGTTTTCAGATTTACTATGGAGGGAAAGAAATGTGGTGCTGGCTTCGCAACTATTTGACCTCATTGTAACAAAATAACAAATATAAATATTAGTCACTCAGGCAATAGATGTATCTATTCTGTATATTAAGTTATTGGGTCTTACATGTCTTGAGATGTCGATTGACAGATCGCACAAGGGACCCACGCCAATCTTCTGTTGGGATTCCAATTGTTGGCATATTAAATATGCACATATGCTTAAGATACAGTCGCGCGCGAAGCACGCTCCCGTAAGTCGGGTTTTGGATCCCAGTTTATGAAAATATCATTGAAATAATCGGTTTCCCCCAATAAACATCCATATATTCAATATACATGTTTTGGAGCAGAATTAGGCAGTCCATATTGGACGCCATCATGGAATTTATTTTGTTTTGTTTTAATTTTCACACATATTTATTAGTTATGTTGATGGAGTTCTCATTAAACCTCACATCCTTATATTGGTAACAGTAATGCACAAAGTAATTGACCACTTAACCACATCAGATTTATTGGTAATTTTTCAGGATTTAAAATCCTGAAAAATTACAAATAATTCTGCTCTGGTTAAGTGGTCAATTACATTGAACATTACTGTATGAGGATTGAGTTATCATTAAACCTCAAATCCTTATATTGGTTCAGTAATGCCCAAAGTAATTGACCACTTAACCACAGCAGAATTATGGGTATTTTTTCAGCATTTAAAATCCTGATAAATTACCCATTATTCTGCTGTGCTTAAGTGGTCAATTACTTTGAACATTACTGTATGAGGATTGAGTTATCATTAAACCTCAAATCCTTGTATTGGTTACAGTAATGCCCAAAGTAATTGACCACTTAACCACAGCATAATTATGGGTAATTTTTCAGGATTAAAAATCATGAAAAAATACCCATAATTTTTCTGTGGTTAAGTGATCAATTACTTTGGACATTACTGTATGTAGATGGAGTTAAACCTCACAACAGTGTGTTGGGGATTTGGACCTTGACTTGGGACCTTTGGTTTTTAACGCAACAAATGCGCGTACACCATATACACAAATTTCTTATGTAACCAGAGTTTTTCTTGGATAAGATGAGTTTGAAGCCTGCTAACATTTCAAAATGTTGTCAGTTTTGTATTCTCTGCAGCGGAACTCGACGCATTGAAGCAAAAGTTACAAGAGATAAAATGTGTACGTAACGAGACTTTAATACAAATGAAAAAATAAATTCAGGGAGGGGTGGGCGATACAGGGAACTAAGGGTTGACCCGATATAAATTTATAGAGCGATAATGACCAATGTTGACATATTATGCATCTCAACTCTACTGAACATTGCAACAAGGCTATAAAATAGGGGGTGTCAGAATCTTAGTCATCTCTATATAGTGCCAGAATGGTCATTTATGGACTTCTATAAGATGTTGGGTTGGTTATATGGACTCGGAGAAAAAGGGGTTTGTACTGATGAACTTACATAAATTAGTGGAGCGATGTTGCCATGTAATGTATCGCGACTGTACTAAAGCAGCAATGATATAAAATTTGGGGGGGGGGAGGGTCTGAAATTATCTCTATGTCTATAGATGGCACCAGGATTATATAGAAAGGAATAGCAATTGATATACGTATACAGTATACTATAGTAATACCATAGACATATAAGTACAAGTATCACGCGATAAAATATTACGTAACGTGATTGGACCGGGATTAGAGGTTGGGTTGGTTATATGTGGATAATTGGATATGGAATTCATACCGATGAAACGATACAAATTAGTGGAGCGATAAAGACCAATGATGACACTTAGTCAGGCTACGCGGGAGAAAATAGGGGTTGATACGATAGACCAAAATAAATTTGTCGGGTGATAATGACCAATGTTGATGTATAAAGTAACGCGACTGTACTGTCGCACAATTATCAGGTGTAACCGGTCAAATATGGACTCTAGTGCCCAATATGGAACAGCTCAGAAAATATTTGCAGGGCCCTAAAATGTATTTAACATGGCATTTGCCATTAAAATCGATTTATGTCGATAAAACTGTCATTTTTCTAAATTTTAAGCTGAGACGTATGTGCGTGGGATACATATATATTCCTAAAATGACAGAGTCAAGGGCGTAATTATGTTTTAGATGGAAGAAATTGAATTTGTTTCGATAATAAATTTGCATCGTGGACAGTTCAAACCCGGTCATCGAGTGCGTAACAAAGTTTTGTCAATAGTCGTTTTGGTCAAACTATCCCTTTTTAGACCGGGACAGCAGATCCGAATAGTAGCTAAGATGTATTTAGATAGAATTATCAAAAGAATTTGACCGATTCGGGTGTAGTTTAAGAGAATCGAGTTGAGAAATCTTGGTGATAATTCCAGAAAATAAAGATGGCGGAGAATCACAATGAAACTACCCACAATTCACTTCACTACACCAGGGGGGTTCGCAATGGGTTACACATTATTTTCAGTCTATCAAATTATTTATATGTTCAACAACAAGTGACTTTAAGTTTACAATTTCAGCCTATCCTGACTCTATCGATACGATTTATCATATTTTCATTAACATATTATACACCACTGGCGTTAACTTTACAATTTCGGCATCTACGTGATTCTATCGGTACGATTGAGTAATGGTACAAAACAAAATGTCCAAGAATACATTAGGGGCTCCCAATGGGTTATATATTATGTTCAGTCTATCAAATTGTTTATATTTTCAACAACATATTATTACACCGGTGACTTTAAGTTTACAATTTCAGCCTGTCCTGACTCTATCGATACGATTTATCATATTTTCATAAACATATTATACACCGGTGGCGTTAACTTTACAATTTCGGCATCTACGTGATTCTATCGGTACGATTGAGTAAGGTACAAAAAATCTCCAAGAATACATTCGCCCTGTCCACCACACAATATCAAAATCACAGAAACTAGATACACCACATGTGGCGTAATGAAGTCGTTTGACTTAGTAGTCAAAAGCAGTAAAATGTGATGCGACTTTTGCATTGATCCTACCAAGAGTTTGCATATATTATGGTGAGCTATAATGTCGTCAATTAGACAAATTAACGCACACGTTCTTATGTTGTATAACCGAACACTGGAACACATCTTCTACCACCAGCCGTCACAGACTCCTTGTGAAATCACATTAACACATCTTCGTGCGAACTATATCAGTGATTGGCACACCATGCTGACTCCCCAGCGTTGTGTACCATGTTCTGACAGCCATGGTCGGTTGCTCTTTGAGTCCTACAAACCAGACGGATTATATTTCCTCCCGATCTACTGTGACTACTGAGCTTTGGCTGCAAATATTTTAATGTGAATCTAACAAATGGTCTTGTTTAAACGCAGACTGACCATGTAACGATGTATGTGATAATGTCTACAATAACCGAAAGAGTGTAAATTTTGACGACTCGTAGGATGAGTAGAGAGAGAGAAAATTTAAGAAGTATAGATACTCAAATTATAGAACAGGAAGTAGTAACATGTCTTGAATACTGTTTGGAAACACAATATTATATACTGCAAAAGTCATTTCTTTATTGACAAAAATATCCTCTGTATAGCAACTAATTTCGTTAATATAATACACGTTTACATCAGAGATAGACAACTTGGAATTGGAGGCTGGTAATTTGAGCATATCATTTCAACATTATTCAGAAAACTTATATACATTGATATTACTTATCTAAACTGATCCAAAAAGCACAAATTTTAATCTTAGATCACGTTCAGACAGTGTTATTTATAATTCACTTCATCACTCTATACACTGTTTCAGTTTATGCTTCTAAAAACAACTTGACATGCAGCATTCTAAGTGTAAACTACATAATTCGTTTTTCTGCTAATGTTATATTTTAGGGGGTGGGGTTCAGTTTACGCTCATATCACATTTTCACAGCAATACTCTTGGCATTCCATTATTAAAATCGTTTTGATATGTCAATGGGGCAATTTTTGAGCCATGTTGCGGATCAATAGCCCATGTGGTTCACAAGTTATAGCCATTTATATTTGAACATTGTTTTCAAAATCCAAGTAATTTTTCGCGATTGCAAAATATTTAAATGGTCCAGTTTTGTATCTCGTATCATTTTATGATCATTTCTTAATAATGTAAACGATATATTGTGCAGTTTATAACCGCAATAATTTGTTTATGCCCTGACACTTGTACTCGAGAAAAGTTTCATTTTATTTTAGGGGTAAGAGTTGTCTTCCCTGAAAAATCTATTTTGGGACACCTTCTGAAGCTGGCAACAAGCAAAATCGGATGCTCCATATGATGACCTTTAATTTGATATATAAAAACCTTTGTTGGAGGGGAATGCAGCCAATTCGAAAAAATATATTTTTGGCCCACGGACTATGACGCGGTTGAAGCACCCACTGGTGCGGATATTTTGCAAACGTCCAAAGTGTTTTCCTGATTTAAAAGTCTTTTTTGTTTCTCTTTCCGGGTAACATTTCAACAAAAACAAGAAGTAGTGGAAGATATTGATTAATAAATTGTGGCAGAAGCTCCGCACATTTGTCTGGGGACTCCGAAATACTATTTTGAATCTCATGGGTTTGTCATTAAGAACAAAATCATTTTACAAGAATGCGGCGTTCCAGACACACGTGAATATACAAACTGGCTCATGTCCTTATAAAAGTATTCGCGTGGGAACACGTTTACCGCTAAAGAGTACCCACAACGTCGTTCAAAGGCATGCGGTGGAAACTCTGGTTGCTCATCCTCAGAATGTACGCTGTGTTACTTGACGCAAACGGTTTAAAAGTTCACAGAATTGCCGTACACAGTGGGACCACATTCAGTTGTGAATGTGGCAGGGTTTACAAGTACAACACTGGCCATGCAAACTACAGACAGAAGACAAAGAATTAAGTGTTCACAATAAAGCAATGTCTTCCAATTTCGTTTGTTGTAAAAACCTGGGTATTGTTTGCATACTACTAACACACTTATGGGTCAGAGGGCGTGACTGTCAGATCCCAGTTGGGGGGA
Organism: Siphonodentalium dalli; assembly: GCA_032622095.1. NCBI lineage: Eukaryota > Metazoa > Mollusca > Scaphopoda > Gadilida > Siphonodentaliidae > Siphonodentalium > Siphonodentalium dalli. The sequence continues at coordinate 190,276,511 of CP136063.1, read as the reverse complement.
GTTTCCACTTTGAAATTTCCAACTGCACCCATCCACAAACAGCCAGACCAAATCCATAGAGTTGACATACCATTGCATCAACCTTGGTTGGAAATTTCCAACTGGCATTTCAAACTTATCAACTGTTGGACATTTTCCAAACTAAGGTTGTAGTATGTTCAACTTATGGCCATTTCAGACCAAATTTATAAAATAAATATGCTTTCGTTCTTCTGAAAACAACATATCCCCCATAATTACTGTTTGGAAAATCAAACAATGGAAACAATTTCAACTATTATATACTTGGTGTAACGTTTCCAACTAACGTTGTGTCAAGAGTAAACTTTCCAATTGTTGAAAAAATTACCAAAGCACCCCATGTCGACGCGTTCATGTATATGGAGCGTTAACAGGGAGAACTTGGTTATCACTATGAGTTCAATATTCATTGATAACTATTTATTATGGAACGTGGGTTAAGGAATTTGAGTGTCTACTCCGCCAATGTTTTCCAAATTGGCCAATAGTTGGAAATGTCGTGCCTGTATGTCACCACCTGGAAATGGTACACTGGTCGATGTGTAGGCCTATCATATGTTTTTGGACTGAAATCTCAATTAGTTGAAATGGCCAACCATATGGGTGAAACGTTGAAAATTAACTCAAATATTCAACGTTTGTGGTACATGTACAAGCTCCAACTCAATGTGGTTGATCTGATAACACATGCTGGATACGAGCTGAGAATTTCTGGAATCCCGAGGCTCCGTTGTTATTGCTGTGTGTGTTGGTGGTGGTGCATTGTTGGCTATCGCCTTTATTGTTGATCACTGTGGTGTTGATGGTGTTTGCTAAGTCATATTCGGTATTGGTGGTGGCATAGCTATGGTCATTATAAACACATCAAAAAAGAAAGTCCCCCTAATATAATATGCAATATCTTCGGAGATATCGGGTGGATTTTGATCAAACTTTTCACAAATGCTTACTGGAGCGAGAAACACAATATGTGCGCAGGACATCCCAGTGCGTTGTGTTACGGCTGATTGAGCATAGATTGAATGGAAGTGGGGTTGATTTAAAAATGACAATCAACCATCAACACCACAGTGATCAACAATAAAGGCGATAGCCAACAAGGCACCACCACCAACACCCACAGCAACAACACAATAGCCTCGGGATTCCAGAAATTCTCAGCTCGTATCCAGCGGGCAAAATGGTTGATTGTCATTCCCAGCAAAATGGTTGATTGTCATTTTTTAAATCAACGGCAATTCTGTGAACTTTTAAACCGTTTGCGTCAGAGTAACACAGCGTACATGTACATTCTGAGGATGAGCAGCCAGAGTTTCCACCGCATGCCTTTGCACGTCGTTGCGGGTACTCTTTAGCGGTAAACGTGTTCCCACGCGACTTACTTTTATAAGGACATGAGCCAGTTTGTATACTCACGTGTGTCTGGAACGCCGCATTCTTGTAAAATGATTTGTTCTTAATGACAAAACCATGAGATTCAAAATAGCATTTCGGAGTCCCCGACAAATGTGCGGAGCTTCTGCCACAATTTATTAATCAATATCTTCTTCTACTTCTTGTTTTTGTTGAAATGTTACCCGGAAAGAGAAACAAAAAGACTTTTAAATCAGGAAAACACTTTGGACGTTTGCAAAATATCCGCACCCACTTCAACCGCGACAATAGGTACTTTTACAAGAAATTGCACCGATTTGTTGATACTCATAAAATTATCGACAACAATTATTTAAATCCATAATTTGTTTGTACGATTCTATCACACGACAAGGACGTGTTCCTGTCAAAAGTAATGTACATCTTTCCGAATAGCTTCAGGATGACATGGACACTTGAACACGGTTGTGATTATATCAATATTTAGTCAGAATTATTTCCTCAGACTGTAAAATTTTCCAAATAATCGTTTCAAATCATTAGAAAAGTCACGATTTAAATGGGTCAGATAAATTATATCAACGAGTGATAATGCATCTATATAATATGTGGTTAACTGTTTTTCACAGACATGACAATTGGAACTTATTCCCTATTCCTTATTCCTTATTTTCAAAAATGTCGCTTTCGACCGATTTGACGGCATGGGTTGGTGGCCCGCCCCAAATACCACCTAGAAACACCCCGACCCCCCACCCATCACCCCCGGGGGGTGAAAATGGGGTATGGACCATTTTCGAGAACGGTAAGGATTTCGACCGATTTGACGGCATGGGTGGGTGGCCCGCCCCAAATACCACCTAGAAACACCCCGATCCCCCACCCATCACCCCCGGGGGGTGCCACCCCGAGGGGGTGAAAATGGGGTATGGACCATTTTCGAGAACGGTAAGGATTTCGACCGATTTGACGGCATGGGTGGGTGGCCCGCCCCAAATACCACCTAGAAACACCCAGACCCCCCACCCATCACCCCAGGGGGTGCCATCCCGAGGGGGTGAAAATGGGGTATGGACCATTTTCGAGAACGGTAAGGATTTCGACCGATTTGACGGCATGGGTGTGTGGCCCGCCCCAAATACCACCTAGAAACACCCCGACCCCGACCCCCCACCCATCACCCCCGGGGGGTGCCACCCGAGGGGGTGAAAATGGGGTATGGACCATTTTCGAGAACGGTAAGGATTTCGACCGATTTGACGGCATGGCTGGGTGGCCTGCCCCAAATACCACCTAGAAACACCCCGACCCCCTCCCATCACCCCCTGGGGGGTGCCACCCCGAGGGGGTGAAAATGGGGTATGGACCATTTTCGAGAACGGTAAGGATTTCGACCGATTTGACGGCATGGCTGGGTGGCCCGCCCCAATACCACATAGAAACACCCCGACCCCCACCCATCACCCCCGTGCCACCCCGAGGGGGTGAATATGGGGCCGGCCTCAAATACCACATAGAAACACATCACCTTTCACCCCGGATAATACGTCGGGTTTGAGCCATTTTATTGCTGATTCCTTATCCGCAAAAAATGTCTCTTCTGGCCCGCCACAAGTATCACCTATAACGCCCCCCCCCCCCAACGCTCACACCAAATACCCCATAGTAACACCACACCCACATCCACTGGGGTCATGCATTCTGATGCAGCCGGTATCAAGTTCTGATCAAAGGGCGGCCGGTGTCCTTTGATGTAGCAAAAATAGATTCTTGTATTTGACGTCATTGCAACGTTCAAAGACAATGTATCAATTTCGACGATCGACGTAATTCTTGTGAATAGAAATGTACTTGATGATATTAGGGAGTATTTTGTCGTGACCAGGGACGTGGGACGTGGCTTTGTTCTCGTGTGTGGGATTAAGTCCATGCATTTAGTTCCTTGCTCCATGTTCCTTATTCAGCCTCCAATTAAAATATTATAGTTCCCTGTTCCCTGTTTCTAATTCTAATTCAAATTTGTTTTTGGTAGCTAGTATTTCTTCAGCCACCGATTCGAAATATTTGCCGGATTGGCCAGGATCGGCAGCAAGTAGCTCATTATACCAGGCCACGAATTGGGCGCAAGTAGAGTCAAAACTAACCCCGAAATTGTTAGATTGCCGATTGTAGGAGATCTGCTCCACTTGTGACCAACTCTTGTGATAAATTCGTCATAGCCACACTAGGGGGGGGGGGGGGGTCAATACTATTAATGGCCATTTTTGGAGTGAATTCGTACATATACACCCTATTATAGGGGCAAATCACCACAATAACTTCAATAAGAGTACCCGGGTAGCCCATTATACCCGGCCACAAATTGGGCGTAGGTACAATATGGCGTCAAAACGGACCGTAAAATGTTGCTACATATGAGGCCCCCCGGGTAGCCCATTGTACCCGGCCACAAATTGGGCGTAGGTAAAGTATGGCGTCAAGGCGGACCGTAAAATTTTGCTACATATGAGGCCCCACCCCCTTTTCGTATGCCGTATTCCATGCCCTGTTATGGGGTACGCCGTATTCCGGCCCCTCTGTTAGGAGGTATTCGGTATTCAAAAAATGCCGATAATCGTACGCCGACCTTCCAAAAAATGATCATAATAATAGTATAAATGCGATTTTTTGTCACAATAAATGATAAATTCACGGTTTGACAAATAGATCGTCGATCATCGTCATTTTAGATCACTTTAGACGTGATCGACTAGTTGCAATTATTTCTCGGTGAACGCGCAACAGCTCATAACTGCAACCCCATTATTACATCGACGCGTCATCGATTTCGGAAAGAAAAACGCGTAATGTTTTGGGCGCATTTGGACTCGCGCGGGATTGTCTTAATAAATCATCAGGTTTCAATATAAAGAAATTGTTCCTGTTGACCTTTGCCAAGGGTGCTATGGGATATTTTGGGCTGATTTTGCCACGATACACTTTTCGATTTAAATATGTTTACAAAAGTGGCTTTTTCGCTAAATGTATATACAAATAAGGATAAACTGTCATGTGGACTGTTTTTTATCGAGATGTAACCGGTAGGTAAGTGGTCATAACTTGTATGTAAAACCCTTCGGGTTTTACACAAGTTATAACCACTAACCTCACGGTTACATCTCCATAAAAACAGTCCACATGACAGTTAATCCTCATATATTTGGAGTGACTGTAAGGTCATGAGTGGGATGTACATATGTTGTCTGTATGATCATGGATGGGGTGTGTGGATAAATAGGAAGTGATTTTATGGTTACGGGTAATGTGTATATGTATACATGGAATGACTGTACGGTCATGATTGAACTTGGAGTAATCTGGGTGGACATTATCGAGCGTGTGGGTATATAGGGAGTGTCCTTCTGTTTTTTATATCAGACAGATACAAGCAGAAGTGCCGGTCGCGTTATGGGCGTTATGAGGCCGTTATGATATGATGAATGCTACTATATGAAGCTATTCTACCCATTCATTCATACAGATAATTAGCACAAAATATTATATTGCGCCATCAAAACCTGCGTCCAAGATGATTTGCTCGAACCCGAATACCAGTTAATTCGGGGGTATGAATCCCGCGTACAGCTTCAAAACACCCTGAATCCCGCGTACCAAAAAGGGAGGGTGATACCCTCATATTCGCTCTTTCTCCAAAACTTGTTTTTAATTCAAATATCATGATTAATGGAAACCAAACAAAATTGAGCCACTTTGTTGACTTGTGCCCTTTAATAGTTGAATCATCGTTATGAGTATATATTCAAATTGTACACCATGGAGTAGCCGATGATGTATCCGTCCAAACGACGTATCGCGCAGCTCCGCACGTTGAGACGTCTATGAGATACAGCCATTTGAATATACGTGGTGGAAATTGATGTACTTTGTGGGCGTGACTTAGAGTTCAAACTCTCTAAGAGGTCAACGAATACACCGTACATATATCATAATTGGAAGCAGATTTTGCTCGCATACAGGGCGATTCCTATCAAGTCGGGCATGCTCTGGTCCATCGTACACTTGGTTTGACGCCAAACAACCGAGGAACTCTGATGTAGACAACGTGAACATACGTCAATCAAACCATGTTCCTCAAGGGGTTCGCCAAATTGCAATGAGACTTTACAGTAGGAAACATTGTCGATGGATTTCTCTTACATGTTTCAAGTTATCGAACTGAAATTTGGTATTTAGGGGCTTCTCGGTGCGCTAAATCAGATAGAATTGTCAGCGAGATATTCCGATGGCCCAAAATGTGTCAATGACGCCGTTGATATACCACATGGGTGGGGGTCGGGTGTTTCTAGGTGGTATTTGGGGCGGGCCACCCACCCATGCCGTTAAATCGGTCGAAATCCTTACCGTTATCGAAAATGGTCCATACCCCATTTTCACCCCTCGGGGTGGCACCCCCCGGGGGTGATGGGTGGGGGTCGGGGTGTTTCTAGGTGGTATTTGGGGCGGGCCACCCACCCATGCCGTTAAATCGGTCGAAATCCTTACCGTTCTCGAAAATGGTCCATACGCCATTTTCACCCCCTCGGGGTGGCACCCCCCGGGGTGATGGGTGGGGGTCGGGGTGTTTCTAGGTGGTATTTGGGGCGGGCCACCCACCCATGCCGTCAAATCGGTCGAAATCCTTACCGTTCTCGAAAATGGTCCATACCCCATTTTCACCCCCTCGGGGTGGCACCCCCGGGGTGATGGGTGGGGGGTCGGGGTGTTTCTATGTGGTATTTGGGGCGGGCCACCCACCCATGCCGTCAAATCGGTCGAAAGCGACATTTTTGAAAATAAGGAATAAGGAATAGGGAATAAGTTCCAATTGTCATGTCTGTTGTTTTTCTGGGATATCGATTTGCAGTCATTTTAGCGATGTTAACATACGTATATCTTCCTCCTTCGCACGGGATATGCTTGACCGGATCCTCGATCGGCGGTACGATCACCGAGTTGGTGATACGCGGGTGACCGGTGTGATTACACTAGACACCAATTGTCATGAAGATTTCCGCACAATAGGTTCGGACCCATGGATACATCCGTAAGTACATAATGGTGGTGTTATAGTTATAAAATTTATTGCGTGAAATGAGTGTCTTCTTATTTTCTATAATGTGGACGTTTATACATTAAAACGCGTTTGTCAGTGGTATATTTCGCTCTACGACATTTATAACGGTTGCGCCATAATTTAAATGAACCATGCATGTACTTCGATCTTAGCGCAAGTTTTTATGTAACAGGCGATCAACAATAACGTTCAATATATGATTGCCGTCAACTCGAATCACTTTGGTTGGAAAATGATATACCGCGGCGATGTCTATCATATAGCATCGCCAGGTATAAACCACATGGACTATATATAAACCAAGCTTGAGAATACGAGCCATATACTTTTTTGCAGATCGTGGGTCATGCAATACTAAACTGCCTTGGGTTATGACAATGTTTACTGCACATGCATGCAGCAACACATACACAGACAATAACAAAAACTTGTAGACATATTATAACAACCATTCGTATACAATTAAGAGTAACTTTGATAAATTTAATTAGGAATGTAATGCCGTCCATGAGCGCATTCCATCGCGTTCCTTTCCCCATTGTGGGCGACATTAACCGCCGTTTCTGTTGTCATCTAATTATTATAAACTGACTCGGTAGGAGAAATCTCTTCAATGTGTTAATTGAATTTGTGTTTAAACTAAACATGTCCCACAATAGGCTGCGCCTCGTGTCTGTTGAATGGTGTGGTTTATAGCAATCCATAATCCTTTCAGCGTGTTACTGTATTATCGATCGTGCATTGACGTTCAGCAGAAACATGACATTAAATACACGTTATGATTTATATTATACGCAGTGTTCATTTTGAATTTAAATCGAGGGAGCACTAGCTTACACTGTTTGTGTACATGTTCATTGATCTCTAGTTTTCGAGCTTCTGGTTATTAAGGAGAGTTAAGGATTATGTACGCCACTGTCATAAATGGCTCGCCTTCGTGGTATCAGCCTTCGTGTGAGTATTATATCAGTTTGTTACACTGGTGACATATCTATAACCCGTTCTGTACTAAGTGGATTCTCCCATTCAGTTATAACAGTATACATATGAATGTTATATTATTCATTTGGTGGATAATCTAGTAATAAAAGCAGACGACAAACTGACGAACAGCTAAAACAAGTGTAGAAGGAGTTCATTGATGGGAAATGTTCACAAACTATATATATATCTTTAATTCCTCCATAAATGAAGATATGATATACACATGTAATTTAACACGAACATACAAAAACAATAGAACATAGGAACGAGAACAGAACATATATACATGTACACACTTAATGTATGTGCAGAACAAAACGAATACAGATAGAGACAGTATTAAGTCCGGTCGCCAAACCCCCGGAATTCACGAATGCGTGTTTTCGCGTATAAAGTTTTTTTCTCTGCGGTTTTTGTAAATTCAGGTATCCGACATCAAGATTTTATCGGCTGGCCATCTGTCAGCCTTGAGCAATTTGTTTTATAGCGCCCTAAAAAGTATACCCCCCCCCCCCCAATTTTTCCCAGACGTAAAACCAGTTAGTTGGAATTTGTTGCAAATGCACATGACTAATCTAGTAAAATGTATATATTTTCATGAAGCTAAGACATAATTACACTAGTTTGGGCCAAAATTGAAACTCACAATCCAAGATGGTCACCAAAATGGCCGCCGGAAGTTGAAAATATGACATTTTTTCACAAATATCTTCTAGATCAGTTCATGCTGTTTGGAACTGGTTCAGTAAAATGACTTTATTTTGTATTTTGTATATTAACTGATCATTGGAGCAATTAAATATGCAATTATTGGGGTCCTATCCACTTGTGATCCCTCAAAAATTCGATTTTACAGAATGCGTTATAAAATTTCACAAAAAAATCACAACTGGGATTCTAGTCATATTTCAACAAGAAATGAACAGAAGGTTGCAATTAAGTGAGGCATACCATTACCTATGAATATTCCAACTCACTGGAACCAAAATTCTTACTTTGGCTCAAAATGGCTGCCAAAATGGCCGCCAAAATATGGAAAAAATGGTAAATATCGCCCTAGGGTGTCCTGCAATCGCTTACAAGTTGTGGTTGATGTACAAAATTGGCTATTATGCCTTCTATACATTGAATACCAACATGTCTGCTGCACCATGGTTAATTGTTACTGTTGCCACAACTGACATCACCAAAACTATTGGACGTGGCTTGCACACCGTGGTTAGATTTCTGGTTTGTATCGTCTTTTTTCAGTTTAATGAACGTACACCGTGGCAACTACACCATGGCTGAATGGAAGGTACACCGCGGCCCTACTGTAGTTAGCCGGTGGAGCTGCGGTGTAGTAGCATTTCGGCCGCGGTGGCAATGCTAACCACACCTCGGTTAAGTGGACACTTGTTTTGTCCAGCAGGTATGTAGCTCTTCTGTTCCATTATGATAAACAAATATCAACTGGATACAGGATGGATGCCAAGATGGTAGCCAGGGAGTTACTCTATGAGTATTTGAGGTGAATAGGTATGCATGGAGTTAGTGTATGTCTTGGATGATGTGAATATGTATACAATGCGTGACTATATGGTTATGAGTGTGTTGTCCATAGTGAGATGTATAGGTATACAGGGAGAGGTCATGGTCAGGTGTGGGGTGAATCGGTATGAATGGAGTGACTGTATGGTGTATGGTTGTGTGTATATTGTACTGTATGGACATTGATGTGGTGTATGGTTATAGCTACATGGCCATCTATGTATTGATTATGTATATATGGAGTGACTGTAAGGTCATGGGTGGGATGTACATGTGTTTTCTGTATGATCATGGATGGGGTGTGTGGATAAATCGTGAGTGAGTTTATGGTTACGGGCAATGTGTGTGGTATACGTGGAATGACTGTACTGTCATGATTGAAGTGTATATGCATAAGTGGAGTAAGCTGGTGGACATTATCGTGTGGGTATATAGGGAGTGTCCTTGTGGTATATGTTTATATCTCGTGGATGTATTATCATTGGTATGTGTGTAGGGATTAGCTGTATGATCATGGATGGCGTGTATGATTATACAGTACGTTGCTGAACTGTCATGTGTGATGTATAAATGCAAGTATGGATGGTATGAGTGGTCGTGTGTGCGGGTTTTTTGTATATCTGGAAGGACTGAATGGCCAGTAGTGAGGTGCATATGTATACCTGGAGTGACTCTATAGTCTAGGGTGGGCTTCATATGTATATATCGAGTGGTTACATGTATATGCCTGTGTGTGGAATATGTATACAGGTAGTGACTGTATGGTCAACGGTGAAATGAGTACATGTAGGTATACAAGGAGTGACATCAATGTAATGAATATCTATGCCGGGAGTGACGAAATGGTCATGTGTCAGGTGTGTGAGTATACCTGGTGTTCCTGCTTGGCGACTCGTGGCGGTATGGTCATGTGTAGGTTATGCGGGTATACAATGATGTTGCTATATGGTCATGTGCGAGGTGTATGTGTATATAGCGAGTGGCTATATGGCCATGGATGGTGTGCATATGCACACATGGAGTGACTATACTGACATGGCTGGGGTGTATTAGTATATATTGAGTGGCTATTCGGTTATGGTGTGACAAATAGGGATACAGTGAGTGACATGGCCAATGGTGAGGTGAATATGTTTACCATACACATTACCCGTAGCCATAAAATCACTCACTATTTATCCACACACACCATCCGTGATCATACAGAAACACATGTACATTCCACCCATGACCATGTAGCTATATCCATACACCACATCAATGTCCATACAGGCACACCGGGTGCACCCGTACAGTATACACTCAACCATACCGGTACACCATACAGTCAACTCCATTCATACCGATTCACCACACACCTGACCATGAACTCTCCCCGTATACCTATACATCTCACTATGGACAACACACTCATAGCCATATAGTCACTCATTGTATTCATATTCACATCATTCATGACATACACTAACTCCATTTATACCTATTCACCCCACCTATGATCATAGAGTAACTCCCTGGCTACCATCTTGGCATCCATCCTGTATCCAGTTGATATTTGTTTATCATAATGGACCAGAAGAGTCACATATTATGGTTCATCTCAGTTCCGCCTCAAAGTTCTGCCCATTTCCTTCAAATAATATGGTCAGAATCACAAAAGAAGTTCTCCGCAAAATGCCATAATTTAAAATGAATTTGTCATGCCCTATACGGAACTGGTACAGCCATAATAGAACATTTAATTGTCAGTTAATTAACTAACACATATAATAACCAAATGGGTCACAATTTGCTACATATTCTGATAACGCAGAGAATAATTATATATATATATAATGTTATAATGATATATGTAAAAAAAATAACTTATTACCAATTTGGTTGCCATTTTGGAAGCCATCTTGAGCAATTTGGTCTATAAACACCGTAGTGTGACACATTTAAGATAGACCAATACAATACACACCTTTCAATTCAAAGATAGTTACAATATTACTAGAAAAAATTGTCCAAACCCGAAAAGTTAATTTTTGCCGATATTTATGTCAAGTGTTTTGTGAGAAAAGTCCAATATTTTTGGTGATGTCAGTGATGACAACAGTAACAATTAACCATGATGCAGCAGACATGTTAGTATTCAATGTATAGAAGGCATAATAGCCAAATTTGTACATCAACCACAACATGTAAGCGATTGCAGGACACCCTAGGGCAATATTTACCATTTTCCATATTTTGGCGGCCATTTTGGCAGCCATTTTGAGCCAATGTAAGAATTTTGATTTCACTTAGTTGGAATATTCATAGGTAATAGTATGCCTCACTTAATTGCAACCTTCTGTTCATTTAAAAAAAAAATATGACTAGAATCCCAGTTGTGATTTTTTGTGAAATTTTATACCGCGTTCTGTAAAATCGAGTTTTTGTAGGAAAAAGTGGATAGGACCCCAATAATTGCAAACTTAATTGCTCCAATGGTCAGTTAATATACAAAATACAAAATAAAGTCATATTACTGAACCAGTTCCAAACAGCATGAACTGATCTAGAAGATATTTGTGAAAAAATGTCATATTTTCAACTTCCGGCGGCCGTTTTGGTGGCCATCTTAGGTGGTGAGTTTCAATTTTGGCCCAAAATAGTGTCATTATGTCTTAGCTTCATGAAAATATATACATTTTACTAGATTAGTCATGTGAATTTGCAACAAATTCCAAGTAACTGGTTTTACGTCTGGGAAAAAATTGGGGGGGGGGGGGTATACTTTTTAGGGCGCTAACAAAAAATTGCTCAAGGCTGACAGATGGCCAGCCGATAAAATCTTGATGTCGGATACCTGAATTTACAAAATCCGCAGAGAAAAAAACTTTATACGACAAAACACGCATCCGTGACCTGGCGGCCGGACGGGAAATAGAATGAAATGAGTTAAGTTAGAGGAAAGTGGGGAGAAACATAGAGGGGTTAATTGAAACTAGATAATCATAAATGTACGGAGAACTGTAGCACCCAGCCGACCCACACGACCGGATGTTCACTCACAACACAGTTGTCAGTCATCATTGTTGGCCACTATGAAAATACAGTGTAAACATTTGTTAAAGTCGGATAAAGGTGCAATGGTGGTTGTGGTATAGGTGGTACGGGTGGTCGTAGTGATGGTGGTCGTGTCATTAATGGTGGTGCATGTGTGGTGTGGATGGTGGTATTGGTGGTGGTGCATGGTGGCGGTGCGGGTGCTGGGTTTGAAGGTGGTTGTATGGGCGGCGGTGGTTGCAAGGTAAGTAGACCAGCACACTACCCACACGTACACTGAGAAAATGAAAAAACTTTGTCAATATGACTAACTTAGGTTATTCAAAGGTTTGCCACCAGAATGACTAATTTGGGTCAGTCACCAACGACTAAGTCGGAAAGTTAGGCATAATGACTATGATGTTGTCAGTTATAACGTCTAAGATAAACTTAGTCAATTAAATGAGTATAGAATTGAGTCATAATGCCTAACTTATATTATAGTCACTGGAAAGGTGGATATGTAATTTGGTGGACATTTTGTGCAATTATTTTTGGATTCAGCCAGTGATATAATATCTAGAACCAGAGACCCGAGTTGAAAGCAGGCCAATCTTTCAATATTTTCTCCAAAACACAGATTTCATTACTGGTCTGTTGAAAGGTATAACATTAGTTTGTTGTATGGGTCTGTCCATAGTCCAAAATTGACTATACATATCTTTAGTATCCCGTAGATTTTCGATTAGTCTGTCCATAGTTTCGTTCATTCCAGGGATGTATATGGTTCCTATGAATTAGAGCCATATATCCAAATAGTGTAGTCTTTCATGTGGGGGTGAATTCCTGATAAAAATACCATAATCTCATCCCAGCATTCGTTCAATTATATATCTAAAATAGTTACCATGCAATGGATATTAACCATTTAATAAAGATATATAGAAAACGTCATTTAAAGATGAATAATCCGAATTATCGCTTCCAAATTACTATCTCTTTGGTGGCTTACAGCGGAGGTATAGTAATACGCCACACAGAGTATCTCACACCAAGGTGGCTTACAGCGGAGGTATAGTAATACCCCACACAGAGTATCTCCCACCAAGGTGGCTTACAGCGGAGGTATAGTAATACACCACATAGAGTATCTCACACCAAGGTGGCTTACAGCGGGGGTATAGTAATACACCACAGAGTATCTCCCACCATGCAATGTGGCTTACAGCGGGGGATATTAATACACCACCAGAGTATCTCCCACCAAAAAATAACAAATTTCGAAAATTCCTATTGTTTACAACATGTCGGGGGTAAAAAAAAGTATTTGATTCGAGTCGAGGAACCCACCCATCAAAGCTCAGAGTGATCAGATTTCGATTTTTGAAATTTGTTATTTCTCGAGATGTGTACTTATTTGTGGCCTGGAAAAAAGTCGTCAAACCGACGGTCTCGAACAAAACTGCGGATGAAGATGGATAAATCTAAAATCAAGTGGTAATACGGCAAAATTTCGTGATAATCAAGTGATAATACGGTCATGTTTCGTCGAACAACATGTTGATAAATAACACGTTTTGAGATATTTTATACCATAGTTGACAGTTGTTAGCATTATTTTGTTGTAATTAAAGATTCTGATAACTAAAGCGTTGTTGTTGTTGTTGTTGTTGTTGTTGTTGTTACTTGAAGATATGGAGACCGTCCGATCGGATTGAGTACCTTTAAGGCGTTATTCTCCGTGTAATTTAGTCGCTACGACTAAGACCGTAGTTAGTCACAGTGACTTGAGGAATGTATAAGGCTATGGGTTAGTAAAAATTACAGTAAATACTTTTGACTAACCCTAATTTAGTCATATTGACCCAGTGTACGTTCACCAAATACCACCTGACCAATTAGGCTAGTTAGTTTATTGGAGTTTATCTACGTTTCAGTCGCTATATCGCTATCATGCAGGTGGAATAATTAAAAACCGCCCATAGATAAAATAAAGCTGATCCCATGAACCGCGCCGACAAGAGAGTATATAAAAGCATCAATAACATGCCAGATGTGTCATGTGTGTGTGTTAATAACAGAAAACGCACGCGGGCATGTGTACAGAACAGGGGTGCCGGAAGAGGGGGGACAGAGGGGGCAGCTGACCCCCCTGCCCTTGACCAAGGGGGCGAGCGGGGGCAGAACTTGCCCCTTTTCTGGAGACAGAAAATGCTTTTTGTGTGTTTAATCTCGTGTTTTTATAGCAAAATGTGACTTTTTTGGTCCAAATGCCACCAATTTCACAAGGAATATTAATTTTTTGTCACTTTTTTCACAAAACGGCCATAAAAACCGACAAATACCATTAAAATAGGGATTTTTGCCACAATGAATTTATGGTTATTTTCCCGAGTTTGCGGAGAAAATGCCCTTTTTGCGGAAAAGCTGGGAAAGTGCCCTTTTTGTAGGCTCTGCCCCCCCCCCTGCCCTTGGATGCTTCCGGCGCCCCTGGTACAGAATGCATTGTTTTATACATCTCGCCGTTTACGGTCACCCTGCCTTTCACAAGGCGGGAGTTTTAACACCGATTACAATCATATTGTTAACGTCTCTGTGCATGTGGTCGAATGGTTGTATATTGTATATATATGAGCAATCCTTTAATTTTCATGGCCTCGGGTTACGCGATATTGTATAATCTAGCTCTTTTGAAACGCCACAATGAGTTCGTTATATCCAATGTATACTTAAGACGACCAACTTATGCCAGGTTAATTGTATACGCGGTTATAGGCTAAATAAACTCGAACATTAACAAGATATTGTTTCGCAAAGGAGTTGATACTTTATTGCATTCCTTTCGGGGTTAACTCTTTCGGTTTAGGACATTCAAACACATGCACCGGATAGCTTTTTTGGAATTATAATCACGTTATTCTGATTTTGGTCAAGTAAGTTCACTTTTAGATACATATATTTTTAGCTAGTCTATATTTTATTTCTTTCTCAACAACTATATGAACATATATAATGATGCATACTTTGCAGCAATATGCAAGTCAATAACAGCAGCGTGCATAAGAGGTACGCATCTGCATATATATATATATAGACCATGTTGCAGATTATGTTGCATGCATGCATATTCTGTAGTTCATTTACCCCCATGCCCCTCCCCGCGATTTGAAGTCACTTGCAAAACATCTAACCGAATTACTTCGTTTTAATTGAGTTAAATCTTCTGTCGATCGATCGGGCAAATCTGCTGAACTGCTGAACGAGATCTTGAACTTCTTAACGGACTTGCATGGCGGTCGGTCAAATGATGCCCCCCCCCCCCCCGGTGTCCTTGTACATATATAGGTTATAACCCCCACACCCCTCGTAGGATGGCAGGGTTATAAATATAGGAGGGGTGCAAATAGTTCCTGGCAAGAATAGCGTTATCGAAAGACAATTATATTGACGCTTATTTATTGAACAAGATCTCTAGGTTGTTGAAAGGTGAACACTATATATAGACTCTGCCAATGAAATTCGACCATGCAGGGCTAACTCAACCCAGATACGGCATCGCCGTGCTCGCCGAGTCCATGGAACCGAATTTCTGCTATCCTCACACACGTATACATGTACCCGAGATCTGGACTCCAATGGTGTGAGTTTTTCTTTCGTTAAATAGTACTCCAATGCAGTTGATATAATTACGAATTGGGGTTCACTTAATTGCGCTATCCTTATATCCGTTGTCCAATTGTATATGGGCCTAATTTAGTTACATTCTTCGGCAATAATGATCAGTATAAAATGTTCTTTAACGTTAGTGTTAAATTACTTAATTGCACTATCCTTATATCCATTGTCCAATTGTATATGGGCTTAATTTAGTTACTTTCTTCGGCAATAATGATCAGTATAAAATGTTCTTGAACGTTAGTATTCTTGTAATAATTGGAACGAATAAGTAAATGTTTTTCATGTAATCTGAGTATTCTAGATCGATTTCCGCGTGCAGCTGACATGGTCGAATCTATATATCAGTGGAATTGGTACCATTGGTATATCGCATCTATCGGTCTGCTCTGTGCAGAAAACAAAGTGCTTATTATATTTTGGTTTGGAAATTTCATAGTAATGTGTTTTGGAGTGATTTTTGCTAGAAAATATTCGCACATTGGGTCTCCGTGCTGTTCACGGGTGGCATATGTTTATAGTTTAAATGTCCTCAATCCGATCATACAGTCCCCATGTCACCAAGTTACAACAACAACAACATTTCTTCAAAATACGCTTTTGTTATGAGAATCGATTAATTACAACAAAATAATGTTAACTGTAAAGTTGTCAACTATGGTATAAAATTTCCCAAAGCGTGTTATTTATCAACATGTTGTTCAACATAATATGGCACCACACTTGCGTATCAAGACATTTGGCCGTATTACCACTTGGTTTTAGAGTTTCATCAGCAATTTTGTCCAAGACAATCGGCTTGAAGACTCGGTTTCTGGGCCACTCGAGAAATAACAAATTTCAAAAATCGATATCTGATCACTATGAGCTTTGATGAGTAGGTTCCTCTACTAGAATCAAATATTTTTCAAACCCGATGCCAAAGAAATTGTCATTATGGAGCGTTATTTCGGATTATGCATCTTTAAGACTTGGGAGTTGGGACATGAATTACATTGAACATACAGCATGGGTGAATATACTATTTTGCTCTTGTAAACATGTTTATAATTGTATTCTGTCTCCTCCAGACCCGTCGCTTTGGATGGGCAAATACTTCGAAGAAGAAGAGGACTATAGTCCGAGAAGGATGAATTCCAAGACACAGCATAAGACCAGGCCGAAGAAGCACATCGAGCCGCCAGTCATGGAGAACGATCAGGCGTCAGCAGATACGGGGCATTTCCCTAAATATGGATTCCTCGTCTTCAATACCATTGCCTTAGTGAGTTGAACAACACATGCATGTGTATCCGTATTTGTATCTGTAACAATGCGTGCACCTTTTCCGGCGGCGTTATATAGGTTTGAAATTTCCATCAGTTACACATTGTTGGACTTTAAAATTTCGGTCTGGTTCAATAGGGTGCAGTTGGAAGAGGACACCACCGCAACGGATATCCTATAGCCACGCCCCGTTAGCTACTGATTTGCACAACCTACCATTCCTTGTGGTGCCATACATGTTCACATGGATCCCTCCACTCTAGTAACAAAACTCTATACATGTCGAATTTCACATGTGGCTAAATTTCAGATCATTTCATATATAAATATTTACATACTAAGTGTGATCATCACTAAATCCAGCATTCCGATTGGTCGGCGCCCACGTGGCTAGTTGCAATTATTTCTCGGTGAACGCGCAACAGCTCATAACTGCAGCCTCACAATTACATCGGCACGTCATCAGTTTCGGAAAGAAGAACGCGTAATGTTTTGGGCGCATTTGGACTCGCGCAGGATTGACTTAATACATCATCGGGTTTCAATATAAAGAGAAATTGTTCCTGTTAACTTTTGCCAAGGGTGCTATGGGATATTTTGGGCTTGTTTTGTCACGATACACTTTTCGATTTAAATACATTTACAAAAGTGGCTTTTTCGCTAAATGTATATAAATAATAATGATTAACTGTCATGTGGACTGTTTTTATGGAGATGTAACCGTCAGGTAAGTGGTCATAACTTGTATGTAAAACCCTTCTATTGTTTTTGGGACAGAAACAGACAGAAACTCCAGGTCAAACGGACGGTCTTGCAGCTAAAGGTGGATAACTCTAATATCAAGTGGTAATAATAACCACTTTATTTTAGAGTTATCCATCAATCAACAATCGATATCTGATCAATCTGAGCTTTGATGAGTAGGTTCCTCGACTCGAATCAAATACTTTTTACCACTGAGGCCAAAGAAATAATAATATAGGAGCGTCTGATCGGATTGAGTACCTTTAATCAAAATCATGTTGTTCAGTTTTTGCGTCTGTCGCGATTTCTACTAGAGTAATTGATTATGTTTCATCGAAAGTTAGAATGAACTGAAAACAAATTGCTGATGGGCTCCAGACTTTCAGTGACACGATTGACATAACTGTGTCGGCCCCGATAGCAAACCATGCATAGATATGTACCCTTCAGCCAGGGAGGTGGCGACATGCAGGGGTTCGTCAAAAATTTCAACAGTTGAAAATATCATACCTGATACAACATTAGTTGGAAATTTCACACCTACAATAGGTTTGAAATTGTTCTTGTATAGTTTGATTTACCAACATTTTATTTATCAGAGGTATTGATTCTTATCTTTTGGGGAAACATGTTTTCATATTTCTTTTTCAGTTCGCTGCGTGTGCCGTGTTGGCAGCTGGGATTTATATGTTTGCCTCGGATACTCAAAACACCGTTATTTCCAATTTACTGGAAAACAGATTATATGAAGTGATCTCCTATATATCCCTTGTCACTGGAGCTGTGGCCATATTGGTATCATCATTCGGATTCTTTGGGCTGCTCTACAAAAATCATCATATGTTTGTTGTGGTATGTATATTTTAATAGGGCACAATGCACTCACAATTGATAAATGTGCAAAAAAATATAAAAGTATGTAAGAAGAACCTGGAGAAATAGATAGGGGCTTTAAACTGTGATCTCATATTAATTATTGATTGTTCCCGATGACGAAATTTCGCGTGTTGAAATCATTGTTATAAGCAAAACTGTTATACATCACATTAAGTTCAAATATTTGATCAATAAACCACAGGGGCTTGTAACGATCGGTAAGGCATTTATTAACAAATCAGCCATAAATTAATATGGAACATGACACATGATAAACAACATATATGCAAAATGACAACATTCTACACAAATGTGTGTACACAAATAGACAAAACATGCACACACAACCTTCGGTAAGCCCCGATAGTGTGAAGATATGTAATACAAAGAAGTATTTACACGTATTTACAAATTTCCCTGATGTTCCTCAGTCATAGAGCGAACAAATTTTAAGCATTATTTCATAGTCATGATTAAAATAAGTTTTCTATAAGTTTACTTATCAGGTTTCCAATTTTTTTAATCCAAGCTTTATAAACACACATGCATAGTCGTTTTAAAATAGGTATATTTTGGACAGTCATGAGCTTGTCAAACTTTTCTCTTATGGGTGGGTTCCAATAATATTCCGATATATATTTAGTTCTAAGATCATTAAGTTTCTTACATTCAATCACGAAGTGGAATTCATCACCAATAGCGTCTTCACAGAGGTTACATGTTCTGTTCTTCATCCCCTCCGTTTCCATCTCCCTGTTTCTACTGCGAGGCGGTGTTACTATAACGGAGTCTCAGTAGATAGCTAGCCAGGTTAAAATTCATCTCGGATAAATATAAATCAAGTTTGGGATGTTCTTTAATGTTACTAAAAAATTCTCCTCTAGAAGATCTTGCCATCTCGAGCACTGCTGCTTCCCAGCCCGTACTGCCCTTAATATGCGCTGTGTCCACGCTAGGATATACCTGCTATAACTATACCTGTATACGTCATGGTATAGTATTTAGAGGTTATCACTTGGTTAGTTTGATATTGGCCGAAGTATCAGCCAGATGTATAACTTCATATCAGTCTGAGACCAAATGCCGAAGGCTGACATTAAGTTTCCGAGGGCTGATATATCTCTGCAGATATCAAACTAACCAAGTAATTACTATCCATTCCGATGTCAGTTCATTTGTGTAAACTTGATTGACAGAGGGTAGAATGCAATCGAAATCACTAAATGTGTAAACATCTCAAGAAGGCAAGTTAATGAAATTGAGGAGGCGTCCCATTTTCAAAAATCTCAAATTCAAACTATCAATTTGAATGACAAAACCATATGCCTATATAACCAATATATGCTATAGTACTATAACAACACCTGTTTATCCTAACAATATGAAAGATATGTTCTAATTATGTAACCAAAAAAAGTGGTTTAAATAAAATAAAAATAACTTTTTTGAGGTAGTTCGATAGTTGGATAAGTAATATTAAAAAAACTGCATTATCAAACTTACGAACCAACTAGTGCATGCTCTCAGTCTACCGTCTGAAATTATTACTATCTGCGAGAAAATAAATCAAACATTTTTCATTACATATTAAAAACATTTTGGTAGCCATTTGCAAATGTGGTTGAAAAATATGTATGTGGTTTTATGTTGTTTTTGGTCCTTCGCACGATAAAATAATTGTTCTGGAAATGATACATAAAAAATAAAATATGCATTTAAATTATTTTTTTAATTTATTCTCTCGAAGGAGGCAGTAATGATTTCAGATGGTAAACTGAGCGGATACACTAGTTGGATTTATTCATGAACTTTTCATAAAAATTCATGATTATTCATGCTTAAAAGTGGACAATATTCAGGTTTATCAACTTGTTGAAGAGAACAGTTCATGAAACATAATGGACATTCATGAACCAGGGATCCCAGAAAACAAAACTAAATGTTTATTCATGAACAAACGAACAGTTCGTAAACTTTCTTTAGAAATGTCCATAAACTACTTATGAACTGTCATGCACTATTCATGAACGTTCATGCACTGTTCTTGGATGTTCTTCAGCTCATGAATTTCAATGTCACTGGGGTTAGCGAGAGCTATAAAATAAAATGTGTTTAATCTTTGTTTCAGTATATTTTCTGCATGGCACTCATCTTCATGACAATTTTAATCGGCGGTGTTCTAGGGTTTGCGTTACGTCAAGAGGTGAGTAGCTCAGAGTAGATTCACAGTCTACAATAGACTATATTATTATTATTAAATGGACCCAAGGCATTTGAGGTGGGTTCATAACATGCGAAATAGCATAAATGTATTATATATACTAATAAAACTCAATTTTGTTTGATTGTCAGCTTATAGGCAACCACACGCCTGGATAAACTCGGAAACTAAGTTTAGTTTTCAAAAGGAAATATATTTTAGTATAGGCTTATAATTTATATTACTGTAAGTTTACTCTAAATCAAACATTTGACCAGTAATATACTCTTTTTCAAATCAGAATGACATATGATGTATTCACGCTACAACTTTACTGTTTCAGTCACCTTTGATGTGGGTTCACAGTAAGGTTGGCAATCCATAATTCAGTTGGTATGTTGTGTACAGTAAAGCACTAAATAATCGACTCCTTAACCACAGCAGAATTAATTAGGGTGGATACACACATGCATGTAATCTCTGTAAATGTCGTGTATATTTGTCGTTTTACATGGATTGTACAGACCCTGCAATATGTGTCCGCTGACAACTCAATTAATGCGGATTTGTTTGACCACAGTGAGCCAAGCTCTGAACGTGCAGAGAGCCGTTGACTGAACGAAGTCGTCAGGCCGCTTAAAATAATTGTTCGCGCGATAACCCAAATGTTGGACTTTCTGTTTAAATCATTGTCAGTCTTCTCTTTATTGTTATACCGGTGATGGCCCCAGGATTTCCCCAACGCAGGGGCTATGATTCGTAACATGGGGAGCTATATTATCCCGGAAGCTACCGGACTGACCAATGTTGCATGTTTCCCCAACGGGTGGGGTGGGGGCATGCAGCACCCCGAGTCCTGACCACCCCCCCCCCCACACACACATGAAACCACTCCTGACTTATAAATATTGTAGTTGACAGTCATTTCTGTCGTGTCTGATTGCTAATTTGCTACGAATGATTAGTCTAATATTCAGCAATTTATGCTATTCATATACTTATGAACATAGTATTACAGCTTTAAATTTAAGAGTACAGAAGGTGGTGTTGCTGTATGTCTTCATTCGTGGAAAAGTTCTACGAGTTCCCAACTACGTCACCTTTCCGCTCTTGCATGTATTATATATGTATACTAGCAGGTGACCCGACTTGTCCGGGCTTTGACCTTGAATTGACCATTTTGAAGGTCAAGGTCAGGTCGGGGTAACGATTTGACCCGTCCAAAACACTCCCCGGACAAAAGTAGCCCTAGGTATAAAATTTCGTCGAAATCCGTCCGTTTTACCCGATTTGACCTTGAATTGACCATTTTGAAGGTCAAGGTCTGGTCGAGATCACGATTTGACCCGTCGAAAACAGTCCCCAGAAAAAAGTACCCCTAGGTATAAAATTTCGTCGAAATCCTTGCGTTTTACCCGATTTGACCTTGAATTGACCATTTTGAAGGTTTTGTCGAAATCCGTGCGTTTTACCCGATTTGACCTTGAATTGACCATTTTGAAGGTCAATGTCGGGTCTGGGTAACGATTTGACGGTTTTGACCAAAACAAAGCAGCACCCTTATGATGTCACACAGATAGGCTAAAGCCATTTCGAGTGACAAAAATGACGATGTCGGAAATAATAACATGTCTCGAACCCGGTGGTCGTAGAATTCGATTTTTCATGGGAAAATGGACAGACTCCACGCTTTAATTGTATTAGGCAATTATCGAAGAGACATAAACGCATTTATTAACAATTTTGCCAGCCTTGGGAAGATTCGTAGAAGCGAGTTCTATGCAATGGAAATACAATTTCCTATGTAACGGTTTAACAGTGTCTAAACGCTCTTTATCAACGACACCGCGGATACGAACGCTCTTTAACTATCACGCGATTAACCCCCACAATTCCAAGACGGCGGCAGTGAGAATCGAGAATGAGTTCCCGGAGCTTCTCAAAAGCAATGCGACGACACTTCATGTGTGTTTTTAGTTTGGAAGTTTGGGCTAAATCCGTCGGGCAGTTTTCCCGGCAATAGCCAACACTCAAACAGACAGAAGTCCCAAAATATATATTAGATAAGCAAAATTTACAACTATGGAATATTGTACAGTCATGCCCAGATAATCCCGGCTGATACATTCAACTAAATCCCTTAGTTATTCGAAGCTTTCGAGAACCAGCCCCCTCACACAATCATGGATCATGGTCCAAAATGTTATAATTCAAGCGTGCACAAGCTAAAATTATGACAGTTAGGAACTTGTTCAACCTTTGGTTTAAGAAACATATATTGTTATGTAAATTCTGGGTGGTGAAAAATGGGGGTTTCACTCTTTTAACTTTCAACGCTCTACCTGCATTAATTTTTTGGCGATGTAATGAACATTTGCATGGAAAACCCAATTGAATGTTATCACATGAGCTCGCTCTGAAACTATCCGAGGAATCTCAACGAACCGGTATTGTCTGTATTAATTTTCCAATGCCTGTTATTCAAGGCATGAGATCGCCATATCGGATTGTTAATGGGACATTAAACACTCGCGTATAACAATCGCCCTATATATAAAAGAGCTTCAAATTCTGCAAATTTTATTTTTATTTTGGGTGACCCAGGAATGACGAGAAACAAATCAAGTATAAAATCGACGAACTCAAATCCACTTTTTGAAATGAATTAAAACTCGTGAGAAACAGCAACAGCTATCAAACAGGATCTATTCATTTCGGCATCCATGAAAGAATGTATGACTGGCCTGGAATTTCTTGATAGCAGTTAGTTTGATAATGGCTTATAACTGCTCACTTGTCTCGCCTGTTAAAATTGTCCGATCGCGCGCAGGCAACTAATGCTATCAATGATTGGTGTGACCATGTAAAATACATCGATTTTACATACAGAAATTACATGCATGTGTGTATCCACCCTAATGGTAATTTTTCAGGATTTAGTCGGAAATATGGCTTGTTTCCATTTATCGGAAACAGATTGGGGGAGCTGGGTAGGACGAACAAGGTGAAAACGTGGATCCAATCAGTTAAAGGCATATTGGGTTCCGTCGGCATGAGTATATATATGGACATGTCAGAAAATTTCATCCGAAGAAATAATGGCCATCGAAAGCACACTCAAAGATCATTTTATTCAGACTTGGTGGTGGGACATGTACAACTCCTCTCGTGGTAAATGATACATGAACTTTAAACGGACAATGAAATATGAATCATATTTGCAAAATCTAGCGCGTGATCTAGCCCAAGCAGGGATGTGGCTAGAGGGTCTCCGTTGGGGGTGTCCACCTTGGGAAATTCCATTTGCACCCCCCCCCCCTTGAATCAGAATCACAGACCAAACACAAGTTTGGCATAATTTCATTTGCACACCCCTTGCACATCAGTCCTCATATCAGGCCTAATATCCTATGTATTCATAAACTATGTTGTTCTATATGCCCGGTATAAGAAAATTCAGATACTTTAACCTGAGAATTGCATAAATCCTAACATCTAGTAGCCTACTCCAGACAAATGCACACGGCTACGGGTAAGACACCAGGACATTGTGTCCGTCCATGTTTGTTCAGCCCGGTGTGAGAACATTTGGAAAACCATACAAGAAAATCGCAAAATCCTAGCATTTAGACTAGCCTCAAGTCTTAGAGTTGGAAATTTCAAACCTGACACCCCCCACTTAGGTTGGAAAATTTCCAAATGATGACAATTCCAATGACAATGTTGACCAAATGTATGACAATATTGTTTTTGTTAAATTTAGTAGCAGTTTTGACTAGCCACGTGGGAGGACCAGGACAATTTCCAACCTGTCCCCTAAGGTTGGAAAAATTCCAACCGATGACCCCAAAATTTTGACAAAAAATAGGAAAATATACAAATATTGGTCCAAAAATAATTAATTCCCCCCAATAAATTGTTTGAAAATCAAACGACAAGAACATTTTCAACCCATTGTTGGTGTGAAATGAAATTTCCAACTGTTGAAAATTTTGACCAAAGTTGGGAGTGAGACACCCCCCCCCCCCCACTCTAGCCACATCCCTGAGCCCAAGAACTATTACGACTAAGAACATGTAATCACAAACTGCGTTGTGAGTCTGGAAGGTGGAGTAAAAATAAAGTAAATCCCGAGTCTGTCAAAAATGCAGGACCCACATAGAAGATGAGTACCACGTTGTGATGATTTGTCCAAAATACCTGGATCTAAGAATAAAATATATTCCGGCTAACTTTTGGCAAGAGCCATCTAGAGCACGATTTTATAATTTACTTGGTAGCCAAAACCCAGCAATTCAGAAAAGTTTAGCGATATTTGTTAGGGCGTGTATGAAGACAACATGATTCGATTAACCACATGTACACATGCTGGCATTACACATGTGTAATGTCAGCATGTGTACCTAATCTACAAAATGAGAAAACAAATTACGACGATATTGATGAGGACGCCATAGGCGTTGCCAGGACGATAATCACTACGATGACAAGATGAAGATGATTAGGTCGACGGCGCTAATGGCGACGATAATGATGATGACTGCATTGTACGACGGAGATGATGGCGATAATGACGACGACGATGACGTCGTTTATGATGATGATTATGACGAAAATGATGACGATGTTGGTGATGATGAGGATAAAGACGACAGCGACGACAATTATGACGATTGATGACGACGATAACAACGACGACGAAGCTGATGATGGATAATGATGACGATGGATGAGGACGAAGATGTATAAAGAAAAAAATGTTGACGATGGTGACGATACGGATGATGACGATGAAGATGAAGATGACGATTGTATTGATGATGACGATGATGATGTTGATGAGGGTGGTGATGAAGATGGTGTGATGCTGACGGTGTTGATGGTGACGATGATAATGATGATGACGACGATGATGATGATGATGACGACGACGATGATGATGATGCTGATGAATAATGATGATGATGAAAATGATGATGATGACGATGTTGACGACGATGATGATGATGGGGATGTTGATGATGATGATGTAAGTGACCCCATTGTATATATGTATATATCCATGTTCTGCATTAATTTGCAGCGTTGACAATTAAAGCATTCAAACCTCTCACTGAGAGCTTTCCGATGAATGGCAACAAGCCATATTTCGGACTAAATCCTGAAAAAATCACCCATAATTCTGCTCTGATTAAGGAGTCGATTATTTAGGGCATTACTGTAATTACATTGTCATCGTTTTGGCAGAAATATTTGTAATTTTGAATAAATCTTTCTTTTTCAGATATTGCCAAATTTACAATCCACTTTCGCATATTCCATCTCATATAAATATGGTGTGAATCTTGATAGGGAAGACAATGTTCAGTTCACGAAAGAAATTGATCGTATGCAAGTTGAGGTGAGAATATACATAGATATCCAACATGAAATGTAACGTGCTTGTATTTGAATTTCATACAGTTACATATTTTCTGATTCAAACAGTTACATATTTTCTGATTCATACAGTTACATATTTTCTGATTCAAACAGTTACATATTTTCCGATTCATACAGTTACATATTTTCTAAAGAATGAATGAGAATTAGTTGACAGCATCCAAAATATTGTATAAACATCGAACTTAACTTGCTATAGAATTATTCTTGGCATGAAAAGCCTATTGATGTATACATATACATAAACAAACATTTAGTCCAAGTGTGCTAAGTTAATACTGTTCTTGTTGACTCTAAATCATTTTTTCTAGTGCCAGCTGGTGCCAGACCAAAAAAAAATCTTAGTATAAGAAATGACATTATAACTTTGTCTAATACAAGAACAATTCTCTTGTTCGCTAAAACCACTTTTCTAAATCAGAAAAGAATCTTAATTGCAAGAAATGACATATCACTTTTATATCCTATCTCCCTACTTTACGACAATTCCCTGGGTACCACTGTTGGGCTAAATAATTCAAGACTAAGACATATTTGCGTAATGGCAATTCTTTAATCGAATTACCGAAATTAAGACAACCATCGGCATGTGGCGCGGCCCCGATTGAACAATATGCAACCTGGGTGTACCACGCCACACGCCTAAACCAAAAAAGGTATGGCACGGCACCGGGTCGTGCCATACTAAGCACTAACTAGTCACTGGAGGAAGAGGGGGGGGGTGCAGAAGCCCACACCTGAAAGGGTGGGATGGCGGGTAGAAATTATTGACCTTGTGGTCTGTGCGAAATTCGTTTGAATGGGCAGTCGGGTATCGACAACGTCACCACGAAGACAATCAATCAATCAAGGTACCCGACTTTCTCGTGGTTGGCGCTCAGATGTTCACTTGACCTCGAAATTCCTAAACCGCTGACCCCGGTCGCAGGTCGATACAATATTAAGGTCGACCGTCTATAAAAATCTTTTCCTTCGTAAAATTTATTTTATATCCTATCTCCCTACTTTACGACAATTCCCTGGGTACCACTGTTGGGCTAAATAATTCAAGACTAAGACATATTTGCGTAATGGCAATTCTTTAATCGAATTACCGAAATTAAGACAACCATCGGCATGTGGCGCGGCCCCGATTGAACAATATGCAACCTGTGTGTACCACGCCACTTGCCGAGTGAAGTGTTGGACGCGAGCTCGGCATACACCCACCAGAAGCCAATAAAAAAAACCAGTATAAAGACTGAGAAAAGAACCCAACTATAAAAAGAAAGTGTAAAATTACGCAACGCCAGTGCGGGGAAATGAGAAAAACCCACTGCAACCCCAGAGACTGATTAGCGCTGAAAAAAAAACACCAAAAATAGTCACTATAAAAGTGAAACCGGCGCTACCAGAGACTGATGAGCGCGGAAAAAAATTAATCAAAAAACCAATAGTGAAGAATAACCAAAAAAAAACTATCACTGTAACAGCGAAAAAGAAAACACAAACCATCACTGGAACAGTGAAACCGGCGCTACCAGGGACTGATGAGCGCTGAAAAAAAAAAATATTAACCACCAAAAAACCGTCACTGGAACAGTGAAACCGGCGCTACCAGAGACTGATGAGCGCTAAAAAAAAAAAAAATATTAACCACCAAAAAACCATCACTGGAACAGTGAAACCAGCGCTACCAGAGACTGGTGAGCGCAACCAAAAAAACCATCACCAAAAAACCAACAGTGAAAAAGAACCAAAAAAAAACTATCACTGTAACAGTGAAAAAGAAAACAAAAACCATCACTGAAACAGTGAAACCGGCGCTACCAGAGACTGATGAGCGCTAAAAAAAAAAAATATTAACCACCAAAAAACCATCACTGGAACAGTGAAACCAGCGCTACCAGAGACTGGTGAGCGCAACCAAAAAAAAACCAACAGTGAAAAAGAACCAAAAAAAAACTATCACTGTAACAGTGAAAAAGAAAACAAAAACCATCACTGAAACAGTGAAACCGGCGCTACCAGAGACTGATGAGCGCTCAAAAAAAACAAATATTAACCAAAAAACCATCACTAGCACAGTGAAACCAGTGCAACCATTGCGCACCACCAGCAGAGGCGGATGTCGGTCGGACAGGAAACGGAAACCGGGCCATGAAGGACATGTAAACTGTGTAGCGCATACGCGGACAACGCTCGGGCGCAGCTTGGAACAGAAAATTAGAGGGGGTTCGGAAAACAGGAAAAAAAGGACAGGGAGAGACCAGGCAGCGAGATCCCCCACGCGTGCTGCGACACGACTTACAGGCCGGATAACCCCGCCAAACCCCTCCCATGCAGTTGCGGAAATCGGACTGTGCGTGCCCGTCGAGTCGGCAAACGGAACTGCAGATAACGACGCCCGGCATTGACGGAAGGGTGCCAGCTCGGCCGCTGTGACTGTGCTGTACGAGGGTGGCAAGACGCACGAACGGAAACGGGCAATCGCGGAACTCTTGTTATGACAACGGCGGATGACGGATGTACGTACGAAACGCGTCGGAGTTCCAGCGCCCGAGCATCCGGATTTGTTCATCGGAGTAACCCCGCAATGCTGCCAGGCACGCCCCTCCTATCCGAAAGGAGTGAGACTTGAAATCCCGGTCATCCAATCGCAGAATTGACAACACTCTCCGGAGAACGGCATTGAAATGCGCCCGTGTTATGCCCCGACCGTCCGGTGAGCAGAAGAAGGGGCCCGCCGTCGAAACGCGATGTTTAGTGAAGACGGAAATGAGTATGCGGACAAAAGGTGGGATCCTCTAACTTGCCAATAGCGACCACTTGGGGCAATCTATTAACTCTGTGCTTGAAATGCCGGAAGCAGATGTCGATGGAGGCGGGCGTAACCGTGACATCGGACACGAGCAGGACAGTGAGATGAGGGGCAGAGAGTGAAGTGCACATTTCGCCGATACTGGCCAGCGCGTAGAACGCGAATACGAATAGTGCGCGGAAAAGGACAATTCCGCGTGTGATGCCACGCAACAGGGCAATACAGCGATCATAGAGTGTAACATGGGAACAGTAATTGGTCGGCGCGGGTCGCCGCTCGGGCGCAAGCGTTGAAAGCCCGCGAGCATTTTGTGAATCCGGAAATGTGTAGTGGGAGTCGCTAAGCCCTGAATATTGTGCTGATATGCGATGACCGACAAAACACTACGCACCGTGGCGGTGCTATACCCGATCTGGAAAAGATGTGCGAGAAAGAGCCCCAGCGTGCTCACGTTAACGGGCGGATATGGACGGACGTTATTTAAGTGGGAAGCAAACTGAACAAAAACCCCATTGCCGGGCGTATACTGCCGAGATGAACAAGTAAGGGCAGCATCGAGTAACCGAGTCATAGTTCCCACAAGGTGTCGATGGTCAGCGACGAAGGCAACGGAGTCTGTTCCGGGTCGGCCCATGGGGCCAGTCGGTGGAATATCGAGATCAGAAGCCACGGTAGCGTAAGTCTGTGGCTGTCCTAATGCCGACGAGGGACCGCGGCACCCTGAACGGGAGACGATGCCACCAAGTCCCAGCCATGCGTCCTGCCACTTTGGAGCCAGACGCGCCTTGTCCTCTGCAGAAAGCACGAACGGGATTGAGAGGAGAGGCCCGCTATACTGACCCGGAAAATACACCGCTCGTCTTCCCCGCGAATATCGGCCGAAGCAGCGACCGATGCAACCTCCTCGGACATGACCACGGCACGCACCCGACCACACGACGATCGCGCACCAACCGATGACGCTGGAGTCGACCGCACCGACCTATGACGCACACTGACAGGCACACGCGTGACCCGCGGCCGTACGGGACGAACAATTGAAGGCGCGGCCGTAGAATATGGACCACTCCTGGAGGGCATCCCCTTCGAACGGGCAGGGACGCCGGCTGGTAATGCATGCCTGGTCCCCCGCGATGGCCCAACCACTTCCACCGGGACGTCGGGTACTAATCGGTGTCTGGTCATTGCTGTCGCTTTTGGCATCTGAAAAAAAGGAGAAAACAAGTACTAAGGTCATAAAAAGAGGCGTAACCGACGCCCGGCCAGCACGCCGTACCGGATGACGACCGTTATAGCCCGGAGACCACCGTATGATGCACCACAACCCACCGGTACATCATGGCGAGCGCCCACACCAACTAGGGTAGCTGATGCAACCAACCATCTACTTAACACAATCACTGCATTAACCACCAACAGTAATGCTACTAAACAGTAAAACCAGGTTAGGCCTCTAAGCTGCAATGGAAATAACCATGGGTATAAAAATGATAGCAGAAACCTTCCCTTCAATGATATCGCATATGATGGCCAACACACATGTGGGGAAAAACTGCATGGCATTGTAAACCGGTTTTATAACAGACTACCGGGACAGTGCATACTATGTAACTAAGATATATGGTTAGACAGGAAGAAAATAATCAAAGGGGCAGAACGGCATGAAGAATATCGGATCAAACTATAGTCGTGCGTTGAGAACTCAGACCAAGTTTATGGAACCTAACAGCTGAAAAATGGTTGAATTGTCGAAGCATGCATGATTTCAATGGCAATGGGCCATAATCCTTTAAAATATATCGGATTTCGATCTGTATTTAGTGCGGAGAAATGCATACACAACAATTGGCACCGATCAGCGTGAAAAGAGGTCAGTTATAGCACCATGCGTAAAGTGTCTACAGACGGACGGACGGACAGACGGACAAACAAGTGGTAAACCCGGACCACGACCCTATGGATACCATGCGATCACCGCGACACCACTCCCCATGAGGAATATTACCTAACCGAGTTTGGTTTAAAGGATTACTATCCTCATGAAACAACAACACTCCATCGGAAAGCCATCCCTATTGTGATAACAATGATCCAAGTCCCATACAAATCGCGTAATAAATAAGCCGAGAAATAAATAAATAATACCACCATCGGTTGTCGGCTATCTCCGTCGCAAAACCTCGCATGACGTCAAGCGAGGTAAACTAATTAAAAACAGGGAATCGGAGTCGGAGTTAATTATCAGCGCGATAGTGTAAGGTAATTACTGCGGGGCATATCAATAGCATTGTGTACACATGGTGAATTGTCATCGCGCGGTGAGTTATCTTCACTTGTGATTTATCTTAAGTGCTGTTTGGAAAGTTAATGTTTTGACAAAAACTAAAGAAGGCCGATTGAGCGGGGTAGATAACACTTTCGTGTCAAAAATAAAGCTTATGAAAACACGAGCCGGCATGTGAACTTTATGCGGGTGCGTGTTCGCGATGTTGCATATCTGTCACTGTATATTTTGTATATAAATACTTTTCGTTATTCTGTCCATCTTATGTATATAAATTCGTTTTCTCAATATCCATTCATGTTATTTAATTGGATCAAAGAATAAAGCAATTCAGTTTCCCGTATTTACAATCATTCATTCGTGACAATGCCATATAAATGCAGTGTTTTCGGCTGTGGCCGGTCTAGTGACTCTCGGTTAGGTATAATGCTGTATTCATTTCCAAACGATGATCGTTTACGTGACATTTGGCGGGATTCCTGTGGGAAACCCGTCGCGCAAAATCAGAAACCGATGACATACACCAAATAAAGAGCGTTTAATTTGACGAGTCAGTCATGGTTACGAATACATACAGTTGCAGTTAAAGTGGGGAGTATGTTGATGCATAAAAGTAGAGTCCCCATTACCTTCACCATGGCTCAATAAAGAGCGTTCCATGTGAATAGTTTTCCTAATATGGTACGAATAAAAAGAGTTTGATAAAGCGGGAATTGCTATGACTTGGAAGGAGATATAAAGCATGCATATCGGAAATTCGTGTACATGATTGTATTGACCTGTATTTGTGTAATCAGTAACCAATCACGATGACAATCGTTCTAAGTCGAGTCTCTTTACCTTGACGCAATAAAGAGCGTTCACTATTACGATATATTTCGAATAAAGAGTGCTTGTATATGTGATTACATATTAAACTGGATTATTATCCCTCCTTCAAAAAGTGTTATATATGATTGGGTGTTTAAACGAACCACGGCGAACGTTTATATATTTTATAATCCTATTGTTATGCGTAATTGACACCTAGGTCGAGTTATGACCTGGATATTCAATAGACCGCATCGCTAGATTGCTAATTTTATAGGCCAATAACCATGCATAGACGCAGTGAATTTCCATCAGTGACAGTCGGCAAGATTGTTGGGGTGTGGGAAGCAATATTCCGAAATATATATAAACACCATATTACCCTAATATATACATGATTCATAACCAAGAAAAAATGAATTTATCATATCATATTGGTAATGAATGAATTGATTATAATTGATTAAATCCGACAGCAATAAACCGATTTTTTATTTTTTGTTCTACCGCGTTACAATAAATTAAAACGAAACGCTCTTTATTCACACACGACTAAGGGCATCTGGAAATTGGAATGTTTACGAGATGATAATTGCCTAATAACAGTGCAAGTCTTCGCATATATATGCAATCTTTATATGAATATATAATATAACTTGGACTATTCCGGTAACGAAAAAAAAGATAAATACGAGCACGTGTTTATATAGATAAATGCGCGCCAAACTGAATAATATACAGGCATGGCTTTATAGTAACAGCACATCGCGATGCATATAATAATAATAACACGATAAAGACAGTTAATTACGAGAACGGCGATGTTTTCGGCGAAGTTTTGCATTCGCAGTGTGATAACACGACAATCGTCAAAGGCCGCGATCGACTACATGCAAACTTAAAATACCGCCGATGCGTATCTATGCGTTGTCAATGAGTTATCACGTGATCGATCACGTGCTATGCTTCTGTGTACATGTGACAATCACGTGATCGGGCCGATCACGTGACTACGTCTACAACAAAATATTCGGAAAAGGCTGAATGCAATCAGGTAAAATGTGATGACGTGCGCATGTCCCAACCACGGGAACGTTTCCGGCTTCTTGAAACCAAGTGACGTCACATGTAAACACAATGCGCGTCTCGTTTCCAAGTATTTTAGTTTACGATAACACGTGTTTTGATTTAATGGTTTACTCAAATTAACTTATAGTTTATTCTATGCGAATTATGATCGATTAGTTTAGCTAGTTTTGCTCACATTTTTAGGGTTTCTAAAAGCTACACATTAAAACACCCATTGTTTTTTTTATTGATCTAATGTTCAATTTTATGCCCCAAAACGGTGAAAACCATTTAGGCTAGAATGGACAAAAATGCCTCAAGTCAAGGATTCAAAGAGCCATAAGTTTATTTTCTTAAACAATGTTTTGTTAATACCTTTGCAATTTGTTCAATCTAGTATACTTAAAAGGTTACAGGAAAGGCAGGGCATATTGATGTCAAATTATTGAGTTACCTGACCTCAAATATTGCATTTCATCACACGAGTTCAGTGTCAGACTTAGGTCAACATGACCGCTTTCGCAAGGGTACGCACTACGTTCATGACTGAACTATGTCAGACTCCGAGGCACATTTTGCTAAGTCTATACATCGACGTATATATACGTCGATGGTCTATACTATGGGACATTTGTTTGAGAATATAAATTCATAATAATCTTTATGTGTGTGTTTAATCTAGTGAGGAAATTACTAAAACACTGAAGTGAATGCTCTAGTTTTTGTTTTACTAATTAACCATAGAAATTAGAATAATATTACGAAATTTGGCTCATTGTGCGAAATTGAGGACCCGAAATCAGGTAAACTCGCGTTTTTTAAAGGCACACAACTCGAAAAATACTTAACTTATCTGGGATTGGTTTTCAGTTCTGGATTCAGGAAATTGAGGTCGACAAAATGAACTTAATATGTGTAGGACTTGTGAATTAGATATTTTTATATATATCCATAAATGGATGATTTGACCAAATTTTCCAAAATTTATTTCACAGAATTCACCAATTTCCTTTTTCTCGATTTTAGCTGATTTTTTGTGTGTTGTTTATGGAGCGTTTATGTACTTATTCCAGCAAAAATTTTGTCTGAAATTTTTCTCATAAATGCACTGGACTAGTATGGAAATTAAAACAAAATCAACCATGTCAAAACTCAAACTATACATATTATTAGCCACAAAGGCTGAAAGGGTTGTTTTTTCTTCTTCTGCTTGGTTGTAGGCCTAATACTTACAGAAAACTCTTTAAGCATTATTTATTGTTTTCATGTTAATTTTAAATTTAAGGCTATTTCATCCTAACTAGTCAAAATATGGTTGAGCTTTTTCACATTTATTCCTTATTTGAGCTGAAGCGCAAATATTTATGTACACTGAACTTAGTCTGAAGCGTAAATATTTATGCTGATTGCTGAAGTGCAAATTCATCATATTTATGATGAAGATCGAGTAATTCATTTGGGCTGAAGTGCAAATAAACATTAATATGCAGAGATTCCCCCAAAAATCACATTGATTCAGGCCATGAAGACATCATTCAACATAGGCCTATGTACTAGTACGGTACTGTACGGGAGGCAAAATTCACATTTAATAGCTAATTTCGCTAAGCATAATGCTGTACGCTTAAGCATAATGCTGTACGCTTAAGCATAATGCATTTAAGCTTTTATGCGTAAGACGGTAAGAGTATTTCCATTACGCTTTTAAAGCATAATGATATTATCCTTAAGTGTAATGCCATTACGCTTTAAAAGCATAAATGTCTCACACACATCTCCATTATGCTTAAGCGTAATGTTATTACACTTAAGCATGATGCCATTATGCTTAAGCGCAATAGGTTTTCATAGCCTTACTACCTTACATATAATGGTATCATCTAAGGTAAATATATGTCAAAAGTTACTAGCATCAGTAATTGGCTGCATCCATTTCAGCTCTGGACAGTCCAGGGGAGTTTTGAGATATGGAATTTGAATTACGTAATAAAAATTCCATTATGCTTAAGCGTAATGCCAAATTTTATGGAAATCTGAATTATGCTTACCGGTAAGTGTAATGGTATTATGCTTAAGTGTAATGCATTACGCTTAAGCGTAATTGGCTATTAAATGTGAATTTGGCCTCCCATATTACTGATGGTGTCAAGCGTAAAATAGAAGCAGAGACTATACCCATAAAGCGCAAATGGTTTACGTTGAAGCGCAAGCGATTTGCACTGAAGGATAAATGGTTTACGCTGAAGCGAAAATAAGGAATAATTGTGCAAAAGGCCTCTCATATCAAAACACAAAATAGCCATTTCGCATCAGATTCAAGGCAAAATGTATTATAATTTGGAGACCGTACATCAAAAATGGATGCATTAAAGTTTTTAAAGTAGACATATTATGCTAGATGTGCTTATTACAAAGAATAATGCTTTATGATTTAATATTTATAAGTTTTTGGCAATAAGCTTTTCCTCCCCTAAATATGAGCCCAATTCATTTATGCTTAAGTGGAATTCATTTACACTTAAGCGTAATTCGTGTATGCTTAAGTGGAATTCATTTATGCTTAAGCTTAATTCATTCTCATAGGGAGATTAATTACGCTTAAGCATACCTAAATGAATTAAGCTTAAAAGTGTAATTCATACTAAAATCTCAGAGCTCCCTCAAGCTGAAATGGATGGAACCACATTACTAATACCAATAAGCTATAGTCTATACATCATAAATACTATTATACCTGAGGTAAGATCAGTGATGGCACCAGAATTTCCCTGACGTAGGGGTTTACAATCCCAACAGGGGGGGGGGGGGCTATTGCTACCTGGCTGACCATTGCAGATCTTCCCGACAGGGGGCTATAGCCATCACTGACCCCTCCCCTAGAGCCACCCTGGGTAAGATAGATGAAGAACCAAATTACACTTACTCGTAATTAAATTATGATGAATCATAAATTATTTACGCTTAAATATAGCGTAAGTGAATTACGCTTAAGCGTAAGTGAATGGCACTTAACTTAAGCATAATTTACACTTAAGCATGATTAGCTAATAAAAGTGAAATCGGCCTCCCATAAAAGTACACGATCATCTATGGGAGGCCAAATTCACATTTAATAATGAATTGCATTGAAGCACAATTGATTGTACTTAAGCGCAATTGATTGTACTTAAGCGCAATTAATTGAGCTTAAGTGAAATCAATTGCGCTTAAGCACAATTCATGTATTATATATAGACATAAATTCATAATGTCATTAATGAAAATGCCAACATTGGTCACTACAACATATCCAGATCTAGTCTGAATACATACTGTCTAATAATATAACAATAATGGAGCCCCCAGGCTATTACCAGATCCAGAATGATATTGATAAGTGACTATATAACTTATAAGTCATATTAATTTAATGAAACATTAATTATATTGTACATATTTTAATTCTCATTCCCGCATTGTACCTTTTAAAAATTATTTTAAGATTATCCGTGGCTCTATCAACTACGTATGCCAAATTGCATGTTTACAACTCACGATGTATCTCAAGAATTGCAGTGTTTACACTCAATAATTTTGAACCAAACCATTCGATCGATCCCCGGCGTAACTCAATTTACCTTTGCATAATTTGTAATATTTCCTCTTCCTTAAATATGCCATCCAGTTGTGTAATACTAATAGGATATTCTGTAGTAAATCAGAATTGTTTGAATTATTTAATAATTATCATGATTATCCATCGTTGACACGATTATATTATTAGTTTCATGTTGTTTATTTGATTTTCGAAGCGAAGTACACTCGTGAAGTGAGTGACCTTACATGTTAGGTCAACATTAGGGCATTGCTAGAAGCATCGCGGACCAGGAACATTTCACGCATGCGCACCAGACGTAACACATTTTGCCTGATTGCATTCAGCCTTTTCCAAAATATTCGGCTAACGTCGGAATTTTTCATTTAGTCGTTATAAAAAGAACGATTGGCGGCCGAATATTATATTATATGCGCCCAATGGACATGTTATATATATATTATCGGTACATTGAAAGAAAATATTATTGTTTTTTTTTTTAGGACCGTATTCCTGTAAACATATTTATTACCAATTAGTATATAACAATACACTGATACATATTGGGATTGGAGGACAAGTGCGATCCACTTATACATAACCCCCTCTCCCAATTTCCGTTTTAACACCGATACATAATAATGTGGGTTGTCAACACGATAGGTATAACATAATGTACAAGTGTATACATACAGTGGATCATTGTATATTATTTGAAGTATAGTGTATAGTCTCAGCACCCCACCAATTCTAAATAATTTCATTAATGATTTCAAGTAGCTGTTTTAAATGTGATACATGTACCTCATGGTGCATTGTTAACATTTGTACAATTTGCATTCAAATGATTCGAGCGCCTTAACAGAACTTTGTCGGATTTTCCTCTTGAGTTGTATCTCGGAAGTAATTTTGCACAGCTTGAAAGATATGTTCAGTTTATAATTGTTCGAAGTTCGGGTCCCCAAATATAAGTGCCATAACTGACTGTATATTAAAGCGCAGAAGATTATTACGGCGTGTAATTCTTTCTTCAAAGTGTGGTTGGCATTCAAAAAAATAGTGGAAAGCATTCGCTACAGAATGTCCACACCGACCTGTAGCAGAAATTTTAAGTTTATCAGCTTGGAGATTAACACATTCACACCACTGTTTACAATGAAGGATGTTTAATAGCAGTTTACCATATGAACAACATGTTGGTAGTTGTAATGGCTTAGTTACTAGTGCTTTCTTGAACCTATCGAGTGGAATGTTTCATCCTTTTTTGGTTGTTTGTTTGATTTTATTTTTCAGCCAATTTGTTCCACAAGGCATAACCTGAATTATCACAGATAAAAGGGAAATTACTATATTAATCATTTAAGTAATTAAAACCAATTCCATGTTGCCGAAAGGATGAGACTTTAATATCGATTACATTTTTATTTTCAGCGGCATATTTTCATTTTCATTTTCCGATAGTCAAAGTTGACCGAAGGAGCAATTATAAGAAATAATTAAAACCATTGATGTAAATATTGATAACAGCCAATATGCAACAATAAATATCAAGAATTAATCAATAATTAATCAATAACGATCATTTGATGTAACAATAAACTCTTCAAACGGTGTCAACCAATGCGTTTTGTTTTGTGTTACGTCATTCGTCGTATTTGACCCGGAACTCGGTTGAAGGTTATAGGCTATTCAGCCAATTGCGTCGAATTACGAAATCGCGTTTGAATGTCTTTTCCCGCATGATAAAAAGAGGTCTTCGCACGAACCAAAAACGATCACACTTCCCAATTATAAGTAAAAATACCCAAATGAAGAAGTCTATGTAGGTCCCGAAGGAGTCTATTTTTGTCATAACTCTGACCTGGGAGAAAAAATCGAAACCGAGGCTCACTACGAGCATGCCAGTTTTAAATATAGAAACAGGGAATCCCGACAAATGGCGAAATCGGCGACAAACAAATAATCGAAAACACATAAAATAAACATAGCAAAAACGCGGCACAGTAAAAATGTCAGAACGCCACGAGGTTTACGTCGTTTTTGGTGACGTCATGGAGTGAAACGGAGTAGAGTGACACCAAGGTACGAATCTGTCTGATCGCCATACTGTTGCGCGAGCGCACGTAACCAGGAACTTGCCGAATGTCGTCGGAAAAGGCTGAGACTTGTTGTCCGTTTCCCAATCCATGCACTTGAAAGAAGCGAATGAATCGGTTATAATTAAATGTTTGCGCCTAGTATCAGGTATTCAGTCGATAGGCCGATCACGCAGCGAGGGGTCCAGGAAGATGTAACCTATCTTTGGCGGCACGTGGGGGTCGCGTGACTGCGTGACGTCATTGTTCCAAAATGTTGGCGCCGAGAAGCCGAAGTCATAGACGCGCAGACAAGACTTCGGTTGGAAATCTCCATGGCAGGCGAATCTTGACCACTTCCGCGGAAAGACAAGAAACGCGAGTATTTTAAATATATTCCTGGACCATAGTTTGTGGCAATTAATTGCTTTTGATTCAAAATGTCGCATGTCGACATCTCGTATAGCGCAATTACAGCCCCCAAACGCATAACTTTCCGAAAATGGGTTGCCCCGTCAACCGGACGCAAATTGGGGGCATTGACCAAATTATTTTGGAAGATTTATAGACCACGACTGATGACCCGTATATTATGAGTTGTCACCTGGATAATTCCGTCATGCCAAATAGTCGGGACACAGCATGAAATTAACGCGTACATGGCTATAAAGTTATATAAAAGTAAGCATTGTAACATTAGAAAGGGTGGTTCGGTGGCCATTTTGAATGGCGCCCACAGTCTGAAGGAAGATTTGAGAGCAAGGTTAGTTTCAGATGTTGGAAAATAGCCCTGGATCATTTAGCTTTAGAAAAAACATTTATATTTTATTCAAACATAACAGCATATAGCGAAATTACAGCCCCCAACATCATAAATTTCCGCAAAGAAGTTGCTATGGCAACCGGTCGCAATGTGGTGGGATCTACCCAAAATTCCTAGGATATTGATAGACTGCGGGTGATACCCATATAGTATGAATTGTCACGATGAGAATCCTGCCATGGCAAATGGTCTGCCCCAACCTTTAAGGAAGGTATAAGTTACTATAAATTCATTGAAAAGTAAGCATGTATGCAACCAATCTCGTCTGAGTAAAGTTATCGCAAAAGAATCACGACCCAAACGAGTTCAGTCCTCGTGAGGCTAATTAGCACTCATAGCACAAACCCCAATCACTGGACCACAATGATCAAATCTAAAATAATAATTATTTTGAACATGACCATAGTGTCGTAGAAATCCGCTCAATCTACATGATAACCTATGTGCCCGCATACATAACTATTATGTAACAGAGTTTATAATAGTAACAACGGTAATATCCTATATGATGACCAGAATAAACCAACGGAATTGAATTAAGGGGATGGAAAAGTATGTTTCATGAAAAATGTCTAACAAACGGGCTGACAAAAATGCCCTTGTCCACCTAAAATCAGACGTAAATAGACATAACAACATGAGAAAAATTAGAGCATACATCGGGGTAAGGGGGGGGGGGCACTAATAGATGTGAACTAAAAAGCTTTATGTACCAGAAAAGTGACTTGGAAACAGAATATATCTGCAATATTATGACAATGTTTGGGCAGTCAAATGTAAAAAAAAAAACTATACCTCAACAGTAACATTAGGCAGCCCATTATGAAAAGTGACATACAATGAAGAGCCAAGGAACAATTCTTATGATTAGTGTTTACGGTAACGTGTGAAAAACGTCCGCTAAAACCTGTCAGTCAGGTTTTCTTGGGGAGCTATAGTCGCCATATTTCTATTGTAGACACATGTTCCTGATGTTGTCATTTATGAATTCGTGGCAGGTACATGAAAATCTGCCACGAAAGCAAATCGATCCTTCTATCGGGCAAATGTATGATGTGAAATAGATGCTGACCGTTTGTTCAAGTCGTTGGAATTAATTTCATTGCCTGATTAGCCACGATTTATATAAGTTTTGTACCGTTTACAGATGAAAATGTTGATACTCTAACAGTTTAGAATTACTACTCCAGTCGAAAGCGAGATTACAAGATGTCGTATTATGACCCAAAGTACATAACTAGAAAAATTACATGTTTTATATATTAAAAAACAAATTTATAAATGGGGAAAGTACCGTATTCCGACGAAATATGTCATATTTCACGACGGACTCACGGTGGGGGTTCGCATCCGGTCAATTCTAGTTTGGTGCACTGTAAGAAAACATCGCGAAGAAAAGTACGGTTTATAAAATGTAAATATAAAGTAATCAAGAAATTGTCGGTTATCAGATACAAACATAGAGCTTATACTGACGAGAACTTTGTTGATTATTGAATATTATGTGTGAAAAACATGAAGTTCATCCATTCTAGGCCGGTGAGTAATTAGTGATCATCGGGAAGTAGGGTGTAATCCGCCGTGGCCACATTGATCAAACTTGCCATCCGCTTAAGAGCCAGCCCACTGCAATGCGCACCTGGCAACCCACCACAAAGTAGTCATAAAAAGCAAATCGCCACATATTCGCGTGCAACGGATAAAGGGTGGCTGCCCCGATGAATTTGGAGCTAAAACAGTGATGGAGCTCCCAACAAGGTGGGCTCTCGCCTCCGGGAAACCTAGCTGAATGCCAAGTCAAATGTCTCAATCCAAATATACCTGTGAAAAATAAGAATGGAATGACGAAAACCTTAATCTTCAAACATAGCCCTAGAAACTAGTCAGAGGGTTATAGTGGTCCATTTCAAGATAACTGTCCTCGAGCCTTTCGACATTAAATTGATATAGTCAGCTTTGGCAGTCAATGAATTCTCATTCCTGGTGGGCAGGGTCAATGGAAAGTGCATATTACCTGGATAAGTCTTCATAGCATTTTTGC
Organism: Siphonodentalium dalli; assembly: GCA_032622095.1. Taxonomy (NCBI): domain Eukaryota; kingdom Metazoa; phylum Mollusca; class Scaphopoda; order Gadilida; family Siphonodentaliidae; genus Siphonodentalium; species Siphonodentalium dalli. The sequence goes on along the minus strand of CP136063.1, from coordinate 190,234,796 downwards.
AAACGTCATGCATAAGCCTAACACAGCTATGGTTAACAACGCATCTCACATGAACACAGACAATCATTTCAAGACAGCATCCCCAGACTGGAATAGACCGCACACATAGCAAACACATAGATGGTGATGATACATCAGTAGACCCAAAAGTATCTCGAAACAGGAGCTAGAAATTATTGACCTTGTGGTCTGTGCGAAATTCGTTTGAATGGGCAGTCGGGTATCGACAACGTCACCACGAAGACAATCAATCAATCAAGGTACCCGACTTTCTCGTGGTTGGCGCTCAGATGTTCACTTGACCTCGAAATTCCTAAACCGCTGACCCCGGTCGCATGTCGATACAATATTAAGGTCGACCGTCTATAAAAATCTTTTCCTTCGTAAAATTTATTTTTTCTAACACAAGAACATTTTCCTTCCTTTCTAAATTTTGTTTTCTAAAATCAGAAAAAAATCTAAATGTAAGAAATCACATGATCACAACATAAGAAATAAATGCTTGTTTTCTAACAGATTTTCTTTTAACCTAGAATTTTTTCTTATTGTCTAGAAGACAATTCTAGATATAAGAAAATGTCCGACTTATGAACAATGTTTTCTAGACTTTTTCTCGAATAAGAAAATTATTCTTAAAATGATTAAGTAAATCTCAAAATAAGAAATATTTTCATACCTAGAAATTCTGTTTGGCAGTGTATATGCATACTAGCGGCATCACACCCAGTTAAGTGGTCCTGCCAATTTGCAATGCTGGTGGGTTCTTCTGAATTGATATGATGCTGGTAGCCCAAACTTGTGCTGTTAACAAAAATACGTATTGTTATTTTTTCTAAAGTTGTAAATTTTGCAGTGTTTGACTAATATAAGTGATTTGAGGAAAGCTTGTGTCTGCATGAAACATTCATGAAGTTATATATTTTAAAATATTTGAATCATGTCTGATCATGTGTTTTGACTATAATGGTCAGTTTTCAACAACCAAAAGTCTCATTTATTAAGTATTTCACAAACATATGTATTTAAATATTTTATGAACATAATAGCATTTCCTCCAATCATCCAGATTAGCCAAAGGAAGAAAAAATGGCAACTTTAGAAAAAAATAACAGTATACATTTTCTAGACAGCATCAGTCTGCCCTACCAGCATCATAAAGTTTTGAGGTGTACTATAGGTGCAATAATAGCTAGGTTTAACATGCTTTCTGCAAGTTAGAAGTTATGGTATGAATTCTGATTGATCTTAATCAGTTTCGAAACAATGATTTGGTGATAATGCCAATAAGCTGACAGTTTGTAGCTATTAGTGACCCATGTTTGAAGTCAGATGTAAACTTCTCTTTATGATAGTCAAAGATGAATCAGCCAGGTAAGAAATATCAATGAAGAGAAACATACTTCCCGATGCTTACGTGTCAACTAGGATCAACAGAGGTGTGTGTGAGTGTGTGTGTGTGTGGGGTGGGGGGGGGGGGGGGGGGGGGGGGTACTAAACCTGTCAGCTGGCCCTCAGACTGGTTCAGCCAAAATTTCCAAAGTTATAAATTTTATTGTTTAATTTTAAACCTGATTATTTTTCTACATTTTTCTTCCCCATCTTTTTATGAATATTTTCAAGTCCTCTGGCTCCACTTGAATAAAATAGGTATAAACAATCTAAGAAATTCATTAATTTTTTTTGGTAGCAATACACATGTACACGATATATCAGGTTGTAGGGGGTCTGAAAAATATAAAACTAAGTATCTATGGGGCATAACAGCCAGTGTAGCCTGTGTTAAATATGTCATTACTGGTTTGAAGGTTTAATTATTTTGCAAAACTGGGAAAGTTCACAAAAAAGCAGCCTGTTTTTGGGTTGAAAATAGTCAATCTGAGTAAAAAAATGGGTAAAATTGAGCATTTTGTGCGTGCAAACCAAGGGGAATAACTCAATGACAAATTTTACAAAGAAGCTAAAGTACAAACACGTGATTACACCTAAAATTTCTGTCGAAATTGAAACATGCCTGATGGAACCTATGCCAAAGATAATGGCTTAGCATTGATTTGAAGTACAGTACCCCCTCCCAGGTTGGCCAAAATTGCTGGAAATCGTGTATTGCTACCTTTGTTATACTGAGTTTCATACAATGCTGAATTTGGTGTGTATGGCATTTCCAGAATGAGGTCCCCAGAGGGTGAATTTAGTGACACTATACTGCATGGTGGGCTAGCATCACTAAATTCACCCTATGGGGACATCATTCTACTTAAGTCTCATCTTCTGGGAAGTAGCTATAGTCTCAATTCAACATTATCTTTAGTTACTTTTCCCCTTTTTTAAAGTTACTATATACCTTAATTCACAGAAGATAAAATGCATAATCAAGGTGACTAATGGGTGAACATCACCAACCAAATTCAACTAGGGGACTCCAATCTGATTGTAGGTCTCCCATAGCAGTGGAGGCCTAAGCAGAATGAGGTTCCCAGAGGGTGAATTTTGTGATGCTGGCCCACCATGTGGATAGCATCACTAAATTCACCCTCTGGGGACCTCATTCTGTAAATGTCAGACACATTAGATTCAGACTTGGTTTTATAATGATAATGCTTCTCTATATATTCGCCCAATAATAAGCCTCTATGGCACAAATTTTCCAAATGGTCCGAGACCCTTTCCAAAAATGCGCAGAACAATCCATGGCTTCCAATGACCTCACATCAATATGGGCTCTTAAATTAAAGTTCCATAAATAAGTACAGAAGGATGGCTATGAAGGGGTACTGTACACAGTAGTACACTAAAGGCAGTCATTTATGGGACTATCTCCTTTTATACTCAACAGAATATATGCAACAAATGAAGTAATTTGAGCCATGGATTAGTGTAAAATGCACTCATGTGCTCTATACATGTACGATACAAACAACATGGTAATTATACATGAATGATACAAACAACATGGTAATTATAATGAAAATTACTCTATGGCTTGAGTCACTCATTTTCATTATAATTACAATGTTGTTTGTATGGTTCATATGACACATGAGTGTATTTTGCACTAATCCATGGCTAAAATTCATTCATTTGTTGCATATATTCTGTTGAGTATAAAAGGAGATGGTCACATAACTGGCCCAGATTTAGTGTACAGTGCCTCTTTTAAGAAATGTTGGAATAATATTGCCTTGGTTATTTAAAAACCCTCTTATTTTTCAGCATAAATGTTGTGGCGCTTTCGGAGATGAAAATAGCACGACTTCTTGGGCTGTGTACAAAGGTTCTCAGTGGTATAAACAGTTCAGTACTGGTAAGTATAATTATTGCAACAATTATCCAATAAGGGTATCTACGTTCAAACTATATGTAAAATTGCATGTAAATTACAGCGTGTCCACATTAGCACCTCCTACCAACTGGTAGCTCAATTTAAAGTTTCCCACTTGGAAATTTCCAACCTGACACCCGATATGGTTGGAAGTATCCAATACAGTCCAGAAAGTAAAGGAAACCTTCCTTGGAATTTATGCTTGATTCCTTGTGTAAATACAGTAATGCTCTAAATAATCGACTCCTTAACCACAGCAGAATTATGGGTAACTTTTCAGGATTTAGTCGGAAATGTGGCTTGTTGCAATTCATCGGAAAGCTCTCATTGAGAGCTTTCCAATAAATGGCAACAAGCCATATTTCCGACTAAATCCTGAAAAGTTACCCAAAATTTTGCTGTGGTTAAGGAGTCGATTATTTAGAGCATTACTGTATTTACTACTTTATTCAGGACAAATTATTGGGTGATAAACATAAATTAAGGCAATGTTTCCGCCGAAAATATTCACTATATGTAATTCTTTAAAGGCCCATTTAATTTTCGAGTCACCAATTATTTTTTTTTTGTAGTGCCTTCATATACGGTTTTAATAACAATCTAGGCCATTTAATGAGATTAAAATACTATAATTCATCACATCATAGAAACATTTCCCTTGTTGCGGCTCCCAGAATGCAACATAATTCAAACTATAGAGTTATTCCCCTTCAACTGAAAATAATAGACTTTGTGCAGAAACTTGAGCACAGAACACATGCCGGTATCTCAACAAAAACAGGTTCACAGTTTATTACACCAAATAAGTTGATAATACAAGGTTTTGGAGATTCCTATTTCAAATGGTATATAATATGGCATATATTTTATATAATGTGATCTTAATTAAGTTGGCCTTGAAAGCAATGATGCTGTTTTCTGCCTAACTGGATATAAAATTTATATATATTATTTTCGGTTCCATTCTGAACACCTCAGTATATAGTGTTTCACATCACTTTAACTTTGACAAATGGCCATTCAATGCATGAGAAGTGCTAAAATTGTATGCACCATTTGATGAACTTGTAACTGATTCCGATATGCATATGACAATATTTAATTCAGAGTCATGAAAAATTTGAATATTGTCGAGAAATGGCCTTGAATTTAACCATTTCCATTGATTCTATTTAATTGATGAGTAGTTATCCTATAGGAAATGTTCAGATAATAAGTTCAACAAACGACCATACAGTAATGCTCTAAGTAATCTACTTCTTAACCACAGCAGAATTATGGGTAACTTTTCAGGATTTAGTCGGAAATATGGCTTGTTTCCGATGAATGGCAACAAGCCATATTTCCGACTAAATCCTGAAAAGTTACCCATAATTCTGCTGTGGTTAAGAAGTTGATTACTTAGAGCATTACCATAGGTGATTGTTGAACATATTATCCAAACATTTCCCACCAGCGAATATGAATCCTTCTACACTTTTTATCTGTTGTCTGCTTTTATCACCATAAAATCCCTCCAAATGAATGATAGATCAGTCCAATGTACACTTTGTAACTGACTGGGAGATTCCATTCAGTGTAGAAAGGGTTAATTAAATCTGACATGTGTTACCACATGGACCAAGATTTATAAAATCCAAAAGGGAAGATAACATGTGTATCCATGTACAATTCCTGGCAAGCCTTGAAATATTATATATAAATGTATCCGTCATTTACAGAATGAAGTCCCCAGAGGGTGAATTTCATGATGCTATCCCGCAGCCTAAGCAGAATGAGGTCCCCAGAGGGTGAATTTAGTGAAGCTAACCCTCTGGGGACTTCATTCTGCAAATGACAGACACACTATTTCAAGGCTTGATTCCTGGAATATGTGCAGTTTTCAGTTATTAACCATTACTCAACTTTTTTCAGGTTCACCGTATGTGCCGGACAGTTGCTGCACCATGGACGGTAATGTCCAGAAATGTACAGGGATGGCGTCTATAAATGGGCCACCAACCGTTGGGCCTCCTCTCACAGATGGCATGGAGAGAAACACAGATCTATACACACAGGTATGCATGGGATCTTGAATTTCAGGTTTTATGTACCTATTTAGGGAGGCTGACAAGCATGGAAATAGTGTGTCTGTCATTTGCAGAATGAGGTCCTTGGAGGTTGAATTTAGTGATGCTGCTCTGCACATCAGGCTAGCATCACTAAATTCACCCTCCAAGGACCTCATTCTGCTTAGACCTCAGCAGAATTAGGTTCCCAGAGGGTGTATTTGATGATGCTGGCCCGCAGTATGGGATATTGTCACGAAATTCACACTTTGGGGATCTCATTCTGCAAATGACAGACACACTATTTCAAGGCTTGGAGCCTGATGGCCCATTGTAAGAGCATGGAGCCTGTATAGTGTGGTCGTCGGAGGGTTAGACCCAGAAGAAATTGGTAAATAAGCGGTTTTGGTGTCATTCAACGCGGGAGAATCTCGTGTATAACATATCCAAAATCCGCTAAAATCCGTTTTGGGGAAAATTCAGGATCCAAGATGGCGTCCAACATGGCTGCCGTTAGTCAAAAGATACTCTGATTATAGTGAGAACAAATGTTGTCATATGTATACAAATTTTATGGCAAAAATGGAACCCCTCGTCCCAGATGGCCGCCAAAATGGCGGCTTAAACTCGAACATTTGAAGTTTTTGCCTAATATCTTAAAGACCAATTCCTGTTGTTTGATAATGGTTCAGACTGGCGACTTTGATTAGTCTTATTCATGTTAATTCAGCATTGGAGCAATGGAAAATACCATAAATGGGGTCCCAGACTCATCAACACCCTAAAAAAATCGATTTTACAGAACGCAGTATAAAATTCCACAAAAATCGCCATTGTGTTTACAGTCATATATCAACTAGAAATGGACAGAACTGTACAATGTATTAAAGTTGGGCATACCATTATCTATGAATACTCCAATTCAATGAAACCCAAATTGGCGCTTTGTCTCAAAATGGCTGCCAAAATGGCTACCAAAATGGCAGTCAAAATATGGAAAATGGCGGATATTGATCACAGTGTCATTCAATCCATTATAAGTAGTGGTTGATGAATAAAATTGACTAAATAAATACAAATGTATACCTCTTTATGATGCCATTATGCTAGCTCTATGTAAAAACTTAAAAATCAGTACCAAAAATGGCTGCCAAAATGGCCACCCGATGTGTAAAATACTATTTTCTATCACTTCTGTTTATCACTTATTGCTCTCTGAACTGGGAAACAATGGGTATATTCTTTCAATGATCGTGTCAACTGATCATTCCAGCAATGACATGTCTAATCGATTAGATGATAGTTTACTCCGGTCCTTCACTAATAAGTTATAACGAATGCGGTATGAAATTTAACCAAAATCGACTTTGGGGTTCTGGTCACATTTGATATTTAGGGATGAGCAGATCTTGTCTACAAAATAATTGAGCGTTTCTTTTATTTGTGAACATTCCATCTCAAATAGACCAAAAGAAAAAATAGACCAAAAGAAACAATAAATTTTATCTAATATGGCTTCCAAAACGAAAATGTTAGACTCTGCCCAGCTTATCATATAATGGAAGTTGTGAGTGGTGGATGCAGTTGATAGTTGGCTAATTACATATATGTGGCTCATATACATCACAACTATTTATTTTCAATCTTTTGGTGGCTTCCCGCGGGTTGACAAAATCTCGACGCATCAGTGCTATAATGTCATAACTCCATTATGGCGGGAAATGAGTATTTGATACCATTCGAATCGTGAGAAAAAATCCTATCCGATGGGCCAAACTGTTTTTGCATTGGATGACAAATATTCGCACAATCCAGTGAAGCAAATGTCGTATCTCCAGCGATCTTTACAATTATTCGTGCTATGAGGTCGTATGTCCAACAGCAGCCAATCGGACGCTTCAGGTTGTCCACGTGACTTCTGTTTTGTGTTTGTGAATTCTAAAATGTGTGCTATATGGTAGTATCTCCATGTTAGTCATGTGATCATTTGGTGATTTAAATTTTGTGATTGTTCCACACATTTCTGTATGATGATGCACATGGGTGAATTTTCATAGTGTAGAATAGGCCCTTTTTAGTTCATAGACACATGCGATTGCCACCATATTTAGCTTAATCTGCATTTATTAGCACAACTTCATTATAGCACGGAAACGAATCGTCGCTGGCGTACGCAAAATGTCATATCTCCAAGCAAGCTATTGCTTTTTAAAAGAAAACGAGCGAGTAAACAGGAAACAATATGTGGTTCAATGAACAGCTAATGTCAGTTTTCATTGGGATAAATACAACAATACGTCATGCTTTGTCAACATTAGGAGAAATGTTGTCTAAAAACTTCAACATTCATTTTCTCGGAAATGTGGGTTACATTATAGCACTGATGCGACGAAATATTAACTATTCGGGCTTGGCCATCATTTTCAAGTTTCAAGCTGGACACTAAATGTAGCCCATGGATTCCCCATTTCGACATGTATGAAAAGTAGTTTTACTCTGATCTCTTCCCAGATATCAACTCTCCGGTAAATGGTGATCTCTTATGTCCTAGAAAATACGTGTGCCAAATACATATATGTATGAAGAAATTATCCCCATACATTGTTTACACATCGACTCCGTAAGTATGTGGAGGTCTTCTTGGACAAGCGTGATTTTCAAACCTCGAAACCGTCCGTACAAACAATAAAAGTTAATAGGAAATGACGTTGGATGTAGGTCTAGAGTACGTCGTCCGCATGAAATAGTTTTCATGTCATTAATTTGTACATATTTCGTGCTCTGATGAGCATGGATGAACGCCTTATGTGGCAGTTTGATTGTCTAGCATCCGAAAAATAACATGTTCATTGTTCACATTTCTTAGACAAACATGTTGTTAATCACCATGTTCATGTGGCATTTCTATCCAATGACAACCTTGAAATACCAGTTCATCAAGCTAAATGGTTGATACCTTTACGCCTACGGGTCAGATCCAGCCGTGGCGCACATTGTGTCTACATATCATTGATGAAATTCACTAAATGTGTAGTAGATATCGGTGCGTCTATATATTTACTAGAATGTTTCTATCCACATGTATATACCCACAATCGCATGCCACGGAATTGTCACATGGAGTGTGAAGGGTATACAATGTACGTGCGAATTTTAATTTTTCCTCTTGATATTGAAGAAAATAATTTTACTTTGAAACTCCCCAGCTCCGATAACCAACTTGCCCACCAATTAAGTAAACCCCAGATTATTCGCTTTTCCATCCTGTCCTTTTCACTTTCGCCATCACTGGAAAACCCATTATAGCCTGATGCTTCCGGACATTGATTTCCAGATAGTCCCTCGTAATAAGTGGACATCGTGTTGGATCCTGCAGTAGATACTGCTTAGTTGGAACATTACGGGCTGAACTGATTGTGGTAGTAGATTATTGGCAACATGTTTAATGGGTCTGTCATCATTAGCTCACAACCGAAGAAGTGTTGTTTCGGCTTTCCTCTGAGCAGAACTTAAATTTCGACAATTTCCGGTGGCCATTTTGGTAGCCATCTTAGAATTTTGAATCGTGATTGGCTACTCATACCCACAAAAAACATTGATTTCAATCAATGATGTGTATTGGTGCCGAATTGGCGTTTTGTCGAGTGGGTTTTCGTGAATAACTACATATTTGCCATTTTCATTATTATTGGCGACCATGTTGGACGCCATCTTGAATTCTGTATATTCCCCAAAGCGGATTTTAGCGGATTTTGTATATGTTATACACGAGATTCTCCCGCGTCGAATGACAGCAAAACCGCTTCTTTACCAATTCCTTCTGGGTCTAACCCTATGACGACCATTCTAAATATCTGCCATTTTCCATATTTTGACCGCCATTTTGGCAGCCATTTTAAGACAAAAGCGCCAATTTGGGTTTCATTGAATTGGAGTATTTATAGATAATGGTATGCCCAACTTACATTGTACAGTTCTGTCCATTTCTTGTTGATATATGACTGGAATCCCAATGGCGATTTTTGTGGAATTTTATACCGCGTTCTGGGACCTCATTTATGGTATCTTTCATTGCTCCAATGTTGAATTAACATGAATAAGACTAATCAATGTCGCCAGTCTGAACCATTATCAAACAACAGGAATTGATCTTTAAGATATTAGGCAAAAACTTAAAATTTTCGAGTATGGGCCGCCATTTTGGCGACCATCTGGGGCGAGGGGTTCCATTTGTTCTATAGATATGTGGCATAATACTTTACCTTCGCAAAAATGTTTACATTTGTATAAATATGGCAACATTTGTTCCCATTATGTCGAATTAATCTCTGTCAGAATCTCTTTTGACTAAAGGCGGCCATGTTGGACGCCATCTTGGATCCTGGATTTTCCCCAAAGCGGATTTTAACGGATTTTGGATATGTTGTAGCAGAGATTCTCCCGCGTTGAATGACACCGCGATCGCTTCTTTACCAATTTCTTCTGGGTCAACCCCTTTTTTTGCGTACCACGACCACACTAGTAGTCATTGTCAACACAGCAATAAGAGTTCGATGCTTGCTGGTGCATGGACTGCCAAGATACTAGTTATCGAGTTAAGTTGACTGTAGAGCTATACACTTTTCAAATCTGGGGCACTGAAAGTGGGTAAATGTGGAAAATCAAAAAGGTTTAATTGTAAAACCATCATCACTATGAAGAATATGGAAGTAGCAGGATTTGGTGTGTTGAAACCATTGTTATGTAAACAAAACTGTTACAGTATATTGTCAACAAACATTGCTAATTGCATAGTAATTCCAAATATTTTTGTCTAAGTATGATTTTCCAAATATTTTTCAATGCTTAGATCTTTTCCAAATTCTACCGTCAAGTTGTGACTGAACATTGGTATCTTATTGGACTTGGTTGTTAACCCTTTACCCAACAGAAGGGGCCTGTGCCAATGCATTCTCTTATATATGCGAGTCGACCATAGGTCGCCTCGCATATATAAGAGAATGCATTGGCTTAACACATTACAAATTATAAAATTGTTAAAGAATGTAAGAAAAAATGGTAAAAAGTGTTAAAAAAAGATTTTTTTTAGGCCAATGCATTCTCTTATATATGTGAGGCGACCTATGGTCGACTCGCATATATAAGAGAATGCATTGGCACAGGGCATAACTGTAACTATCACAATGTGGTCAAGGAGCCGGTTCCAATGATATCCATATTTGTATGGTTCTATTGAGACAGACCGAAGATATTTTAGGCTGTTGAAGCTTTATTTGGCCGGTTTTGGCCGGTTTGTTGGGTAAAGGGTTAATGCCCTAAACAATCGACGCCTTAACCACAGCAGAATTATCGGTAATTTTTCAGGATTTAGTCGGAAATATGGCTTGTTGCCATTCATCGGAAAAAGCTCTCAGTAGAATTTGATTTTTTAAATATATTTATTTTCACCACCTCAAATATTTGTCAGCCTAGCAAAAATTAAACTGGAAATATATATGGACATGCGCGGATGCCGTAACTGGAATTTTGAGAGTCACTGAAGGTCACAGTTCTCAGTTGCTATGGCAGATCAGAAATGATTTTTTGAATAAAAGATTACATAAATTATTGCCAGATTCAAAATTGACAGTATCTTGTTATAGTTGGCATACAGAATCATGTACATATATAGGTATATATATTCCTGATTCTGTAATAATTTTTAGTCATGAAAATAGACAAGTTATAATACCATGCCAATCACTTGTGACAGAAGATTTTTTATTACATTTGTGATGACAAATGCGGGGGATTTCCAGTTAGAACCATGCCTCACCACATATGGAGAAAATATAATAGATTTCAAAATTTAATAACTCTATGATAAAATAGATTGAGGGGTGTTAAAAATCGGACAGGCATCTTATAAACTGTTTCGTTTCCAAGATGAAAATTTTCTTTGCAATACAAAACACAATGCACATCTTTATGGAGTCATTTATTGAATGAGATGCAGATGGCACAAGGATATATTTGTGACTAGGCGTCATCTGCAACAAGTTCAATAAAAGTTTGGAGATTATGATGCAAGTTGTGTTCTGTATTTATTCTACACCCTTGCATTGGGTAAACCCAATCCTTAACTCTCACCTCCATTGATTCTTTTACTACCATTTATTGTGATTGAAACAAACCTACGCAGAAGGTTTGTGACCAAATTTGTTGATATAGTGCTGAAAACATGTGTTTTATTTCTTCTATGTTTCGATAAATTTGAAATTGTTTCATTTGTGCTGGTTCAAATTTTTTAATCATCAGCAGTTGCATAAATATTGTACTTGGGAGTTGATTATTTAGGGCATTACAATGATTTTCTCATAACAATTGTTTTGAAATGGAAATCTCGTTATTTGAGAGAATTAACCCTTTCATGGCAGCAGCTGTGCATGTGCAGCATTAAAGACCCTGTGTCAGTGCTTTCTCTGATATGAGAGTCTCCCATAGGGGGATGTCGCAATATATAAGAGAATGCAGTGATTTAAATTACAAGGTCAAGGTAAATATTATTAGGCCAATGTATTCTCTTATATATGCGAGGCTCCCTGTGGGAGACTTCCATATATAAGAGAATGCATTGGCACAGGGTTTTTGCTAAATTTTAGGAAGCTCCAGTCATGAAAGTGTTAATAATGAAAATAAGAACACAGTGAATCTATGTTTACATGTACTTGTTGATGATAGTTTTACAGACTTTTATCAGATTTATGTTATTTCACACGAACCCACTTTGATTGCTATCAGCCACTTTAAGACGGGATGTCTCATATTTGAACAGTTCCTCCATAATCTTTATATCTGATTCTATATTTGATGAAATTCCCACTATTTCACTGATTGTTTTTATAATTTTTTTCAGGGATGCTACACATATCTACAGGATGAACTTGAAGAAAAGATCCTAATAATGGCCTGTATAGCTTTTGGCTCTCTTGTAATAATTGTAAGTATGAATATAAGTAGCAGTATACATATTCTGGTGAACAGCCAGTGTAGTCTATGTGCTGGGTACCATTCTGATAGTTTATAACATTTACATGTATATGAAGCTGCAATTTAAAGACCCTCAAGGCACTCGCTACATGAATACAATGTTAATTAATTCAAATAACAAATAACGTGGTGTGTCCATGAGTTAAAGAATAGACGCCGCTGGTATATGATTTGTAACCTTGATCGCCAGATGTGGGGTTGCGGGTATGCTCTGAAGATGATCCGAAGTGGTGCGGGTATGTTAATTTCTTTATTCATCAGAATTTGTAACAACTGCGTGTATGTATCGTGAAGTACCCGCAATTATAATACCATATTGATATTCTGGATACATCTTGTATCCCTAGACCACCTAGACACACCATGTTATTTGTAGCACTGTATCAAACATACCCGCTACAACTACCCGCACTTAACTACAGTGATTGTGCAGCAACAATATACCTGCACAAACTACCTGCATAGACTAACGGGAACCAATGGCCAATTAACATACCCGCAATATACCCGCACTCAACCCCTTGACTTCTCTTGTGTCCCTAACCCCCTGACATCTACCCATTGACCAATCAAATCCATGCTCAATGATCCTCAACGCCATCCTGGTCCTGATGAAGATAAACTGTTATCGAAAGCGCTAAACCATTTATAGGATATTCAAGTGATTGAGTACCTCCTCATCTAATTTTGTTTACTCACAACTCAATCACCTGCAATATGGCCACGAGCATCACTCTCACCAGTGTCACATCTGGTGATATCAACTTGACACCACACCCAACATGTCCCTCACTACTATAGTATTCCACGATGATGACTCGCAAAGGGGAATTAAAACGTACATGCATAAATCTGGAACAATAAACCTCTGCACAGCACCTCAGCATGCAAATAAAGGGAGCGAGCATGGTTTTTCACTCTCCGTGCACCCTACAACCAGTAGGCACTAACAAGAAGGACTTTAATTAGTCGCCTCCTTTACAATTTATGATAATGCCCAGTATTCCAAGTCCAATGTCATGCAGTTATTCCTATATGATTCATTGTTTTGAATCAGATATTATATGCATATATGCAATTTCAATCACAGACCAAAATAACAAAACTGTCTTTTTCCAGTTATTTGCAGTTTCGTTTGGTTCATGTATGATCAGAGAGTTAAGACGGAGACGGGGAGACGAGAAATCACTCATTCCTTATGAGAGACACCGAACATAGACAGAGATATTGAATGTGTTATCTGCTTTTGACAGTCTGTTTGTCCGAGATTTGCTGGTTTACACTCCTATGTGAACAGGTCAGGATCATCCTGATTTCAACAATTATAGTTGCATTTTACCTGTAATAGTGATTTGGAGCGCAACTGTCAAGATCGTACACTGTGTATGCTAGGGGGCTAGGCCTCTACGATTTGTGCATTATTTTTACGTTTTTCCATTTGATTTGGGTATATGATCGTGCCTCAATTCGGTCTGATTTGACCAAATGCTCACAAGCTACTACACACTGGTACATCCAGTAGTTCTTGATAATGATAATTGAAGCACAAATCCCCAAACCGTTGGAAAATCGTGGGCGACTTTCTGGCAATTGGCATATCAACATATCAAATGAATCCATTTTTGTTCAACGCAACTATTTCAATAAATTTTGTATAAAGGTTGCCATCACACAACGTCATTCTTTTATATAAATTAAATAAAGTGACTTTCGTTGGCAAAATCATTCTCATTTTCTTATTGGTGATTTGTTCATGACGAACCAAGGACCGTTTGGCGTTTGTTTACATTTTTGCGTACTTAACGGATGTCCTGTTTTATGAAATGGCACAGCTAATGTTGTTGTATATGCTGACAGTAATAGTTTACTGATAAATTCATCAAATTGTTGTAGTTGCCGAGTTATAAAATATCAGTTTCATGTAGTGAAACAAACATGAAATATATGTCTTTAATCGCAAGACCCTGCTGTATTATATCAAGTTTACAAAATTCTTCTTCAAAAATAACTATCTTTTGGAATCAGTAATATGTTGTCAATGTATACTCAAATTTACTCAAAACATAATATCTTTGCATCTACACAAGTTTTTTTTTTATTGTGTGCCTACTACTATTCTTCATTGAAACGATAGTATGAGAGGTCATTTTGACATCCAATACTGATTGGACTTTATTTTTAATATACATGTATAACAAACAAAAACATTAAAACTGTTGTGGGTAGTTGCAAAGCAAAAGACATTTTTGTATATGAATTAGTCCCAACGAAAGTCAATATTAATGCCCTTTTTCACTCTGCGTGTTCAACTGATTAATTGAATGAATGCAAGTAACATCAACAAATTTAGCTATGCGAGAATGAGCTTCTGTGCATGTGTGCATGACCTGGTATATGTATTGTACACATACAGTAATGCCCTAAATAATTGACTCCTTAACCACAGCAGAATTATGGGTAACTTTTCAGGATTTAGTCGGAGATATGGCTAAATCCTGAAAAGTTACCCATAATTCTGCTGTGGTTAAGGAGTCGATTATTTAGGGCATTACTGTACAACCTTAGTCCTATAATGACTAATCTGTTATATAGATCTGTTATATGGTGTATATTTTGTATGTAATTGTTGCAATCATCTATTTTGTTATCATACATTTTATAATAAAAGTTTAAAAAAAGTTATTGTTTCTGTTATGAATCACTGAGTTTTGTTTTAATGGACCAGAAACTAATGAAAGGAATTAGGAACAATGAATAATAAAAGTCAATGGACACATTAATTATATGGATCATAATTATTATTATATTATGGCCTCCACCTAGTTGTTGTGCTATTAGCAGGGATGTGGCTAGAGGGTTTCCATTTGGGATGGGGCTGTCTATATACCTTGAAATTTACAACTACACCTACCCACCCCATTGAAGCAGACCAAAATTTCCAAATTCGACAAATTATATTTGTACCCCCTCCTCCTTGTAATTCCATTTGTACCCCCTCCTCCTTGTAATTCCATTTGTACCCTCTCCTACTTGTAATTCTATTTGTACCCCCTCCTCCTTTTAATTCCATTTGTACCCCCTCCTCCTTGTAATTCCATTTGTACCCCCTCCTACTTGTAATTCTATTTGTACCCCACCTCCTTGTAATTCTATGTGTACCCCCTCATCCTTGTAATTCTATTTGTACCCCCTCCTCCTTGTAATTCCATTTGTACCCCCTCCTCCTTGTACCCCCTCCTTTTGTTGGAATTTTCCAACTGGTGCCTCAAACTTTCTAACTGTTGGAAAATTTACAACTTATTTTTGCCAAAATTAGAAAAATTTCCGAATTTAACATTAAATAATGGTTAATATCAAACTACTGTTATGCCCTAAATAATTGACTAATGTTGTGTAAAGCATGAAATTTCCTATTATATAGTGGGTAAACATGCAACAAAATTTTAAAGTCTTTAACCCTTTCATGATGGGAGCTGCGCTGGTGCAGCATTAAAGATCCTGTGCCAGTGCATTCTCTTATATATGCCAGTTGCCATCGGGAACCTCACATATATAAGAGAAGCACTGGCTTACAAGGTCAAGGTGAATATTGTTGGGCAGTTATCTTATATATGCGAGGCTCCCTATGGGAGACTCGCATACATTAGAGAATACATTGGCACAGAGTTTTTGCAAAATTTCAGGAAGCTCCAGCCTTGGAAGGGTTAAAAGCTCCATCATCAGCAAATGGAGAAATACAGTAATGCTCTCGTCGAGAGCTTTCCGATGAATGGCAACAAGCCATATTTCAGACTAAATCCTGAAAAGTTACCCATAATTCTGCTGTGGTTAAGGAGTCGATTAATTAGAGCTTTGCTGTAGATAAACTTTATTCTTATAGTCTTCCATACGGACTCCCTATATAAGAGACTGCACTGGCTTACATGGTCAAGGTAAATATTATTAGGCCAATGCATTCTCTTATATATGTGAGGCTCACATATATAAGTGAATGCATTGGCCTAATAATATTTACCATGACCATGTAAGCCAGTGAAGTCTCATATATATATGCGAGGCTCACTATGGCAGACCTGCATATATAAGAGAATGCATTGTCACTGAGGAAACTAGATATTTTTTGACAAATAATGTATAATAATATACATAACCAAAATAAGCCAGTGCAATCTTTTATATATTTGAGGCTCCCAATGGGAGACTCGCAAAATAAGAGAATGCGCTGGCACATGATCTTTACTGCTGCACTAGAGCAGCTCCTGTCATGAAATGGTTAATCAATAATGGAAGGTAACTCTGTCACAGTCTCTTTGAAAAGCAGACGATAATCTGATCAGATCTGATAGATTATCGTCAGCTTTTTATAGAGACCGACTCTGCGGCTGAATCATTTTGAAGGCACGGATGGCCTTTGTGGTGGTTATGCTGTTAAAATAGTCCCACCCTTTAAAACTGCCATAAACAGAAAGAATATTAAAATATAGACATATTTTGTTCTAATACCAATCATAAATATTGTGTAAATAGTATGTTATTGTCAAGTTTGTATGCTGTGTTATGTAAACAAAAGCCAGGTTCTTAAACATTTTTGGCTTTTGTTTACATAACAAAGTGTACAGACTTGACAATAACATACTATTTACGCAATTGTTCTTATTGGTATAATAACAAAATATGTCTATATTTTAATATTCTCTCTGTTAATGGTGGTTTTAACGGGTGTGATAGTTCAACAGCAATAACCACTGCGAAGGCCATCCATGCCTTAATGTTTCTTCAAGTTCTATATTGTTATTATTTCTTGAAA
Source organism: Siphonodentalium dalli (assembly GCA_032622095.1). Lineage (NCBI taxonomy): Eukaryota > Metazoa > Mollusca > Scaphopoda > Gadilida > Siphonodentaliidae > Siphonodentalium > Siphonodentalium dalli. The sequence continues at coordinate 190,217,593 of CP136063.1, read as the reverse complement.
TAAATATCATAAAATACAGAAGAGGAACAGGACGAAAAACATCACGATGGGCAACAAGTTATCTTGTTGTCAGCATCCAGAGAGTTAAAAGCCACAATAAATATCATATAATATGAATATTATTTAATATATAATAATTATTGTTTAATAGTTTGATTACAAGACATAGAGAGACAATAACAATGGCACAATAAAGATAACAACACAGAGAAATAATACCTGTATCAGATTGTTAAAGGCCCACTTAATTTTCGAACCCCCAGATCATATTATGTAAAATATATGCCATATTATAAACCATTTGAGAGAGGAAGCTCCAAAATATTGTATTGTCAACTTATCCAGTGTAGTAAACAGTGAACATGTTGTTTTTGTTGAGGTAACGACATGTTTTCTGTGCTTAAGTTTCACCTGGACTGTACTCCAAAGCTATTATTTTCAATGGAAGGGGAATAACTCTATATCTTAGTTCAAATTCTGTTGCATTCTGGGAGTGAGATGGGGGGGGGGGGGAATAAGATGGCTGTGGGCAGCCATGTTTTTCATCGAAAATCATTCAAATTTGATAGCTCCCATCTATATAAACATCCTGAACATGCCTGTCAATTCTTAAAACATTTTCCTCAATAACTGTGGGCTGCATGGTGTGGCGATGGATTTACAGTTGAAATCCAAGATAGCAGCTGGTGGCAATGTTTTTTTATCAAATTTCAGACAACTTTGATAGCTTGCATCTAGATGTCACCCCAAAGATGCTTGTGAAATTTGGTAACAATCGGATGAGGGATGTGGCCTGTAGAATGTGTTATAAAGGAAATTGTTGATACACGGACAGACAACGGATGCCAACCCATGGCAATAATCTAAAAAGAGAATTATCAATTGATAGTACACAAGCTGTCATGATTTGTAGAATGAATGCTTTCTTAAATCCTGTGATATAATCACCTTTATCCAAGTTAAAAGGTCTGAAGTTGTATGAATACAGGTACAGCATCGCTCTATATAAATATAACAACATTCAACAAAAAATGGTTTATCACAGTTTATCACAGAAAAAATCGTACCACAAAAAGCCAAAGACAGACAATGTTAACATCCTCCAGTTACCATTAAGTTTCTAGTTTGAATGGAAAGAAATGCCTTCAAAGCTCAGGTTTAATGAAAGGTTTTTAAATTCCTAAAAAGTCATGAACATAAACATTAGAAAATGTCAGAACATTAAAAGATACCCAAATATGGGAGGCCTTTTTCACATTTATTCCTTATTTGAGCAGAAGCGCAAATCATTTGCACATAAGCATAAACAGCATTCGTGCAGAAGCATAAATAGTACCGGTATTAAAGGGTAATTTGCACTGAAACGAAAATATTTTTGCAATGAAAAGCAAATCTTTATGCTGAAGCGTAAATGATTTGATTTAAGGAATAAATGTGAAAAAGGACTCCGATATACCCCAAAACACAGTTCTAAGCTATTATTTGAATCCAATTTGACAAAGAAATGATATCTTACTTCTGGTTAACCCTTTCTCTACTAAATGGATTCTTCCATTCAGTTATATAAGTATACAATGGAATCGTAAATTATTCATCTGGAGGGGTGTTCAGGAAATATGAGATGACCGATAATAGTCCAGAAGGATTTCTAATAATTGGAAGGAAATGTTTAGATAATAGGCATCATTAAACTATTTAGTCGTGCCTAGGAGTCATTGGCCATACATGAACAATTTTATATTTAGACAGTATTTATGACAGTAATGTGTATTTGATAATGTTTATTGTACCAGGGTCTGTAAATAGGCTTATTTTGTTGGTACTTTAATCGCCTATACTGATTTCTGCTATTTTGATGCCTTGACCTTCGATGTCCAAATCTGCCAAAATTATCTCCCTAATTTTCTATGAATCCAGAAGTGCCAATTGAGGATTTTGTGAGAAAAGTAAATGGACAACCTATACTTTTTGTGGCTTATTTTTGAAGTATCTTTTTTTCTGAATTTCCAGTGAAACATGCAAACCCATATTTTTACAACTGAGGGTCAAATATAAGCAAAATTTGACAAAAATCAGATCAAAGAAGGGTGAAAACAAGCTTATTTCGAAATTGTGGTCATGTGACATATTTTCAGGTTGCCACCTGTTAATGCTGCAATACACAACAAAATAGATTTTTATGAAATAAAAATTTATAAATCAATTGAAAATAGGCATAAGTCTAGCAGACCTGAAGTTTTGCTATAGCTGAAGCCCAAACCTGGCTGATGAATCTCAAATAAGTGAAAAAATCTAGGATTATGTTTAATAGCCTTGATAATAGTGTAACGGTACCATAAGTTTTGAACTTACTATCTGAATTTTTTTTCAGGGAACTACTCATCAATGAGTATTTAGTATAGAAAGGGTTAATTGTGGTACATGGGCTTGGTATTTGGTGAAATACATGTAATGCCCTAAGTAATCGACTCCTTAACCACAGCAGAATTATGGGTTACTTTTCAGGATTTAGTTGGAAATATGGCTTATTGCCATTCATCGGAAAGCTCTCGGGGAGATTACTTTAGGGCATTACTGTACATGTAAACTCGCTAAAACGTGTAAGTTGCTTTGCTTGCGACAACTGACAAGTGCATGCATCTACTCATATACTTTATGTTCATGATGTTTCTCTAATTAGAGCTATGCTATGGCATAAATGCAATATTGCCAAACTACAATGTTTGTTGGCAAAATGCCAGGATGTATTATTGATAATGGATAAAAGAACATTCAGTCAGTCTATTTTTTCACATTCTTCTTGGCTATAATGGTTCTAAACAATTTATGAGTTTTTTCTTGTACCTATTCTGAAGGCCTTGTATCTCTTCGACCGTTTCTTTACGAAATACTCATTGACAAGTAGTTTCGTCAGAAAAACAAAATATTCAGATAATAAGTTCAACAATTGGCCATGCTACTACAATTATAATAAATTATAATAACTTTATTATATAGAGGATCTACAATGAGTCTCCAGTTAGCGGAATTTACAAAACGAGTCCAGTAAATTAGGTCCAGACATAATTCACTGGACGAGTTTTGTAAATTCCGCTATAAACTGGGGATGAGTTGTAGATTCTATTTATTACATGATCCAAAACCTCGGCAAAACTTATTCGACAAATGGGATGCGAAACTAACAATGGCTTCTATAAGGCATGCGACGACGTTTCACGTAACTATACATAGTTTGCCCGCGTAAAGCATTAGTCCCAGATAAATAATGACTCTATGGCGTATTTAATGGCATATATTTAATGACATAACTTTTCAAACTCTTCATTCATTATAGTTTGTTGGAAAAAGTAAGTATTTTGAGACGTAGCATACGGAATTAAACAGATGACAAACCGGAAGTCAAATTTCACCTGGCACTATTCCCTGTTATTAAACAAACGTTTAATATCACAATTTATAGAATGGGTTTATTGAATGGAATAATGGTAGGATCATGTAATAAATAGTATTTTCTGAGAAATATACATTTTCAGAGATAAAAACAAATGGATATCAACAAACAACTGAATAGTTATCTTTGGCTTTTTATAAAAAGTCACCATTAACAATAATTAGGGTTTAAATAACAAGGACTGGAATATGAGGTTAATGATAAAACAAAATGTTTATTACATGTGATTCCATTAAAAGAGCCTAGATAACACTTTCTCTACTAAAATACTCATTGATGACTACAGTAATGCCCGAAGTATATGACTCTTTAACCACAGCAGAATTATGGGAAATGTTTAAAGATTTAGTCGGAAATATGGCTTGTTGCCATTCATCGGAAAGCTCTCACCAAGAGCTTTCCGATGAATGGCAGCAAGCCATATTTCCGTCTAAATCCTGAAAAATTTCCCATAATTCTGCTGTGGTATAAGGGTCGATTATTTAGGACATTACTGTATATCTGGTTCCCTAAGGAAACTTTTAAATAATAATTTCAATGAACTTATCATCTGAACATTACACACTAATGACTAGGAACCCTTTTGAACTTGGACTATCTCTTATATCTCCTTATATTTCCTGAACACTCCACACAATGAATAATAGACCATTCCAATTTATACTTTTATAAGTGAATGGGATAATCCTTTTAGTAAATAAAGGGTTAATCTTGAAATGATAAATTCCTCAGAGCAAGGCAATGGACCTTTCCACAGCTGTCAATCAAATAATTATTAGTGGATATATTCGACCAATCAGCGACTGAGCTGGCCAATGGATGCATTGAAAATTCTGCTGCCATCTGTCTTCATCCTAATATGATATCAGTGACTAGTCATAATTTTCACAATTAAAGGCAAAAAGAATGTATGTTCTCCAGTGTATGTATATAAAAGAGTAGTATGTCTGTTCGCGATTTTTCTCCCTGACCCCTGGACCGATTTCAACCAAATTTGGTGTGGTGACTCGGGGTTCCCTTGCAGATGTTATAACAACATATATTATTGTATATAATGTAATAATAATTATATACAATAATTAAATTAAATTTCATTTTAATTTTTTTTTAATTTTAACTTTAAAATTTAAATGTTAAATAGAGAAGTAGTTCAATCAAAAATATTGTTGAATTAAAAAAATTAAATTTAAATATTAAATTGAGCAATGATTTAATATAAAACGTTCAAAAATTATATGTAAGCAATGGGCACCAAGGAGACTATTTCAGCTAGTTATAACATCAGTGCATTACCAGTGTGTTTAGTTTAAACATATTTTATTGCCATATATACATGTATATATACATACAGCAATTGGGATTGGGACAGTGTGTGGTACTACTGCTGTGGGTGTGGCCTCTGTGGAAAGCTCCATTAAGCTTCAGTTTGGATATTAGTTACTCATGTTTTAACCCTTTCTATATTAAATACTCATTGATGAGAAGTTATCTTTTGTTGAACTTATTATCTGAACATTTCCTACCATTTTAATCAGTTCTGGTTAAAACAGAGACTCAACAGCTAACGCAGTACTATGTCTGGTGACAATGGGTCTGGTAATTTACCTTCCCTAACAGTGTCACTATAAATAATATCTACATGCTTTACATGCATTATGACGACACAGCACATAATGCCTCCTTTTTCCCCCCCCAAGCTTCAAACTGGTGTTAACTTATGAAATTCTTGGACATACTTACTTCTATTTTCCTTTCTGGTATTATTGGTAAATTATGGACTATTCACAGACCTTTCTAGGTATTATAGGCAAATTATGGACTATTCACATATGCTTTTATTGTTTAATTAGTTGTTGTAATCTCTAATTTTATGAGCACTGTGTGAAATTATAAATGTTACAGATGATCATTACACTATTTTTTAGCTAAGTTGGGAAATGACCGCTGTATATATTGGAATTCCGACAAACACCTGAGTGGCTGCAATCGCTAAATCGCTTCACTGACAGATGTTGTGATTGGTCGACACTGACTTAATGCTTTCTGACGGAAATAGAAAACACTATTATTATCTCCAGACATAGTAGTGTTAGCTGTCAAATCTGGGTTTTAACCAGAACTGCCATTGAATATGATTCCTTGTATTATCTGTCATCTGCTATATTTCCTGAACATCCCTACAGATGAATAATAGACCATTACAGTATACAGTATTAAAACTGATGGGAGAATCCATTTAGTAAAGTAAGTGTTAAATCAACTAAAGAGGTAGGTTCGAGTGGGATCACATGAGTATTTGTACATTTGTGCGATTAGATTCCGATATCAGCCTCAGTATTAACCTCTTCGCTGCTATGACGTCCGTAACTATTACGGACGTAAAAGTGCACGCCGTGTGCTATATGGTCCATAGGTACTACGGACCTACTTCAGCACTCTAGCAGTAGGCCATTATACATAACTGAAACTCAGAGATTGGTGCATCGGAATAATTGTATTTCAACGTTTCAAACAGTGTATAACGTCCCATGATTGTGAACGATAATAGCCTTTCAACTGAGTCAGTTTTATGGTTCTTGTGATATTCCCGTTATCTTTCCCACAGGAAAATGGCAATAACGTCAACAGCCCAGCACACAACATATTAACGTCATTTAGCAGCGAAGTGGTTAATCTTATATAACCAGTTCACACAACTTTGATGGTTTATGCAAAGCAGATATGGCCGAGTCATTGAAAATGACATCACATATACATGTACCTGAACCAGGCTAATATTGTAAAAATTAGAATAAATAACAGAAATAGAGCAGGTTATCATGTACCTCAGATTCCAACAGGGAGGTGGTTAGAGGGTCTCTGTTTGGTGGGAGGGGGGGTGTCAATGTTCACCTTAAAATTTCCAAAAGTTTTCGAAAGTCCATTTGCAGCCCTCTCTCTGGGTTGGCCATTTCAGACCAAAATATTGACCAAAAGTAGAAATTTATGCTACTACATAAACTGTTGGTCTAAAAACAACAAATTGCAGACTAAATACTGGTTGGAAAATCAAACAATGAGAACAATTTCAACCAATATGTGCTGTAAAATTTCCAACTTATGATGCGTCAGCCATTAAATTTCCAACTGTTGAAAATTTTGACCAAAGTTGGAGGGGTCAGACACCCCTCAACCCCCTGTCGCAGGTCCGTAGGTTTCCATGCAGCCTCAACAATCATGATACAGTAATGCCCTAAATAATCAACTCCTTAACCACAGCAGAATTATGGGTAACTTTTCAGGATTTAGTCGGAAATATGGCTTGTTGCCATTCATCGGAAGCTCTCGCTGAGAGTATTGCGATGAATGGCAACAAACCATATTTCCGACTAAATCCTGAAAAGTTACCCATAATTCTGCTGTGGTTAAGGAGTCAATTATTTAGGGCATTACTGTAGATATAAAATATAAATATAACAAGAGCCATTAACACATGCGATGATCCTAACAATCAAAACTATTTGATTCTGAATATTTGATTTATATATAATGTAAATAAATACATGAGATCTAACAAGAGATTATGATTATCCATACATACAGTAATGCTCTAATTAATCGACCTCTTAACCAAAGCAGAATTATGGGTAACTTTTCAGGATTTAGTCGGAAATATGGCTTGTTGCCATTCATCGGAAAGCTCTCGGGGAGAGCTTTCCGATGAATGGCAACAAGCCATATTTCCGACTAAATCCTGAAAAGTTACCCATAATTCTGCTTTGGTTAAGAGGTCGATTAATTAGAGCATTACTGTACATCAATATTCATTGCTAAATTAGCATGAACTGTTTCCCTTCCAAGATGATATTCTTGGCAATACTGTTAACACTTATGTAGAAGAGTAAATAAGTGGTATAAAGAATGGATTAAAAATACCCCAAATCCATATATATTTCCAGGCTTCGGAATTGCCCAAATATATAATAGATGGCAGTGTCTGTAAATCATACACATAGTTTATACTCCCATAGTTAGAAAATCATGGACATTTAAGTCAATTTCTGTGCATTTCCCTGAGAGCTAGGTTACCCTGGTTTGGGAACATAGCCTCAGCTGGGATTATATATAAGTCATGTATGGAAGCTGGAAAGTCTGCAGAGAGAGCAAGACAGAGCAAAAGGAGTGTGTCTATTACATTGTTTAGTTGTATCCTGTAATCACATATATATACTATGTTCGTACGTCCAATTGTTATTCAATAAAAATATTGAAAAAAAAAAAAGAGTAAACAAAAAAAGTACCCAAGGGATTAGCAGTGGGTATAGGTGAAAAGTCATGACCATCTATAAATCAACCCATTACATGTATCACCAACAGGTAAAAGTAAACTTTGTTCTCATTTTCATGGTCAATAAGTCTCCAAGAACGAGATTTTGCATTTCAAAACCATTGTAATGTAAACATCATTTAATATTTGTCTCCTGTGACAAGCAGAATTTTCAGAACATTTCAAGCCATCCATGAGGATACTCTAATGAGAATTTTGTGTTTTCCATGCGAGGTATGTAGGCATGATTATCCGGTCATTATGAGTTCCTTTATATTTTTATTCCCCACACCCATTAGCGTAAAGCAAATGTATCAACAGTAACACATCCATTAATTATAGTATTTTAACTTGATGCACTGCTTTTTTCTATTCATCAAAATTATGTACATGTAGTAACATACGTTTCAGAGCGAAGATAGCTATAGATTTTCTTCCCATGGTCTACAAGTACAATTTTATGCAACTGCTGATTAAAAATTTGAACCAGCACAAACTAGACAATTTCAAATTTATCGAAACATAGAAGAAATAAAACACGTGTTTTCAGCACTATATCAACAAATTTGGAAAGCAGTCTTCTGCATAGGTTTTGTTTCAATCACAATAAATGGTAGTAAAAGTATCAATGGAGGTGACAGTTAAGGATTGGGCTTACCCAATGCAAGGGTGCAGAATAAATAAAGAACACAACTTGCACCATAATCTCCAAACTTCTATCGAACTTGTTGCAGATGACGCATAGTGACAAATATATCATTGTGCCATCTGCAACTCATTCAATAAATGATTCTCCATAAAGATGTGCATTGTGTTTTGTATTGCAAAGGGAATTTTCATTTTGGAAATGAAACAGTTTATAAGATGCCTGTCTGATTTTTAACACCCCTCAATCTATTTTTTCAGCATCGGGATTGAACAATACTTTATTTGAGTCGAGAAACCTGCCTTTCAATGCACAGAGTTATTAGATTTTGATTTTTGAAATCTATTTATTTTCTCCATATATGGTGGAAGCATGTGCCATCACAAATGTAATAAAACATCTTCTATCAGGTGTGATTGCCATGGTATTATAACTTGTCTATTTTCATGACTAAAAATTATTACTGAATCAGGAATATATATACCTATATATGTACATGCATCTGTATGCCAACTATAACAAGATACTATCAATTTTGTTTCTGGCAATAATTTATGTCATCTTTTATTCCAAAAATAATTTCTGATATGCCATAGCCACTATGAACCATCAAACATTTTTATAGTCGAAGAAATATTAAACTGGGGGTGTTAATTCGGACAGGGTAATCTTTAACAAATGAAATATTCATTAAGATCCATGCACACAGGTAGAACATGCTATATATAACTGGAAGCTCAATCTCAACAACCGATGTCATTTTCTCGAGTGAGAAGGCAACATCTGATCATAAACCCTTTCATGACGGGAGCCGCGCTGGTGCAGCGCTAAAGATCTTGTGCTTGTGCATTCTTATATATGCAAGTCTCCCATAGGGAGAAGACAAATATTGTGAGTCCAATGTGTTGACATATATGTGAGGCTCCATATGGGAGACCTGCATATATAAGAGAATGCATTGGCACAGGGTTTTTGAAAAAAATTCCAGAGCTCCAGTCATTTAAGGGTTGACCTTCAATTTTGTATTTTTGGCTGAGAAACATACGTAACTCATGTAAAAATATTTGGACGAGACCCATATTTGAACTTGTAATTTTTTATTAGAAATATACATACAAACTTTAGTATACTGATTAAATAATCCAAACTGGGCTTATTAGTCGGAAACCAAAACGTTATGAAATCAGGTGAATTCTAAGTTTAAATGGGCTGTAACTCATGTAAAAATAATTGGATGAAACCCATAGTATTTTTGGCTTAGAAACATACATGCCAACGTTGGTTCCGATAAAATATTCCAAATAGGCTGTTTAAACTTTTCTTTACAAACTATACATTGATGAGTAGTTCCTTAGGAAATGTTCAGATAATAAGTTCAAATTATTATCTGAACATTTCCCACCAATGAATATGAATCCTTCTGCACTTGTATTATCTTTTTATCTGAAAGATTGTCTGCTAATCTATCCCGAACACCCCTCCAAATGAATAATATACCATTTCAACGTATACTATTATAACTTAACGGGAGAATCCAGTTTTCAGGATTTAGTCCTGAAAAATTTCCCATAATTCTGCCGAGGTTAAGGAGTCGATTATTTAGGGCATTACTGTATCATCTGGGCCGGAATATGACACCAGCGAACAATGGTAGGTATAATTCAGGGCTCCAAACTACCATGCCTCTTTAACACTTTCATGATGGGAACAGTGCTGGTGCAGCATTAAATATGCTGTGCCAGTAAATGCTCTATATATGCGAGTCTCCTATAGGGAGCCTCACATATACATGTAAGAGAATGCACTGGCTTACAAGGTCAAGGTAAATATTGTTAGGCCAATGCATTCTCTTATATATGTGAGGCTCCCTATGAGAGATTTGCATATATAAGAGAATGCATTGGCACAGGGTTTTCGTGAAATTTCAGGTAGCTCCAGTCATGGAAGGGTTAATTATTTTAGCACAATGGCAGACAGTATAGGACTCCATATCACAATAACAGAACAAATAATAGCAACATATATACATAATGCCCTAAATAATTGACTCCTTAACCACAGCAGAATTATGGGTAACTTTTCAGGATTTAGCCGGAAATATGGCTTGTTGCCATTCATTGGAAAGCTCTCAGTGAGCTCATATTTCCGACTAAATCCTGAAAAGTTACACATAATTCGGCTGTGGTTAAGGAGTCGATTATTTAGGGCATTACTTTATATAACACCAAATATCAATCATCAATTGCAGAGAAGACAGCATGCGAAAGTAAACATTTATGACTTTTTTTGGTGCAATTGAAAAACCTCATAAACAATTTTTTTTTTTTCAAATTACATTCAGTGTAAAACTATTTCGTTGCTGTTAACTACGTAAAACATTTTTCAAAAACTACACATCATTATTCTTTATTGTAGTGATTCATTACTTAAATTTACATTGAACAAAAAGTGTTAATATAAACAATTGTTAAACTCCATGATTTTTGGAGGTAAAAAAATGCTGAAAAAATATCGATATCTGTGGAATATAAATGGGATAACTCTTTTGATTAATAATTCATTGCATAAAGCTTTTATCAATGTCCACAAAAACCTTATGACCTTTTAATGTTTCATTGGTTGATTAGGGAATTAGCACTGACTCAGCATATCAAGACATTATCTGGCCTACACATATATGGTCAAACTGTTTTTTGTCCAACATATAGCATACAAAACTTGAAATTTTGTATGCTAAGCAGGCAGAGATTCGAATGAGCGAAGAGTCTCTGGTCACATTGTGGCTGATTATTCTCACCACCCGACTATTCTTTATAAGTTTCGCTAGACGTTGGTCAAGATCTAAAATTTAAAATCATCTGACAGTTCCCACCATGTACATCTCATTTATAGCAATACCACAGTAGTACATGTTACAAGTTACATGCACGTGTGGCTGAACCTGGCTACTGAAAACTATCTTGTTAGTTATTGGTAAATTGGGGAGATTGATCTTCTTTGCCAAAAGTTTTGTACACTACATGAAGGTCACAAAATGTCTAAACCAAATGACTGTGTAAGCGTAGAAAATGGTTGATGTTCAGTGAATGATGGCCGGGGCCTAATATTGAGCCTAACCTTTTTTGTAACTGTAATTATTTTTGAAACCTCTCTACTGAACAAAAAGTAGCTACCATTACTGCCTTCGCCCCTCTGAAGCATGGATTTCATCGCCTTCTCTATCGTTAGTAGCAGAGTCTGCCACAGTTACTTCCCTTTCTGAACTCTTTCTTCCAGATGTGTCATTGATAGCCTCGTTATCACTATTTACAGGAGAATCTGTTTTGTTGCCACGATTATCAGAAAGATGACTTTTCTCATTTTGTAAATTGTTTTCACCTCTGGTGTCATCATTGAATTCACTGGATTTTTGTTTATCATCTGACATATTCTTATCATGTTGATCGGAAAGACCACTGGTTTCCATTTTCAATTCACTCTCATTTTCATAATCTTTGTTATCTTTAGTAGCTGAAACCTTATCACTTTGTTCGCGGGACACCGGACTGGGAGCTCTGACATTTTCTCTGTCAGAGCTTTGTTGAACATTTTCACTATCAGCTCTATCACTATCGGCTGAAGCTTCCTGACCTGTTACATCGGACTTGACCTTTCTTTCTGAATCTACGCTCATCACATGTGAATGAGCAGAATGATCGTCTTCGTTAATATCTTCGTTATCTTTCGCTGGATCCTCTGCTTGGGAATTTTGGCTAGCAGACTTCCTATCGTTATCACCAGTAGAATCCTGTTTATTTAACGAATCTTTGTTAGCACTGTCGGGTGAGTCATTCTCATCTAACGTATCTTCATCACCATTAGGAGACTCCTGCTCATCTAAGGTATCTCCCCTATCATCATCGGGAATTTCATCATCATCATTATTCTCCAAACGATCACCAAACACACGATCCATTTTCACTTCCTTGTCCAGTTCTGGTTCATTCTCCGATTGGTCAGGAGAACTAACTTTATCATGTGGCATTTCTACGCCAGACTTTGAGTCATTCACCACAGTGTCATCTTTATCAGCTTTCCCTTCTTCCTCCTCTGTTACATTATGCTTGGTGTCTTGAACAAAGTGAAAGCTATGAGCTGAACTTTGACGTGAATTATTTACGGATGTTGGTTTAGATGTCACTGGTGATTTCACGTCGGTATTTTGGGAATGTCTAGAAATGGCTCTCGAAATTGGACGTGATGCTTCAGAATGATCAGGGTCAGCATTGTGATTTGATGTTGGTCGGGATCCTCTTGACTGCTGAGAACTTCTATTGGAAGCTGGACCGGCATTTCTTCCAGTTGCCAGAGGACTGTCTCTTGAGGTAGCACTTGTTCTCGAAGTGGGCCTAACATTTACAGAATTAGGTCGACTACTTGCATTAGATTTGGGTCGAGGACTGAAATTTGAGTTGGGTCGTGGAGTTTTCTGAGAAGTAGGAGTTGAAACTTGTCTTGACGCAGGCCTAGAATTGTCTTCTACGTTGCTCATTGGAGACTCTTCGATGGATGGGACAGTTGGACGACTGCTTTGTTCACTTTCTGCCTCCGGAATTGTGCTGACATCTGGTGATTCAGCTGCACTCTTCCGTGACTTGGACTGATGTTTAGGTGCGTCTATTGCTAGTAAATGTTTCTTCGTATCATCCTCAGATTGTTTCTTGTATGGCACTAGTTCTTTACTGACATTGTTGGACTGGGGCTTGGATCGCTTTCCCCCTGCAATCAAGAAAATATTATAGCATGCATATCTGAAATCGGGCCCTGTAAACCGACAATTTTATTATTATATGTTTAATTCAATATCAACAGGTCAGGCATATCCTGATTTGAACTATTATAGTTATATTTAACTGTTAGACCAATATAAACAAATTGCTAGATTTACAGCCCATCCCAACCCTATATTTAGTCCCCTCGTCATTTCTTTGTATTTTGATAATTTTTATGTTGACTCTTTTCTCATGCCTCATATAACCATCAAATTACGTTTTGATGACCCATTAATCAGTCTATTTAATCAAATTATACAATCAAAATCACCTGTATTATATAAGTTAGGATACTGCTTCAATATCTAGAACTGACCATGACCATTTATATTATGAAGAATAAAATATAAAAAATAAAATTTGCCCTCCCGTCCCATTTTTCTGAAAAGTTTGAATGTAAATCTAGCAATTTATTTACATTGGCCTTACAGTTGAATTTGACAGTGTTAACAAAATCCACCATTTCCCTGTTTTTGTGGGAAAACTATGTTATCGCGCATCTCAGTACACAGCCAAATTGCACTCTCAGCAACATTACAGCAAACAGTCTCCTGATAAAAATTCATTTTGCAACCTTTTGTGATGGCTTATTTTTATTTAATTATCACACAAGTATGTCATTATAAATGACATTAACATGATCACTCAATTACTTGTTTTTGAATCTAGAATATTCACAGGTCTCTAATCTAAGCCTATATGAATCTCTTGAATAAGCATGAAGGTGATATCAGTTACTAGTTCCTTTTTTCTTTGTTCAATTATCTTCAGACCAAATAAATGGCACTTTTGAGTGCATATGCTGCTAACCTGGTACCCATTTCCCAAAGAAGATATACCATATTACTTAATGGCAAGGATATTTATTTACTTGGATTAAATTGCCATTGCACAGTATGCAGTAATTTTCAGTTTTAGCTAATCAATTTCTAATGAAAAATTATTTACTTGATAGAGAATGCTAGCAAAAACTCCACAAAGGAAGAACATTGTTAAAAATGTTCAATTGACCCTTGAACTTACAGCTGCCTTCAAAGATGGCCACAGGCACTATAAGCAGAGGGCACTTATGTGGTTTAAATGTTCCATGACAAAACTGCAACTGGTTGTTACATAAATTAAAGGGACCCAAGGCACTCACAGAGGGTAAATGTGCAAAAATAATAAAGTATGTAAAACATCACCACCAACAGAACATGGAGAAATAGATAAACTTTGTTCCTATATTTATTATTGACAGTTCTCTAATAAATAAAATTGTGTGTATTTAAACAATATGTAAACAGAACTGTTACATTGAACATCGCTAACTTTGTAGTAACTTCAAATATTTTAGTCTGAATACGATTTTCAAAATATATGTTCATGCTTTGACCTGTTCAAATATTTAATGAGAAGTTTTGATTAGAGGCCCACTTAATTTTCGAACCCCCAGATCACATATATAAAATATATGCCATATTATATACCATTTGAAAGAGAAAGCTCCAAAACGTTGTATTATCAACTTATCTGGAGTAATAAACTGTGAACATGTTGTTTTTGTTGAGTTACCAAATTTTTTTGTCATCCAGATTGTAGTAAACAAGTGTATTATTTTCAATGGAGGGGGAATAACTCTATATCTTAAAGATAGAGTTATTCCCCTTCCATTGAAAATTCATCCTTAGTTTGAATTATGTTGCATTCTGGGAGCCAAATTTGGGGTAACCATTCTATGTTTTCAGCTGTTTTCTATTTCTCTATGGGCATTTTCTGAGACACAGGTTATGAATTATAGTATTTTAAATTATATTTTATGGCATAGATTGTTATTAAAGTCGTATATTAAGTCACTATAAAAAAAATAATCAGTGACTCAGAGTGACTTGACAATTAAGTGGGCCTTTAAACTTAGGTATATTATTGGACTAATTGGGACTTTTATCTTTTATTCCCCTGTAACAGTAATTAATGTTTACATAACAATGGTTTTGAAATGCGAGATCTCGTTATAGGAGAGTTATTAATAATGAAAATAAGAACAAAGTTTATCTATATTTAAATTATTATTGTTATTTTGCAATAACCCACTTTGAAGGCCTTGATTACCTTTAACTACATAGTGGTACCTGTCTGTTAAGGCAAGTAATTCTTCTCTGTAGTCTCGTGGTTAGTAACAGGAAACATTCAATTCAAATATGAATACAACTTTTGTTTTATCACCTACAACAAACACCTGTCTTGGACAAATAAATAGTTTTCTTTAAAAAATTAGGAATATATTAGCTAAGTAAGTATTATTGGGAGAAATTGTTTTAGGAAGTCATAGATTTATAGGGTTCAAGAAGGGTTCCAGGAATTAGGGAATATGCAGATGTAGAAATATTTGATAACTACCTTACTGAAAACAAATGTCTTTCCTTTAGTCTTCGCTTAGAAATAATTGTTTACCATTTGAATGCTCGAGAAACCATTAAGCAAATGAGGAGAGATTGGACCAATCAGTGATAACCTTAGCATTCGATTACTATGCTACTTTGGTGATTTTTTAGTCTTCATATAGGATGAAATATTTATGAGCTTAGCATTCAGATCTTATCTCATTTGCATAACTAGTATTTATATTGTTAATAATAGAATGGTTAGCTAAGCATTGAAATATTAAGATTTTCCTGTTATCTGAATGCTTAGGAATTTTGATGAATCAACCTTTAGAATTACATACTTTACAATAATGCATGTATACTTGATATTCAATATATGTGTGAAATACCATATTTTATTCCCTTGAAATCTTTCAAATTTAATACTAGATCAAATAAATAATTCTGACTTATACCAATTAAATTGTTTCCCAATAAATGTACATGTTATTCTCAATAAGCATGCTCTATATTTTTTAATCCAATTGTGTCACACTTTTTGTTTGAAGCCCAATCAACAAAATATAATATATGTGTGGCAGGAAAAATCATCCAGTTACATTATAACTTCCTCTTATATACAAGTACTTGAATTATGTGGCAAGCTTTCGGCCGTACTTGCGACACTTTTCAAGTTAATGACAGTTCACATATATCCGATGTCTTCTCAAGTGGCATGAAGTACATGTATGTCGTAGTGATTAGTCTACTTCTGTTCATGTCCAAGTGTTCATAGTGTAATAAGAATCCCCGGTCTCTGCTGAGGCAATGTCTAATACTGTTGATTAATTGAAGTGATGTAGAACACCTCCCCTGGGGTCATTGATTGGAAATAAAGAATAAACAAGAGGACACCCCCATGGTGAACATTGAAGGGCAGGTCGGAAACTGTGATGAACAAATTACCTGACAATTCTAATGAACGACAGATGGAAATCCAAACATTTTCAGATAAAGAAAGAGGGATAACAATTGACGGAAAATGTGAACAATGTCAATTAACCCTCTTATGAAAGCCCTACTGATGCCAAACCTGCATACCAAATTTCATTGAGATCTGATAACCCATGGGTTGAGTGAGATATATAAGCGGACGGATGACAAGACGCTCCAATGGACACATGTAATCCAGTATACCCGCCATCTTTTGGATGGTGGGTATAATTAGTTATTTTCATAAATTTTATATTCAATTGGTAGCACGGCGTGTCATTCTTATATATGAATTATATGCAGCAACTGTTGGCAAAATCATCACTGTTTGTTTATCAGTCCCGAATTAAGGAGTAAGTATTTACAGTTTATGTGTAGTTTACTTAGATGTTGTGAAATTCAAATTCCAATAAAATTAGTGGAATGATACGTTCTTTTAGCAGGAAAAGTACTGAGTACTAACTTATCTGTAATACCCTAAATAATCGACTCCTTTCCGTTGAATGGCAACAAGCCATATTTCCGACTAAATCCTTAAAAATTCCCATAATTCTGCTGTCGTTTAGAGGTCGAATATTTAGGACAATACTGTATATCTGGTTCCCTAAGGAAACTTTTAAATAATAATTTTAAATAAAAGTTACCCATAATTCTGCTGTGGTGAAAGTAGTCGATTATTTAGGGCATTACTGTTGGTGCGAAATGTTTAGATAATAAAAAGTTAAACAATTGGCCTGTGGTCGTTTGATGATCTTATTTTCTGAACATTTCCTAAGGGAACTACTAGTCAATGAGTGTTTAGAATAGAAAGGGTTAATTAACTTCGACATTAATTCATTTGCACGCATGGTTGAATAAAATAAGTTCAACAAATTATTTGATAAATTTATTAGTTGCAAGTACCCTTCAGCAATAGTTCCAATTATAATGTTAGAAAATCTCTTGAGTGCAATATGCCAATAACGTTAAATGCAGTCCATGACTATTCATGAATCCATTGGTTATGTGAGCGCATATATCGTAACATTATGGGAAATTCAGAAAGTGTAATTTCTATACATAACAAAAATATTAACAACTCTCTATGTACAAACAGATTTCATGGAAAACATCAATTATTCCCACTAATCATTAGGATATACATGTAGAATGAGTTGGCATAAGAAGACTATGAATGAGTGTCTTATGAACAGTTATTGTGGGAGTGGGGGAGAGGGTAGGTATTAGATCGCTATTAAATAGATGTTGTACAGTCTAAACTCACATATGTGTCGTTGGCGGCAACTGTGATAGTCAATAGGGTAACTTTATATATGAATTCAAATAAAAATAATGAAAATATGGAGGATTTATTCACTTCTCCACATACAAATCATTTATATATACATAATATCATCATGTTTTCACACAATTAATTCGCCATTATTCTAAAGACCTGTAAAATAAATCTTATTCATTTCAGATAAAAAAAGCAACTAAAACATTATGAATAAAATACTAGATTCAAATAAAAGCATGGGATTTGTACAAAAATTAAATGATGCCCAGAAACTGAAAATATAATACAGGCAGGACGGTGAATGTCTTGGACTTAAAACTAGAAACTATAAACACTAACACCACTCACATTCAACAATCTCTGGAAAAAATCTCCTGTTGATGGAATCATCCTCTGTACATGGCTGTAGTGAGCCATCAGATAGAATGCCGATATAAATCCCACGATGCACCACTGACTGCAGCATCAAATATCCATGAGACTTGTGTTTCTCTATCTCAAACTCGTTGTAATTATCATCTATCTCCTGCAAGTGTGAGATGAATAGAGGATATCTAGTGTTTTGAGTTGATACCGAAAATCAACTCATGAGACAAGTGCTTATTTTCGTGTGTTTCGGTCAGGATTGAGATAATTTTTTCACTCAAAAACATTAGATTTTCTATTTATTATATGCGTTTCAAAAGAAATTCACCATTTACAAAACAATAAATTTTCTCATAATCCTCTTCGATCAATGCACCAAAGCCGACACTGATCTCTGTCCACTGACTCGGTCTGACTTCACTGCCCTCCGCAAGAGAACTATAGTTCCCAAATTAATCCCTTAATTTCCCCATAAGTATGTCAAATTTGAACACAAAAACAATTTTTATCATGATATATAATAATGAAAGTATAAAAGGTTAACTCAACTGATCCATAAGGATTTTAAAATATTCCTGCCGTGCATTAATATGGTCGCTCATGCATGGTATAGTATGAAAGTGAACAATTCTAGCGATATTTATCTAAATGCAAATTTTTCTATTATCCATTGGTGAGCGTATTATAGAATACTTTGTCATTGCAAGGGAGACGATTCACGTCCATGTTTGGTCTTAATTCTATAGTTTTTGACACATTTCCTTGCTCTTTTCCACTTGAGTAGATCTTTACTTGATTAACCTATTGTTATATTGTCTCATTCGCCATGTGACAATCAAAACAAAATGCATATACAATCCTAATTCAGTAACCAATCGATATAGCGTAATATTATTGTATAGCCATAGAAACTATATTTAATCTATTTTTATTGCACATCTAGAAGACAAAGCTTTGCTATGGTGTATAATAAATGATGTACCCAAGCCTGCAAATAGTGTGTGTCGTTGGCAGAATGAGGTCCCCAGAGGGTGAATGTGGTGATACTAGCCCACCTTGAATAATAAACGACATACCTCACAGCTTATTACTCCGTCCTGCATCCTGATGAAAGCATTTTCTTGTGACACACTCTCAAACTTCCTCACTTTAGTAGTGACCTTGTGTACCCGGAAATGTGACAGCATGTTCCTTCGTCCTAAGCCATTCAGAGCCGTCGGGTCATATTTGGTGTGGGACAATGACTGTTTGATCGATGTGCATAACATTATAATGTTACCATGACGAAATGATCCCTGCAAGAGAAAAATTTCCAATAAAAAAAAATGAACTGTGTAATTACGATTAAAACTTATAGTCAAATTCCCTTTTCTCAGGCCTGCACGCATGGTCCTGAAACCCCATGCATGCAACCTTTTTATTCGCGTTCAATCTGTTAGGAAAATTTTTTATTGTTAAAAATTAATTGAAATACATTTTTTAGACAAACATTCCCATTTCCTGTTTCAAATTTCCAAAATGACTGTACACAGTAACCATATTCAAACAAGTGTTAAATATGTGATGCACCGCATCCGCAATCTCAGTTTATAGCTATCAACTAACTTTTATGGACATCTGTTTGGGTAAAAATAGCCACAGGAAACTGAAATTAAACTGAGCTAGCTGATGCAGAGGTTGATTGATCATTAGCGTGTGACTCAGAAAATAAATAAAAAAATAAAAAACCAAATGCGCGCGCCATGTTTTTCAAAATATTTTGGACTCAGAAATGGGAAATTGACATTGTGTCTGATTGTGTGGCCAATGAAAGTAGTTTGTAACAATTAACCCTTTCATGATGGGAGCTGCCCTGGTGTAACATTAAAGACCCTGTGACAATGCATTCTCTTATATAATCGAGTCGACCATAGGTCACCTCGCATATATAAAAGAATGCATTGGCCTAACAATTTTTATCATTTTTTATCGATTTATCTTACAATCTTTAACAATTTTTATCATTTTTTATAATTTTTCTTACATTCTTTAACAATTTTAATCATTTTTTATAATTTTTTCTTGCATTCTATAACAATTTTTTATAATTTTTTCTTATATTCTTTAACAATTTTATCATTTTTTATAATTTTTTCTTACATTCGTTAACAATGTTTATCATTTTTTATAATTTTTTCTTACATTCTTTATCAATTTTTATCATTTTTTTTCTTACATTATTTAACAATATTTATCATTTTTTTTATCATTATTTCTTACATTCTTTAACCATTTTTTACCATTTTGTTTAATTTTTTCTTACATTCTTTAACAATTATAAAAAGTAATATAAAATTTGTTTGGCCAATGTATTCTCTTAAATATACGAGGCGACCTATGGTCGACTAGCATATATAAGAGAATGCATTGGCACAGGGTTTTCGCAAAAAATTCAGGAAGCTCCCGACATGAAAGTGTTAATAATAGCTTTCATTATTCGTAATTTTCATAAAGAATAAAAAAATCAATACATTTTCATTTTTATAAATAAATTTTCCGCTGAAATACCTATCATTCAGAACCGATGTCATGTTCACAATAAATAAAAAATCAGTGGCATGAACTCATGACTGGAGCTTCCTGAAATTTTGCCAAAACCCTGTGCCAATGCATTCTCTTATATATGAAGTCTCCCATAGGGAGCCTCACATATATTTGAGAATACATTGGTCTACCTTGACCTTGTAACCCAGTGCATTCCCTTATATATGTGAGGCTCCCTATGAGTGCCTCACAGATATAAGAGAATGCATTGGCCTAACAATATATACCTTGATCTCGTAAGCCAGTGCATTCTCTTATATATGCGAGGCTCCCTATGGGAGACTCGATTATATAAGAGAATGCACTGGCACAGGGTCTTTAATGCTGCACCAGCACAGTGTTAACTACAGGTTAACTACAGGTATGTTACCTTACAGTATACACAGTACAATCTCTGTGGATCCCTCTCATAACCTCTCACATTCCCGGGTTTTCCAGAAGGAGTTATGGAGAAGTACTGGACCGGAAACTTCACCGATTCCATCATGATTGTCCTGTCATTCTGTACACGAATCCTGAATTCACAATATGGTCCAGCTGTACCCTGCAAGTAGGAGTGTTCATTAAGGGGGGACTGTACCCTAAATCCGGCCATTTATGGGAACTTCTTCTTTTATACTCAATAGAATAGATGCAACAAATGAATGAATTTGAGCCATGGATGAGTGAAAAATACACTCATGTGCTCTATGAACAATGCAAACAAAACGGTAATTATAATGAAAATTAATTCATGACTCAAGTCATAAACTCATTTCATTATAATTACCATGTTGTTTGAATCATTCATAGAGCACATGAGAGTATTTTGCACTCATCTATGGCTCAATTTCATTCATGTGTTGCATCTATTCTGTAGAGTATAAAAGGAAATAGTCCCATAAATGGCCAGATTCAGTGTACAGTACCCCTTTAAGGCCAAAACTGCTGTGTTCTTAAGCACCTCCATCATCAAAGGGACCAGTCTAAAGGTTCAAATTGAGAGAAAAATCACTTCTTCCCTTTGGTTATTAGGGAGAAGTGGACTACAATCAGGGAGTAGGAACAATGGCTGAAGTTCAATTTGCAGCCCAATATCACTCTTCAATAAGTATTACTCATCAGCAAAAGAGACCATTTATAAAACCAATATAGTGAGTAACAACACCATTATAATAACAGTAAATATACTTGTTGGGGCTTATTTAAACTGGTATATGAGAGAGAAGTCACAAATATAGATCTATATAGTGTCTGTTGAAGATGTAATGGCTAATTATGTTAGAGGATTCAATAGTTTGTTTGAAAAAAAAGAAAAGATTTTATTCCATTAATTTATCTACATATCCATTACATTCTAGAATTCGCTAGAAAGTATGAGTTTTGGTGACAGTCAGGCACAGTGGGTTAGCACTGGGGACCTCGTTCTGCATGGCCTCATCTGCTATGGCAGACCTAAATTCAGATTTAAGTTCCCAGATAGTGAAGATGGTGATGTGCACCCATTTGGCACCTTGATTATTCATTGTGTCATCTACCAATTTGGCTAAAAAAGGAAAAGAAACTTCTAAACTAACTAAAAACTTGTTAATTTGATAATATAGATACTTTCCAGAGAAGATGAATCTGTGTCTCGGTCTCCCATACCAGATAAGGCCTAAGCAGAATGATGTCCACAGATGATGATTTTGGTGATGCTAGTCTGCTGTGCGAGGTAGCGCTAATAAATTCACCCGCTGGAGACCTCATTCTGATAATGTTCGGCACCAAATTTGCAGGCCTGCATGTTAACAGCAGGAATTGTATTCAAATTATTTAAGATTTATTTGACCTGAATGAAAAAAAAACAAGCCAAAAGTCGAGAAGTGTCTGTAACTCCTATAACTATGGGTAGACAGAACACAAATTGAACTTGACCTGTAGTTTATAGTTGTATCATCCGGATTGTGAACTAATTTTAATAAGAATTTCAAAACAAAAACTGACATCCTTTGAAAACAAAAACCGACATCCTTAGTAGAGGCCTATACATGTGGTCTAGCGACTATGCTTCATTGATTACAAAGCATTTATGTCCATAGTATTATTAAAAGATTGATTATCTGTGATTATCAACTGATTATGATAAGAATTTTTAACAAGGGTTATCCATGTAGATAGTTTACCCGCAGTCATTAATTATGATTAGCGCTTTTAGTCATATTAATATATATTACAGTAATGCCCTAAATAATCGACTCCTTAACCACAGCAGAATTATGGGTCATTTTTCAGGATTTAGTAGGAAATATGGCTTGTTGCCATTCATCGGAAAGCTCTCATTTCCGATGAATGGTAACAAGCCATATTTCTGACTAAATCCCTAAATCCTGAAAATGATAATGGTTAAGGAGTCGATTATTTAGGGCATTACTGTATATGCTACTTCATACTTACATCACCAGAGATTTTGCCAGCATTGATAGCCAGATGCTTGTTCGGTATACTAAGCGACTGGAAGATACACTTCATACCATGCAACTTGACTATCTTGTATATAGCTGAGGGCAGATAAAAAAGAATGACAAGAGATTCATACAAATATAATCACACATGCTACACAGTGTTTTATACTAAATTCTGTTTGACTTAAATGACTAAAAGTTGTTGGTAGAATATTTGGGAATTTGTTTAATCATGCAGCCATAAGGTAATAGAATCAATAATTAACAGGTAGATTATTTATTGGGCTAACTTATATTGCTATGTGGTATAGACTATACTGTAGACAGATCTCCCAAAAATAAAAGAATAATTTAAATTTAAGGAAATGAATAAGGAAAATTATAAGTCGACAGTGACCATAACTGCAGTAAAAATGGGCAGAACGATCCTAACTTTGAAATAGATCTCTATTTTCATGTGAGTAATACATATACTAAATTTGAAAACAATCAGATAACTAAAACTAAAGTTATCACCCGGAACCCAAAATAATGGGCAAATTCTAAGTTGACAGGGACTATAACTCCCGCAAAAAAGGGAGGACCGAACCCAAATTAGAACTTGATTTGTATTTTAATATGAGTAATCCATATACTAAATTTGAAAACAATCAGATAACTAAAATTAAAGTTATCACCTGGAAACCAAAATAATCAGCAAATTCTAAGTTGACAGGGACAATAACTCCAGCAAAAATGGGCATAACAAACCCAAATTCAAACTGGACCTGTATTTTCATGTGGCTAATCCATAGTAGTCCGTGGGCCAATTCTCAGAAAGCCTCTAGTTTAGAAGTTGGCTGCACCCCCCCTCCAACAAAGGTTTTTTTTTATATCAAATTGAAGGTCATTATATGACGCATCTGATTTTGCTTGTTGCCCGCTTCAGAATGTGTCCCAAAATAGATTTTTCAGGGAAGACAACTCTTAACCCTAAAATAAAATAAAAATTCCTCGATTACAAGTGTCAGCGTATAAAAAAATGACTGCGGTTATAAAGTGAACAAGACATTGTTTATATTAATTATAGATCACCATAAAACAACTTGAGATACAACACTGGACCAATGTATAAGCTAGTTCGAAAAAAATGCGATAAATATTTTGAAATTGCGAAAAATGACTAGTGTCACATATAATTGGCTATAACTTGTGAAACACAAGGGCTATTGACGCGCAACATATCTCAAAAATTGCACCAAAGACATAGCAAAACAATTTGGATGATGGAATGCCAATTATATTTCTGTGAAAATGCGCTGTGGGCATAAACTTAACCCCACCCCCTAAAATATAATTTTCTCAGAGAAATTAATTGTATAGTTTACACTTGGAATGCTGCATGCAAAGAAGGCTTTAGGGGCATAAAATGACACAGTGTAAAGATTGATGAAGGTGAATGATAAACAACCTTGTCCGAACGTGTTCTAAGATGAAAATTTGGGGAAAAATTGTTGAAAAATGGTAATTTTTACTAATTTCTCAAAATTTTACAACATTGTGATTAAATTTTGATAGGGGTATGGAAAAATCACACGGGGATACTGGTCCAGAATTTGTAAATTCATAAAACCTCACATGATCACTGTTTTGTCAACTATTTCATATTTTTTCAATTTTTATTTAAATTTTTGTACAAAGCCGATTATATATTTTTATATTTCAACTGGTCACATATAGCTACCTAAGGCTGATGAGCGAGAGTCACGTTTTTAGGGAGGTATTATTTTCTGGCGCATTTTGTGACACTAGACACAAATTACGATATATACAACATCGGACACTTCATGTTTGATAATTGTTTTAAGATGGCGACCAAAATGGTCACCAACATCGAATATTTTCAATCTTACCGACACAAATGAAACTGGGTTCGTCAAATACGTATTTGGGAATTAGTCATTAAGAAATGCATTCACTGGTGCTCTTCCACAAACTAAAGAACTCTAACATCTTGTCTCAACTCATTTATTGTGATGAGTAATTGATTCACGAAAATGCCCAATAACTCTGCTCATCCTCAGGGTAGCCAATTAAGTCAAAATTGGCACTACTTCGGTTATTCCATGCATTTCATTTCATACACCGGTACATCCTGACATATCGGCAGCCAAATAACAACAATTCGCATGAATCATTATAGCCAATTGCAAATCGCAGTAGTTCCATAACTGCATTTGGATAGCGATGAAGTGCCATCAATGCGTTGTTGATGTGTAGGACTTCCGGGCCCCTCACGAAGCGACCACCGATGGCTGTCATGGAAAACCAATCCCATATAATCCCATGCACCCATATATCTCATGTACGGTAACTATGCTTTCAGTACCGGTACTTTTGTTGCGGGGTCATTTTAGCCATGCCTATTTTCAAGCTTGAGGTAGACAAGCAGAACGCCCATGGCTTGATTATATTAGCGCTGGGGGACGGACCGGGCCACCCGGGGCGATCCGATACACTGCATGTCAAAAGGTTCAGTACTTCAGGATTTTTAGGAATTGTTTTTACTCTGTTTAGCTGTTATATTTCTGCCCAGCTTGTGGGTATATATTCTGGGTCAACTGAAATCATTTGAATTTGAATCGGTGTGAGTTATTGTGCCAAGTAATTGCCTGATAGTTTGCATGAAAAATGTGTTGCTTAAGAAGTCTGCATTTGGTGTTATTGTTACCGTTTTACAACAGGAGAAAAATTGTCGTAATTCATCGACTAGAATACATGCCGGCTTGTCACATAAATTCTTGGCAGGATGTAAATAGGTCATCATCGATATATTAGTAGATTGTTGAAGTTGTTGCATAGTATGATAAATTGCCCCTCTTTTTCATAATAAGTCATTATGCTACCTTTTTCCTGCAACCCGAGAATACAATCCTGGTATTCAGGCAAGGCTTCACATATTCTGTGTCCATGACACAGTTCCAGACAATACCAAATATTTATCAGGTGGTGATAACAAATACTCCTTGACAGGCTTCTATTTTTTCGCGAATGGTCGAGTGCTGTTTCAAAATCACTGAATTATATTTGCCATGGGGTCGAATGTCATGTGATACGGTCCGTGAATGGCGACGTTCACTTAGAGTTAGTTCCTGATCTCGTGCTAGTATGTTACCACGAGGAAGCGGATACATGTATGCTGTTACAAGCAGCCAATGCAGCACGCCTCAGTCGGAAGCTAGTTATTGTTTTTATTCCCCTGACATACATGTCGAAATACTAGAATGTTATGTTTCACGATGAGTATGAGCTAGGATAAATCTTCATACTGAAACTCACAATAGGTCATGTGTCATTTCCGTGAACGACACAGCGGGCAGTATTGTTCAAGAGGTGTGTGAAACCCTCTACTCTAATTCACGCGTTGACAGGCTACGACATTCACAAACACCCATAGAATGAAACCGTTTGTCTTAGTAGCCAAAAGCAGTAAAATGTGATACGACTTTTACATCAACTATATATCCCACTAAGAGTTTGCATAAATTATGATGAGCTATAATGTCGTCAATTAGACAAATTAACACACACGTTCTTATGTTGTATAACCGAACACTGGAAGACACCTTCTACCACCAGCAGCCACAGACTCCTTAAGATATCACATTAACACATCTTCGTGTGAACTATATCAGTGATTGGCACATCATACTAACCCCCCCCAGCGTTGTGTACCATGTTCTGACAGCCATGGTTGGTCGCTCTTTGATTGAGTCCTACAAACCAGTCGGAATATATTTCCTCCCGATCTACTGTGACTACTGAGCTTTGGTTGCAAAGATTCATGTGAATCTAACAAATTATCTTGTTTCAATGTAGACTGACCATGTAACGATGTATGTGAGAATGTCTACAATAACAGAAAATGTAAATTTTGATGACTCATAGGATGAGCAGAGTGAGAGAACATTTAAGGACTATAGATACTCAAATTATAGAACAGGAAGTAGTAGCATGTCTTGAAAACTGTTTGGCAACACAATATTATATACTGCAAAAGTCATTTCTTTATTGACAAAAAGATCCTCTGTATAGCAACTAATTTCGTAAATATAATGTATTTAACCTGAACACATGTTTACATCAGAGATAGGCAACTTGAAATTGGAGGCTGGTAATTTGGGCATACAATTTCAATTTTCTTCAGACAATTTATATTAATTGATATTACTTATCTAAACTGATCCAAAAAGCACATGTTAGTGATGATTGTTTTAATATTTCTATATCTTTTTATCAAGTATTCCCCCAATAATTGAATATCTATATCCTTAAGATAATCAATTACTCATTAGCTTAAATTAATAGAAACAATAGTAGGTTTCTTCGGTTTGTTTACGGTTACCAGTTAACTCATCATTAACAATTCCCTTGTCCCCAGATAACGAACTCAGCCATGTTTGTGACGGAAAGTGTGAGAAACTTCGATTTTGTTGACCGTTTTGGATGCCATCCTAAACTTATTGTCAAATATGTAGCGCATGTAATGCCATATCTATTGTCAGTTGTGATCACTCTCCCGACATGCGCGGCACAAATAAGAAAATACCATTCTGTATAACGCAAGTCTCACTCATAAACCATTATAGCCATATGTGTTCAGTTGAAATATATATATATATAATATTTCCATAAAAATTCAAGTAAAAATTGAAAAATATATGAAATAGTTGCTAGACAGTTGATCGTATGAGGTTTTATGAACCTGCTAAATCTAGACCAGTGTTCTCGTGATGTTATATCATAGCCTATCAAAATTTAATGACAATGTTGTAAATTTTACAGAAATTAGTTAAAATTCTCAATTTTCATAATTTTTTTTCAAATTTCAATCTTAGATCACGTTCAGGCACCGTTATTTATAATTCCCTTCATCACTCTATACACTGTTGCAGTTTACGCTTCTAAAAACAACTTGACATGCAGCATTCTAAGTGTAAACTACATAATTCGTTTTTCTGCAAAAGTTATATTTTAGGGGGTGGGGTTAAGTTTACGCTCATATAACATTTCACAGCAACACTCTTGGCATTCCATTATCACAATCATTTTGATATGTCAATGGGGCAATTTTTGAGCCATGGTGCGGATCAATAGCCATGTGGTTCACAAGTTATAGCCATTTATATGTGACAATTGTTTTCAAAATCCAAGTAATTTTTCGCGATTTCAAAATATTTATCGTAATTTTGTCTAACTAGCTCATAAAATGGTCTAGTTTTGTATCTCGTGTCATTTTATGATCATTTTTTAATAATGTAAACGATATATTGTGCAGTTTATAACCGCAATAATTTGTTTATGCCCTGACACATGTACTCGAGAAAATTTTCATTTTGGTTTAGGGGTATTAAAGAGTTGTCTTCCCTGAAAAATCTATTTTGGGACACTTTCTGAAATGGGCAACAAGCAAAATCTGATGCGCCATATGATGACCTTTAATTTGATATATAAAAACCTTTGTTGGAGGGGGGGGGGGGGGGGGGGGGGGGTGCAGCCAACTCAAAAAATATCTGGTTTGGCCCACGGACTATAGACCATAACTCTGGCAAAAAATCGGCAAACAGAACCCAAATTTGAACTTGACCTGTATTTTCATGTGAGTAATCCAAATACGAAATTTGAAAACAATCAGATAACTGAAACTAAAGTTATCATCCAGAAACCATCTGGGATGGATGGACGGACACCACTGATTTCTATAGTCCCCCAAAATGCTTTCTGCTGTCCCAGCCATTATCAGCACACAAAACAGTGGTGATGTACAGTAATGCCCTAATTAATCGACTCCATAACCACAGCAGAATTAGGCAGAGCTTTCCGATGAATGGCAACAAGCCATAATTCCGACTAAATCCTGAAAAGTTACCCATAATTCTGCTGTGGTTATGGAGTTGATTAATTAGGGCATTACTGTACATCTTAGTGGCGACGTACAATCTAGTAACATAAAATTTCCGGGTTGCTTACATTTGAATTTATGCCGTTGTGAAACATGTTCTCAACTTTCTTACCAAAAAGTAATTGCCAACCACAATCTCTTTGACCCATTGATTATACACATAAAGCCTAGGCTGTAACGAAAATATTGTTTATTGAATGTTCTGGAAATTTATGTATTCATGGGTTTATCTCTATCTAAACGGATGTCCCGTAAATGCTAAACAAATCTGCCTCTTGGTCTCCCCGACATAGACTGCTCATTTACTTGCTGCACATCTTGGCTATAGACAAGTCACCTGTTGCAGAAATTGGAACCTTGTTTGAACCATAATTTAATGATTAGAATTCACTATACCTGAAACTGTCAATCATGGGTTAATCGTCTCTATACAAGACCTCCCTATTCTACATGGACATGATATTTTCAAGAAATGAATGTAGTTTTATTGAACGATACAGCACTGTGATGTTGGGAGAACATTTATCTCAAAAACCATAAAGATAGTCTCTCTCTTCCAGGCCACAACTACAACAAAAACATAATTTTTATAAAACCAAATTTCAAATCTAAAAATAACTTTTTTTGTTAAAGACATATTATGGACTTATTCCAGTGAGTGAAACTGATCAGTTAGTATTCAGGGGCTATGTCAACTGGAGCAATGTAGTATTCTACTAACATTACCGAAAATGTCAAGCAAATCAAACTTTCCACTCCACAGAAAACATCATCTGAACTACTTAATTTTAAATATTTACTTCTCGATTCGGGACGCATATATTGGTGATAAACTAACGAAAACGGTTTCGCCACCAAGAGTCACTGCATTTAATTAATATACATGCATGACATTGTGTGTTGTCAACTTGGATATGATCATTGTAAAAATAACCACTTTGAGCAAGATATTCTCCATTTCTATTTTATCACCCTACTGGAGTGTTTCACATCACTTTCATAAAACAAAGAAAAAACTGAAAATTTGGGTATATTTTTAATTTATTTGGGTATAAATGCATAATAAAGCAGAATAAAGTGGTTTATTCCTGCAATATATATGAATCAAAATGGCTTTTTGCCTCGATGATGAGTGCTAACAAGATAGAGTTCTCTCTTTTACTACGCTCCGAATGTGCCTGAAGTTTTCGTTGTAAAAATAGCCCTTAAAACTGACCCGAAAGGTTGTATGTATTATTATCACATAAACAAAATCAGAATAAAATCAACATTAATCGATAGAGGTGTTTCTGGGCA
Organism: Siphonodentalium dalli; assembly: GCA_032622095.1. Taxonomy (NCBI): domain Eukaryota; kingdom Metazoa; phylum Mollusca; class Scaphopoda; order Gadilida; family Siphonodentaliidae; genus Siphonodentalium; species Siphonodentalium dalli. The sequence continues at coordinate 190,187,153 of CP136063.1, read as the reverse complement.
GGTGTCTGATTCATATTTATTATTTTATACCCCAGAAACTATAACAAACTTGTTAGGAAAAGATAGACCATCCTTAAGAAAAAAACACACCAATTTAACTACATTAACTTCTTAACCCTTTCAGTGCCAAGTCTGATTTTTGTATCAACCCATATTTCCTTGATCATTTTTCAAATTTATTGATTATAATAATGTGATACATTGATGGAAAGAGCTCTAAGAGCACTGAATGGGTTATTAAATGTAATACAAACCTGCCCCATCTGTCGGTTCTGTGTTTCCATCAATAGATCCATTAGGGTTTATCTTCACACATTTCCTCGTAGCACAGGAAAACAATAGAATCTCATTTTCTCGCTGGTATTTCCACTTCTCTACATCCCACTGTAAGGGAATTGGTAACCCATTGATGACTAAATACTAGATTTCAAATTTCCTCAATTCCTGTATAGACCCTCAACCATCTAAACCCACTCATAATTACACACATTACGTAGTGGGAGGAGCTTACGGTTGCTATGTGGCAAGGTGTCTACAGAAATATTGGCATGTCGTTAAAACAAGTAAAATATAAATTAAAAAAATATATAAGTCTAAAAAGAGTGCCCCACTTTAAAAAATGCATCGCTTTACAATATATAAGCAAACCTTGAAACGCGCATTCTACTGCACGAAAAATGGTTACAGGAAGAGATGACTTCAGGCGCACATGTGTAGATATATAAGTGGGTTGCAATTATAAACATTCCTTATTTGGATAATATTAATCAGTTTTCACAACATGGGCATTCACCCTTCATCCATGAAATAAGTTAGAATGGCAGCGTCGTCAGACGTAGTTCGAAAGTAATGAGACGGCATCTGAATATTTATCAGACTGGATCAGCAGTGGTTCTTAATAAAGTTGGTGTCGCAATATTTGAATATTGAGATAAGCTGTGACCCCTGGATGAAGAATTTGCATGAATGTTCCTATGTGTTAAGGGGTTTCCATGCCTGAGCTATGTCAGGAGGTGGAAAGTTTAGATGGACCTACACAGAAAACTAGTTAATTGTTAAGCTAGTACACCACATGACAAACATAATGAAATTCTTGAAGTAGTATTTAACTCAATTAAATTGCCATTTGACCCTTTTACTAGTTCAGATCATGTACTGTTTATAGGATTTATTCATTTCCATACAATTTGTATATTTGCTGAGAACACTGTTCCCAAAATTTCTCTTCTAAAACTATGATTAAAGTCAGCTTTTTGAAATTTTTATTGTTATATAATATGCTTGATGTGGTTTTCAGATAGTTCATGTGGTGTACTAACTTATCAAATAAGTAGTTTTCTGTGTAGGTCCATCTAAACTTTCCACCTCCAGACATAGCTCAGGCGTGGAAACCCCTTAATGAGTTTCAAAAAATGGGGTTACCCCCTTCATCCCTGAAATGAGCTAGAATGCCAGTGTCGTCAGATGTAGTTCGAAAGTAATGAGATGGAGTCTGGATGTTTATCTGACTGGGTCAGTGATGGTTCTTAACAAAGTTGATTTTGCAACATTTGAATATTGAGAAAAGCTGTGACCCCCCCCCCCCCCCCCCTCCCCCCGGATGAAGAATTTGCATGAATGTTCATATACATGTGTTAAATGGGTACTTGTTGAGGTCCTCGCCTTGATTGCCAGTCTATGCAGTACCAATTGTACACACATGTACAGTAATGCCCTAAATAATTGACTCTTTAAAGGTACTCTGTGAATCTGATCAGACGCTCCTAAATTACTATTTCTTTGGCTTCGGGGGTAAAAAATATTTGATTCGAGTCTAGGAACCCACCCATCAAAGCTCAGAGTGATTAGATATCGATGTTTGAAGTTTGCTGTTTCTATTGTTTGTGGACCAGATCTTGTCCAGGACCACATGCTCAAATGGACAAATTGCGGTTGTAAGATGGATAACTCGAAAATCAAGTGGTTACTATTAACAATAATAACCACTTGATTTTAGACTCGAATCAAATATTTTTTTATCAGATTTAGTACCTTTAACCACAGCAGAATTATGGGTCACTTTTCAGGATTTAGTCGGAAATATGGCTTGTTGCCATTCATCGGAAAGCTCTCACTGAGAGCTTTCCGATGAATGGCAACAAGCCATATTTCCGACTAAATCCTGAAAAATTACCCATAATTCTGCTGTGGTTAAGGAGTCGATTATTTAGGGCATCATGTTATTTACCCAAATATTGATTTAACCCTTTCTATACTAAATACTCATTGATGAGTAGTTCCCTGAGAATTTATAATGTGAAGAATGTTCACATAATAAGTTTTTTGTTATTTATTTAATGAGTCGATTATTTAGGGCATTACATGCATACTCGATTAGGTTTATTTCAAACTGGTATGAAATGAATTAAAGGTGAGCATGCCTAACCATTGAACAGGATAATTGCACATCAGTGAGTACAATGGCACGGATTCTAGACATTATTAAAAATTAAGTGCATTGTTCTGTCATTCTTCACTGTTCAGCAGGCAAAATCAATTTACAATCTCACAGGAGGCTATTAAGTTCTATTTCTTACAATCAGATTTTCCCAAGTAGGTAATTTGTTTTGTGATTTGTTGTGTTAACTCTTCCATGACTGGAGCTTCCTGAAATTTTGCGAAACCCCTGTGCCAATGCATTCTCTTATATATAAAATATGCGAGTCTCCCACAGGGAGCCTCACATATATAAGAGAATACATTGGCCTAACAATATTTACCTTGACCGGGTAAGCCAGTGCATTCATTCTCCAATAAATGCGAGTCTTCCTACATGAGACTTGCATATATAAGAGTTACACTTGCACAGGATATTTAATGCTGCACCAGTGCTGATCCTGTCATGGAAGGGTTAACCCTTTGAGTGCCAGGGGCCGATATTATCGGCCCTAAACCTACACAATAAGTCTGTTAAAGAATATAATAAAATATATTAAAATTATAAAAAAATTGTAAAAAAAAATAAAAAAAAATATTGTTAAGCCAATGCATTCTCTTATATATGCGAGGCGACCTATGGTCGACTCGCAGATATAAGAGAATGCATTGGCACAGGGTATATGGGTTGATACAAAAATCGGACCTGGCACTCAAAGGGTTAATTTCATTGGAAAAGCATGTGCTCATAATTAAGAACTTGTTTATTGTAACCCCTCAAGTATGAGTAGATGCAGGGACAATTAATTTGTGGGCATGTGGATGGGGGCGCGGTTAGGTCCAATTTTTCAACTGTTTCATGCTTGAAACAATGCCAGTTGGAAATGTCAGACTGAAAATAGGTTGAGATTGATCCGATAGCTTGAGCTTCCAACCAGTATCAAGTGAAAAAGAATGTCATTTTTAGACCAAGATTCAAATATTTTCCTATATTCAGTCAAATTTTTAGACTGCATGAAATGACCATGCATCATTCCATCGTGCCACGTTCATATGCTGGCAAGTTTGCATGGTATGTTTTGCTGGCATTTTGTCATAGAAAATAACATGGAGTCAGAATATGAACAAAAACGTGCATATAACATGCATCTTTACCAAAACGAATGACATGAGAAGCAAAATTTCTGTAGTTCCACTTGTAACGGTGCTTCTGGCATTTGCCTTCAAATATACAAGCCATATTTCCGACTAAATCCTGAAAAGTTACCCATAATTCTTCTGTGGTTAAGGAGTCGATTAATTAGAGCATTACTGTATGTATGGTTGATTCTTGTGAGATAATTGCATGCTAATTACAAGAAAATTCCAGTAGCATCACTACAGGTGGAACAACAGAGTTTTTATTTCGCACGTAGTTAGCTGTGGTTCAGATGCATCTTGTATGCTTGTTTCCATTCATATTCTTGCATCATATCGTTTCCTACAACAAAATGCCTGCAAACCATAAACTTGCCAGTGTATGAACATAGCCTTATAGTAGAGAGATTCAGCTTGTAACTTCTAACGTATAGCTTGTAAGATAAATGGCAGCATGTGATAGTGACAATTAAAACAAGACAACTCAAACAAATACCTGCAATTAAGGAACATCTCATTACATAAAATTTTAACAAGACTTTGGCAGTATATTAATAAATGTCATTTCAAAAGGCATAACTCTGTAGAAGTTTAAGTCAAAAGAGGTTATAAATTCAAAGGATCAATCATCATAGTATATTCTATTATAACTAACCAAGAACTATCTTCCAAACAAAATAAACCATGTTTATGATTGGACATTTTCATAAAATGGCAGGTTAATGTCTATACGTTACATGCCATAACATACAAGCTGAATCTCTCTATGGAATCTATCAATGTATAATTAAACCACCGCAAACACAGCACATCACTCCAAAAAAAAACAAACAAACAAATGAATTCCGGAAGACTTTTTAATATAAAAATATATAATAATAAATATAGTAAAAGATAAAGATTAGTAAACAGATATAGCAATGGCCATATATAGAGAATATCGCATACAAGCTTAATTACCACTAACAATGTATATTACCTGGGTTTTATTCATTAATAACAATATAACTGCTAGGATTTACATAACAACAATGCTTAACCCTTTCAGTGCCAAGTCCGATTTTGTATCAACCCATCTCTTTCCATCAATGTATCACATTATTATAATCAATAAATTTGAAAAATGATCAATGAAATATGGGTTGATACAAAAATCGAACTTGGCACTGAAAGGATTAATAAAGATAGCCTATCTCGTCCTAAATAGAGTGCATAAGTGCACTTTATTCTATTTGAGCCAAGCTTTAGGAAGATAAAAACGACTAAAAGCCCTTCTTGTTTCTCCCGAGTGGTTGGAGTTACAGTAATGCCCTAAATAATCGACTCCTTAACAACAGCATAATTATGGGTAACTTTTCAGGATTTAGTCGGAAATATGGCTTGTTGCCATTCATCGGAAAGCTCTCAGTGATTAGACCTAAGCAGTGCATTACTGTAGTTAGGCGTGGGAATTTTTCTACAGATCATAGAGATATTTCCCTGGAGTTTATACTCGATTCCCTTCCTTCAAACCGAAGTTAGTGTACGAGGTTAATAAATTTGTATAGAATTGTGACAAATTTTAGATCCATTCTATCACATTTTAGCAAGGAAAAATTATCTCGAAATGGCTGGGGTTAAAAAGAATCAATATTTATTTCCTTATCACAACCAGAGAGGAAGTTTTAAGACACCTTCAAGAAAAATATAGTTCCATTTTAAATGTGTCTTCTCATGTTGACAAAATTGTTCAACCACCCTTATCACCCATGTTAATCTCACAGTCAACATTAATAACCCAACACAAATCCGATATCAATTATATTCTAATTAACATAATAATAAAGTTCCGGCATTGGCATCAACATCATTGCGCTATTAAAGCTCTCATTATACAGTCACTGCATGTGCCCATAATACATGTGTGTCTTACTAAAATATATGAGGCCGGGTTTAGGGGCTAACTATGCGATAACTACATTTTATATAGCTTCCAGGATAAAGATAATAGATATGAGTCAAAGACACCTGTCCAGATATGCTTCTATCAATTAATATTGATTTTTTATTAATATTTTCTTAAAAAATGCAATAATCAAGTTGGACATTTTTTCGTTACTATTTTAAGAATTTTTAGATAAAGTTATCCCATATAATATACTCCGAACGAACACAACCCGTAAAATGTCCCAAATTGATTATATGTATATTATACCAGAAAATTCTAAATAAAATCAATATTAATATAAATTGATAGAAGCGTTTCCAGACAGGGGTCTTCGATTCATATTTTATACACAGGAAACTATATAAAACTTGTAATAGGAAGAGATAGACCAGCTTTAAATATAAGATGGAAAATAAAAATATCTGATAAATGTGAAGCAACAGCCAGAGCCAGTCACATAGGCGTGTATCTTGTAACGTACGTGTATTTCTATGGTATTGCTATAGACATGCATCTTGCAGGAAAACGTCTCTGGTGTGAAAATCCTCATTCAACCAGCTTCAATCAATGAGTGTAAAACCTTTCCATGAATGTGTGGAGGTAAACAGCATTCACTTATTAGTCACAAAGAAGTGGACATTTGCACATATGTTGAAAAGTCGTTTAACACTTTCATGATGGGAGCTGCGCTGGTACAGCATTAAAGAACCTGAGCCAGTGCATTCTCTTATATATGTGAGTCTCCAATAGGAAGCCTCGCATATATATGAGAATGCACTGGCTAACGAGGTCATTGTAAATAATGCTAGGCCAATGCATTCTCTTATTATTGAGTCTCCCTATGGGAGACTCGCACATATAAGAGAATGCATTGGCACAGTTTTTTTGGCAAAATTTCAGAAAGCCCCAGTCATGGAAGGGTTAAAAAATAGACAAAATTAGCTATTCTAAACCGATTACGAGATGAATATAATGAGATCATCATCATCATCATCATTTAACCCTTTCATGACGAGAGTTGCGGTGGTGCAGCATTAAAGATCCTGTGCCAATGCATTCTATTATATATGCAAGTCTCCCATAGGGATCATCAAATATATAAGAGAATGCACTGGCTTACAAGGTCAAGGTAAATATTGTTAGCCCAATTTACTCTCTTATATAAGCAATTGCATTGGTACAGGGTCGCAAAATTTCAGGAAGCTCCAGTCATGGAAGTGTTAAAGAAATCCGATCATCCATCGAACTGGACATTTCCACTATCATATGCAAAATAGAATGTCTGTCTATTTTATGCTCTTATCAATTATTGAGTAGTTGGATTGTTCTATCTGCTAAAAGTTTAGTACAATACCCGCAAGCCACAAAATGTCTGAATCGAATGACCATGTACTAGTAGTTGCAATGGTCACTTGAGTCTTCATGATGTTACAAGTTACATGTATGTGTGGGTGAACCTGGTTATTATCCAAATTAAAACTCTATACTTTTATATACAGATTGACATAGAACGATCATTTTAGATATTTCAAGATGTAATGTCTTTTATTTTTCATAAATCTTGGCTTCATGCATGATATACTTTGAGCTGATATAAGAGGCCTGGCGCTGATATAACCTCAGTCTCAAATTGGTTCTCTATCAGTCAGAAAGTCATCATTGACAGCCATAATGAAAAAGAATTCTGAGTTTTAAATGAGTCATTCCAGGGTACCCCCCCTTACATTAAATAGATAGAGTGAAATTAGTACTGTCAAATCAGGACTAATTAAGTATTACAAAAAAATCTGTCTTTTCTCGTGAAACTATTTGCACAGAGAGCTGACATTCAATTCTGCATATACTGTACAGGTTTCATATGCCTCACCATGAAAAACTTCCATGACTTATCCAAAACTATGATAGATGAGGAAAAACATTCACAATACTAGTATGTGATCACTGAAACTGCTCAGTGTTGCTCTGACATATTGTATATATGGCACTGTCTGAGCAGTGTGAAATAAATTCAGAATAGAATGTGCACGAGAATCATGAGAATATTTCGTTAGTCTCACCCATTCATAGGTATATCGTTCACATTCTCAGTCCTCTTAATTCAGATTGTTTATGAGGGCTACATTTTAACAAATTTTCAAATCAAATACAAGATATATGCTTCGATCATTATAAGCAAAACATTAATATTCTGCACTGAAAAGATTAAATTTAATTGTTTTGAATAAATATTTTCTCAAATAAATTCTTTTAACAACTTACATTGTGCACATATTGAATATTACAATTTTTTTTAAAAACAAAAATCTCTGATTATGTAACTTATACAGGTACAATGTGATACAATGCTACTTATAATTTGCTTATAACAGTTTACATAAAACAACATTGAACAAATATATTAATTTAATGGCTCATTATTTTAGATATGTCTAATTTTGGTACGCAGCAAAACAACACAACTTTTGTACCCTGTTGTTACATCGGTTACATTGGTTACATTTTATAAGCACAAATTTAGAAACTTAGAAAACATATTTCCTGAACTAATTTCAGGCCCATGGGTACACGGGGTACAAATGGTTACTTCTGGTTACTTTACCTATTAGTTAATGTTACATTTGTTACTTTTATTTTTTTTTCTTAGGAATCTCAAAGTACCCTGTTACATTGGTTACAAATTAGAAAACATATTTCCTGAACTAATTTCAGGACCATGGGTACACGGGGTACAAATGGTTACTTCTGGTTACTTTAATGTTACATTTGTTACTTTTTTTTTCTTTTTTCTTAGGAATCTCAAAGTACCTTGTTACATTGGTTACAAATTAGAAAACATATTTCCTGAACTAATTTCAGGGTACAAATGGTTACTTCTGGTTACTTTACCTATTAGTTAATGTTACATTTGTTACTTTTTTCTTCTTTTTCTTAGGAATCTCAAAGTACCCTGTTACAATGGTTACAAATTAGAAAACATATTTCCTGGACTAATTTACAGCCCATGGGTACACGGGGTACAAATGGTTACTTCTGGTTACTTTACCTATTAGTTAATGTTACATTTGTTACTTTTATTTTTTTTCTTCTTAGGAATCTTAAAGTACCCTGTTACATTGGTTACAAATTAGAAAACATATTTCCTGAACTAATTTCAGGCCCATGGGTACACGGGGTACAAATGGTTACTTCTGGTTACTTTAATGTTACATTTGTTACTTTAATTTTTTTTTCTTAGGAATCTCAAAGTACCCTGTTACATTGGTTACAAATTAGATAACATATTTCCTGAACTAATTTCAAGCCCATGGGTACACGGGGTACAAATGGTTACTTCTGGTTACTTTACCTATTAGTCCAGGAAATATGTTTTCTAATTTGTAACCAATGTAACAAGGTACTTTAAGATTCCTAAGAAAAAAAAAATTAAAGTAACAAATGTAACATTAACAAATAGGTAAAGTAACCAGAAGTAACCATTTGTACCCCGTGTACCCATGGCCCTGGTCATAAAATGTAACCAATGTACCCGACGTAACAACAGGGTACAAAAGTTGTGTTGTTTTTCGGCGTACGAAAATTTGCCATATATGCATTATTTGGTGATTTAGATCACTTCCATCAGCCGAGTTTAATACAGGGGTCAGATTTTACAAAGGAATTTAATCCATTAACTTCTGAAACAGGAATTAACCATTCTCCATTCTGTTCTAAAATATACTTTCTACCTTGGATAAGATGTTCAGATGATATAAGCAGATGGCAAACCGAAAAACGCTTTATGAACCATAAATTCGTTTGTGGGGATAGTCAGATAAAAGATTTATTATCTGAACAGCTAGCCCAAGAAAAGAATTGGAATCAAGTAAAGACCTAGCTACCAGCAAACTTTATTAGCTGATCATCCCTACGAATGAGTAAATAGGAGTGAGTATCCACTTATCAAAGGGGACAGTTCCAACATAATACAAAGGACATGACTCCCCGAGAGCTTTCCGATGAATGGCAACAAGCCATATTTCTGACTAAATCCTGAAAAGTTACCCATAATTCTGCTGTGGTTAAGCAGTCGATTAATTAGGGCATTACTGTACTTCTCTAAAGTTATTTCAAAATATCAAATATTTCAAACAAATCACCAAACTTATGTTCTGCAAATACATACAATAATTTCTTTTCGCATATTGAAGAAACAGCTGACTGAAGTTTACATGTACATATACCTCAAGCTGTCTAGTTTCTACTTTTAACCCTTTAATAACTGAATACTCACTGGTGGGTACTGGATTCCCACTGAATCATTTGCAGGATAATATTCTAATAGGCTACTTATTTTCTTAGTTGAACATCCCAAAAGATTAATCAAATAGGTAGCTCAAACATGACCTGAATATACTTACAAAGATATATTCCAATTATGAAAGGCTCAAACTTGTCCGTACCCAGTAAATTCAAAAAAAATTGTGTGTGTGAATATTTATTTTATATACATTTTTGAAGAACTTTCTATGTAATATATGTTAAAGATGTATTCAGGGTTCATGACCTCCAGTTACAACAGCATACAAAATCAAATTTAACCCTTTCATGACACTGTATTACATTGCAAGGTTAAGGTAAATATTGTTAGGCCAATGTATTCTCTTATATATGCGAGGCTCCCTATCATGGACGTGGCTAGAGGGTCTGCGTTGGGGGGGGGTGTCAACCTTGATAATTCCATTTGCACCCCCCCCCCCCTTGAATCCAGACGAAAGGTTTTGCATAATTTCATTCCATTACTTCCTTGCATCTATTAAAGTGTTCACAGGCTTAATAAGCCTATTTATAAACCATGGTTCTATCTACCCAGTATGATAATATTCATATAGGCCTATTTTGAGCCTGAAAATTGCACAAATCCTAACATCTTAAGTGGTCTCACTCCAGACAAATGCACATGACTACGGGCAATAGACCAGGACACACCGGGCCGACCATGGTTGTTCGGCCCGGTCCGGACCCCGGTGTGAGAAAATTTTGAAAACTAAACAAGAAAATCGCAAAATCCTAGCATCTAGCTTTCCTAGTGTTGGAAATTTCAAACCTCATACTCTCCCTTAATAGTTTGGAAATTTTCCAACTGATGACCATTTCAGTCAACAATTTTAACCAAATGTAGTAAAATATTATTTTCTTAAACTCATTAGCAGTTTTTTATTGGCCACGGGGAGGGACTAGGACACACCGGGTCGACCATGGTTTGGTCCCGTGTGCGAAAATTTTGAAATCTGAACAAGAAAATCTCAAAATCCTAGCATCTAGACTATAGCATCAAGCATTCATAGAGTTGGAAATTTCAAACCTGACACCCCAACTTAGGTTGGAAAACTTCCAACTGATGACAATTCCAGTGACAATTTTGACCAAATGTAGGACAATATTGTTTTCTTAAATTAACTAGAAGTTTTTGACTGGCCACGAGGGAGGGACCAGGACACAATCTTTCCAAGTGTTGGAAATTTCCAACCTGACACCCTCTAAGGTTGGAAAATTTCTAACTGATGGCCATTTCAGTCCAAAAATTTTACCAAACGAAGGAAAATATGCAAATATTGATCCAAAAACAATAAATTCCCCCCAATAAATTGTTTGAAAATCAAACTACAAGAACATTTTCAACCTATTGTTGGTGTGAAATTTCCAACTAATGTTGTGTCAGGTATGAAATTTCCAACTGTTGAAAATTTTGACCAAAGTTGGGGGGGGGGGGGGTGAGACACCCCCCAAACGCCCCCTGTCTCTGCTCCCTATGGGAGACTAGCATATATAAGAGAATGCATTATCACAGTTTTTTTGCAAAATTTCAGGAAGCTCCCATCATGAAAATGTTAATAATTTGTTTGTTTTGTTACACTGAAAAATATGTTGAAAATCATATGTGATCTATATAAATTAGACCTGTGACACACACCAAAGAATCTCATTTTGTTATTGAAAAATTAACAACAAAATTATTGTTGCCCCTCTGTAACATTGAAGCTATATAAAATAAATACCTTAGCCAAGAAAAAAAACCTCTTTGTTTACAATACCCTGCCTGCCTGAGATTTTCTTGTCTGCCTCAATTTTTTTTAGAGTGTCAATGTGAATATTTATTGTTTTCCCAATCCCAAAACCAAATATAAGGGGGTTATTAAGCTCAACATTGGTAGAGATCTTACTGCAGAGTGAATGAACAAGGGACAACATGTTTTTATCCAATGCTTTCAACATGCTTGGCTTATTTTCAATACACATGGATCTACCATATTCCATGGCACCATGACTACGCTATTATATCGCTTATCGTCATGACGTCATTCAGCAGTGAAGAGGTTATGAAGTAAAGTAAGTTTGATAATAATTAGATTGGAGCTGATTCTCTGAATACATCTATAACCAATATAGAACATTTCTAATTCGGAACACAATCTTTGGTATGATTGCACCTACAGTAATGCTCTAATTAATCGATTAATTAGAGCATTACTGTAGCATATAGAAAACTATTAAAATCAAAGCCATAATAGTTTGTTCAAATGCTGCTCTTCATCTGAATAAAATGTACCAAGAAACTCTCCTTAAATGGCATTGTCAGTCAATAGTATAGAAATTGTAGCACAGAAAATAAGCATATAGCGTAAAGACAACAGAATAATAGAGATAAATAATAGTTAAATAAATAAAACTAATTGAACTTCTAAGAATAACACAAATATATGGCAGGAACTTAAGTGCAACTGAGTTGAGTAATTAGAAAACAATTAAAAAAATGTCTTTGAAGTGGTAGTCAGTAATTGTTCCTCAGACAACAGATAATGGCCAATTCAGGTCAAGGAAACCTGGTGCAATTTTTTCCAGGATGTTTGAACTACCGTAATGCCCTAAATAATCGACTCCTTAACCACAGCAGAATTATGGGTAATTTTTCAGGATTTAGTTGGAAATATGACTTGTTGCCATTCATCGGAAAGCTCTCAGTGAGAGCTTTCCGATGAATGGCAACAAGCCATATTTCCGACTAAATCCTGAAAAATTACCCATAATTCTGCTGTGGTTAAGGGGTCAATTATTTAGGGCATTAGTGTAATCTGAGACTATTGGACCGCCACAGTGAATAGTAACCATTCCAGCACTGAACTATATTTATCATATTATTAACCATTTCCATATTAAAGACCGGTACTAATTGATGAGTAGTTCATTAGGAAATATTCAAATAATAAGTTTGTTGAACTTATAATTTGATCCTTCTGCACTTGTATTATCTTTTTGTTTGTCTGCTCATTTTCTTGAACACCCCTCCAGATGAATAATAGACCATTTCAATGTATGCTTTTTATATCCATTCAGTATAGATATGAATATATAAGGACATGAAGGTTAGACTCAAATAAGCAATGACTGCTTTAACCCTTTGATGACGTGAGCTGTGTTGGTGCAGCATTAAAGATAATCTTGTGCCAGTGCATTCTCTTATATATATACGAGTCTCCCATAGGGAGCCACGTATATATAACAGAAATCACTGGCTTACAAGGTCAAGTTAAATATTGCTAGGTCAGTGTATTCTCTTATATATGTAAGGCTCGCTGTGGGAGACTTACATAGATAAGAGAATGCATTGGAACAGAGTTTTACCATTTTTGGTTACAGATTGGATTCTCCCATTTAGTTAATGGCATACAATGGAATAGGTCATTCTTTATTCATTGGGATGCTTCAAATGGGAATATATCCATGCTGTTTCAAAAGAGAGATATTCTAAAGAAATTTGAAACATTTTCGAAACATATCAAATAGAGGCTGTTTTCAATGAATTTACTGAATATGTGAATTTCACATATAAAATGTAGTTTTGATCGAACCCTATTGACTGTCACTATCAATATCTTAGTGCTAGGTAACCCTAGTGATGGTCAGTCTCAGAAACGCGCTCTTGACCGAAATGGTGTTCACTTTATATTGAGAATGGTTTCTAGGGTAATTTTCGACGAGGAATATCATGGTGCCGGCTGATTTTTTTTTAAAAGGTGCCCAAGTTAGGGTTTTAGGGGCCTGAACCCAAATTTCAAGCTTCAGACCTTCTTTCCCAGATTTCACCCCAATATATAATATTTGTTCAGTTCAATTCATTTAAATGGTCATTAGTGTCTGCTTACTACATCATTTGCAGTGAAATTTGTGTAAAAAGAACCAAAATTAGGGTTTTATCAGTTTTAAGATAAAATGTATTGAAGACATAGGTTCTTCCATGCATGATTGCGCTACTCAAATACAGTAATGCTCTAATTAATCGACCTCTTAACCAAAGCAGAATTATGGGTAACTTTTCAGGATTTAGTCGGAAATATGGCTTGTTGCCATTCATCGGAAAGCTCTCGGGGAGAGCTTTCCGACGAATGGCAACAAGCCATATTTCCGACTAAATCCTGAAAAGTTACCCATAATTCTGCTTTGGTTAAGAGGTCGATTAATTAGAGCATTACTGTATATGAAACTGTACATACCATAAGATAACAGAAAAACAAAATTAAAGTAACCACTTCTTTCTCAAATCATAGCACTAAATAAAACAAATTAATTTAGATTTTGAGATTGTAGAATTGTACTTATGAATAATTGTTACTTGTACAGGCATAATGCATAGTACATTATCTGGGTGTGCTGGGGTTTGATCAACTAAGCGAGTATGTCTGGCAATCAAATGCATCATCCGAACGTTGGTAGCTGACAGAGCCTGACGTTTGAAGTTAGAACTTCTCAATCTATGGACATGGATCATTTGAACATCTAAATTTTGTCTACGTAATTTGGAGGGACGGATATGATAGGTCAATAAATACACAAAATATTGATATACTGACTCATATGCTCTGAGAAACACTTGCCAAAATCACAGCCTTTTTCCAGTCATTTTCAACTTTTTGCTAGAAGTCAGACAAACGCTCTTTATTTCTACCATATCAGGAATAGACTTTTAAACACAGAATGCTCTGTTCTGTTCCATGTCAAGCAAATGGCTGTTTTTTTGTTTGGGACCCAAACATCGTGTTCATAGTTGTATTTTTCATTACATTCATGCATCTTTTTGGGTTGCATATTAATAAATGCTCGCAGAAAGGTAGTTCAGATAATATTTATTGACCTATTTCGATACCGGGACACATTCAAAAGTGAATAGTATTATGTGTATTTTGGAGCGCAAACTGCCATGTGGCTTTAAACCTAGGCCTAGCTATCTGAAAATTTAATTTGCAACCCAAAGTTCAGGGTGAAACTATGATTTATACTATATTCTTATTTACTGGTGTGATTCCTTAAAATAAATCACAATAAGTCATACATACCACTCTACAATCACAATTTCTAGAAGGAGAGCAAAATAATGAATGATTGCCATGATGATTCACTCGAGAATCTAGGTTACCATGGATATGACATTGCATCAGAAGTTGTCTTCTCATTCTTCTTCTGGATTGGTCACATTGGAGATATTGGATTGAGCCCGCTCCATTATATTACTAACCATGTCTGTGACGTATTCATTCTGAAATATATTATAACAACACAAATTGGAACAAAAGCTTCTACAGCAGCTGAACATACCAAAGATAGAAATAGTAGATATATGGCACAGTAGCATGTGATGTATACTTGTCTCTGAGTCATGCAGATCGCTGCCCTTTGAACAGGCCTGGGACTATATAACACACAAGGAGAAGCTGCGTGTGTTTTTGAGACAGTGCTAATTTCTTTAGGGATTGGGTGCATGGGATTCGAACACTGGCCCATGACTGTGAGCACGCCTTGCGACTCAAAGTCTGACATCAATAACACATGGCCACCTAAGCGACTCCAAAAAAAGAAATCTCAAAAGGCTGCTGTATTCTGACGTCACACTTTAACCCTTTACCCAACAAACCGGCCAAAACCGGCCAAATAAAGCTTCAACAGCCTAAAATATCTTCGGTCTGTCTCAATAGAACCATACAAATATGGATATCATTGGAACCGGCTCCTTGGCCACATTGTGATAGTTACAGTTATGCCCTGTGCCAATGCATTCTCTTATATATGCGAGTCGACCATAGGTCGCCTCGCATATATGAGAGAATGCATTGGCCTAAAAAAAATCTTTTTTTAACACTTTTTACCATTTTTTCTTACATTCTTTAACAATTTTATAATTTTTAATGTGTTAAGCCAATGCATTCTCTTATATATGCGCGGCGACCTATGGTCGACTCGCATATATAAGAGAATGCATTGGCACAGGGCCCTTCTGTTGGGTAAAGGGTTAATAGGACACTATATTCACATTTTCAGGTCTCTATTAGGTATATATAGTGTCCTAAGTGCGACGTCGGAATACAGCGGCCATTTGTTGAGCTTCCTTTTTGGGGGTCGCATCAGTGGTATTGACATCGGACTTTCAATTGCAAGGTGCGCTCGCCATCATGGGCCTTGGTTCGAATCCCACTCAATCCAAAAACTTTGCACTATCTAAAAAAACAAACTCAGATACTAAAGAAATATTAGGAGTGTTCAGATGAATCCGTTATGCTGCATGTACAGTAATTCCCTAAGTAATCGACCCCTTAACCACAGCAGAATTATGGGTAACTTTTCAGGATTTAGTCGGAAATATGGCTTGTTGCCATTCATCGGAAAGCTCTCCCTGAGAGCTTTCCAATGAATGGCAACAAGCCCTATTTCCAACTAAATCCTGAAAAGTTACCCATAATTCTGCTGTGGTTAATTGGTCGATTACTTAGGGCATTACTGTGCGCTGGCATGTTGTGTTGAAATTAGAATAATAGGTAACACCCAAGCCTGAATTTAGTATGTCTGACATTTGCAGAATGAGGTCCCCAGTGGGTGAATTTAGTGATTCTATCCAGCACGGTGGGCTAGCATCACCAAATTCACTCTATGGGGACCTCATTCTGCTTAGGCATCATCTTGTGGGAAGTATCTATAGTTTGAAATTAACATTGTTTTTAGTTACTATTTCCTTCATTTGAGTTTCTATATCCCCTAATTTGCAGATGATAAATTTCATAATTGAGGTGACTAATGGGTGAACATCACCAATTTCAACTGGGGAACTTCAATCTGATCCTAGGTCTCTCATAGCAGTTGATGTCTAAGAAGAATGAGGACACAGAAGGTGAATTTGGTGATGCTAGCCCACTGTGTAGGATAGCATCACCAAATTCACCCTCTGGGGACCTCATTCTGCCATTGTCAGACACACTAAACCAGGCCTATTACCCTTCAGATGGGAACCAGCATAGAGATTTCAAATTGGGAGTCACTTCGCCCTGATCGGTCATTAGGGAGAAGTGGACTTTAACCCTTTACCCAACAGAAGGGCCCTGTGCCAATGCATTCTCTTATATATGCGAGTCGACCATAGGTCGCCTCGCATATATAAGAGAATGCATTGGCTTAACACATTAAAAATTATAAAATTGTTAAAGAATGTAAGAAAAAATGGTAAAAAGTGTTAAAAAAAGATTTGTTTAGGCCAATGCATTCTCTTATATATGCGAGGCGACCTATGGTCGACTCGCATATATAAGAGAATGCATTGGCAAAGGGCATAAATGTACCTATCACAATGTGGTCAAGGAGCCGGTTCCAATGATATCCATATTTGTATGGTTCTATTGAGACAGACCGAAGATATTTTAGGCTGTTGAAGCTTTATTTGGCCGGTTGTGGCCGGTTTGTTGGGTAAAGGGTTAATCAGGGAGAAGTAACAGGGGCTGATGTTCAATTTACATGCTAAAATCACCCTTTTCTGGTCCAATAAGTTGCAACACAAGAGCCCATTTCTAAAACCTTTTAGTGACTAAGAAGACCACCATTATAATCAGTAAATATACTTCAAAAGGGACAAATACACACTGGCGTTAGAGAGAGAAGTCACTTCTCCCTGGGACATAAAATAGGGAGAAATGGCACATTTTAGGAAGATGTCTCACAAGTCACCCTCTAGTCTGGTCTCTGCATTCAGAAAAGTTGCAATGTGCCCATTACTTTATATCCATTAGCACATCCCAAGAAAAGCTCCAGTGCATAACTTATCATCGTTTGTTTCTGGAGTTGTCCGTATGTCAGTTGATTAATTCTTTCTATGCTAAATACTCATTGATGAATAGTTCCCTTAGGAAAAGGTCAGATAATAAGTTCAATGGCCATATGATGGGATAATCTATTTAGTAAAGAAAGGGTTAACCCATTGGCGAGTAGAACGACATATATGTCGCTGTACGGTTCGTGAGTGGAACGATATATATGTTGTTTCAAGAAGTGTCATTTTATGTAGACATAACTTCAATAAATCATCTGCTTTATAAATGATTTGTATAGGAGTTATTTTGATTAATATAATGTCCCAAATGTATAAGTGCAATCAATTATGATAACACACGTTAACAGATGTGCACATAAATTAAAATGTATTATTGGACCCTTTTGACCCGAACTTGTTAATACTCATTGCTATGACGTTGAAGTTAAATTTACTCATGACGTCATGTATATGATGTTACAAATACTCTCCAAAGGGTTAAACATGGCAGCTTAGGAATCCCTCTAAATAAAACATTCTTTTCTCTTAAAGTGATGTGAAACACTCCGGTAGGATGATCAAATAGAAATGGAGAATAATCGTGCTCAAAGTATTTATTTTTACAAATATTATATCCAAATTGACAACACATGCAGTCATTCTTATATATTATTTAAACGCAGACTCTCAATGGCAAAGTCATTTGCATCAGTTTATAGCCGATAGTACCATTCCGAATGGAGAAGTAAATATTTACAAGTGAGCATAGTTCAGACAATATGTTCTTAGTTAATGGAGTGTTACGGTCGATTTGCTTGAGAATTTCGGCCTTGTTAGTAGAATGCCACATTTGGCCTAGTTGGCATAGCGCCTGAGTAAAAATTGATCAGTTTCACGCGCCCGAACAAGTCCATAATATGTCTTTAACAGAAATTGTCCATTCATTTTGACTCATATTCTCAACAAAAATAATTTCTCTCAACAAAATTTGTCGACTACCGAATTCCTATCAGTTTTTGTTAGCTCACTGTCAACCGGACTCCATATACATATGACTTTTGAGAAGATATGTGTTCTAGTGACTTTGGTTATAATTTTTTGATGTTGTGAGATTTAAATGTCAAAATATCCTTAAAAAATGAATCCTTTCGATATCTATTTTTTTGCAGTATCAGTGACACTGTAGCTCAACTTGGAGTGGGCATAATCTGAAAATGTTATGCAATGCAGTTAATGGGAGGGCATATAATAAGGAAAGTTAAAAACATGCCTGTAAATTTTCAAAACATTTCAGGAATAAATTTGGGCTGCAGGTTGTGCCAATGGATTCTAATATGAAATCCAAGATGGCCACTGGTGGCCATGTTTTTAAATGAAATTCGAAAAAATAAAGATGACTCTCATCAAGAGGTCACCCCAAATATCAATATGAAATTTGGTCATGGACAGTAATACGAACAGACAGTAAGATGCATGGCTGACGGACACCAACCCATAGCAATAGCTCAAACTTAACTTCATCAGGATGAGTTAAAAAGTGTATGTTAAACAAATTCAGTAGTATCTGAAATTCATAACCCACCCAAGTGGTGAACATGCAATTTCAAAATTATCTGATTAAAAATTAGAAACTTTATGTGTGAATGAAATCACAGAATTGACAGAGTGTATAATAATGCATTATTAATTTGTTAGATAAATATGGAAAAACCAGTTATGCTTATGGATGAGTTAATGTTAAACAAGAATTCTTTGGCAACATAATAATCCTATCTGTCCAATTTCACATTAAATAACTAGGGCCCTGCAAAATC
This sequence comes from Siphonodentalium dalli, assembly GCA_032622095.1. Taxonomy (NCBI): domain Eukaryota; kingdom Metazoa; phylum Mollusca; class Scaphopoda; order Gadilida; family Siphonodentaliidae; genus Siphonodentalium; species Siphonodentalium dalli. The sequence continues at coordinate 190,167,760 of CP136063.1, read as the reverse complement.
AATTTGATTCAATACGATTTGGAATCCTTTATCTGACTTGAATCGATTCAAATTCGGCTGTCCTTGTTCAAATTATTACAATTCTTTGCCATCATGTACAGTAATGCCCTAAACAATCGATCCCTAAACCACAGCAGAATTATGGGAACTTGTTCAGGATTTAGTCAGAAATAAGGTTTGCTGCCATTCTTCGGAAAGCTCTCAATGAGAGCTTTCCAATGAATGGCAACAAGCCATATTTCTGACTAAATCCTGAAAAATTTCCCATAATTCTGCTGTTGTTAAGGTGTAATATACTTCGGGCATTACTGTACATTCCCGTACTGTCTATGTGCAGACCACAGCATTTTTGCCTGCATACTTTGGATAATAACGAACGAACGCACACTGTCAGTCGTAACAGATAGCTCTGTCACAAAATAATCTGTAAATAAACCACACAATTTATGTATGAATGACATAAGCCGGACTGTGGGGTTCCAGGAATTTCAGTCAAATTGGAATTACATACACTATGACAGATTTCAGTATTCGGTCTAGAGACTGATGAGGTTTGCTGAATGCAAACGTTCGGAGGCACCCTATATTATATAGACGAGGTACCTTATATTATATAGACCAATCGCTCACTGCATTCACATCCATCAGTATTACGGTGAATATTACTATATGCATATTCTTCCTTACTGGCATTTATGATGCTTCTGATATTTTCACATTACTGTAAATGGTCTTTTGCATAAGACTAATTTGGTTAGATAAGCATTCGATCCATTTACATCACACTATATAGATGAACTTTATGGGGTTTTCGAATCATTACGACAACTGAAGTATTTCTACGAACTGTTCCATATCTTCACTCTTGATACACTCGATACAATGATTCAATTTGAGACTTGATTCAAAATGAAAACCCGCATTCCCAAGACCCCATTTTGTATGACTAAAACAGTCAGTATTTCATAAGAATTTTTTTAGAAAATGATCATAGTGTGCAACCTATTCAGTACTAGGGCCCAACGAATTGGTAATTTCAACATCGAATCGAATCTCGAATCAAATCATGATAATGATTTGAAATCAAATCGAATTTGAATCTCGAATCAAATCTTTTTCAAACACTTTAGTAGATTCGCAGTACCGATCAGTGGGAGGTACATGTATGAGCAAAAATGTGGGCAAATGTCCGATGATTTTATAACGTCAGTGAGATAACTCAGATTACGAAGGAGGTTCATTAAACTTAATTGATATGACATGATATGAACAATATTTAATCACAGTTTAAAACAGTTTAATATATGAGAATGGCACATCGTTTCATATTTTGTGTCACTGCCACTATGCGTGCTTGAAGTTTGTGAAAAGTAAGCAGTTTGGAACTTTGGAGTCAATTGAGTCTCATTCGAGTCAATGCAAATGAAGTCTCAATATAAATTTCCATCTCTTCTCCTTTTCTTACTCAAATCAATTGTTAGATTGTGATGTTGACTGGCATGATTGTGCATTCCTGATAATTATGGAATTAACAAATTAGGTTAGATAAACTAAAGTTTAGAGAACAAAATTGATTATTAAGCTGAAATTAGATTATATGTAATATAAAGGGAATATAAGGGTAAGATTATAGCAGGCAAGACACAGTGTTAACATCTATGATAAATCTGAAAGAATGTGTCAACAACAAATAACTTATTAAAATTTGAATGCCTAGGACAAAATGAGAACTTGGATGGAATTTGTTTGGTTTAATATTTATACATGGTCTATCAGGTCTATAGGGTGTTATATGTGTTTGTCAGAGTGAGTCCAGATCCATATCATTATAAACACCTAAAAAAAACAAGACGCCCCCCAACAATATCTTCAGATGTGGTAATCAGAAGGTGACAAAACTTTGGGAAGATAATCCCTTATAAGTTATCTACGAATGATAAAGTTAGTGTCGCCATCACGACATTTGACATACAGTGTTACAGGTCGGGGGACTTATTTCAAGGTGTTTAAATATATACATACGGAACAGGACCAGTCTTATGGAAGGAAGTTAAGAGTGTGATGTATAGGTCTATTCCATTTTTTTAAGATTTTCGAATATTTTTACAATATCTAAAACATGCAAGTTACTGAAACAATCCATGCACATGTATTAGGAAAAAGCAAATTCAGCGTGATTTTTTTCAAAACCCTTTCTTCAAGATTTTGATGGTAGGAGTGCATTCTATAAAGCGTTAAGCATTGATTGTGTGAGAAAATGAAGAAAATTTAATAGAATGACAAAACAATCACATACATGTAGTGTAAATTAAACACTCATATAAAACATAAAAATTTAAATAATTACCTGAAATATCTTGAGATGTTTCTTTGATCACCAGAGCAAAATATTCATAAAATGTCTTCGATCCCTTGTCAAATTGATCCATCTTAGTTTCAATTAATGGGAAAAACAGCTTCACTATTACAGCCTTTTATAGTCATTGATTTTGATGTGATTACAATGTACAAACGTATAGTGTCTAATATATAAATCGCAATGTTTATATTTCATAATCATATAACAATACTGAAATTTTTTAATTATATGAGTGAAAGAAATTAATCTCAATAATAGGAAGAAGTCTGAAATATCGTCGAATGTTTGGAACTTTATGGTGATGTTGCAATAATGATGATGAATAATATTTCATATATCGCTATCCATGATTGAGCCCAACTCCAACTTCTTTTATTTTTAACTAGTATTCATTTAAAAAAATCAGCCTAAACATCTCAAATGTATAAAAATAAAGACATATTATGTGCTTATTTTAATGTCTCAAACTTATATTTTATACTCATCCACTATACCCACTTAAAAGATGGTGCATCTCTTCCGGGCCACAATTACAACAACAACAACATCATTTTTATAAAACCCAATCTCAAGACTACAAATATCTTTTTCAGTGAATAAAAAAAAGTCAAAAATGAAGATTTTGTATATTATTTGTCTATAAAGGCATAACATATAGAGAATACCTATAGTTTTTGTTTGAATACTGATATATTTCATGAGCGTCTGGAATGAAATATAAAATTTTCACGAGCGGCTGCAAGATATCTTTCAGGTACAGTAATGCCCTAAATAATCAAATCCTTAACCACAGCAGAATCATGGGCAACTTTTCTCACAAAGAGCTTTCCGATGAATGGCAACAAGCCATATTTCTGACTAAATCCTCACAGAGAGCTTTCCGATGAATGGCAACAAGCCATATTTCCGACTAAATCCTGAAAAGTTACCCATAATTCTGCTGTGGTTAAGGAGTCGATTATTTAAGGCATTACTGTATTCAAACAAAAACTGTAGGTGTTCTTTTTATTATATGTGCCTATTTTATAGATAAGCATATAATAAAGAGGTTTATTCCCGCAAAAAATATCTGAATCGATTAAATAGCACTTTGCCTTAATGGAGAGTTCTAACAATATAGAGTTTCTAATGTTTCCATTCTAAAAACAGCCCATAATACTGTCCTGAAAGGTTGTATGTATTATACCACAACAATTTGTTATAAAATCAATATTAATTGATAGAAACATTTTTGGACAGGTGTCTTCATTTTCATATTTATTATTTTATACCCTGAAAACTAAATAAAAGATAATAAACTTATTAGGAATTGACAGACCATCTATAACGATTGTAAGATTTCACTTTATATAATCTATAATATTGTAATTCAAGTTGATTATTTGTCACTGAATACGTATTCTGATTGGTCGAGTGCTGCTAACATTAGTTTTTGATTCACTGCTGATTGGAGAATAAATTTTGAATGCAGCACGTTATCAATGACAATGTGCATAAAATATGTCACTGCACTGCCAAGAGTATTGTAATTGAGTCAACCCGAATGTTATTTACTATATATACGTTTAACAGGAAGTTGCTCTGGCACAGTTATGAGTAACCACATGGAATGCACCCAGAGATTTGATCAGAAAAATAAGATATCTCGCTTCATTAACCCTTTACCCAACAATCCGGCCAAAACCGGCCAAATAAAGCTTCAACAGCCTAAAATATCTTCGGTCTGTCTCAATAGAACCATACAAATATGGATATCATTGGAACCGGCTCATTGACCACATTGTGATGGTTACAGTTATACCCTGTGCCAATGCATTCTCTTATATATGCGAGTCGACCATAGGTCGCCTCGCATATATAAGAGAATGCATTGGCCTAAAAAAAATCTTTTTTTAACACTTTTTACCATTTTTTCTTACATTCTTTAACAATTTTATAATATTTAATGTGTTAAGCCAATGCATTCTCTTATATATGCGAGGCGACCTATGGTCGACTCGCATATATAAGAGAATGCATTGGCACAGGGCCCTTCTGTTGGGTAAAGGGTTAAGTATGTAATTTCGATAAAAAGTGCTTTTCGTGCAGTTTCTTCTAAATATTTTGGTGGGGGTTTGAATTGAATTACAATGGAGATAAGTGCACCCTGTCATTTGATATTTGTGAATTCGAGCATGAAAACAGTTTGTGAACTTGCCAGCAAGTTGACTCGTTCACAAACGTTTTTCATGCTCAAATTCCTGAATATTCAACTCAACATAGTACCTTTATTTCCTAAATAGTGTACTTCAAAGAATCAAACAAGAGTGGAAACAGTGTCTGTGTGAAACATATGCGGGCAGAGACCATAACATATTATTAAAGGCCATACCAATATTATAACCTGTTTTACGAACATTTGAGTGAGAAAAAAGTAGATGCAAAAGACCCTACATAAGCTTGTTTTAGTGTGGATTGGGGTTGTGTATCTAAGGGATAGGAAGTGTTATGGATTGGATAATAGACAAGCAATTATAGTAATGCTCTAAATAATCGACTCCTTAATCACATCAGAATTATGGGTAATTTTTCAGGATTTAGTCGGAAATATGGCTTGTTGCCATTCATCGGAAAGCTCTCACTGAGAGCTTTCCAATGAATGGCAAAAAGCCATATTTCCAACTAAATCATGAAAAGTTACCCATAATTCTGCTGTGGTTAAGGAGTCGATTATTTAGAGCATCACTATATATATCTGAAGGAATTATTATATAACATGATAGACTGCCACAAATTTCCAGTCACAAAAAACAAATTTAGAAGGAAGAGAATTTCAAAATAGGTATTATTTTAGATGGTTGAAGAAGCAGTTCCTAGAAATTCTCAATGTCATGAAAGATCAATTGTTTGTATGCACAAATTTTGTTTCATCTCAAATGATACGATGACGTCTTTGATCATACATGGGGTACCAGTAAATTTCAAAGAGAAATCAGATCAGTTGCCTTCAATGGTTTACAAACAAGTTATACAGTCTAAAACTGAAAATCAAAATGGACCAGGTGGGACATAAATTTCTCAAAGTAATGTAATATTTTAATGGGCATAGTGCTACGATAGATTCATTATGAAAATATTAAAAGAATACGAGCAGTTTTTGTATCTCCAGTATGTTCTCTAGAAAACATAAACTGATATCTTTGCCCAATAACATAGCGACAACTGTGCCGTCATAATCTCTAAGCTTATATTTGTCATTTTTAAAATGTTTTTTAACATTTCCAAATGTTGGATAATCTAAGTCAAATATCGGAACCAAAAGGTCAGGATGCAAACGGAACTAAATTGTCCAAGATATGAAGTAATTGCCATTTGAAAGTTTTCTTTTAAATTAGACTTAATAGCATTCTTAACCATTGAATAAAATAAACTAAGATTATATGTATACATAATTTTGAAGGGTGATATCAAAACACCTATGCAATATATTTCCAACCAAACTAGTCAATATAGCACTGAAAAACAACTCATGCTCTCCTTCTTATTTAATTAATTTAATTTTTTATATAATTTGCCATGTGATCTTCACGAAAAACGAGACAAGAGGAAAAAGGGCTCCTTTTTGTCTCAAAAGTCATATTGCTATGACATCACTAAGCCTTTTTGAGGCATAAAACTACATATAAATGTATTTCCCAAAATTATGAACCTTATTTGAACAATAGAACTGGGCAGGAAATTGACAAAAGCAAGAAAATTAGGTATAATATGTGTTTCCAAATTGTGTCAGGTCTTTAAATACAGAGAATTTATTAACTTATTGCAGTCGCCTTCTCATGCTTAATTAGTATTTAGAGGATACAGGGTATGAACTTAATCTATGGAGCACCTTATTACTAGGAATAAAAATGTCAAAAAGGGTTAATTATGACAAAAAATGTTGATTATATGTCAGCAAAGGGTTGAATGCAAAATTGAAAAATCATGTTACCTTGGGCAAGTATCAGTTGTGTGATTCCTAGAGAATATATACAGTCCATGTTATCATTTATAATACATTAATAATTGTTAATACAGTAATGCCCTAAATAATCGACTTCTTAACCACAGCAGAATTATGGGTAATTTTCAGGATTCAGTAGGAAATATGGCTTGTTGCCATTCATCGGAAAGCTCTCAATGAGAGCTTTCCTATGAATGGCAACAAGCCATATTTCCAACTAAATCATGAAAAGTTACCCATAATTCTGCTGTGGTTAAGGAGTCGATTATTTAGGGCATTACTGTATAACTGGATATTTGTTGGTTACTGGCAGTCAGTTTAAAACATGAGCGCAATAGCATAAGGATAGCATGAGTGAGGTATTCTGCAATCACAAGTGTGCCATAAACCATCCAAGCCTTGAAATAGTTTGTCTGTCATTTGCGGAATGGGGTCCCAAGAGGGTGAATATAGTGATGCTATCCTGCAGTGCGAGCTAGCATCACCAAACACATCCTCTGAGAACCTCACTCTGCTGAGGCAAAAGCATAATGAGGTTCCCAGAGGGTGAATTTAGTGATTCTAGCCCACTGTACGGGGTAGAGTCACTAAATTCACCCTCTGGGGACCTCATTTTACAAATGACACACACTATTTGCAGACTTGAAACCATCAGACAGTAATATATAAGTACAGTGTTGTGTTGATTATGCGCAAGACCGATATCTCCTATCTTATGTTATCCAGAGGGTTTTTCCTGATATGAAATGTAAAAAAGAATTTTTACGTTAAAGTTCGGGTTTTCTTGTTGGGGCCAACATCCTTTTAAATAGATCATGTGATGTCAACGTCATTCTATTCCACACATCTGTAGAATGGCTTAATAATTATATGAGACAGAGGATCGCTATGTTTTTTCAGCAACAGGCACATACTAAATAAAATATATGATTGTCAGCAGATATCACACACTGTATTGTGCTCAATTCCTGAAATGTGATTAAAACTTCCATCACTGGAGAATCCTGAAATTTTGCAAAAACCCTATGCCAATGCATTCTCTTATATATGCGAGTCTCCCATATATAAGAGCATGCATTCACCTAACAATATTTACCTTGTAAGCCAGTGCATTCTCTTATATATGCGAGGTTCCCTTGGATGACTAGCATCTATAAGAGAATGCACTGGCACAAGATATTTATAGCTGCACCAGCGCAGCTGCTCTGGTGAGTCTGGTCATCAAAGGGTTAAATGAAATTTTCAAATGGAAATAAAGAAGGCAATACTGGGCAATGTGGTAAACATTTTAGAGTGTATTATTTTCCACAAACAAGAATTACAAGTCACTGAATACAAGTATTGTTGTTGTGTTATGAAATGTTCAAAATCGCAAAGTACTTAACCCTTTCATGACGGGAGCTGCGCTGGCGCAACATTAAAGACCCTGTGCCAATGCATTCTCTTATATATGCGAGTTGACCATACGTCGCAACAATTTTTATCATATTTTCTTATATTCTTTACCAATTATCATTTACATCTTTTTTTCTTACATTCTTTAACAATTTTATCATTTTTTTTCATCATTTTTTCTTACAATCTTTATCAATTTTTATCATTTTTCCTTACATTCTTTAACTCTTTCGCTGCCACCCGCCACCACAGACGTACCCCCAAGTGCCACGCATCCTGTACATATATCCATGTATTTCAGGTATATATGGGTAATGCATTATATCTCAAGCAGTTTCTAATATAATTAGTTGAAACTTCACATGTATATAGACATAGGTATACCCTGTCGAATGCCGCCGTGGACACGCCCACCAAGGTCACATGACATTGGCGGCCATCTTGGATTAGTGGCTATTTGCCGGTATATGTACAGTTTGTGTGGGTATGAATGGGTGTGTTGTTTGTTTTCTAATTTTCAACCCAATTATACGATGTCCAACAGTAAGGTACACAGGAGTAACCTATATGAACCCACTTTGAACATAAAATGGGTCACGTGACCTTGGCGTCCATCTTGGATTTATGCAAGTTGCCACCTATTTGCAGCAAAATGGGATACAATGGCGCACTTTGTTGAGTTCGTGCTTTTGTTGCTTGAATATTCCCTGATAGGTACAATTCCAAATATAGATATATATATATAACCATACCCATATGTATATGTACCTGCAGGGGGATATATGACCCTGCTCCGCCCGTTATAAGTCATGTGATCTTGACGGCCATCTTGAATTTCAGGAAAATTGGGTTTTACGATGATTTATGTGAATTATATGGGTCACGCGGGCGTACGCATGGTCAACTCACCAGCATAATTAATTTAGTTGCCTGTTATCACCACTGGAAAACGATACAATAGACAAGGGTTGTTCAAAACCAGTAAAGGTGTATTATAAATAATAGGTATAAGTATCTTATGCGCCGCAGGCGCCCCTCGATCATTAGAGTCCCGTATAGAGGTTAGTTACCCACCCACCTCCCCATCCCGCCACCCATAGTATCTTATGCGCCGCAGGCGCCCCTATAGAGGCTACTGCCACATAAATAATAGGTATAAATATCTTATGCGCCGCAGGCGCCCCTCGATTATTAGAGTGTAGAGGTTAGTTACCCACCCACCACCCCATCCCACCACCCATAGTATCTTATGCGCCGCAGGCGCCCCTATAGAGGCTACTGCCCACATAAATAAAAGGTATAAGTATCTTATGCGCTGCAGGCGCCCCTCGATCATTAGAGTATAGAGGTTAGTTACCCACCCACCACCCATAGTATCTTATGCGCCGCAGGCGCCCCTATAGAGGCTACTGCCCACATAAATAACAGGTATAAGTATCTTATGCGCCCCTCGATCATTAGAGTATAGAGGTTAGTTACCCACCCACCACCCATAGTATCTTATGCGCCGCAGGCGCCCCTATAGAGGCTACTGCCACATAAATAATAGGTATAAATATCTTATGCGCCGCAGGCGCCCCTCGATTATTAGAGTGTAGAGGTTAGTTACCCACCCACCACCCCATCCCACCACCCATAGTATCTTATGCGCCGCAGGCGCCCCTATAGAGGCTACTGCCCACATAAATAAAAGGTATAAGTATCTTATGCGCTGCAGGCGCCCCTCGATCATTAGAGTATAGAGGTTAGTTACCCACCCACCACCCATAGTATCTTATGCGCCGCAGGCGCCCCTATAGAGGCTACTGCCCACATAAATAACAGGTATAAGTATCTTATGCGCCCCTCGATCATTAGAGTATAGAGGTAATAACAATAACTTCTTCAGTCCTGAGTCTTTTGCGAGCAGCTATTTTTAACTGATAACCACGTGCTAACAACAATGACGGAATATTCCCATAACGTCAGAAATAGCATGACCTTGAGGACATTGTCGCTTTAAATTGTTCGCGCGCAACAGTACTACAGATAAATACATTGTACACTGTCAAACATGCCGGAAAGAATAGAGTTATATCCCATACATTAGACTACATACCAAGTTCGCAAAAATGCGCGATTGGCAGCGTCTTCGAAGTTCGCATTTATGCGCGTTTGGCAGCGAAAGAGTTAATAATTTATATCATTTTTTATCATTATTTCTTACATCCTTTAAAAAAAAATTCATTATTTTCATTTTTCCTACATTTTTTTACAATTATAAAAAATTATATAAAATTTGTTAGGCCAATGCATTCTCTTATATATGGGAGGCGACCTGTTGTCGACTCGCATATTTAAGAGAATGCATTGGTACAGGGTTTTCGCAAAAACTCATGAAGCTCCCGCCACGAAAGGGTTAAAGATACTCATTCTCTTTGCGGCAGCACTTCCAACAACAACAAAAACAACAACAACAACATAACTCCTTTTCAAAACAGATTATTATTATAAAAAAATACACATACGGTATGTGAGTCTCCCATATGGAGCCTCGTATATATAAGAGAATGCACAGGCTTACACAAGGTCAATGTAAATACTGTTATTGGTACAGCATTAAATATCCTGTGCCAGTTCATTCTTTTATAAGTGAGTCTCCCATAGGGTGCCTCGCATATATAAGAGAATGCAACAACAACAACAACAACATTACTATGTAACTCCTTTTCAAGAGAGATTATCATAAAAAAACACATATATGAGAAACATATTTCACTTTAAAATGTTTTAAAAGATAAATATATTATTTAAAACATGCTGTAATGTTGTAGAAATTGCCACATTTTCTGTACTGATTCATAGAATTTATACCCCAAATTTTATACAGAAAGTTCAGGGAAGAGATACACCATCTTTAAATTAGAAAAGCTAAATCAGCCAGGGATTTTAGTTACCTCATGAAAACAAAAAAGTATGAACATTTTACCACCAACTAAAAATCCAAATGATGATGTTACATGTTGAGGGAGAAATTGAAATCGTTGAGTCAAATGTTGTAGACATTGCATGAAACATGCATCCAATAAGATTACTAATTGTGAAACGACACTGCTGTATTGTTCACTTTAGGTCTTGTGTCACCTTTAACCCTGTCATGATGGAAGCTGAGGTGCTGCAGCATTAAAAATCATGTGCCAGTGCATACTCTTATATATGCGAGTCTCCCTAGAATAGAATGCACTGGCTTTCAAGGACAAGGTCAATATTGTTATTAGGCCAATGTATGCTCTTATATATGTTAGGCTCCCTATGAGAGACTCGTATATATATAAGAGAATGCATTGATACAGGGTATTCACAAAATGTCTGGAAGCTCCAGTCATGAAGGGTTTGCTGTATTGTTCACTAGTTAGGTTTTATGTCATCTTTAATGCTTGTTGGAACTGAAAAGCTCATTTCCTTAATAAAGTACTAAGGTGTTAAGAAACCTATCACATGGAAACACGGATGAAACTAAACAAAACGACAGAATGTGATGAAAGCTTCAGCAAATTCAAAATTATTATATCAGAATGTCAATGTCAGGTATATTGCTCTTTGTTGAACTTATTATCTTCGAAGACATGTTGTGCACTTATCTCAGTGAACGAAACTGATATTACCGAAAATTCCGATGATGCCCATCCTATCATTTAAAAATAAAATCAATTTAAATATTTAAGGAGCTGCATGCAAATTTTTATATTGGATTGTGTTGGATTCAAACCCAGGTCCGTGACAGTGAATGCGCCATGCGACTCAAAGTCGGATGTCAATTCCACATGGCCACCGAAGCCACCCCAAAAAGGAAGCTCAAACGGCAGCAATATTCCGACATCACATTTAAGACACTATATGGATATTTTAAGGTCTCTGTTTTAGATATATGGTAGATAGTTGGCACAGCTGCATGTTATATGTGCTTGTCACCGAGACATGCTGAGTATTGCCCTTTGTACATGCCCAGGACCATATAACACACAAGGCGCCAATTTTAGAAGCTGTATGGGTTTTTGAGACAGTGAGATAAATATCTACCATATATCTAACACCTTAAAATGTGCATAGTCTCATAAGTGTGACGTCTGAATACAGCAGCCATTTTACCTTCCTTTTTTGGGGTTGCTTCGGTGGCCGTGTGGTAGTGACATCCAACTTTGAGTCACAAGGCACGCTCGCCATCATGGGCCATGGTTCGAATCCCACCCAATCCAAAAACAAATTTGCACATTGTTGAATGTGCATAAGCTTTTCTAAATCTACAGGTGAACAGTAAAGCATAACCCCACCCACACCATTTACTTGCGTAAAATTGTACAGTCTCACAACTCACGTTATTCTTCTCTATCTCATCCTCCAGATAGTGCTCCTGTACTTTGATTTCTCTAACTATTTTACCATCGTCCTCTCCTTCATCCATCCACCTGGAAAAGATAAGTAAGGCCAGATAAATAAAATAGTTTGTTTCTCAGAGAGATCTTTAATGCTGCACCAACGCAGCTCCCATCATGAAATGGTTAAGGGTATTTAGTTAATTCCAAGAATTTTCCATATTTTAAAAATATTATCCAAGTTTTGTTTAAAGAGTATTTTTGTAAGACCATAACTTAGCCAAACTACAATAAAATGGATTAATTCTCTCCATAGAGAGGTGTAAAAGGTGCCAAAATGCATGAATTTTCTAGGGAATGTGAAATATTATTTATTGTCTGACTCCAGTAAGAAACAGCATTTTTGTTGGTCAGAGAGCCACTCAATATATTGCGTGTTTATCTCTTGAGCCATCAAGATATCAACCCATATTTCCTTGATCATTTTTCAAATTTTTTGATTATAATAATGTGATACATTGATGGAAAGAGCTCTGTATCACATTATTATAATCAATAAATTTGGAAAAATGATCAAGGAAATATGGGTTGATACAAAAATCGGACTTGGCACTGAAAGGGTTAAAATATTTAGAATTCATCCACATCACTATACAAACTAGTAGTCTGCTTTCTGGCTTTGGAGCAGTTTTAATCTTTTCCATACTAAATGGATTCTCCCATCAGTTATAAATGTATACATTGGAATAGTCTATTATTCATCTGGAAGGTATTTAAGGAAAAATAAGCAGATGACAGATAATACAAGTAAAGAAGGAGTCCTATTTATTGTAGGAAAAAGTTCTGATAAAATGTTCAATAAAAGGCTGCCCAGCCATAATACCCCCCTAAAAGTGGTTTCATTTGGGGCTGGGGCATATTAGAAACAAACAACAAGGACCATAAATTACTCTGGTAAAAATAGTCAGACGGAACCGAAATTCGAACTTGACCTGTATTTTCATGAGTAATCCATACACTAAATTTTAAAACAATCAGACAAATAAAACTAAAGTTATCACCCGGAAACCAAAATAAGCAGCCATTCTAAGTCAACAAGAACCATAACTCCAGCAAAAATGGGTAGACCGAATCCAAATTAGAACTTAACCTGTATTTTTCATGTGGGTAATCCACATACAAAATTTGAAAACAATCAGACAACTAAAACTAAAGTCTATCACCTGGAAACCATCTGGGATGGACGGATGGACGGACGAACATCACCGATTTCTATAGTCCCCCGAAATTTAATTTCGGGGAGACAACTAATGACTCATGGTCATCTCTATTGTTCAACTTATTATTTGAACATTTCCTACAGGAACTACTCATCAATGAGAAATTAGTATGGAAAGCAAGTCTGAGTTTAGTGTGCCTGCCATTTGCAGGATGAGGTCCACATTGGAGACCTCATTCTGCTTAGGTCTCATCTTCTCTGGAAAGTTTCTTTTATAAAATTTCTACAGAAACTTCTTCACACAGATTCTATTTCTTCATTAGTTTAGTTTCACTATGTTCCAAAATTGACAGACAACACATTGCATAATCGAGGTTCCCAATGGGTGTACATCACAATATTCACCATTTGGGAACTTCAATCTGAGTCTACGTCTCCTATAGCAGATGACACCTTAGCAGAATGAGTTTCCCAGAGGGTGAATTTAGTGATGATAGCCCGCTATGTGGGATAGCATCACTAAATTCACCCAATGGGGACCTCATTCTGCAAATGACAGGCACACTAAACTCAGGCTTGATGGAAAGGGTTAAGTTGCAAACTCACCAAGACTTGAAATAGTGTGTCTGTCATTGGCAGAATGAGGCCCCAGAGGGTGAATTTAGTGATGCTATCCCGCATGGTGGGCTAGCATCACCAAATACACCTCTGGGAACCTCATTCTGCTGAGGCCGCAACTGCTATGGGAGACCTAGGACCATAATGAGGTCCCCAGAGGGTGAATTTAGTGATGCTATCCCGCGATAGTGTCACTAAATTCACCTTCTGGGGGCCTCAATCTGCAAATGACAGACACACTATTTCAAGGCTTGAAACTCACCTCCCACTATAGAAAACATAGTCTTCATTCGTCTTTGGATCCGTTATTCTAACTCTCTCCAAGTACCAGCCATCTCCTGCAATGACATTAGTCTTTTATCACAGCTTGAAGCACAGTATTCTAATAGAATACACTCCACCATAAGTTGTTGCTTTATTGATTAGAAATATAATTTTTAAAATTATAATTAATTTTTCCTTAAGGGAAGCCCGAAACTGAACTAGATTAGTCACGCATGAATACGCCCAAGTAAATCCCGCATTCTAATTATCGAGTCAGTTTTTATTTCTGACTTAATCATGAGATTTGCGAGTCGCGGGGTTGGGAATGGCACCACCATGGGAGGGATCTATGATAGTTCAGTTTCGGGCTTCCCTTAAGGAAAAATTAATTATAATTTTAAACATTATATTTTTCCGCCAAGGAAAGCCCTTCAACTGAACTATATGGATTAGAATGCAAGCCCAGGAGGAGGCACGAGCAATAAAGTTAATTAATATCCAAATTCGATGGGAATGCACTCTTCCGAAACAGAATGATCAAAGTTGCAAAATGACCGGTGGAGGAGTGGCCTGGAGGTATCCCGAAGGTGTACGATTCCAGGGGATCGACTGGACCCCATCTTGTGGAGATGTGGGCCACTGCACCGTGAGGAAGAGTCAGAAGGCTGGATGGCTGTTGCAGCTCTTGTGGGCACGCAACAACAAGTCTTCCCCACCCAGAACATCCTCCAAAGGCTACAGTGCTGGAGCTTTCCTGACTGAGGTAAATACTGGTACTTTATCGCAAATTGTTTAATTAAATTAAGCAATATTGCTTTTGGAAGAAGTGTATACAAGAGATCAACCTGTGTCCTCGTCTTTTTTACAAAAGCACGTTCCAGAGGAACTTCAGAATCCTCGTCCGACAGTGTGCCTGGGGACCCACTGTCGACCCGCGATTCTTGCTCATCGTCGTCAAACCTGCCGACGCCATGTGACGCAGAGAAGCATGTCAAGATCGACGCCAGCAACAGAATTGGCTGCATCAAGTTGAGATACCATACTATGGAAGAGGCCTACTCTGAAATGGCTTCTACGCAAGACAAATGCTCTTGCAATTGGGCTAAGGAGCGATTTCCTGTCCAAGGTCACCCCCCTCCAAAAATTATGGTGCATCATCAATGGCCCAGTTAGAATAGGCTGCGTCCCCAAGGCCAGAAGGGCAGAGGGAATAAGTGCTGATGAGCCATTTGACCAAAGGAAGCGCCTTCCATGGAATCCCTCAAATGCAGGTGGTCCTGACCAAACTGGAATAAATGTCGATGACATACCACTATGATCACATGACGGCGGAGGAGCAGGCCCGGAGGTAACCCGAAGGTGTACGATTCCAGGGGATAGACTGGACTCCATCTTGTGGAGATGTGGGCCACTGCACCATTGGGAAGAGTCAGAAGGCCATTTGGCTGGTGCGCTATGAGCAAGAGCGTCACGTGACAACGAGTCTTCCCCACCCAGAACAGCCACCAAAGGCTACTCCCAGGTGCCCAATAATCGTGATGGCCTAAAAACAGATATTCTTGGTGGGATCAATGGGAATTTTCTCTAAAATTAATAATCGTACTGACACTACTATTAGGCACCTGAGAGTAAGGTGCCGGGGCAATCACCCTTGAAGATTGGTTTCCCGAATCAACAAATTACAGCACCCGTCTACCACTGGTTCTGACTGCCATAGCAGGACCAGGGGGGCCAGAACTGGTCCTGCCCAAGGTAAAGACTGGTACGGTTTGCTCAAAGTTTGTAATCATTGACAAATATGCCATTCACCCAACGATGACAAGTAATACACCCGTTATTGAGCAACCCGCACAGTGTGTGTGGCCATCAAAGTCAAACTGTAAAACAAGACATGCTGTTAGTTATAACAAAAGCAAGGTTAATATACAATACAGTCTGTTAGTTATTGAAATGAAAGTAAGGTTAATATAAAAATTACTTTATACTCCTGGCCACGTGATCTTACCTGCTATAAATTGAATTACAGGTAAGATACTGTCTTTTCTCGTTTATGAGGACGATGAGTTCCGAATGCCATGTGCAAGAACTAGGCGGTTTCCGTTAGGAAAGTGCGCTGACAGCGGACGTGACGATACAAATGCCTTTATTGTTGTTATGCTTGTATCGAATCTATTTGCCAGATAATCATTGGATATGTGACAATAGAAGGAGAAGAGCCTTGTCTTGGCCTCTTTGGATTTATATTGGCAGTGGTTGTGTGCAATATAAACGCTGTGCATGTAATCGCGCTTTAGACATGTGACAATACAAATGCAGTCGTTTCTGATATTCGGCAGATAATCATTTGGATATGTGGCAATAGAAGGAAAAGAGTCATGGTTTGGACTCTTTTATGTAAATTATATGGGCAGTGGCCATGTGCAATATAAATGTGTTTCAGGTAACTGCGCTTCATACATGAGTGAAAGCTATTTGTCTGATTATCGTTTCGATATATGTGGAAATAGAAGTTAAGGAGCCAAGTGATGGACTCTATTGAAAGACTATTGGCAGTGATTCTGGAACACGTGACAATATATATGCTTTCTATTTCGCTGTTTGCCTTTATTATTCACTGATGAAAACCGCAAGGTATGTCAGTATAGGGGTGAAAACTGTTCACCAGATGTAAGCATAGTCAGTTCTGACGGCATAGTGTCTGGAGGCCCTGATACCATATTATTGCCATGTACAATGTATGGAACTATTACGGCTTGCAATACATGTTGCATGCTCGCCATTATCGATGCATATTAGGTCATACGGTAATATGGCATTGAGGCACATAAACCATAATATGTCAATGGGACCGAATAATTGAATGTATCGACAAACACTAATGTCTGAGGATAAGAGGTCAGATGTTTCAAGTTGGTGACACTGATCACAGTCGTGACATCACAAATATTTACAATTCTAATTGCTAACCTGTGGACGGCGTAAATCTTAAATCATCTGGCGGATGATAATAAGGAGAAACATCGATTTAATTGAAATTCAGTGAGATGCTGGCAAGCCAATAAATCGTTGCAACACCCTGACCATGCCCCTTATGAACAAGGTGCTCCGTATTGAAGACAAAGCTATGATTTGATTGATATGATAACAAACTTTTGAATGAAATTCAGTTGTCGTCAAAGCTTGTATATCAGGTTGCCCTAGGCCCCAATCAAACCAATCGCCTGACTCGTAGTAACCCAAACTGTTACAGCCATACTGTACATACATGTATGTAAAGAATGCAACACTATATGTATATCAACAGACAACACATCAATTTGAAGTGTGGTTATATATATGTGATAACGAATATAATTTCCCTGTTACTGAGTGTTAGTAACTATTGTACTGATGATACAATGTGTTATAGGATATTTAATCGCGATAGACAATGCAGAATTTTCTAAATACCTTGAAGTTGCTGTAATGTTGTATTACATTTGCCATGTGGCTAATACAAGACCTCACGTTCATACATACTGGCGGGCGTAGATTTGCAGGTATGGATCGTTAAAACAATGTTACAGATCGCTCAGTCAAAAGAAATGTCAATTGTCATCTGATAAATTAGGACTATCCTTCGGATATATTCATGTAAATTATTACAAAGGAGACATTGCTGTCCTGTACAACTTTCTGCGAACTAACAGAGCAGGTCCATGTATGATTTGGCAGTATACATTATTCACATAGCAACGGAACTTATTAAATAAGCGAAGCGAGTCGACTGAAACTTAGTGAAAGTGAATACATGTAGCACGAAAATAGGAGACTTCGCATACCTGACCATGTTGCGTCCTCAATCGTAAGTATATCACGCCGTATATGTTGCACAATAATGCAATATTTGGTTTCGCCACAAGTAAGCTATGTGCGTCTTTAGTCATTGTCAAGATGTCCATCTTATTTCTAATTTTTTAGAAGGAGCCATCTTGAGGAGAAAACAAAAACACGACAACGAATTACGTATACAAACGAAACGAAAAAGTTTCCGTGCAGATGAGAGAAATATTAATTAACGAGCGGGTCGGACGACAAATAAATTGCAAGTTTGTTATCAAGAATAAATATTGAGTCGATAAACTTGCAATTTCAGAAAAATACTCCTTTATAAACACATCCTGTCGACAGCGAGGAGAAAGAAAAACTGACTCGATAATTAGAATGGGGGATTTACTTGGGCGTATTCATGCGTGACTAATCTGAGCACGGGTGTGAACAAAGGAGTCGGACAGCAATAAAATTTTAACCCTCCTGATTGACACAAGGCCGGAGATGTAATCCATATAGTTCATATAGTTCAGTTGAAGGGCTTTCCTTGGCGGAAAAATTGGGGTAAAATGTTGCTTTCAGCAGTCATAACCACATCACAACATCGTCAGGTCGTGGAGGAAATGCTTAGATGATTAATAGTGTAATTAACCCTTTATTTGGTGCAGCATTAAAGATCCTGTGCCAGTGCATTCTCTTATATAAGCTAGTCTCCCAAAGGGAGCCTTGCATATATAAGAGAATGCACTTACTTACAAAGTCAAGGTAAATATTGTTAGGCCAATGTATTCTCTTATATAAGCAAGGCTCCCTATGGGAGACTCGCATACATAAGAGAATGCACTGGCACAAGGTTTTTAGCAAAATTTCAGAAAGCTATAAAGATCCAGTGCATTCTCTTATATATGAGTCTCTCAAAGGGAGCCTTGAATATATATAAGAGAATGCACTTGCTTACAAAGTCAAGGTAAATATTGTTAGGCCAATGTATTCTCTTATAAAAGCAAGGCTCCCTATGGGAGACTCGCATATATAAGAGAATGCACTGGCACAGGGTTTTTAGCAAAATTTTAGGAAGCTATAAATATCCTGTGCCAGAGCATTCTCTTATATATACAAAGTCTCCCAAAGGAAGCCATGCATATATAAGAATGCACTGGCTTACAAGGTCAAGGTAAATATTGTTAGGCCAAAGTATTCTCTTATATATGTGAGGCTCCCTATGGGAGACTCGCATATATAAGAGAATGCACTGGCACAGGGTTTTTAGCAAAATTTCAGGAAGCTCCAGTTATGGAGGGTTAATTTTACTGGGAAATCTTGCAACCACACCCAACAGTGTTCATACACCTATCCAAGGAAGAAATTGCATGACTTTATATACTTTTTCAGGATTTTGAGAAATTTTCCAATACCTCAAGCTTATGAAATTTCATAACTTTTCCAGACTTAGCTAGGCAGGATTTCAATTAATGTAAGATAGAAGTTAAATAGTTAATATATCTTCACAATTTGGCTTCAATAAGTTCAGTATCAGGTAAATTACTCTCAACTTTTGAAAGAATCCCATGATATCGTTGATATCATGCATATTACCAATGCACCTCAACTTCAGGGGTAATTCAAGAATAATTGTGTAACTCAAAATATTATGCTGGACATTTGTAGAATGAGGTCCCCAGAGGGCAAATTTAGAGATGCTATCCCACAGAGCAGGCTAGCATCACTATATTCACCCTATGGGGACCTCATTCTGATTTACCCTCATCTTTATCAAATTAACAAGTTTTTTAGTTTCTTTGGAAACTTCTTTAGAAAGTTTATATCTATTTTTTAGGTTAGTTTCTCTATATCCCTAATTTGGCAGACGACACAATTTATAATCGAGGTGGTTGGTGCACATCACCATATTCACCATCTGGGAACTTAAATCTGAGGACTTCTATGTCTCCCACAGCAGATAAGGCCATGCAAAATGTTGTCCCCAGAGGATGAATTTGGCGATCCACTGGATGGTGTAGCATCAATAAATTCACCCTCTGGGGATCTCATTCTGCAAATGTCCAGCATCGTTGAGGTCTGGTATCGGAAAGAGATGTATGATTATTCCAGAACATTTCCATAGTTAGGTAAAAAAAAAAAAAGTTGCCTTTTTCAATAATTGTTCCCAATAATTCTTCAATTCCAAAACTTAGCAGGATTTCCGATTAATGTATAAATAGTGCTCTGAGTAGAAACCTAGCTCCCTGGTACCAAGAGATCTGAAGATTACACTGGTGATGTTAGATAGAGCTGAGGAGTTAACACTGAACCACTTAGTTTTGATTACCAACAATCAGTGTAACATTTTATCTTCCCCACCCCTCCCCCATTATTAAAATTGCGCTTCCTTTATTCTTAGTTAAAAATCAGCAAATATATACAAAGAATGACATGAGTATGTTAATGGGAGTGCAAGTGCAGAAGGATAGAATGAGAGGCGGCTTCTATCCTTCCGTGATGGCACAATTGCCTTATTGACAAACCCATTAACACATGTGTCGTTCTGTGTTTATTAATCGCCACCGTCCTAGAATCTGTGAATTAAGAAAAAGACTTGCAATGCTTATTCAGGCACATGGCTTGTTTTGTCATGTGTGATGATGCTTTTATTTTAGATATCTGGCTTCATGGTTAAAGTGAACAACATTTAAGTTGTGTGATGTCTATGCATATGGAACGAGTGTACTGTACGGATTTGTAAATATGGAACTTCAGGAACATTGTAATTTTAGGAAAAAGCGTGCCATAAATAAAGGATCTACAGCGAGCCCCCAGTTTATAGTGGAATTTACTGGATGAGTTTCGTATAATTCTACTCTAAACTGGGGATGAGTTGTAGAGTCTATTTATTACATGATCCAAAACACACTTAAATCAACAAATGAGACGTGAAACTAACATCGGCTTCTGTAAGGCCTGCAATGGCGTTTCACATAACAAAGCATTGTTTGCCCGCATAAGGAAATAGTCCCAGATAAATAAAAACTCGTTGATGTATTTAATGGCTTATAATTAATTAAATAACTTTTCAAACTCTTCATTCATTAGAGGTTGTTGGAAAAATATTGGAAGCCATATATAGTATTTTGAGATGTACTGTGCGGAATGTAAACAGATGACAAACTGGAAGTCAAAGTTCACCTGGCACTATTTCCTGTTATGCAATGAACGTTGCATATCACAATATATAGAATACGTTTACTGAATGGAATAAGGGTAGGATAATGTAATAATTAGGTATATGACCTACCTGCTTTGTTTGCATTATGACCAATGATGATCCTCTTTAGATGACCAAGACTAACTGCTTCCACTCTGAAGTTAGCAATCTGGAAATAATATTTTTTTAAATATACATTTATGAACTTGACACTAAATGTATCAAAAGTATTAGAAAAGAAATGTACTGCAACAAGTTAGTATCAGGGTCCAGAATTTTTTTCTCACCATTCTCTTATCGAAATGAACTGTATGAAAACATATTTTTTTAATTCTTCTATGAATTTCTAAATGCCATCAAACCAAAAAAACGGAGGAGAGGATGTCAACTTATTATCTGAACAGTTCCCATAAATAAATAAGAATCATTCTGCTCTTGTATTATATTTTCGTATGTCTGTCATCTGCTTGTACTAGTGACCGGAACATCCCTCCAAATGAGTAATAGACCATTCCTATGAGTAGTTCAGATATTAAGTTCAACACACGATAATAGGTTAGTTGTTGAACTTATTATCTGAACATTTCCCACCAATGCATATTAACCTTTTCCTCTTATATCATGTTTTTTCTGTCTGCTGTCGGCTTTTATTACCTGAACTCCCCTCTGTCTCTTCTGCACTATTATTACCTAATACAAGCCATTGAAAGTCACTGTATATCATTTCCACAAAATAATACAATATGTATGTTTCATATTAACCCTTTCTATACTAAATATTCATTGATGAGTACAGTAATGCCGTAAGTAATCGAATCCTTAACCACAGCAGAATTATGGGTAACTTTTCAGGATTTAGTCGGAAATATGGCTTGTTGCCATTCATCGGAAAGCTCTCGCCGAGAGCTTTCCGATGAATGGCAACAAGCCATATTTCCGACTAAATCCTGAAAAGTTACCCATAATTCTGCTGTGGTTAAGGAGTCGATTAATTAGAGCATTACTGTATATTTGAAGGCAAATGCCAGTAGCACCGTTACAAGTGGAACTACAGAAATTTTGCTTCTCATGTCATTCGCTTTGGTAAAGATGCATGTTATATGCACGTTTTTGTTCATATTCTGACTCCATTTGATTTTCTATGACAAAATGCCAGAAAAACTTTCCGATGAATGGCAACAAGCCATATTTCCGACTAAATCCTGAAAAGTTACCCATAATTCTGCTGTGGGTAAGGAGTCGATTACTTACAGCATTACTGTAGTTCCCCTAGGAAATGTTCAGATAATATATGTTCGGAAAACATTTGTTGAACTAATTATCTGAAAATTTCCCATAAATAAATAAGTATCATTCTGCTCTTGTATTATTATTTTGTATGTCTGTTGTCTGCTTGTACTACCGGAACATCCCTCCAAATGAATCAATAGACCATTCCTATGTATACTTTTTTAACTGAATTGGAGAATCCATTTAGTATGGAAAGGGTTAAAGTTGCTATATCTCTTCTCGGCACAACTTCCGACAATGCAATTTCTGTGAAACTATCTTTGAAGACACATTTGCTTTGTTGCTTCCAACAGGCCTAAAAATATAGTGAAAACTGCTAGTCATTTGTAGAATGAGGTCCCCAGAGGGTGAATTGTGTGATGCTACCCCACACAGCAGGCTACTATCACTAAAATCACCCTCTGTGAACCTCATTCTGCATGACCTCATCTGCTATGGGAGACCTAAACACATATTTAAGTTCTAAAATTGTGATGTGGTCCCATTGGGCACCTTGATTATGCATTGTGTCATCTGCCAACTTGGGGATATAGAGAACTAACCTAAAAAAGAAAAAATAAAGAAATAAAAAAAATTGTTAATTTGATAATAAAGATACTTTCTAGAGAAGATGAGGCCTAAGCAGAATCAGGTTCACAGAGGCTGAATTTATTGAAGCTAGCCTGCTGTGCGGGGTAGCCTCATTAAATTCACCCTCTGGGGACCTCATTCTGCAAATGTCCAGCACCATATTTTGAGGCCTGGTTACCAAATATACACACAAGAAACATATGGTGTTAAATATATTTCAAGATAGATTTGCAATAAAAAATCTAGTAATATTCTAAAAATAGCCAAATTAACTGAACATACATACAAATGAATTATTAGGAATCAAGTAACTATTCATCAGCGAGTATTCAGTTATCAAAGGCTTAAAGGTACTCAATCCGTAAAGAGGGTCCCCATCTCAACAGATTCCAACAACAACAATCCGATCAGAGGGTCCTATATTACTATTTCTTTGGCTTTGGGGGTAAAAAATATTTGATTCGAGTCGAGGAACCCATCAAACAAAGCTCAGAGTTATTAGATATTGATTTTTCAAATTTGTTATGTTCTCGAGATGAGTACTAATAACTGCCGTAATCTGCTCTGGATGTGTACTCCAAATCTATTCAAACAGACAAGGATGAATAACTCTAAAATCAAGTGGTAATTTTAACGCAATTTTGACTGAGTTCTGGGCCAGATAGTATTCCCGATAATGAAAAATAATAGATTTCTAAAATCGATATCTAACAAATCTGAGCTTTGATGGGTGACTTCCTCGACTCGAATCAAATATTTTTGACCCCCGAAGCCATTGAAATAGTAATTGAGATGAGTTTTATCGGGTTGAGTACCTTTAAGGGCCAGACATTTTGCATAAAAATTCAAAAAAAGAAATTCCAGACATATTGTGAGAATATCTGCTTTGAAATATCAGGAAATTTTGACAAAACATGCCGCTGGCCATTAATTCATTAATAGAACATAGAGGATGTTGTGTGAGTAAAGCATACCTCGCCTTGACGGAAGAAATTTTGATTACTAGTAGGACCCGAATATAACTGCCTGGCGCCTGAGTCTCCCCGTTCACCATATATCGTCAGAAACACTTCTGCGTCTGTCCCACCATTCACCATGTCACCAGTTGTAACCTCTACTTCATAGATGAGCACTGTAACATCATATCAGCAAACAAATTACAGGACTGTGAACTTTGCTGGCATTTGAACCTTCCACTTATTGCTCAGTGCAAGTAAACTACACATAGCTTTTGATAATAATAATAAAATAATAATAATAATAATAATAAATGATCCATTTATCTACAGCGATCAGTTTCAATGCGTGGAGCAATAATTTATTATTACCCTGGAACAGGCATGCTGCCAGCATGGGCGCAACTTCCAATCGTGCGCTTCAGCTCCAAGCCAGGTACGTGGTTTATGGGCGAGTCACCCGCAGCAATCACAGTAATAAGTCACATGTCAAAAGTGAATAACAGTTTGATGTCAAAATGGCAGCAGGTGGGATTCAAACACAAGATGTCTTCATTCCATGACGTTACAAGTAGAGCAAGCTAACCACTGGACATTATGCAACATAATTCCTATGTAATCCTACCTTTTTATATAGACATCGTATGCTGCTTTCAATATAGCTTTATAAGATCTGAAGACATCAAAATACTTAACACTTCAAAGGGTTAATGCTATCGAATGTATGAAATCATGGTGTAACTAGGATGCCACTATGCCAGGCACAGTGTTAGATCAGGGGCTGATGTTAACAGCTGTCCCAACTTCAGAAAAGTGCACATGTATGTTAACCTGTTTGTGACCATAATGGCCATAGACTGCTGCGTTGTTTCCTGTCCATAACGTCCGAGGACAGCCAAGAAAATTCATTGGTATATAGACATCAAACTATGCATTGCAGCAGAGAGCATACATAACTTTACCAGACACGTATTGCAATAAAGGCATTTCCACTGGCTATTCCCGGTATTTTACAAAATAATGTCAAAATGTCTGTGACATCATCATATTCAACCACTCTGTATTTTGATATACGCATGCGTAAGATCGTCTGTGCCAAATGAGCCAATATTCCCCAATGTCCACTCAGTATGAATGTGTATACACATATCAACATGGAATATCAAAATGCAGACAAGTAAACTGCCAATTGATAGATGGAATTTTAGACTGGCCCTGCATGCATGCAGTTTTTCTACGCTTTAGACTAGCTTGAATATAATGAGTCTGACACTTGCAGAACGAGGTCCCCAGAAGGTGAATTTAGTGACGCTATCCCGCAAGGCAAGCTTGCATCATCAAAATCACCCTCTGGGAACCTCATTCTGCTAAGGCATCAACTGCTATGGGAGACCTAGGATCAGATTTAAATCCCCCAATTGAAAGTTGGTGATGTTCACCCATTAGTTACCTCGATTATGCATTTTATCTTCTGAAAATTAGGGGATATAGAAACTGAACAGAAGGGAAAAAGTAAAGACACTGTTACTATACTATAGATACTTCCCAGAAGATGAGACATAAGCAGAATAAGGTTGCCATAGGGTGAATTTGGTAATGCTAATCCGCTGTGCAGGGTAGCATCACTAAATTCACAGTCTGGGAACCTCATTCTAAAATTTGGGGATAAAGAGAAACTAAACTAAAAAAGAAATAGAATCTATGTGAAGAAGTTTCTACAGAATTTGATAATAAAGAAACTTTCCAGAGAAGATGAGGCATAAGCAGAATGAGGTCCCCAGAGGGTGAATTTAGTGATGCAAGCATGATATGTGGAATAACGTCACTAAATTATCCCTCTGGGGACCTCATTCTGCAAATGACAGGCACACTAAACTCAGACTTGAACCCAGAGCTAGCTGATCCAGGGATGGAATGCTTCATTGGTGTTCCCCCAAAAATAAAAACATTATTAGAAACTGCATGCTCACATGCTTTTCAAACTTTTGGCCTGAAAAACGGAAAACTGACTTTGCATGGCTTAACCCTTTCAGTGCCAAGTCCGATTTTTGTATCAACCCATATTTCCTTGATAATTTTTCAAATTTATTGATTATAATAATGAGATACATTGATGGAAAGAGCTCTTAGAGCTCTTTCCATCAATGTATCACATTATTATAATCAATAGCCAATAGCCAAGTCCGATTTTTGTATCAACCCATATTTCCTTGATCATTTTTCAAATTTATTGATTATAATAATGTGATACATTGATGGAAAGAGCTCTAAGAGCTCTTTCCATCAATGTATCACATTATTATAATCAATAAATTTGAAAAATGATCAAGGAAATATGGGTTGATACAAAAATCGGACTTGTCAGTGAAAGGGTTAAATTACAATCGAGGTAAAATTAAAATATACCTGGGAGAGTTGGTTCTCTTTTCCTGGAAACCGTCATCTCCCGACAAATGTCATTATCATCTTCATCTCTGGACAACCACCGTCTGCATGGGAAGGTCAGCTCTTCATGTGTGTCCTTATCTTTCATCTTAACCTGAACAAGATCCACCAGAGATTATAAAGAATACCAGTCCTTTTCTAATGCTAGTTTGCAATAGAGTCCTTCAATTTTGAAAAACATAGGTGCACATTAAATTGTGTCTGATTTTGAACCCATGGGCACTATTGTCTTTGGTGCGTCTAGGAGAAATAACTATATGGCAAATTGTTTTTAACTAATTCTAATAACTAGAACTTAAAGATGCATAATCCAAATTATTGCTACCAAATTACAATTTCTTTGGCTTCGAAGGTAAAAAATATTTGATTCAAGTCGAGGAACCCACCCATCAAAGCTCTGTGTGATAAAATAAAAAAGTTTGAAATTTTTTATTTCCCACGAGATATGTAATTTTTTGCAGCCTGGCAAATATTCGTCAAGCCAACGGTCTCTGACCATATTGTGGATGAAGATGGATACTCTAAAATCAAGTGGCTTTGGGTGTTAGCAATTTGACAATCCGGCCAAATTTCTTTGAACAAAATGTTGATAAATAAAAGTTTTTGGGCAAGTTTATACTATATTTGACAGTGGTTAGCATTATTTTTTGGCAATTAATCGATTCTGATAACTGAAGCGGCATTTCATGAAATGTTGTTGTTGGAATCTGATGATATAGGGACCATCAAATTGGATTGAGTACCTTTAATTAAAATAAAATAAAGGGCTGGTTAGCTTATATAACCAGAATGGTTACCATTTCTTCTTTCACGTGTCAGGTCAGACTAAGAAAGCGCACACGTCATTTGAGAGCTGTGTACAACAGAGCCCGTGTAGGCATCACAGATTTCATCTATATCCTCATCTGACATTTTAATAAATGATTTTATTCTATCAAATTTTATCAACACTACGATGTAGGCATTGACAACTGGAATGAAAGCCAGCTAGCTATTGAACCTTTCATAACTGGAGCTTCCTGAAATTTTGCAGAAACCTTGTGCCAATGCATTCTCTTATATATGCCAGTCTCCCACAGGGAGCCTCGCATATATAAGAGAATACATTGGCTAACAATATTTACCTTGACCTTGTGACATAGTGCATTCTAATGGGAGACTCGCATATATAAGAGAATGCACAGCTACATGATCTTTAATGCTGCACCAGCGCAGCTCCCGCCATGAAAGGTTTAACAGAAATATCAAACACAGCATTGCATATAAAAATACTTTATATAATAATGCCGCCATTTCTCATCAATCACATGTACATAACATAATGAGTGCTGATGTCACAATATCAAATATTATCTCCTTCACTTTGATTGCTTTGAGCAAATATGATTTGTCTGAAACACAATGTATTGTGCACTGAGCTCCTTGAATGGCAATTGCAAATAAAAGGTCAGCCGACCAGTGTCCCCCGAAGTCGATGCCGCTTTGTTAAAGAAATTTTAAAAATGTTGAAATGTTGAAAAGTCGAAAAAGTTAATAATTCCGTAAAGAAATAATTTTTCCGTCATCAATATACATGTTGCACATCTCCAATATGTGGGTAACAATACTCTGAAGTTTCAAATATCTACGATCAAAACTGTAGGAGGAGTTGATTACACCATGAAGGTACCCTCATACAGAAAATTATAAAAAATGTTTTTCAAAGTCGAAAGGCCCATAACTCTGGGAAAAATCATTGGATCAAACTCAAATTCGAACTTGACCTGTATTTTGATATGAACGACCCACAAAAATGTCAACAGAATCTCCAATTAAACAATCCAAACTTGAGTTATCATCAGGATACCAAAGAAAAAAGAAGAAATATTGAATTTTCTAAGTCGAAAAAAGTCCTTAACTCTAGGAAAAATCTTCGGATCAAACTCAAATTCGAACTCAACCTGTATCTTGATATGACTGATCCACAATAAAACGGTATTTGCAATTAAAAGATCCAAACTTGAGATATCAGAAAAAGTGAGAAATTTTGTAAGTAAAAAAAAAGTTGAAAAAAGGGAAATAACTCCATAAAAGAACATCGGATCAAACCCAGAATTGCAGAGCACCTGTGTTCTTGGTTGAGACACCTACATACCAAGTTTCAGTATCAAAATCGGATAATCATTACTGGAGTTATAACTCCGGACGGTACGACAGACGGACGGACGGGATGCATGGATGGACGTGGCTGATTACAATAGTCCCCCGAAAATAAATTTTTCGGGTGATTATTTTCGGGGGACAATAAAACATTGGTAGAACCCTCGATGCTGTGATGGATCAGTGGATCATTGTTAAACTTGCCAGTTCTATCATTTTTTTTCTCTTGTCAACTGCAATGTGCCAACTCAACCAACACTGAGAGGGACACGCCTTTTTGCATATTACTTTTTATTTCCAAGCGTGTGAAGGCACACGAGTATTATTATATACCTCGAAGGGCTGGCAATATTACTAACACCCAATTGCAAAAATATAATGGGTCATCATCAAGACATGGCTAAACTTTCACTTTACTCATTGTAATAGTTATAGACTGACTTTAAAAATCATGTTAACCCTTTACCCAACAAACCAGCCAAAACCGGCCAAATAAAGCTTCAACAGCCTAAAATATCTTCGGTCTGTCTCAATAGAACCATACAAATATGGATATCATTGGAACCGGCTCCTTGACCACATTGTGATAGTTACAGTTATGCCCTGTGCCAATGCATTCTCTTATATATGCGAGTCGACCATAGGTCGCCTCGCATATATAAGAGAATGCATTGGCCTAAAAAAAATCTTTTTTTAACACTTTTTACCATTTTTTCTTACATTCTTTAACAATTTTATAATTTTTAATGTGTTAAGCCAATGCATTCTCTTATATATGCGAGGCGACCTATGGTCGACTCGCATATACAAGAGAATGCATTGGCACAGGGTCGTTCTGTTGGGTAAAGGGTTAAAGTACCTTTATCTTTTTTCAGAAACACTCACAAAAACAACAAAATTAAAAAAAAAGAATTGAAATAGTGAAATAGTGTGTCTGTCATTTGCAGAATGAGGTCCCCAGAGAGTGAATTCAGTGCCACTATCCTGCATGGCGGGTTAGCATAACCAAATACACCCTCTGGGAACCTGATTCTGTTGAGGCCTCAACTGCTATGGAGACCTTGGATAAGATTGAAGTGCCCCAGTTGAAATTTGTGATGTTCACACATTAGTCACCTCAATTATAGATTATTTCATCTTCTGCAAATTAGGGGATATAGAAACTGAACAGACAGGGAAAAAGTAATTAAAAACAATGTTAATTTGAGACTACAGATACTTCCCAGAAGATGAGGCCTAAGCAGAATGAGATCCCTGGAGGGAGAATTTTGTGATGCTAGCCTGCTGTGTGGGGTAGAGTCACTAAATTCACATTCTGGGGGACCTCATTCTTGCAAATGACAGACACACTATTTGCAGGCTTGTATATTTTCTTTCACCCATTGATCATTTTGTGATGGAATGAATTAATATTCCAGTTCTTTTACCCATCATTTTTTTACTGGGAATCGGCTAACCTTGACCTTGACCTCGCTCATACATGCTCATATAGGCATGTTTCTGAACCTCAACCGATCTGACTCGAGTTTGGTATTAAGGCCTACTTTGTTCCCGGAAACAATATGGGCGGGTCCAATTTCATGTGCGACTGTGTCCTTGACCTTGACCTTGCTCATATACACTCATATAGGCATGTTTCTGGACCGATCGATCAATAGTTTGTCCAGGTGGGGCGATCACAAATAAATCTCTAAATAGCCCGGACAAAGTCGGGCACATCGGCTAGTCTATTATATATTTTTTAACTTATGTCTGTCTGTCTGTGTGTATTAGTGTTATAGACTTGAATACTGCTCAACCGATTCGATTCAAATTTGGTATATAGGCCTAATTTGATTGCGGGAACAATATGGGCGGCCCCAATTTCACATGCGTCTGCGTCCTTGACCTTGCTCATATACGTTCATATAGGCAAGTTTCTGGTCAGATTGAACAATAGTTTTTTTCTTTCTGCCCAGATGGAGGTGATCACAAAGAAATCCCTAAATAGCCCGGATGAAATCGGGCACATCAGTTAGTATTTATATATATCTAGATAATATACTTACCCAATCACAGTACCATCCAGGTGATCTTCCGGTGTTATCATGGGAAATGCGTATTTTGTAAATATCTCCGATGGAGCCAACATTAACCTGCAATTTGAAACAAATAAATAAATAAAATTGTCATAGGCAGAAAAGTTCATTTCCAAGATTTCTAATTAATTCTAGTCCGGCAGCCGAGGCAGACCTGCGTGTTTTGAAGTATCAAGTTTTTTTCTCTGTGGTTTCTGTTTCCGCTAGAGACACCCCACAACAATAATCAATCGGCTGGACTTCTGTCAGCCTTGAGGAATTTTTTTTATTAGCCCCGAAAATAAATGATCTAAAAAAAAATATCGAAAAACACGTTTTGCTCTTAAATCCCTAGTTTGCTGTTGAAAACATACTACAAACTCCGGTTTCAGATTGAAAACGGTTTCAGATACCAGAAACGTCGATTTGGTATCGACGCTGGCTAAAAAAAATAATGAGCATAGGCATATCCAACATATCTGCGATTCCCCCTCCTATCAGCCGCGAGAAAACGTTTTAAATAAAGAGCGTTCTTTTAAAATGTGACAAACGAAATGATCAGTTATCAGAACAAGTCAGAGTTCGAGTCAGTGGTACGCTCAGCGATCTACATGCTGCAGATGCTCGCTATCATTCTGACTGTCGACAGAAATTCATGTCTTCGAGAAACATGGCAGCTGCGTCACAAACTTTGAAAGACACAGCTGATGCAGACCCTGCCCTGGATGGAGTAGTTGACTTCATGAGAAGCGATCAATCATTGAGTTGTAGCTCCGTAGATGTATACTCCAAGTACATCGAGCTCGGTGGTGTTAGTTTGGCACGCCGGACGCTTGTTTCAAGGCTATCTGAAATATTTGGTCACGATCTTCTCATTCTGTCATCGCCGTCTATCGCGTCAATTCTATCAATGAGACAACGCGTCGGCTCTGTGATGAGAATTGTTGACGACCAAAACTCTCAGTCGTCACGTCTGCTCAGCAGTTAGCACCAGCAGGACTTAGTATTAGCACAATCATTGATGTGCTCTCCTGTGGATTCCCCACTGGCCAGCATCAAGTTCTCTTCGGAGTCCTACTGTTCTGGACTTCGTTCACAAGTTTCAGGAAACTTTGAAGCATAGACTGTTGATTGGTGATGTGTATCTCGTGTTCGATAGGTATCTTGATTTTAGCACGAAATGTACCACGAGAGCCCATAGAGCTACAGGCTCGATCTTTTCGAGAATTCAAGTTGAATTCCACATCAGTACTACCTTCTCAGAAACTGATGCTGACTGTCCCCGAGAATAAAAAGCAGCTCATCAGTATAATCTGCAAACAGCTCGAGGTAGACAAAGAATTTGCCACCGACAATATTATGGAGCACAAATTGGTAGTCATGTTGGGCGTCTAAGGCGAAACGTTGCGGAAGAGAGATCGCCTGTGGGTTACTGAACGTCCAAGATAATGTACCGATAGAAATTAACAAAGGTATTATGATCGGAAGGCGCGACTTGAAGACCACTCATGAAGAGGCTGACAATATCATAGTGCAGCAAGCAGTGCGAGTGGCCGAGGAAAGTGAGAAACAGGTTGTCGTTCTTGCAGATGATACTGATGTCTTCGTGTTACTGCTTCACTTCTACCACAAACAGAAGCTCAGTGATTATGGAGTCTCCTATCTGGGATAGGTCAGTTGTAGATATTGGTACAAACCGTGAACAAACACCATGATATCGTTCCAGACATTTTAGCGGCACATGCTATATCTGGCTGCGATACAGTTGCCGGTTGTTTCGGTATAGGGAAAGGTCGTGCCCTCAAAATATTGAAAACTAGGGGTGTAATGATACATCGATGTATCGATACGACCGCGATACAGCACTGACGATACGGGCGTTCAAACGATACGTATCTCGATTCACAAATTGCATGTTGTTATTACCTATTTAGGCAAGTAAACAGTGGTCGTCACGAACGAGAAAGGTCAATGTTGAATCAGTATCTAACACAAAATTAAGGTAATCCCCCACAATAAGTTATAAAAGTGATAAGCATTCCCTATTTATCACAGAGTAACCGTGAGGCCAACAGATCGCATTGTATCAATTTGCATGTGTGGACAATACGATGCCATATCTTCTTGAAACACATTGTATTAATAGATCAGTCGCCAGTGGCCCACTGATCAAAGCACAGACCTGACCTGAGTGACCTCAATTTTAATGACCTATTTCAATAGTACACGTCATGCAGCAAGTCACCTACTTTGTCAATGACATGTCGTTTACAACCGGCAGCAAACCTTTGATGCCTGTCTTACTGCTAATGTTGCAATTTTATTTCACTGTTAACCAGAGTGATGCAGCTGCTGTAGTCTCAA
The DNA here is from genome assembly GCA_032622095.1 of Siphonodentalium dalli. Taxonomy (NCBI): domain Eukaryota; kingdom Metazoa; phylum Mollusca; class Scaphopoda; order Gadilida; family Siphonodentaliidae; genus Siphonodentalium; species Siphonodentalium dalli. Next base: position 190,134,738 of record CP136063.1, on the reverse strand, counting down.
CCTATATCATATCAATCTACATGTATGTCTTTCCCCATATCACGTCAACACGGGACACTGCACTCTGTGCACTGGCCCATGTGGGTTACTGAGCAATTGTTAAACTTCCCGGAATAAACTTGTCAACAGACAATGAATCCCCCCAATTCCCGTTATATAGTTGACAACTTGACATGAGTTATTAATATAAAGCCCCTCCCATTTAACTGTCAATCTCGTGACATTGACTGAGAGATTTTCGGAGAGGACGTTCCTCATTGGTCAACAGGTAGTGTTTGTATTCTCTAATTAATTTTGTTCAGATATCGCAGTGCAACAATGGGCTCAATGTCGGCATCTTTATGCTTCTGGACCGATAGGATATCACTGATAGTCGATACATCGACGAGGTTTTAATTATTTTTTTTTCTTCTTAGACAATACATGTACAATACAAGTTGCAACAACAAACATTTTAGACGAACATCTAGTACACATATTTTAGCGAGTTCATGTAGGCCTACCTATAGCCATGCAAGCACATACCCACCCGTTGTTATCGCTATATATAAGTGTATATACAGTCCGTACGAAGACTCGGCAATATCACTATAACTATAGGTAAGTAAAATCGCGATACGTATCGTATCGTGACCTCTGTATCGCGATAAACATCGATACACCCCATATCGTTACACCCCTATTGAAAACCGATGGAGTTTGTCTCTATTCAGTAGGTGATATTGACGCTTATATAGACGTCGTCATCAGAGAAGCGACATGATTCATGACAGCCTGTTATGGGGTTCCATCATCCGCCACGATGTCCGAAGCAAGGGTGAGCTTGTGGTCAACTAAAGTGGGCAGACCAGGAGCATCAAAAGTTCCGAAACTATGCACCTTGCCCCCGAGTACACAATCTTTCATAGAGAACATCAAATGCGCCCATTTGCAAGCATGCATCTGGAAGCATGAGTTGGATCTCGATCCACCACCACTGCACCCAACAGACTATGGGTTTGTGAAAGACGAGGCGTCAAAATCACTAATACCTACGACTGTTCCCCAGGACGTCCCTCTTGCCCCTGACAATATTCTGCAAATGATTCGATGCTCATGTTCAAGCAAACAGCCATGCAGAACGGCAAGGTGCAGCTGCAATGCAGCCAGATTAGCATGCACTGTGTTCTGTAGGTGCCATGCAAATATTGAATGCTGCAACGAACAGTCGAGGTTGGCAAGGGACGGGTCCTCTCGGACTTCTGAAGACTAACATCATTTCTCATTGACTTGGTCATTGTACAGAACAATATGTACCTATCTACTTAACAAGCTGTTTGTGTCATTTCGATAACCCTCCGCCCAGAAGTCACACCTCGTCCTGTCTCTACTTCAACTCCAATCTGGATTCTCACTAACCTCTCTCCTTTTGTGTATGAAACTTTCCACAAGAGAGATTTTCTTACACCTCAACTGAGTGCGTTGTTACGTAATGGAAAACTTAGTGTCAATTTGGCGAAAAATGGCCATATTTTTGACATTTGGTAGAAAATTGCCCAAAATTTTGAGTTTTTGATGATCAAAATCTATTCCAACTGAAGGCTCTCCCCTTCTCGCAACGTTCCCTTGTGATTTCCCCCGGTTAACAGCAAAGTTGGTGCCAAGAAGTTCGGAATGAAATTTCGGAACGAAAATTTCCTCTTTTTGGCGGCGATCTTTTTCGATGCTCGATAAAAAAATTTCCTCAAGGCTGACAGAAGTCCAGCCGATTGCATATTGATCTGTGATGGTTATGCAACCAGAAACCGCTTAGAAAAAAACTTTATACGCTAAAACACGCACAAGCCTAATATTTGACTTTGGCTGCCGGACTATAATTAATACACTGGCTTACAAGATCAAGGTAAATATTGTTAGGCCGATGCATTCTCTCAAGGGAACTACCGGTACAGTAATGCCCTAATTAATCGACTGCTTAACCACAGCAGAATTATGGGTAACTTTTCAGGATTTAGTCGGAAATATGGCTTGTTGCCATTCATCGGAAAGCTCCAGGCAACAAGCCATATTTCCGACTAAATCCTGAAAAGTTACCCATAATTCTGCTGTGGTTAAGCAGTCGATTAATTAGGGCATTACTGTACTACTCAATGAGTATTCAGTAAATAAAGGGCTAACAAAGTGTAATTAGAACAAGTCTGAGTTTAGTGTGCTTGTCAGAGGGCCCAGAGGGTGAATTTAGTGACGCTATCCTGCATAGCGGGCTATCATCACTAAATTCACCCTCTGGGGACCTCATTCTGCATACGTCTCATTTTCTCTGGAAAGTTTCTTCATTATCAAATTTCTACAGAAACTTCTTCACATAGATTCTATTTCTTTTTTAGTTCAGTTTCTCTGTATCCCCAAATTGGCAGATGACACATTGCATAATCGAGGTTCCCAATGGGTGTACATCACAATATTCACCATTTGGGAACTTCAATCTGAGTCTATGTCTCCCATGGCAGATGAGGCCATGAAGAATGAGGTCCATGGAGGGTAAATTTAGTGATGCTAGCCTGCTATGCGGGATAGCATCACTAAATTCACCCTCTGGGGATCTCATTCTGCAAATGACAAGCCCATAAACTCAGGCTTAAATTAGAACTGCAAGAGAATTGCCTTTTGATGAACTTATCAGAACATTTCCTATGGGAACTACTCGTCAATGAGAATTTAGGTAAGAAAGGTTTATTATACAGCAATGCCCTAAATAATCGACTTCTTAGCCACACTGAGAGCTTTCCGATGAATGGAAACAAGCCATATTTCTGACTAAATCCTGAAAAATTACCCATAATTCTGCTTTAGTTAAAGAGTCTCGAGATCATTTAGGGCATTACTGTACATGATTCTGAGGGAACCAATGGGGTATCAACAGTATTATTACCATCCTAATGACCCTGAGATTTCCCCTAGCAGCACAGGCCTCAAAATCTGATGAGAATCAGAATCATGATTCTCATTTTGATTCTAATAAAAAGTCCTGTAGAAATTTGATGGATGTGATGGATTTTAAGGCTTGCAGCAGAACCAGCAACATTATTTACATGGGCTCATAACTTTACTCACATCGAAGTCATCCTTATTTCCTGCTACAAAGTTCTCTCCTGGTTTACCAAGGGTCAGTGGGACCGAGTTTCCCCGCTGTCCATACACTACCAGAGTAACCTGAGAATCAGTTCCATTGTCTGTTTGAATTGTTACGTTCCAATTTCCACCTGTCAAAAAGTAAAAAATCTAATTATTTCATTATATGCAAAAAATTAATGAATTTGAACCATGGATAAGTGCAAAATACACTCATGTGCTCTATGAACGATATAATCAACATGCTAATTATAATGAAAATGAGTTTATGACTCGAGTGGGCCTTTTTAGCGTTGCAAACAGCATAACATTTTTTTTATCGCATTCGTTTACTGTTTTGGCAATGCAAGTGGCATGCCTCTATCTTGATTACTAAATGAATTGTCCCATTCGGTTATAAAAATATGTATTGGAATGGTATATTATTCATCTGAAGGTGTGTTCAGGTAATAAAAGCAGGCGACATACAGACAAATAGATAATACGTGCAGATGGATTTCTATTAATTGGTGGGAAATATTCAGATAATAAATTCAAATGGTCATTTGTTGAACTTATTATCTGAACATTTCCTAGCGAAACTATACTCATCAATGAGCAGGGGCTGATTCAGGCTGTTTTCGGTGTCAGTATACCAGGTTTGGGGCCATGCGTATGGGGACCTTTCGACGCGAACATTTGAAGACCAAAATGAAAGAGTCGGCAAGTAAGAACCCGACAAACAGGCAAATTTAACCCTTTCAGTGCCAAGTCCGATTTTGTATCAACCCATATTTCCTTGATCATTTTTGCTCTTTCCATCAATGTATCACATTATTATAATCAATAAATTTGAAAAATTATCAAGGAAATATGGGTTGATACAAAAATCGGACTTGGCACTGAAAGGGTTAAAGACGTCAACTAACAGCATCATCACGATATAAAATGTAAAATCAACTGTTTACTTAACATTTTGGTACAAGTATTTTGTTTTTGAATGGAACTTGATGCCTGTATCGCATATCTATAGACAGATTTCGCCTATTCCCATTCATATTTATTTTCAAACTTTCACAGGGAAGTACCCAGATGTTCTTCCACAAATGCCTTCTGGTGCATTGTCTTCTAAGATAGACCACAGCACGGGGTCCAAATTTGGGCTAAATAGGACACACTACGGTGAAATTTTATAACGAAAATTGTGATATAGAGTACAGACAGACATTGAGTTTAGTATATGGTACAGTAATGCACTAAATAATCGACTTCTTAACCACAACAGAATTACCGGTATGGGTAATTTTTCAGGATTTAGTCGGAAATATGGCTTGTTGCCATTCATCGGAAAGCTCTCACTGACAGCTTTCCGATGAATAGTAACAAGCCATATTTCCCATAAAATCCTGAAACATTACCCATAATTCTGCTGTGGTTAAGGAGTCGATTATTTAGGGCATTACTGTATATAGATACTGACGTGTCTTATTTGATCCCATTCTTCTATCTCTTGAATCCCTGGACCTTGATGGTGTAGAGTTTTTAGAGTTTTTAGCTGGCGGTGATCGATTCGGATTCTTCTTTTGTGACCTTGGTGAAGCGAATTCTTCATTGTACATACAGCCGAGCATTTTAAAATGCTCGTAGCCAGCAGCAACTATCGCTTCAGGTCCATTTAGCAACATCGACAAACTTGGAATCTATAATATTTAGACATGTACTAGTAAGATATACAATATTACGATCGACAAACCCACCAAGTTAATGAGTTCATGAACCTATATATAACGTAACCACATTGCCGTCATAAACTGCTTATTATCAACACACTGTGATCATTCCAATAAAGACACAGAAATCATCTGACATGCATTGAAGACATTTAGACTTGTTTTTATCGTGATTGACAAATGGCCATAGAGAAGCTATAAGATTGGGTACTTTGGGAGATGATCCTTTCTGTGGATTTCACTGAAGATGATTAAAGACATATTGTGGACTTGTTCGGGTGTGTGGAACTGATAAGTTAGTACTCAGGCGCTATACCAACTTGATAAATGTAGCATTCTACTAACACCGTCGATAGTTTCAAAGAAATTGACTGTGCCACTCCACAGAAAACATCGTCTGAACTATGCTCAATTGTAAATATTTACATTTCGATTCGGGACGCAACAGTCGGCGATAAACTAACACAAATGATTTCGCCATTAAGAGTCATTGGATTTAATTAATATATGGCAGTGTGTGTTGTCAATTTGGATTAATATTCGTAAAAATAACAACTTTGAGGAAGACTAATCTCCATTTCTAGTTGATCACCCAAACGGTTTCACATCACTTTAAATAACGATCACATTTACTATATAAAAAAAATTTGAATTCTTAATTGATTTAAGAAAGTAAATATACGTAATAAACAAAGAATTCAATGAATTTGGGGGTTTTGACCGAGATAACAATTATCATTATAAGACATGTATGTTTCTAAGCCTGCAAATAGTGTGTCTGATACGCAGAATGAGGTTCCTGGGCAGAGAGTGAATTTGGTGACGCTATCCCACACAGCAGGCTAACATCACCAAATTCACCCTATGGGAACCTCATTCTGCTTAGACCTCAACTGCTATGGGACACCTAGGATAAGATTGAAGTTCCCCAGTTGAAGTTGGCAATGTTCACCCATTGGTCTCCTCGATTATGCACTTTATCTTCTGCAAATTAGGGGATATAGAAACTTCCCAGAAGGGAAAAAGTTATTAAAAACAATGTTAATGTGAGACTATAGAAACTTCCCAGAAAAAGAGGCCTAAAAGAATGAGGTCCCCAGAGAGTGCATGTGGGATAGCACAGTGGGATAGCATCTCTAAATTCACCCTCTGGAGACCTCATTCTGCAAATGACAGACACACTATTTGCAGGCTTGTATGTTTCACATATTAATATGACTCAAATAATGTCAGAGTCTAGCTTCCATATATTTACTGGTATATTTATTTATATGACTATTGACTAACCTTTCTTCCATCAGTAGTAAATATTTTGCACACACGACAGTTCAACATTTCACTGAGATCACTCAACACCTGTTCAAATGTCTGAGCAGTTTTCCTGTTAAGTAACAAAACATGTCGTAAACTCGGGTTAGCATTCTTCATGACAATGATTTTCTTAGGTTGAACATTTGGGTATCCATATGTACCATGGTATTCGAGGGCTTTTTGAGGTTTTACTTTTCTGGGAACTTTGGAATTGGTGAGTGGTGCGAACTCGCAATCCAAATCCGGCGGCTCCGCAATGTAATCATTGAGCATCCGTCGTCCACTCGGTGGCTTCCTTCTGTTCCACGTAGTAGGAGCCAGAACTTGTTCAGTCTTGACCTGTTTACCAAGTTTTCTATTGGAAGAACAAATGTAATGAGCTCCATGGATGCAATCTTCAAGACGGGTGATCCTCTCTTTACCTTCAGGTGTAAAAATACCACGCACACCATGCGGCAAGCCAGGAATCCTCAGATTTAAGTTTTGGTACAAAATATCCATCTTCCTGCACACACGGTGATTGATAACAACCTTCACCCCTTCAAATGTTTGGTCTCCCTCTTTATAAAAGTAGCATGTTTTGACCATTGGTTGTCTGGGCTCCTCTACGGACTGGCAGTCAGATTCAGAGGCCCGCCCCGTAGAGGGATATGTTCTGAATTCTCGATACATCTTAGTTATTTAGTGTGGCACCTGTGAAAAAAAAGATTGATTAACATTAAAAAAATATTTCTGGGATATCTTCCACAATTACAATAAAAATATAAATTTTATAAGACCCGATTTCAAGACTACAAATAACATTTTCTGTGAATAAAACACTGACAAACTGAAGTTTGGGTATATTATTTGTCTATAAAAGCATAATAGAGTGGTTTATTCCGGATGTGGCCGAGCAAAATATCTAACATTTTGCCTTAGTGGAGAGTGCTAACAAGATAGCGAGAGTTCTCCCGCTTGCTACGCACCTCCGAATGTTTCTGCGAGCCTCACGGAAATGTTCGGAGTATAGAAAGCAGGAGAACTCTATCTCTGTACGAGATCACCTGAAATTTCAGATGCAGATTTGTATCGGAAAATAAACAAGGAGAATATTTTCTATGACAATAGACTCCTACCCTATAGGAGGCCAAATTAACATTTATTACACTGAAGCACAATTCAATTGCAAGGGAAGTCAATTGCACTTCAGTGCAATTGATTTGTGCTTCAGCAACTATTGTTCATATCATACACCCTTGCCAGATGACTAGTTAGCTCTATGGTGCCTTTTGGATTTTAAGACCAAGCTATTGGTGTGTTATTCCTTAGTCAGTTGGATTATTTCAATATTACTCAGAGTCGGAGGGGTTTACCTAATATATGCCAACAATTGCACTTAAGTGCAATTGGATTATGCTTCAGTACAATTCAATTGTGCTGAATTGCAATTGATGCCACTGAAGCACAATTGAATTGCAATTATTAATAATAATTGTGAATTTGGTCTCCCACACTTGTTGATAATTGAAGACAAATTAAAAAATACTCATTTTCAGAATATTGTACACTGAAGTAGTATTCTGCGAGAACATCCCATATGATCATACAAGATTATTATTATTTAGAAACTTTCGCTATTACAAACAACATATTACCTTTCAAAATAATTCTTAATAAGTCTGGTCACAGAAAAATTGGTATCAAATATTGTTTATTTTGAGCAGGCTGAATGAATATTACTGTGATACAAACAAATGAAAGTGTCAATGACACTGTATCTCAACTTGGAACGGGAATAATTTCATGAGTTACAGTCAGTGATTAGGAATGTGGAAAGTTGACAGGTCTTGTTATGCAAAGAGTAAAATCCAAGATGGCCGCTGGCAGCCATGTTTTTTTTTACCGAATGACCCCAAAATGACTCGTTCCCATTTACATGTCAATGTTAACATCCATGACAAATTTCATGATGATCCGACAAAAGATACGACCTGTAGCCTTTGTCAAAGGATTTAGTCATACAAAGAGTAAAATCCAAGATGGCTTCCAGCGGCCATGTTTTATGGCAGAATGACCCCAAAATGACTCATTCCCATCTACATGTCAATATTAACTTCCACAATAAATTTCATGATGATCAGCCGAACACTCCGGCCTGTAATCTGTGCTAATGGATTGAATTTTGAAATCCAAGATGGCTGCTGGCGGCCATGTTTTTTTGCCGAATGATCCCAAAATGACTCGTTCCAATCTAAATGTCAATAATAACATCCATGATAAATTTCATCAAGATCCGATCAAAGGTACGACCTGTAGCCCATGCCAAAGGATTAGTCATGCAAAGAGTAAAATCCAAGATGGTTGTTGGCGGCCATGTTTATTGGTCGAATAACCCCAAAATGACTCGTTCCCATCTAAATGTCAATATTAACATCCATGACAAATTTCATAATGATTAGACAAACAGTATGGCCTGTAGCCCGTGCTAAAGGAATTTTGAAATCCAAGATGGCTGCTGGCGGCCATGTTTTTTGACCGAATGACCCCAAAATGACTTGTTCCCATAGATCTACATATCATTGTCCACATCTGTGACAAATTTCATAATGATCCGACCAAAGGTACGACCTGTAGCCCGTGCCAAAGGATTTAGTCATGCAAAGAGTAAAATCCAAGATGGCTGTTGGCGGCCATGTATTTTGGCCGAACGACCCCAAAATTACTTGTTCCCATCTACATGTCAATATTAACATCCATGACAAATTTCATGATGATCAGACAAACCATACAACCTGTAGCCCGTACAAATGGATTGAATTTTGAAATCCAAGATGGCCACCAGCGGCCATGTTTTTTTGCTGAATGACCCTAAAATGACTCGTTCCCATCTACATGTCAATGTCAACAGCTATGACAAATTTCATAATGATCAGACCAAAGGTATGACCTATTGTCCTGGCTAAAGGAAATTGTTGACGAATCACACACGCACACACACACGGACGACAGATACCAAGCCATGGCAATAGCTCAAACTTTAAAAAGTAAAGTTGAGCTTAAAAATGTACTTGAATGCATAATACTGTCTGGATATCTCCCTATTACAATTTACAAATCAGGATACAGGGATACAGAGAATGCACTGGCTTATCAAGTCAAGGTAAATATTGTTAGGACAATGTATTCTCTTATATATGAGAGGCTCCCTATGGGGGACTCGCATATATAAGAGAATGCACTGGCAAAGTATCTTTAATGCTTCACAAGAGCAGCTCCCATCATCAAAGGGTTAATGCATAACTTGCAGCATAAGTTGCTGTTTGTTGACCAAAGTTAGAACATCTTTCTGCTTTTCGGTCAAATGGTAGAACTGATTCTATATTGTTAGGCCAATGTATTCTATTATATATGAGAGGCTCCCTATGGGGGACTCGCATATATAAGAGAATGCACTGGCAAAGTATCTTTAATGCTGCACAAGCGCAGCTCCCGTCATCAAAGGGTTAACCCTTTACCCAACAGAAGGGCCCTGTGCCAATGCATTCTCTTATATATGCGAGTCGACCATAGGTCGCCTCGCATATATAAGAGAATGCATTGGCTTAACACATTAAAAATTATAAAATTGTTAAAGAATGTAAGAAAAAATGGTAAAAAGTGTTAAAAACAGATTTTATTTAGGCCAATGCATTCTCTTATATATGCGAGGCGACCTATGGTCGACTCGCATATATAAGAGAATGCATTGGCACAGGGCATAACTGTAACTATCACAATGTGGTCAAGGAGCCGGTTCCAATGATATCCATATTTGTATGGTTCTATTGAGACAGACCGAAGATATTTTAGGCTGTTGAAGCTTTATTTGGCCGGTTTTGGCCGGTTTGTTGGGTAAAGGGTTAATGCATAAGTTGCTGTTTGTTGACCAAAGATAGAACATCTTTCTGCTTTCGGTCAAATGGTAGGACTGATTCTAACTAAACCCTTTCATAATGGGTAATGCGCTGGTGCAGCTTTAAAGATACTGTGCCAGTGCATTCACCTATACATGTATGCAAGTTTCCCATAGAGAACCTGACATATATAAGAGAATGCACTGGCCTACAAGGGCAAGGTAAATATTGTTAGGACAAAGTATTCTCTTATATATGAGAGGCTCTCTATGGGTGACTCGCATATATAAAATAATGCATTGGCACAGGGTTTTCGCAAAATTTCAGGAAGCTCCGGTCATGAAATGGTTAAAGGACCATAAATTGGAAATTTCCCTGCAACTAGTAGGTGTTACATTGATAAATTTAAAACATAGTTAGTCCATTAGATTTTGAAAATAGAATTTCCTGCAATTTCATCAAATGGGTTTGAACCATTCATTGCATAAAACATGCCTGATTTTTGTAGTGTCAGACAAATAAAGGATTTCTTTGATGCAACTCACATTTTAATTTTTTATATTTTATAGGAACTACATTCAAATGGACATCAAAAACATATATATCTTCCAGAAAAACAGGCTGACCATGGGTCTAACATGTGGATTGTTGGGTTTATTCCCACAATTTATGAACTCAAATCTATCACTCTTATCTAAGCAATATGGTTCTCGTACCCCGCTCATCTGAGCAATTGGGCTCACAAGTCAACAAAATACCAAACACGTTTGATGTGCGAGACCCGATTGATTGCGAGTCCGATTGATTGCAAGTCTGATTGATCGCGAGTCTGATTGCTCAGAGGAAACACCCCACAGAATATGAGCAATATTGCTCAGAGCCTCGATTGTTCAAGTGTGTGCGGGCCTTAAAGTGATGTGAAATACCCATAGGGTAATCAAATAGATATGGAGAATAATCTTGCTCAAAGTAGTTATTTTTACAAATATTATATCAAAAATGACCACACACACTTAAAAATTAACTAAATTCAGTGACCTTTGGTGGCGAAATTTAGACGATGTTTTCTATGGAGTGATACGGTCGATTTGCTTGAGATTTTCTGCAATGTTAGTAGAATGCCACATTCCTCCAGTTGGCATTGTGCCTGCATATTAATTTATCAGTTTCATGAACCCGAACAAGTCCATAATAAGTCTTTAAGGAATAAAATTATATATGTGAAAAAGACCTCCCACTAATCATGACTCGATCCACGCAGACTAGTTAAGTTCAGTGCAAAATAACCCCTATTAGTTATTATATATATTAAAATAATTAAATTAATGAAATTATTATTAGTAGTATATGCGCTTCACTAACCTTCAATCACTTGAGCTCAAATAAAGAATAAATATGAAAAATCCTGCAAGGTTAGAAGAAGATTCCCAAGGTGAATCGGGATACATAAGCATGCAAAAAACACAAAAGCAGAGTGCTTGCAGAAATTAGTTTTTTCACTGAATAACTTCCACAACATACCAATAAAAAGATTGTTTTTTTAACAGTATTTACAGGGGGGGCAGGAAAAAACTCCAGGGCATAAGGTTGAAATTTTAGGTTTTTTTATTTTTGGAACCCATCACCCCAGAAACACAAGTTTTTTCATTTCCTTTCCAACCTCGAACAGTGTGGCACCCTTCCAACACAAGTTTTTTCCAAGGGCAATTGGGACCAACCACCAATGTTATGAAAAGTGGTGAAAATAGCAGGATAAGGCAGACAGAGGGTGTAAAATGTTTTAAATAACCATCTGGATGAAATGCCAATCAGGTAAGCTTAATAAAAAGTACCAGAAATATCAGAAAATCACAAAACACTCATTAATTAAACTGTCAAAATAGGAACAGCATCCATACCCATAGGTTACCTACAGCATATGTGACAAAGATTTGTATGCACACCCTCGTATTCTCTCACGTTATGACTAGCCCTGGCTAGATCACTAAATGGTCACCCAGTCTCTGTATTAATTATATCATTTTCCATCTGCAGTCTGTTCAATTAACAAACAAAAAGTAAATGAAGAACACACTGATAAATTACATTTGTTCTTTGCAATTGCAATTGCATGGCGGAGAATGAAATTTGTGAAAAAATATAATCTTGCATATTGACTGAACTGTTTGAAAATCTGATAGTTATGGTATCCAAGTTATTGAAAACAGTTTTTCTCACTCTCATATTCATCGTTTTAGTGATGAAAGCTTATGCCACCACTAACCCACATGTGCTACTAAAACGTATCACCAAAGTGTCTTGTAAGTAATTGAGCAAATAGTAACAATTAATTAAGTTTGGCCTGTGGTATTTCAGTATTTAAATAGGTAGATGCTACAACACATCTTGGATCTATATTCCTGTGCCTGATGTCCTTTTGGGAAAAATTATTTTTCAGACATCTACATACTATATGTAATGTCAGTCACAAAAATACTACTATTGTTATAAAATTATAAAGCATGACAAAAAACAACCATATCATAAATACACTCGATATACTTGAGCTTGAATGTCTGTGCAAGACATGACCGCTAGCAAGAGTTGAAATGTGTAATATCAGTCACGTGTACATGTAATGTCAGTCATGTTTTGCAATTTGTTCCTATTCTGGTAGACGAATTAAAAATCTTATAAGAAAGCAAAATTGGACTTGTAAACATATGCAATTGCATTTAGGTGCATCAACTACTAGTAATTTGGATACTGCTCTCATGATGTATGTGTGCACTGCATGCATACATATTTAATATCATAAGAAATGTTTCAGAACATAGATGCTGAGTGAGTAAGTCATACATGTTTTACGGCCTTATGACAAGAGCTATGTGTTTGCGATTTTAATATTAATTCACAAGAAGAGGACAAGTGAAATCAGACCAGACATAGGAATGAAATATTTGTTGAAAAGTTTGCCAAAGATAGACAACCTATGCAAACCACCTCCCCTTTTCCCCAGGTCTCCAAATGCTGTTGTCTGAAAAACTTGTGCAAAAGGTAATTGTGAATGTCAAACTGGTATTTTGTTCTTTTTTCATAAGCCAATGTTAGGCACAAATTCAATAACATAATGTCAGTCACAGACAGATTAGTCTGTCCATAAAAAATCTGTTGAAATACCAACAAAAATAAATGAAAAATGTGTTTATATTAAATCATTTGAAGTAAAACAACATCAATTTGAAATCCAGTTACCACGTATCTTGGATAATTTTGTGTAATGTCAGTCACGCTTACATTAGTCAATGATATGTTCATGTGCCGTATATGGTAATACAATATATTAAATGCATTTAAACCCCATAAATTATTATTGGTAGGGCATAATTACTCTTTTGGATTGGAAACTGTTGGAAATATTTTATATATTTCATAGCTTAATGTCAGTCACTAAATTATTGTAATGTCAGTCATGCATACTTTGGTCAACAAAAAATATTTCATGTTAAATTTTGAAATATCTACCATGAAAAATTAACAAAGAAAATCAAATCAGTTTCTGTAAATTTAAGACAAATTTAATTTGAAAACAAGTTGGCACAGTGCCTTGATAGTTTCATGTAATGTCAACCATTGAACGATGCCATGTTATCATTGCTTGACTAAATGCAGAATAATGCACATATTTGGGTGCACCCTGGTACAAGCCAAAATCACACATAGAAGTAAGACACTATATTCATAAATGTTGCTTATCATCATAAAGAATCTGCTCTGCCACACCCCCCCCCCCCCCAACTGTACTACACTTATATGCCATACCTACTGCGTATTTAACCCCCCCCCCCCCCCCCCCACACAGACATTAGGCACCGTGCCTACTAGTATATATGATCCTGCTTTACATCATTGTAGTGACACATGAATACTACCATGATGTACAGAGCAGGCACGAATATAGGGATGGTGGGTATTGGAGCGCACTACAAGCCCATGTGGCAGAAACAGTAATCCAGAAATAAAATGTTATCATCTCAAGATGAATACTGTAAATCCTCTCCAAACCGGACCCTCTATAAACTGAATCCCTCTCCATATGCAACAAAATGTGTCCCGAATTCTCCGAAGTGCTATCTCACCAAAAATTACCTCTGTAAAGCGGAACCTCTCTATTCAGAACTTCTGACAGCTTTTCTAGTCCATAAGTGAACGAATGCATTAATTTTTACCTTCGAAATCCGAACACGGAAAGTGATACCAACCGAACGCACAGGTGATAAATTTTACATACTTGATGCTGAGCTCTTGTTGGCTTAGCTGTTGACTGGGGATCCTTTATAAGTTTAAATTTGGGTCTACATTCAACTCTAAGCAGTTGTTTTCATGATGGATCATTCATTGTGATAGGTTGAATGAAATTGTATTGGTGACAATACACTACCATCGTTTACTTCTAGCAAATTAATGTTTAGTTTCGATAAAGAGTCAGTGCTCTATTCTCCATGAAGTCACCATTGTTCACTCAATGTGTGAAATACATGTAAGACAATAAAATGAAAATTAAAAAAAATAAGTGAAATACCTGTAAGACAATAAAAATAAATGACATTCCGCTATGATAAAACAACTTTTCAACACACCATTTCATTTTCTAAGATCTAACATTGGTTGAATCATGTCTGTGCTTTGACGATGACTGGCATGATCAAATTCGGATTATAATTGACTTTGAAACAATAGCCAATAATATCACATGCTACACATTCTGTGAGTATTATCAAAATATTCAATGCATTCTCTTATATATGCGAGTCGACCATAGGTCGCCTCGCATATATAAGAGAATGCATTGGCCTAAAAAAAATCTTTTTTAACACTTTTTACAATTTTTTCTTACATTCTTTAACAATTTTATAATTTTTAATGTGTTAAGCCAATGCATTCTCTTATATATGCAAGGCGACCTATGGTCGACTCGCATATATAAGAGAATGCATTGGCACAGGGCCCTTCTGTTGGGTAAAGGGTTAAAAAATTACTTTAGAGCCTGGTGAGAACATTTTCACATTTCAGGAGTTTATCTTACGGAGAAGAATTCCCGTTCCTGATTACCCCAACCACCCAGTGATACTGAAGGGGTGACTCTCACCAAATCTTTTCAGATCATATTTGAAGTACTAGCTGTGATAGTGCCGATCACAAACCCTGTGTACCCCTCAGCACTACTCCAAAACATGTGTACCCTTCAGCTGTTTTTTTGGTGAGAGTGATCCCTTGAGACTCAGTGATGTGCAATTAACAAAGAGACAGAGTAAGGGAGTTAATTAAAACCTTGGTTAACACCTCAAGTATCGCTATACGGCCAGTGTTATGATTGTTGTTTAGTAGAGCTCTTTCTCTAGATATTTCAGTGCAGGAACAAATTATGGTTATAGAAGCACTTGTCCAGGTGCTACCATGGCCGAGTAACTTTAAAACCCTGTGGTGACTCCAGTAGCATAATAATACCACACACAAATAGCATGAACCTCCACACACCCACAAATCCAATTTCACCCTTAATTCTATTCCGCTTTTTGAACCTGTTTTTGTTTATGTTAGTTCGTGTTGTGTATTCTGTATTTGTTGTTTATAGGACCCATTTCCTATGGGAAGCCAAATTCTCATTTAATAGCCATTTGTGCTTACTCTTGAGTGCCTAATAAACATACATGTACGATTATTAAAATCGAGGTAAAATTCCCACCTGTACGATCGTTATTTGGTCCTGTACGTTTATTAAATTAACCAAAAGAAATAATTCACCAATCTTAAATTGTGTTATTCATAGATAAATGAACTCTTGATTGTTGACAGTGATCAGCACACTGTAGATTCACAGACCTGGCTATCCATCGAAACTATTTCTGTCCCATGGCATCAGTAAACCAGTCAGATGGTGCGTTTTGTTAGGATGTATGGTACTAATATTTCCAGTCTGTACGTTAATTCCGCCCTGTACTATTATTCAGTTACGCGACATTTTCCAACCTGTACTATTATTCCACCCTGTACTTTTATTAGGCACTCAAGAGTAAGGGTAATGCATTACTGTATTACTCAATTTACTGTAACTAAAATTTGACATATAATTAATTACCTTAGATGATACCATATTATATGTAAGGAAGTAAGGCTATGAAAACCTATTATGCTTAAGCATAATGGTATTACACTTAAGCGTAATGGAGTTGTGAGTGAGGCAATTATGCTTAACCTTATTTTTAGTACTTTCTTTCTTTCAATATACCTTATATAATTAAAATGTCCAATTTGCCCAAATAATCTTGTGTTTGGTTGCTAATTTTGTTTTTATAACGAAATAAAAAAAATTCCGAAGAATGTCGAAGATCTTATGTTGCAGACGAAGTCACGTGATTGAAGTCACATGATCAGCGGTCGGTGCGGTCACATGATAAAACATGTGACAATTAGGGCCCGACGAAGCTTCGAGATTCGAATCTTACGTTCCAATTCGATTTGATTCGAAAGCGGTCAGGTGATTCGGGATATTTCGAATCGTTATATACAAGTTCTTTATCAATGGGAATAGACTGCATTATCTATAAAAATTATTCATATTATCCCCAATACTTAACACAAGTCTCCTTCCGCGACCATGTGTGACCACCATGGTCCAATGTGTATAGGGTAAGTTGCCCAAAAGCTCACTGCTTGTATATATTGCCCCACCAGTCCCAGTGCTGGTTACTCGTGGAAGGTCGGTGCAACTCGTGCAGCATGCAGGTATAGGTCTGTGATGGTTTGCGTGTTCATCGCGGTTGTACCATAATCGTAACGCACACAGATTCCTCCACCACATAAAACCAGAAATGTCGCGATACTGAAGTTAGTGAATTTCTTGTGGGACATATTTGTATGTCGGTGTCTCACATTCTTACCAGAAAAGCCTATATTGCGTTACTCAGATCAATCAAATAATATCATTTTTTTTTTAACTCAAAATTAAAACGATATAAATATATTAAATAAACATTTTGGGCTCCATCATGCCATCTCCAAATCCGACCAACATCTTTATCCGGGAAATGGAATATAATTTGTTAACCATTCAGCTTTCCGACAGACAGGCCCAAGTTGGTATACTATATATAGTTCTCTGTAATCCCGTTTGCGTATGCGCTATTCCCAATTAAGTCACGATGCGCAATTTTGATATCGCGCGTGCCTGCTGTGCGCGACAGGGTGAAGCGTACATGCGCAGAAGAGTTCCCGTTTGCAATGACTCGAATCAGACTCCATTAACTCCAAAGTTCCAAACTGCTTTCTTTCGCGAACTTCACGCATACTGGCAGTGGCACAAAATATTAAATGGTGTCGTGCCATTCTCATATATTAAACTGTTTTAAACTGTGATTAAATATTGTATTTATATATATCATGTCATAGAAATTAAGTTCAATGAACCTTCTTCGTAATCTGAGTTATCTCACTGACGTTATAAAATCATCTGAAATTTGCACCCATTTTTGCTCGTACCTTCCACCGATCGGTACCGCGAATCTACTAAAGTGTTTGAAAAAGATTCGATTCGAGATTCGATTCGATTTCGAATCATTATCCTGATTCGATTCGAGATTCGATTCAATGTTGAAATTGCCGATTCGTCGGCCCCTAGTGACAATGACGTAGCGTTTATGGGAATTCCTGTTACTATCAAAACAAAATGATCTCATCCATCGGGATGTAGTCGGGATCAATGTCTTCTTCGAATGTCGTTGTAGATGATGTGGCAATTTGTCACTGCCTTATGCTGTTTGCCAGTTTATCTATGTATATATGGCATTTGGCGTATATCATCGACATCTTTGTGTCAGTTACGCATAACATTAGCATTATAAAAGATATAAACGTTGGCCGTGGTTCATTTGAACATCCAATCATATATAACACTTTTTGTAGGAGGGATAATAATCTGGTTTAATAAGTAATCACATATACAAACGCTCTTTATTCACACCATATTGGGATTATGCTTAACAGAGAACGCTCTTTATTGAGTCATGGTAAAGGAAAATGAGGACTCGACTTAGAATAGTTGTCATCGTGAATATTTACTAATTACACCAATACATATACACAAACTTTCGATACGGTATATATATGTTTATATACCAGTCAAAGTCATAGCAATTTCTGGTTTATTAAACGCTTTTTATTCGCACCATACCAGGATTTTATTGAGTCATGGTGAAGGAAAGTGGGGACTCAACTTAAATAGTTGTCATCGTGAATATTTACTAAATTATTCATCAATATACTCCCCACTTTAACTGCAATTGTATGTATTCATAACCATGCCTGACTATTAAAATTAAACACCCTTTATTTGGTATATCCGATGTTCAATTGAATATACTCACGACTGGACGCTCCGGTAAATTTATATTCTTTACGGGAGTTGACATTTTTCTTAGAATGGCATTCTTGACGGTGGTAGGTTTGTTTAATGAGGGTGATGGCGTTTCTTCTGATCGAGTCGTCATCGGTAGCCTCTGTTGGGGGCTCAAAACACATGTGAATTTGGCCTCCAATAGGGCCATAGTTTCTGGGGATCTTCGCGAGGGAAGAATTATAAAATTGCCCCAATCCTAGTACAATATGAATTATCATTTATATCCCGGTAAAATTATTTTTATTTTAATTGAATCACAGTCCCTAGGAATCACTGTTAGTTGAATAAAATATTATTTAATAATATTAAATCAATATATTATAGTTAGTTATTATATTAATATTAAGACCAGTTTGGCAAGTAAAAATTTTGTGTTCTGCATTTTCATTGGTAGATGATTTGAACGAAATTACAAGAGTACAAATTTTTATACCACACAAACATTCCCGCTTTCTGAGTTTATATCATCATATTCCGTATTTTTTTCTTGAAACGCTGGTGTATTCAGATTGTTTCTATCTTTACCCACTTACCAGAAAAATGTCTGTTAGTTCCTCGAATATTCATTCAAGTCTAACTGTCTGGAATTCCTAATCATTTCTGAGAAAACCACCCAATCTGTAAATAGTTCATTCGCGTATAGCCAACCGGTGATAATCCGAATAAAAGGGATTACGGATGTGAGTAAACAGACGTCGGGTGTGTTAAAACTGGCTCTGCTGTACACTACTAAGTACACATTTTAACTCATTCTCATTACTAGAGAAATGTAGAAATGACCATTTCAAACTAATATATCTATATATTTTCAAGTAGGGCCCTGGGGGGGTGGTTGATACCTTGAGATGTGAAAGCAAATTTTATATTCCAAGCTCCCGGTTAACTCCGCATCTCAAGAGTGGCAATGGGAGATAACTCGTGCTGGGTTTGGCCAAGGATCATATTTAAGTTCCCTGGTTTGGCTGCAAAAGTAATGTGTAATAGGGAACTGGATTGATAACTTCCCGTTTTAAACAATTTTGCAGAATTACGTCACTTGATAATAGCCGACAGTTATTCAATGTGAATATTGGATGGAAAATTACGATTTACGTACAACTCAGACAAGGTACAGTTGATATGACCCGACGAGCACATTAAGAACAATTAACTAATTTAACTTAATTGTCACATGTCAAATGTGGGTAGAAAAATGCATTTTTTTCGAACGAAAAATCGAATTGTTCGTTTTAGTGATAGAGCACAGGGGGTGGTCTTTAGCCAATGATGTGATGGTTTACATAATAACAAAATCTGAAGTTGCCTAACTGTACATATATCTGTATAGTAGAGGTAATATATCTAGATCTATTTGTTATATTTTAATCAAATTTAATATACATGGACAGTGATTCCTAGGACTGATTGAATGCATCAATCATTGCCATGCATGATGCAACTGCCATGAACTGGTCACAGAATATATTAAAATAATTGCTTAATTCAATCTGGTCAATCTTGTCATTATTATACATGTATGATGTACTTAGTCCTACTCCTACTAGTCCTAGGCTATATTTTATAATTATTCAACTGAGTCAGTCTGAATTGATTTACAAATTACATTATTACAATGACATTAGATTAATAATAATATTATTAAAAATATAAATGATAATGATTAATGTGACGGTTTAATGTAATCATTTATTGTCAATTGTCATAAATCATAATAATTAAATCAACCATAAATAATAATATAGGCCAAGGCCTAAATATTAAAATAATCATTATATTCATAATGACATTGACTCGATTGAGTCGACAAGTCTGAAGTCAAGAGTGAAGTCAGTTTCGGAATGAAACACTCAAACAAGCTGTCATAAGTCGCAGTACCAACCAACCGTTAAATTAATTGCTCATCGGATTAACCAATAAACAAAGATCGTGATAAAAAGGAACACGATGGATTATCGATAACGCACAACAGACCTTTTAATCTAATATTAAATGTTAATCAAGTTGTCGGTGCGCCCATTGTTGTTTACCTCGACAACAGGAAGTACCACCTCGGAAACGGGTTATCTCAATTTTTCAAACTGCAAAGCGAAACGAAATTATAAATCGCTAGAAAAACTGTTCTATTATTGTCATATTCTCGACTATAGCACGCGTTATTAGCTATAAAGTGTCGTTTACTAAAACTTTGTTGTTAGTATGGATAATACATACATATACAATTGTTATTCACTTGTCCAAATTACTGAAAGACGAACCGAGAACAACTTTTGATAACCCAGTTGTCGGGGGCAATATTTTGGCGTCAAAATGGCCGCGCTCACGCAGAAAGATGTGCACGAAATATCGTCATCAGAATTGGTATTGACATTCACCCATCCCAAATACTAATGTGATAGTTATATATCATCTACATTACCTTAAGTTATTCAAGTTATTCATATTTAATGTAAATGGAGAATATTGAATATTGCCATTATATTTATAATATAACTATAAGTTATAAGGCCATTAAGCCTTAAGTTAAGGGAGATTGTCAGACGATTGGGACCTTGGACGATTGGGACCTTGAGTCAGGATGATTGGGACCTTGAGTAATTGATTTCTTCAGTTATATATAAGAAATTATAAGTACGGTATATTAGTTTAAAATCAAATTTTATTTATGTAACGGAATTAACAAATATAATAATCATGATATAATACAAAACAATAATAACGATGGTATTTGATTATCTCATTGGTCGTTGAACTGGTGGATAGCATACATCTTACTGGTCGCTTGATCTCTCATTCTGCCGAACGGGTGCATATATATAGTTTCGAAATTTCTTTCAGCAGTGATGACGATGAAATTTCTTTTGAGTCGTAACTGTCCCACAGTTTAAAGATTCTTCCCTGCAATTCTTTAGTTTCAGCTTTTTGTCTTCGGCTCAGTTTCCCTTCGCTGACCATCTTTAAATGACAATAAAAATATATATACGTTGTGTGCAGAGGTTAAAACTTACATTTAATCCCAATTGCTGGTAATGCTTCCAGAGGGCTTGGTTAAAATGGAAAGCACATCCATGTATGGTCGGGTTGACGAATACGCTTCTTAGGGCCTGCCACATTGCCGCCTCAAAGTCCACGACGAAACGTTCCATCAAGATACCACGTCTTGGCTCTAGCAAGAAGGGATAGCTGTTTGGTTGTCGCAAAAATTACATGTCTGGCGGCCCCTACTCGTATGTCGTCTCTATAGAAATCATCACTGGCATGTTTGGAGAGATAATCCTGTTCTATCTGTAAATAAAGGAAAACATTATAATCTCATTATAAGAATGAAAAAATTAGGAAAATATTTATAGCATAGTGTAGTTATATATCTATGTCAATTATATATTTAATATACACTATATGTATAGTATATCTTTCTTTGTAGTTATATATCCGTGTTAATTATATATATATTTTATAAATCTTGTTATTATTTATCTCTACAAAAGTCTCTATGTCGTTTACCTCTCTTGGTTCCATTGTCGACGATGTTGTAGGTTGTCGTCATTTCTAAATCTGCCACATCATCACGGTGAATGGATTCTTCGAGGATAGACTCTTCTTTATCTTCTGGTTTTCTGCTTCTAACTTCCCGCGAAACGTCGAACTGTGAGTTGTTCAAGCTGTCGATGATCTGGAAATTACCCTGTGACGATTGCCTGGTACTTTCAAGTGGTGGCGGAAGATCGGTGGTAACGGTTGATTCTAAAATGGTGGTGGAGACGTGTTGAATGGAACTGACATCTGGTTGGTTGGTACCCTGTAAAATACATATTAAT
Organism: Siphonodentalium dalli; assembly: GCA_032622095.1. Taxonomy (NCBI): domain Eukaryota; kingdom Metazoa; phylum Mollusca; class Scaphopoda; order Gadilida; family Siphonodentaliidae; genus Siphonodentalium; species Siphonodentalium dalli. Next base: position 190,112,483 of record CP136063.1, on the reverse strand, counting down.
TGGATTTTAGTCTCTAACAGATCTAGAACGGGAAACGGAATATAACGGAAAATAAAACGCTCTTTATCTAACATGATCCACGAATTCTCAGTTTCGAAATTGTAAATTGAAAGTTTTTACATTATTATACTTCTGTTTTGTTTTGTTTAAAGGTGTTGCATGCATATATAAATGAAGATTTAAAAAAATATATACCTGTTTGGTTTTACAAGATGAACATGACCAGTCGATATCTGAACGCTCTTTCACTGCTTGTCTGTAAACTTCTCTGCTGACACCAGTCTGACACTTGCGATGCTGCCAACGAGAACAGCCACCGCAGTTCAAACCTTCCTGCTGAGGTCGAACTTCGACACCACAGAATAAGCACTCAACGTTTTCGGAAGACATGTTTGATATGCCATCATTTCAGATCTGGAAATCGTATATAGCTGTTCTTGTTTTTACAGAGCTTCGGTAACACAAACGAATACTTGATACCTACTCATTCCAACTCATTGATCACTGTTAAGAAGGTGACGATTAATCAGCGGTGATCCCTCGACTCAAGGTCCCAATCGTCCGAGGTCCCAATCGTCCAAGGTCCCAATGTCCCAATCGTCCAAGGTCCCAATCGTCCAACTTAAGGTCCCAATCGTCCAAGGTCCCAATCGTCCAAGGTCCCAATCGTCTGGATACCTTAAGGGAGACGGACTTGTTGGAGGGAGTGACTAAAACGCAGAATAGGACGATGGGATGCCCGGATGAGAGGGTACTGGGACGGTATTAAAAACCCCACTGTTTATCAATAATACAGCGTGTAGCGGCACCAAAATGGTTATATATAGTCGGTATTAACATGGCGTACAGCAAACAATGATTTAAGCACGATAGTATAAGTATGTTTATCAGACAGATTAGTTAAGAGATAAAGGGTAAGCACGATAGTATGTTTAACAGACATATTAGTTAAGAGATAAAGGGGCAGCACGATAGTATGTTTATCAGACATATTAGTTAAGAGATAAAGGGTCAGCACGATAGTATGTTTAGGAAATTGAAGAACGAAATCGTAAACAAAAACATCATTCACCACATTCATATATTTCCCCGTCCCATGGTGATATTTTTGCATAAAATGTTAGATTAACATCTTCTCGACATTATTGTAGCATTTTAATGACCATAATCAAGATGAAAACAACTTTTTTCGCTGATGGGACAGCAGCTGTAAAACGCAGAACAACCTTTGGAAATTGCAGAACGGGATGGGACGAGACGGTATGGGACGGTATTAGATGGGATGAGACAGTATGGGACGGTATTAGAAAATGCAGAACAGCTAAGATGGGACGGGACAAAAACCCGATGTTTATCAATAATACAGCATGTAGCAGCACCAAAATGGCTTTATATAGTCATCAGTATAGCATTTTATTGGGGGTCCCATTTTATTGACCATAATTAAGATTAAAACAACTTTTTTTTCGTCGATGGGACAGCAGCGGTAAAACGCAAAACAACATTGGGAAATTGCAGAACGAAAATATAAACAACAAAATCATTCACTGCATTCATATTTCCACGTCTCACAGTGATATTTTTGCATAAAATGTGAGATTAATATGTTTTCGACATCTGTGTAGCATTTTATTGACCATAATCAAGATTAAAACAACTTTTGACATCGATGGGACAGCGGCGGTAAAACGCAGAACAACCTTTGGAAATTGCAGAATGAAAATGTAAACAACAAAATCATTCACCACATTCATATTTCCCCATCTCACGGTGATATTGTTGCTTAAGATGTTAGATTAATATATTCTCGACATCTGTGTAGCATTTTATTGACCATAATCAAGATTAAAAAAACTTTTTTCGCTGATGGGACGGAAGCGGTAAAACGCAGAACAACCTAGGAAATTACAGAACGAAATGGTAAACAAAAACATCATTCACCGCATTCATATTTCCCCGTCCCACGGTGATATTTTTGCATAAAATGTTAGATTAGCATCTTCTCGACATCATTGTACATAGCATTTTAATGACCATAATCATTGCAAGATTAAAACAACATTTTTCGCTGATGGGACAGCAGCGGTAAAATGGAGAACAACCTTTGGAATTTGCAGAAGGGGATGGGACGGTGTTAGATGGGATGAGACGGTATGGGACGGTATTAGATGGGATGAGACGGTATTAGAAAACGCAGAACAGAAAGATGGGATGGGACAAAAACCAGCTGTTTATCAGTTAACGCAGAACAACCTTTGGAAACAACAAAATCATTTAATGCATTCACATTTCCCCATCCCATTGTGACATGTTTGTCGTAAAATGTTAGATTAACATTTTCTCGACATCAGTGTAGCATAAAACAACTTGTTTTGCCGACGGGACAGCTTGCATCATCGATATGGGACAGAATAGCAAATGCTGGAACATTAATCAAAATTAAAACAACTTTTTTCGCTGATGGGACAGCCAGCAGCGGTAAAACGCAGAACAACCTAGGAAATTGCAGGTTGGGATGGGATGGGACGGTGTTAGATGGGATGAGGCGGTATGGGACGGTATTAGATGGGATGAGACGGTATGGGATGGTATTAGCCGTGGTAAAAGGCAGAACGAACATGTAAACAACAAATTCATTCATATTTCGCTGTTACATGACAATATTTCGGCATAAATTGTTAGATTAATATATTCTCAACATCATTGTAGCATTTTATTAACAATGCATAGTCAATATTTAAACAACTTGTTTCAATGATGGGACAGCAGCGATAAATCGCCAAACAACCATTGGAAATTGCAGAACGAACATGTAAACATCAAAATCATTCAATGCATTCATATTTCCTCGTCCCACTGTGATATTGTTGCATAAAACTGTTAGATTAATATCTTATCGACATCAGATTAGCATTTTTTTATTGATCACAGTGAAGATTAAAACAACGTGTTTCGTCGATGGGACAGACGTGGTAAAACGCAGAAATAGATTCTTCCCGGCCGAATCTTCCCGCTTCACAAAATCACCCAATGCATTCATATTTCGCCGTCCCATGACGATATTTCTGCACAAAATGTCAGATTAATATATTCTCGGCATCATTGCAGCATTTTATTGACCATAGTCAAGATAATAACAACTTATTTCGTCGATGGGACAGCAGCAGTATAAAACACAGAACAACCTTTGGAAATTGCAGAACGAACATCTAAACAACAAAACCATTCATATTTCGCCGTCACCAGTTATGCAAACACATGCTTAGTGCCAACGTGAACACAAGCTCAGTGCCAACATGAACAGAGCGTGAACAACTAAGTAATAATTGATTTTGTTATGTTCGTTCTGCGTTTTACCATAGCTGTTCAGCGGTTTACCAGCATTTGCTATTCTGTCTCATTGATGACGCAAGCTGTCCTGTCGGCGAAACAAGTTGTTTTATGCTACACTGATGTCGAGAAAATGTTAATCTAACATTTTATGCAAAAATATCACAATGGGACGGGGAAATCTGAAAGTATTGAATGATTTTGTTGTTTCCAAAGGTTGTTCTGCGTTAACTGATAAACAGCGGGTTTTTGTCTCGTCCCATCTTAGCTGTTCTGCGTTTTCTAATACCGTCTCATCCCATCTAATACCGTCCCATACCGTCTCATCCCATCTAATACCATCCCATCCCGTTTACATGTTTGTTCTGCAATATCCAAAGGTTGTTCTGCGTTTTACCGCTGCTGTCTCATCGACGAAAAAAGTTGTTTTAATCTTGATTATGGTCAATAAAATGCTACAATGATATCGAGAAGATGTTAATCTAACATTTTATCAAAAAATATCACCGCGGGATGGGGAAATATGAATGCGGTGAATGATTTTTTTAGCTCAACTTACTTTGTAAGTTTGAGCTATTGCCATGGTTTGGCATCTGTGTGTGTGTGTCCATGTGTGCGTGTGTCCGTGAACAATTTCCTTTGGCGCGGGCTACAGGTCGTACCTTTGATCTGATCTTTATGAGATTTGTCATGAATGTTGACATTGACATGTAGATGGGAACGAGTCATTCGGCCAAAAAACATGGCCGCTGGTGGCCATCTTGGATTTCAAAATTCAATCCATTGGCGCGGGCTACAGGTCGTACTGTTCATCTGATCATCACGAAATTTGTCATGGATGTTAATATTGACATGTAGATGGGAATGAGTGATTTTGGGGTCGTTCGGCCAAACAACATGGCCGCCAGCAGCCATCTTTGATTTTACTCTTTGCATGACTAAATCATTTGGCGCGGGCTACAGGTTGTAGGTCCATTCTCAATAAGACGGTGCATTTAGGAGTAGTGAAATCGAAAAAAATAATCGCGATATTTCGAAACAAAATAAATTTACAATTTTTGTTGAGAGTTCTAGGTTTTCAAAAAATGAAAAGATGCAAACAATTGAGCTCATTGCACGGTTTTATAACAGTGCCCTGTACAATGCAACAAAGGCATATTTTCTCACTTATAACATTCGTTACAAAACTTGTAACCATCATCCATGACATTATGTCGCGTTTATGCAACACATGCTCGGGTTTCTGTGGGTGATGAGGCCCATGTCTCATTGTCTTTGTTCAACTAATCATTAACTTTGATCTATGAGTATAAACAACGAATGCACAACTAATAGTTCCGACACAGATCTGGAGAACAATCGTCCAAGAATGAAAGACTTGGATTTAATAGAAGTTCAAGAATGAAATATGAAAAGCCTAAGGGTCAACATTACCCTATCGCATGTATCACATGTCACCCCATGCATGCACACGGAGTGCTACTAAATGCCGAGAGTCAAAATGGGAATGGGCTATTTATTTCGAATTTAGGGTGACACTGTGTCAATTTATATACTGCATGTGTGATGAAATAGTCAAGTATAAATATTTTATTTTGTTGTAGTTTATTATAAGACATACAGATGAAACACAAGTAGTCCACAACCGAATATAACTATATTATCAAGTGACTGATAGTCTAATATATATAAACGTCTATACTCTAGCTATAAATCCACATAAGCATGTAGACAGTATTCCGCTAGTTCAAAACGTGGGCATTTTCTGCTGTTCTGACGGGGAACGCATGTTATATATCTCAGTCAATACATGATTCCTAATATAATGCACGTCACATCAAGTGAAGATCCCAGAGATCTCGAAATTGCATGGTTTATGTTAAGGTTGTGAGCCAATGTTTGGTTTGCGTCGCTTAAAATGTGGAAATTCCCCCAGATCATATACCGGTAGCCAATTCATTGTTTTTTTGCAACAATGGCTCACATATATAAGTCACCCAAATCATGAAATCGTGACCTGGACCACTCCCAATGTGAAACACATAAGGCACATGACTGTATAAACAAAATATGTCAGAAAGATATCAGGCGAACGAGTGGTATATGATATATATGACTTGGGACGTAGCTCGAATCGAGATTCGTGGCATAATTTAGGTTGCTGCAGCGTAGTGATGTATGACACGAGGGGAGGTGCGTTTCATGACAGACGCTAGCTTGATGAAATAAATCACTCACAGACAATTGGAAACGAGACATCAGATATATAGTGATATTATTCACCCACTACATTTTGTTATTCCACATTATATTTAACTTCCATGCGAAACAATTGATACCAAAGCATTTATAGTAGGCCCGGACTATTGTCATTGACATTGGTTGGTGCGAACATGGTCCATTGCGACAGTGTAAACTTCGGTGTAAAAATATAGGCCTTCGATTGAACTGACTAGAACATAATTACCAAAAAGTTATATAAAGTAACGCTGGGCCATGACAATTAACTCCATGTGATGATGTCACAACAGGTGACATGTAATTCGTGAAATGCTAATTATGGACAGAAAGTAATCATTATTGCCAATAAAGACAATTCGCTGTGCTCAGTTATTTTTTTTACAATAAACAAAAGCGCCAGTAATCCAATGCTGAGTGTGAAAACAGAGAAGCTCTCAAAAACAGTCATTATGTAAATTTCGTTTTCCCGCCTTTAATGGCGTCCTGACAAAGCTATATATGTGTCAGGAAATCTTTAGGATGTTGTCACAATCGGGTTCGCAAGATTTCAGAAATATATGGCCACATATTACACACTCCGGTTCGATGACACGGAAGATATTAGTCTAACATCTTAAGGTAGGACAACAATATCACTGTGGGACAGAGAAATATGAATGCAGTGAATTATTTGGTTTGTTCTGCAATTTCCTATGGTTGTTATGCGTTTTACTGCTTCTGTCCCATCAGCAAAAAAAGTTGTTTTAATCTTGATTATGGTCAATAAAATGCTACACTGATGTCGAAAAGATATTAGTCTAACATTTTATGCAACACTATCACTGTGGGACGGGGAAATATGAACGCGGTGAATGATTTTGTTGTTTACATTTTCGTTCTGCAATTTCCAAAGGTTGTTTTGCCTTTTACCGCATCTGTCCCATCGATGTAAAAAGTTGTTTTAATCTTAATTATGGTCAATAAAATGGGATCCCCAATAAAATGCTACACTGATGACTATATAGAGCCATTTTGGTGCTGCTACATGCTGTATTATTGATAAACAACGGGTTTTTGTCCCGTCCCATCTTAGGGGGTCCATCTTAGCTGTTCTGCGTTTTCTAATACCGTCCCATACCGTCTCATCCCATCTAATAGCATCCCATACTGTCTCATCCCGTTCTGCAATTTCCAAAGTTTGTTCTGCGTTTTACCACTGCTGTCCCATCAGCGAAAAAAGTTGTTTTCATCTTGATTATGGTCATTAAAATGCAACAATGATGTCGAGAAGATGTTAATCTAACATTTTATGCAAAAATATCACCGTGGGACGGGGAAATGTGAATGTGGTGAATGATGTTTTTGTTTACGATTACGTTCTTCAATTTCCTAAGTTGTTCTGCGTTTTGCCGCTTCTTTTTATTTTGGTTCCGCTACATGCTGTATTATTGATAAACAGCAGGTTTTCTAATACCGTCCCAATACCGTCCCTTTCTGCGTTTTAGTCACTCCCGCATTATGATTATTCAGCCCACAGGCCTTCTAAACAGTGATAATTGAGTGATATTATATACTTTTGAAGTAATTAGTCCACTACCTTACTATAAATAAATCCTTCTTATACTAATTGATAGAGAATAGATGCATTAAATTTCTATTTAATAAGATCTCAGTCACTGTTTAGAAGGCCTGTGATTCAGCCAATTAAAATTTAAATAATATTATTATTCAATAATTATTAATTCATTAACCACTAAACTAGCAGTTGCAGCAGTAGACTGTAGAGCCTACATGTAGTCGTAGGCTTACATGATAAATATTGTTATAGGCCAATGCATTCTTTTATACACGTTTATGTGAAGCAGCCTATGGGCGACTCGCATATATAAGAGAATGCATTGGGACACTGTTTTCACAAACTTTCAGGAAGCTCCAGACGTCCAGTCATGAAAGGGTTAAAAAAGGGAGGGGGGGTTAAAGTGAAATTTCAGTGTGGCTCCACATCTAATATCAATATTAATACATACATATGTTGTAGTTTCATGCTTTAGTCACAAATTGAACAATTGCCTTGAAAATTGGACTTAATCTACTCCACTAAAATGACTAGTACACCGATAGTTTGGTCATATAATGATACATGCCAAAATGGCTTCCAAGAGCTTTATAGTATAAGAGTGTAAGATAGAATAATTCAGGGTTTCTACTAGCTATTGGGGGAACAGGGCCCCATGTAGCCGCTGGGGGAAATTCTTGGCCTTGAAACTGAATGCGGTTTACAAAATATGTTTTGAAATAAAATCAATATTACTTGATAGAATTGTTTCCAGACAGGGGTCTTCAATTCATATTGACTATTATGCCCTCCGACCCTGCGAAGGAGGATTTGGGGGTATATAGTGGAGACCTTCGTCAGTCCGTTTGTCCTTCTATCGAGCTGTCCGTCCATAACAAACATTTCACAACACAGCTCAAGTATTGAAAGTTCAATTTGGATGTCCTTTGGTATGCCGGTAGACCAGCATTGTAGAAAAGATCTCCACATAGTGCAGGTTCTGTCCGCACTTTTTTTCCAGAGTTATGGCCCTTTGCTGGACTTAGTGTAAAATATGTCAACGAGTCCATAACAAACATGAAGCTGTGGATGTTTTTATTATTGGATTTTGTTGTCCTACAGTAACCCGAGAGCTTTCCGATGAATGGCAACAAGCCATATTTCCGACTAAATCCTGAAAAGTTACCCATAATTCTGCTTTGGTTAAGAGGTCGATTAATTAGAGCATTACTGTATGGCATGATGATATAGTGCAGGCTGAGGGAAATGATATCCACATACTACATCTTTCGTCCATTAATTTTTACTAGAGTTGCGGCCCTTGTTTGACTTGGAAATTTGTGAATTTTGTGTCCGAAAGAACAAATTGAGGGCACTGTATTGAACAAACTATTAGTTTAGTGAATAACTTCATTCAGCAAATAATATATGCAAACTATCTGAAATAGTGCATGAGTTAACTCCTTGAAAAAATATGAGTTACTATGATTGTTATTATGTCAAGAGTTTTCCTCGGTCTGAATGACAAAACACACAGGAGCTGTTGTTAAAGATGGTCTATCTCTTCCTATAACAAGTTTTATATAGTTTCCTGGGTATAACTTAATAAATATGAATTGAAGATCCCTGTCCGGAAACAATTCTATCAATTAATATTGATTTTATTTTGAATTTTTTGGGTATAATACATACAATAAATTTGGGACATTTTACAGCTCGCGGAGCATAGCAAACAGAGAACTCTATCTCTATCTGAGATAGCCGAAACGATTATTGCTGGCATGTTTTAAAAATAGTAAAAAAAATATGTCCCAATTAACTATATAATAAAATATCAATATAAAATCCATATTAATTTTAATTGATAGAAGCATTTCCAAACAGATGTCTTTGACTAAAATTTTCTATTTTATACATCAGAAACTATATAACACGTATTTAGAAAGAGATTGATCATCTTTAAAAAACGAGTAACGATATAAATTAAAAATTCTCAAAAAAAGAATTTAAAAATGAGCGTGCCACTTAAAGGGGTACTGTACACTAAATTCTACCATTTATGGAACCATCCCCTTTTTAGCTGAACTTAGTTTGAGCTATTGCCATGGGTTGGTGTCTGTCGTTCATCTAGCCTTCCATCTGTCCATCAACAATTCCCTTTGGCTCATGCTTCAGGTCGCATCCCTCATCCGATCATCACCCAACTTCATATGGATCTTCAGAGTGACCTCCAGATGGGAGCCATCAATTCATTAAAAAACAGGGCTGCCGGCAGCCATTTTGAATTTCAAATGGTCGGATTTAGTGTAAGTACCCCTTTAACAAGTTTTTACGCATCTTTATTGACATAATGCTATGGTATACAAGAGGGACAACAACATTGAATATGTCATCACTTCTAACATTCATAATTTACAAGAACCTATTCTGATTCCTAAAATTCCAATGCAATCCATAGGGTCTTGTTACTAAGATTGCGAGTAAAATTTTAATAATAATAATGCTTCATAATTTGCATGATCAAATTCTCTTTATATTTTATAAATCTTTCTTTACTAAATACTCATTGACAGGTACAGTAATGCCCTAAATAATTGACTCCTTAACCACAGCAGAATTATGTGTAATTTTTCTAAGTTATGTATACATAATTTTGGGGTTCGAACAAGCCATTTCCATTTAATTGAGACCCACTTATGACATTTTGGTCATTAATGCCGTAAATAATCGACTCCTTAACCAGAGCAGAATTATGGGTAAATTTTCAGGATTTAGTTGGAAATATGGCTTGTTGCCATTCATCGGAAAGCTATCAATGAGAGCTTTCCAATGAATGGCAACAAGCCATATTTCCGACTAAATCCTGAAAAGTTACCCATAATTCTGCTGTGGTTAAGAAGTTGATTACTTGGAGCATTACTGTAGTTCCTAATAGGAAATGTCAAGATAATACGTTCAACAAATGACTTCAAGGCCGTTTGTTGAACTTATAATCTAACCAATCCCACCAATGAATATGAATTCTTCTACATTCATCTTTTCGTATATCTGTTGTCTGCTCATTTTTCCAGAACATTCCTCCAAATGGATAATAGACTATATACTTCTATAACTTAATGGGAGAATCCATTTAGTGAAGAAAGGGTTCAAATGGTAAGCTTTCAAGCGAAATGGGATATTGAGAAGTCTATCAATTCAGTTCAATTCTGAAATTAGTCTCAATTTTTTTCACCCATGTTAGGTTTCAAATACGCCGACTGCCTCATCTAGCTTAGACTAGAAACCGAAAGTATCAGGAGATCAACAGTAATTAGGTTTGGGGTTTAAATTTTATTCCATATTTGGGTGTTATTGTTCTGTGGATTTTAACGTTCCCATTTACCCAATTTTCCCATTTACAATACAACAACATTATTGTGATAGAGCAGGTCTTTTATAAATGAAAACAACAAATGTCTCAATAAAACAACAATAAACCAGTATTCTATACAACTATTGCAAGTAAATTGAATATTTGTATTAAATTAATGCAAGCAATAGACTGAAGTACCTGTATACGCTAATGTCCTAAATAAGTGACCCGGGGTCCCGGCCCTAAACCTCAGCAGAATTATGGGAAGTTTTTCAGTATTTGGTTGGAAATATGGCTTGCTGCCATTCATCGGAAAGCTCTTGGCGAGAGCTTTCCGATGAATGGCAAACAAGCCATATTTCCAACTAAATCCTGAAAAATTTCACATAATCTGCTGTGGTTAAAGGGTCATATACTTCAGGCATTACTGTATATATAGGAAAAGTGATACTATAATAAAAAAAAATCATCATAGTTTCTTTACTAAATTTACTCTTTACTCATTGCCAAGTACATTTAGTTCACTTAGAAATTAGGTGTTTGTTGAACTCATTATCTGAACATTTCCCACCAATGAATAGGAAACATTCTGCACTTGTAATATCTGATTGTCTGCCTGTCGTCTGCTAATATTCCTGAACATCCCTCCAGATGAACAATAGACAATTCATTCCAATGTATAGGAGAATCAATTTAGTAAAGAAAGAGTTAAACATGTGTTCAGGGTTCCAGACCCCAAGTTACAACAACACTATATACATGTAACAAACATAATTTAACATAATTTTTTCTGCTTTGTTCTGTTGGAATAATGTTGAAAAACAAATATGACAGATAAATTAGATCTATATATAGATACCATTTGAAGAATATCATTTTGTTTTTGAAAAATAAACAAAATAATTTTGGTGTCTCTTTAAAACATCGAAAACGATATGAAATGAATTCCACCAAAAATCTATTTATATACTAGTATATACGTTGAACACCAAAATAACTAACAAAATGATAATAGAATCAATAAAAGAGCTGGATATGTCTGTTTCGCAATTTTTCTCCTAGAAGGCGGAACCAATTTCAATAAAATTTTGTGTTGTGACTCGTGGTACCCTGGCGCATGTTATAATGCCGTTCGTTTTTCAAAATATTAATAAATAAAAAAATCCAAATTTTTTTTAAATTCAAATGTTTAAAAATCCAAATGCGCGCAAATTGCATAAAGGGGCACAAACAGGCCACAGGTCCCTATGCTGCTGAATAAATCTCAGCTAGTTCAATATAAACAAGCGTCTTTCATATAGCACTTCTCGTTTTAAACTTGTTATATTAATATCTAAAACATGACAATAAAAAATTCATATGAATGCTTTGTAGATTTTCTGAAAGTATTTAACAGTGTTTGGAGACACACTTTAATGTTTTAACTGATAACAAAAGTAATTGGTGGTAATTTTTTTTACCGAATTCATAATTTGTACTCAAATACTATGTACACATGTCGAACAGAAAAAGGCTTGACCAATTATTTTATGGCAAAGCAAGATGTGAAACGGGGCAGGTTTGAGTCCAACTTTGTTCAACATTTTTGTTGATGATTTTGGAGAATATCTCAATAATTACCAATGTGACCCAATTGTTCTTGATAATATTAAATTGAATCACTTAATGGATGCAGAAGACTTGATACTTATTTCAGAATCACCAATGGGTCTTCAACACTGTCCAGATGCTCTGAATACCTATTGCAATGATTGGAAGCTTACATTGAACACCAAACAGACTTATAACACAATGATAATAGAATCAATAAAGGTAGCGAAGGATAAAGTCAAATTTTACGATGGTCATTCAGAACTAGAATTTACTTCGCAATATAAATACCTGGGAATTGTTTTTAACGACCATGGTTAAATGACAAGTGCAGTAGAACAGCTTTCACAAAAAGCTCGACTTGCTTATTTGCTTTAATATAACTTACCATTCTCAGACTACTTATCTCCAAAAAACATGGTTGTAATTAATTGATACTGTTATGGCACCAATTATGATATATGGATCAGAAATTTGGATATAAGATTTTATTTTTAATCCTAATTCTGTCGACAACCTATCACTTCACTTTATACTTAAAAATGTGCCTGGTGTTCATGGAAAGCATCTAATTTGGCTATACAAATGGAACATGGCTGCTATACTATGTACGTTAGAATTTATAAACAAATATTCAAATTTAACAAAAGACTTGAAGATATTTATAGATCAAAACTCCAATACAAATTTATATACAATACTGAAAGCAGCATATCGATCTGACAGAATAGCTCATGAAAGTGGAAATATAGCATGGACTAGTCAATTAATAGAATTTCAATGCAAGATCAAACTGCCATCATTGGATCTTACTGTAAATAAATTTGACGAATTTGTAAGAACATTTTATGATAAAGTCAATAATGAATTAGATAAAATAAAAATAGCAAATTCTGGTAAACTCAGATATTATTCTAAGTTAGTTGAAGGTTTCAGACTTCAAAATTATCTGACTTTCAACTTACTGTATAAGACTTCTGCATTGACTAAAATCTTTATAAGTGCACATCCGCTTATGAGCGAGGTTGGAAGATATTATAAACCAATAAAAGATTATGATTATATATTATAACGTTATTGTCCAAATTGCGGAAAAAAAAGTTGAAAATGAAGAACAATTTATTCAAGAATGTACACTATACAATAGCTATATTTAATAGCGTCAAGGAAATATCTATTACCTGAATCTATTTTAAATCTAACAACATATTGGGATACAAAACATATCTGTGATTTTATTAAACACGTCTTTGAATTATGAAAGAAGAAAGCAGATAAGGACACTATAAACATTCTTGTTGGATAGTAATTCTGTATGTCTACATACAGCTACATGTATATTATATTTGTTATGCTCCATATATATGTTAAAAATGTATTTATTTGTCTGTATTTGAATAATGCAAACATCATTTAACATGGGATTTTTCCAATAAAGATTAATTAAGATTGATTTCATAATACCCTAGAATTTAAATGAAAAGTAAAATAGTAATAATTATTCTCTCGGTTTTTATATACAGTGATGCCCTAAATAATTGACTCCTTAACCACAGCAGAATTATGGGTAATTTTTCTAAGTTATGTATACATAATTTTGGTGTTTGAACAAGCCATGTCCATTTAATTGAGACCCACTTATGACATTTTACAGTAATGCCCTAAGTAATCGACTCCTTAACCAGAGCACAATAATGTGTAAATTTTTCAGGATTTAGTCGGAAATATGGCTTGTTGCCATTCATCGGAAAGCTCTCACTGGGAGCTATCAAATGAATGGCAACAAGCCATATTTCCGACTAAATCCTGAAATATTACCCATAATTCTGCTGTGGTTTAGGATTCAATTATTTAGGGCATTACTGTATAGATTTCAGCTAGAGAATAATAATTCTGAGATCAAGACATCAGTCAACAGAAGCTTATGTCACTAGAAATAGTTTTTCTTTCAGTTTCCCCCCCACACACTAACTAAGAATGTGGGACAGAAAAAAAATATATGTTTGACATCAAATGTTTCTCGTGTGTTTTTCGCAGATAGAAGTATACATGTACTTCTGTTGTTGAAAGTATTGTCCTGGAAGTGTTTTTTTTACTTCTCTTTTTATAAAGTTACTTGAAACAACACAGTAATGTATTCCCTTCATCGTCTTCTGGCTGTGAATTTCCATGGAGAAATGTCTGCAGTTCATGGTAGTCAGTTGATTTTTTAACTCCAGAAGTGCGTCGTGACTTGAAAAGTAAATCGATCCCCATCTGTCTTAGCAACTGTGAGAAGACTGTAGATGTATTAAGATTGAGTTTGCATGATATCTCTGTCACTTTGATGCCCCAGTCAACTGTGGCTGTCAGATCATGTGTGATCAGCTGAGTTTGTGACAAAGGTAATTTGTCACGTAACTCAACCTTGTTTTGAACAACCGATACGTGGAGAGGATTGAACTTCTTCTGTATCATCAGCTCCCTTACCTCTCCAATTTTTTCAAACGATCCTTCAATATCTTCAGAATAAACAAGTATAAAGCCATCAAAAGTATATAAAATATCCATTTGAGTTTTTCTAATGTTTCCACCAGGTAATTCAGATATCTCTATGACAACCTCTCCTTTTTCTGACTCGAAGGTCACTGGTGGATAACAACCAGCAACAGACCCTTCTTCGTTGATATTATTTTTGTGATATAAGAATTTTTTTATTAGTGATGTCTTTCCAACACTTGCTTCGCCCATAACAGCAATTCGGATGTTTCTTGTTCCCATTATCATAGTTTTGAGTCTTTGCTTCTTCTCAGTCATGTCTAACAAATACTGCTGACAAATTGCCACAAATAACACTTGTTTTATAATTATGTGATAATCTCAAGTTCAAAGAAGTCTTGCACAAATTGCCACAAATAACGCTGGTTTCAGAATTATGTGATATTTTCAAGTTTGAAAAACGTCTTGTGCATATGCCAAGAGATGTTC
The DNA here is from genome assembly GCA_032622095.1 of Siphonodentalium dalli. Taxonomy (NCBI): domain Eukaryota; kingdom Metazoa; phylum Mollusca; class Scaphopoda; order Gadilida; family Siphonodentaliidae; genus Siphonodentalium; species Siphonodentalium dalli. Next base: position 190,097,469 of record CP136063.1, on the reverse strand, counting down.
CAAGGAAATGCTGGCAGATATTTACTTACAGAATACGTTATACCGAAAGTATCTTATCACACACATGCCTTGAAATAGTGTGTCTGTCATTTGCAGAATGTGGTCTCCAGAGGGTGAATTTAGTGATGCTACCCCGCATAGTGGGCTAGCATCACCAAATTCACCCTCTGGAAACCTCATTCTGCTGAGGTGTAAGCAGAATGAGGTCCCCAGAGGGTGAATTTGGTGATGATAGCCCACTATGCGGGGTTGCATCACTAAATTCACCCTCTGGGGACCTCATTCTGCAAATGACAGACACACTATTTCAAGGCTTGATCACACATCTCACATGTATGACTGCAATGGTGTCACATATGCTCAAAAAGGTTCTTTTCTATTTCTGAAGTGTTTATTAGAAGATGTCTTGTCGTGCTTTATTCATGAAAATGTTATTATCACAATTCTAGAAATACTCACACATTGCGCTGTGGATGGAACGTGCTAATATGGCCCAATCCCAAAGAGCTTTCCAGTGACATCTCTTTTTGCAGTCTTTGATGTCACAAATATGTCTCTGTCTGCTCTTTAGTACTCTTTCAACTGTTTAATTCCACTTTAGGCTATGTTATGTATCACTTTCAACATTTACTTTGTAGATGTCTCAATACATGCTGTTAACGCTTTACCCAACTGAAGGGCCCTGTGTCAATGCATTCTCTTATATATGCGAGTCGACCTTAGGTCGCCTCGCATATATAAGAGAATGCATTGGCTTAACACATTAAAAATTATAAAATTGTTAAAGAATGTAAGAAAAAATGGTAAAAAGTGTTAAAAAAAGATTTTTTTTTAGGCCAATGCATTCTCTTATATATGCGAGGCGACCTATGGTCGACTCGCATATATAAGAGAATGCATTGGCACAGGGCATAACTGTAACTATCACAATGTGGTCAAGGAGCCGATTCCAATGATATCCATATTTGTATGGTTCTATTGAGACAGACCGAAGATATTTTAGGCTGTTGAAGCTTTATTTGGCCGGTTTTGGCCGGTTTGTTGGGTAAAGGGTTAAAGCTAATTATTACCTACAACATGCTGTAAACTGTGTCAGTATGTCCTCAGCAGGATTCACACTGGCCAAAAATATTCTATTGGCCAATTATTTTGCCATTTCTGAATTTGTTTGCCCATTTTTTTAGAAACTTTGGCCAAATTGAAACTGTGAAATGGATCTTAACCTTTTCATGATGGGAGCTGCACTAATGCAGCATTAAAGATCCTGTGCCAGTACATTCTCTTATATATGCACTGGCATACAAGGTCAAGGTAAATATTGTTAGGCCAATGTATTCTCTTATACATGCGAGGTGCCCTTTGGGAGACTCGCATATATAAGATAATGCATTGGAAATCCAAAATTTCAGGAAATTCCAGTCATGAAAGGGTTAAAAAGAACACAAATAAATGAAATAAAAAAATGGGATGGGCAAAACTGTGTACTGATTTGTTTATTTAGGCCATAAGTCAGTAAAGTATTATCAAATTATTATGAAAGGACATGTACCCATATAGCATATAATCATCATTATTTTGATAAATAAACACATGTAATTTAACTTCTGGAAAATTGTTATCCAAACTTACCCTGACCAACAACTACTAATTAACAATTAATCCTTCCATGACTGGAGCTTCCGGAAATTGTGCGAAAACCTTGTGCCAATACATTCTCTTCTATATGCGTGTCTCACATAGGGAGCCTCACATATATATGAGAATACATTGGCCTAAAAATATTTAACCTGACCATATAAGCCAGCACATTATCTTATATATGTGAGACTCACAATATATCAGAGAATTTACTGGCATAGGATCTTTAATGCTGCACCAGTGCAGCACCTGTCATGAAAGGGTTAATGACAGAGCTGTTAAGTTTCACGTTTTGTCCACGAGACTCTCGGATTGTCCAATTGTAAAACCTCCAAAATACGAAAGAGTACCGATTTCTCCATCATGTGCAGATGTCATAACATCAAGAGTAATTTCATCATCATTCATAGTGATTAAACGATTATAAAATTATTTTTATCCCAAAATCTGATAGCCTGTTAATCCGGAAAAAACACTACCTATATGTGTCGAGTGTAATATTAGAGTAATGATGCAACAAAATAGCTTCAAAAGATATACGAAATGTAAGTCACATCAAGGTAAGCTGGTAAAGTCAACTCAGTAATTTAATAGCATCTAATAAACCCTCCCCGACATAAGGTGCCTATTCGGAGAGACAATAGAACACATCCGACATCTCGTTAGCGAGACTTACGAACGAGACTTCCCTATAATACTTCCTTGTTACCCGCGATAATATTTTTAAAATAAAATGTCTCTATTACCTGCATTTCCCCAAACCGTAAGATTATATGGAGGTTGTTGGAGCACGGGGTTTAAGGCATAAAATTGGGAGATGCACAGACAAAACGGGAGATTATACAGGTCTCGTGTTTTCCGTTTGAACGTTCTGAAACAAAAAGTTGGATACTCAAAACTGCGATGCCACACAGCCAATTTTATGTACAAATTTCTTTAGGAACATGAGCATATTTGGGCTGCCTCCCGCAAAAATCTCCCGGATTGCCATTTTGAAAACTTAACAGGTCTGGTTAATGAGCTAATTGAGAATTTTAGTGAGATCTGGTGATGTCGACCTGATAGGTGATTGAACAATGTTTTAACCTTTGGTGTACATATACTAAATACTCATTGACGAGTAGTTCTCTATTAAAGTGAATGTTAAGACAATATGTTAAAAAAAGAACCATGAGTCGTTTGTAGAACTTATTATCTGAATATTTTCCACCAAAGAATGAGTCCTTCTGCACTTGTAATATTTTGTTTGTTTGTCCGTTGTCTGCTCATTTTTTTCCGGAATCAATCCAAATGAATAATGGACCATTCCAATGTACACTTTTATTACTGAATGGGAGAATCCATTTAGTATAGAAAGGGTTAATATGAGACTGATTATTCAGATACAGTACCTGAGAGCTTTCTGATGAATGGCAACAAGCCATATTTCCGACTAAATCCTGAAAAGTTACCCATAATTCTGCTGTGGTTTAGGAGTTGATTATTTAGGGCATTACTGTACATAACATATCTAAAAAGATTTTGTATCCTTGTCTAAGTTGTCTAAGAAGTTTATTTTCCTTCGTTATCCCAGATTCCAAATCACATTTTAACCCTTTCATGACAGGAGCTGCTGGTGCAGCATTAATGATCATGTGCCAGTTCATACTCTTATATATGCGAGTCTCCCATAGGGAGCCTTGCATATATAAGAGAATGCACTGGCTTACAAGGTCAAGGTAAATATGGTTTGGTCAATGTATGATCTTATATATGTGAGACTCTCACATATAAGAGAATGCATTGGCACAGGGTTTTCACAAATTTCAGGAAGCTCCAGTCATGGAAGGGTTAAGCCAAATTCCAGATCCAGGGTGCAGGAGGAGTGGGACTAGCCTAACAGATGCTGTTAAAACCACTCATGTCACATATAATGTTACCTCACACATCAGAAAGAGTGCTAATTATTACTTCCTACCTTAAAGCACTTCAGAGGAAGTGAATTTATCACTAATTATCGCCAAGAAATCTGAAGCTTATCATGACCTTTGTATTACCTTCTGCATGTGTGATAAATGTTCATTTATTGACCTTTTCTGTACTAAATCTCATGAACAAGTAGTTAGGAAATGTTCAGATAATAAGTTCATCAAACGACACCAGGTCATTTATTGAACTTAATATCTGAACATTTCTCTCCAATCAATAGTAATCTGTCTGCTTTTTTCTGTTGTCTGCTTATATTTCTTAAGAATCCCTCCAGATGAATAATAGAACGGATACTTTTATAACTGAATTTAGTAAATAAATGGTTAAACATACATGACTCGTTTGAATCTTCGAGAGGTGAGACATCAGCACATATCTACTTATTGATATAGAGCTGATGAACATGCTTTATTTCCTTATAATCTGCCTGAAGGCCGCATCAATATTATAGCCTGGTTTACGAACATTTGAATTTTTTTCATAGTACATGCAGTAATGCCCTAAATAATCAACTCCTTAACCACAGCAGAATTATGGGTAATCTTTCAGGATTCAGTTGGAAATATTATAGCCTGTTGCCATTCATCGGAAAGCTCTGCTGTGGTTAAGGAGTCGATTATTTAGGGCATTACTGTAGATTCAGGAGGGAAGAAATAAGAAAAAAATGTTTATCATTGCCTCAACAATTAAAACTGTTAAAAACACCATAAACAGAAAGAATATATTATACACAAACTTTGTTCTTATACAAATCATAAATAGCAGTTATTGTCAAGATCATACACCTTGTTAGTAAACAAAAGCCATATTATGATACAGTACAGTGTTTAAAATGTGTGCGATATGGAAAATTCTCAACACCGGGGGACCCCCTAAGTGTAGTTAGGTTGAAATTGACTCCATATTGTTTACAATATACCAATATAGCACTCACTAATCCTTGCCACTCAAGATTTTGGTGTTGAATGGGTCACTGTAAATTTATAACTCTCCCAAAAATATTACTTATCGCACATTCTTTATGTCCTGTATATAAACAAATGCTCGGTTCACACAATGTGTGTATTGTGGGTGATATTACATTCATACTATCATACAGTAATGCCCTAAGTAATCGACTCCTTAACCACAGCAGAATTATGGGTAACTGTTCAGGATTTATTTGGAAATATGGCTTGTTGTCATTCATCGGAAAGCTCTCTGTGTGTACAGCAGAATTATGGATAACTTTTCAGGATTTATTCGGAAATATGGCTTGTTGCCATTCATCGGAAAGCTCTCACGAGAGCTTTCTGATGAATGACAACAAGCCATATTTCCGACTAAATACTGAAAAGTTCAGCTGAAAAGTTACCCATAATTCTGCTGTGGTTAACGAGTCGATTACTTAGAGCGATTTACTGTATACTATCAGTTTATTCTGGAGGAAATTCGTAATTTGGTAACTTTTATTTCTAAACTATAACTACCAAGGTCATGCATCTTTCTGTGGCACTAAAATGCCTGTACACATAACAGAAGTATTTAACCCTTTCTTTACTAAATACTCATTGATGAGTAGTTATCCATTGGGAAATGTTCAGATAAAAAGTTCAACAAATGACCATATTTTTATCTGAAGAATTCCCTGCAATAAATAGGACTATTTCTGCACCTTCTGTACTAGCTGTTATTATATGTCGCCTGCTCATTTTTCCTGAATTCACCTCCAGATGAATAATATATCATTCCAATGTAAACTTTTATAACTGAGTGGGAGAATCCATTCAGTATAGAAAAGTTTAACATGTTTATCAACCTATTTTGGTCCTCGAAACCTGACCAAGTTGTAGCAAAAGCGAGCATGATTTCAGAATTCAAACAGTCACGTGCTTTAAGATGGATGATTACTAGTGATTTCTCCTCTTATTTCCAGAGAGAGGATGGGAAGTTATCCCTGTCGGCAGCTCTCGGATGGGAAACCTTCGATGAAGACCAGGATATGAGGAGAGCTGTATTACTTGACTACCTATTCGACAACTGTCAGTATGCTATAGAGAAAGGATTTACTGTGAACCAAGTGAACAGTATTCTTCGGTTCTCCGAAATGTTCCTGAAAGAGTCAAATGGTGAGGCCCCTGCATCTTATGTTTGAACACAAAGGAGAATGCCTGGTTTTAATGACTACAGTAATGTCCCAAATAATCGACCCCTAAACCACAGCAGAATTATTGGGAATTTTTCAGGATTTAGTCAGAAATAAGAGCTTTCCGATGAATGGCAACAAGCCATATTTCCGACTAAATCCTGAAAACTTACCCATAATTGTGCTCTGGTTAAGGAGTCGATTACTTGGGGCATTAATGTAAAATGTCAGAAGTGGGTCTGAATTAAATGGACATGGCTTGTTCAAACACCAAAATTATGTATACATAACTTGGTAAATATTTTGTGTTCGAAGTTGTATTTTTTATGACTTTATTGCCTCTTTCTGGGACATATAACTCTTTAACACCTGGTGACATGATTTGATGTATTTTGCATATATATACAGTAATGCCCTAAGTAATCGACTCCTTTAACCACAGCAGAATTATGGGTAACTTTTCAGGATTTAGTCGGAAATATGGCTTGTTGCCATTCATCGGAAAGCTCTCCGATGAATGGCATCAAGCCATATTTCCGACTAAATCCTGAAAAGTTACCCATAATTCTGCTGTGGTTAAAGGAGTCGATTACTTAGGGCATTACTGTACCTGGACCTTTTATAATCAATACATCAAACTATGTCACCATGGTGTCCAGCGACATTTGAAATTAGGTGGTAAATTTAAGAGTGCTCATATAAAGGTATAGTTCAGGTATTTGTCATATAAAATTCAAAAGCAAAAGATTCAAAGGTGAATATATTATTAGGTGTGTTTTGGAGTACAAATGTGCTCTTCAATATTACAAACCATATCTTTAAAGATTATTTCCGAATGCTTCATTTGGTTGCATGATTCTCGGTTATGAGTGATGTACTCATTTTCACAATGTGGGCTAAACATGAACATGAATTTGGTTTAGTAAAACGTGATTCAACTACACTCCATATTCGAAAGGGGGACTTAGATAGATAGATATTAGTAATGTTTGACCTATTGTCAAAACTGATTCTGCATGTGTACTTGAATTGACAGTGCTATTTTCGTCCAGTGAAGACAACCGAGGTAATTTTATAAACTTTCTGTGACGGTGTTATATAAATGGATATTTAACCATAATTCTATTTTATAAGCATGACCTCCATTTTATAAGCTAAATAAACACAACAAGCTCCCGAAGGGTAAATGATGATCTGGCTGATGATCCAACTGATGTTTTCCGTTAATATTGGAATAAAAAATAATAGCAATTCTTCCGAAGAGCTGTTTTCATTTGTGCATTATTCATGCTTATCGGATTTATTTATTCCATACATTCGAAGTTGCAGTTACAAGCAGTTCTCGACCAATATAAGTTATCGAATGAGGTCCGGTGACTCAGGTGGCGGACCATTATTCACTGTAAATATGTTTTAATCGTTGCCTACATTTATGTAAAATGCTTTTCAATGATTGCATTTGCATATTGTGGGGGTGGGAGCATCTACCAAATGTGCCACAGTTCAGGAAAGTGTATGTAGTTAACCCTCATGTTTTGTGAGATATGTGTGGTCTATCCATACCGTGTCAAAAGATCGACAATTTTCATATTTTGACTTGCAAATTTTTAACATTCTAACAAATTCCATTTGATCAACATAGTTATTCCACTGAAGTTCTAGTGTGGCGTACTTTGCATTACAAACTGATTTAGATTATCAGGGTTTAAATATTTGACATGATGTGTGTCTCCCCACATTGTATGTTGATATGTCCCTGCATTTGCTTATTGTAAGAAAACTTGGATGTCACAGCCCATATTATTAATGATTTAAGTTGACCAATCTTTTGATTGAATGTCAGGGTGTACATAATTGTCACTCAATGAGTGTGGTGCGAATACAATGCCTGGGCATATTCTAATCACGACAGACCGTTTTACCGAGCAGGCGACGAATTAAAAAATATATACAGCAAATAAAGGTTGGTCACCAGACCTCAATGGATAACTTACATTGACCAAGGGCTGATTGGTGTTCTAAATGGATACTGCTGTGTTTGCGTGTGAAATCCCCCCCAAAGCCCCACCCAATTAATCGCGGTTACTTGAATTGAACCAAGTGTCTGACTTATTGTCTCAACAATTGGATATTTGTAATTTCCAACAGTTGAATATCCGTGATATCCAATTGTCACACCCATGCAGATTGCCAATTTAGAGCATTATGACAACAAGCCCATTGTGTCTATTCGTCAGGATAGACACCTACTACAGACAATGGATGATGACTCGGAAATGCTCTAAAACATGAAATAAATCATTACTATCATGGTTCGTGCTGCCACGTGCTAAATGGAAAAATAATTTACATTTGGCTAAAATTTTTAGGCAATAGTCTTATCAATTCCTCAAGAAAGTTGTTGAAAATGTTTTGGTTGATTAATATAAACATATGTACTATTAATTTCAGTGAAGTCTCACAATTACTGTAATTACCGTAAATCTTGTTTAATAAATAGAATATTACTTGGTTGGTTTGATATTATATATTATAGATTCAGATCACTTTATCACTGTATGCGTCAATATCAGAGTGAAATAAAAATCCAGCAAGTTAACAAAAGTCGTCAAACGGTGATTGTGTTGAAACATGATACTCAATATTGCAGAAAATTATAGCATTTGGCGATATTTGAACACATTTGGCAGAAATTAATTTCATTTGGCTGCAAAATTGGTAAAAGAAAATCTCAGACCAGAGTGGACCCTGATCAAGCCTGAATTTAGTGTGTCTGACATTTGCAGAATGAGGTCCCCATAGGGTTAATTAGTGATGCTATCCTGCACAGCAGGCTAGCATCACCAAACTCACCCACTTGGGACCTCATTCTGCTTTATAATAGGCCTTGTCTTCTGGGAAGTATCTTTTGTCTCCAATTAACATTGTTTTCAGTCACTTTTTCCCTTCTGTTGAGTTTCTATATCCCATAATTTGCAAAAGATAAAATGCATAATCGAGATGACTAATGGGTGAATATCACCAACTTAAACTGGGGAACTTCAATTTGATCCTTGGCCTAAGCAGTATGAGGTCCCCAGAGCGTGAATTTGGTGATGCTAGCCCACTGTGTTCACTAAATTCACCCTCTGTGGGATCTCATTCTGCAAATGGCAGACACACTAAATTAAAGGTACCCAATCCAATCAGACGCTTCTAAATTACTATTTCTTTGGCTTTGGGGGTAAAAAATATTTAAATCGAGTCGAGGAACCCACCCATCAAAGCTCAGGGTGATTAGATATCGATTTTTGAAGTTTGCAATTTCTAGTTCTGGTCCACAAACAATAGAAATTACAAACTTAAAAAATCAATATATAATCACCCTGAGCTTTGATGGATGGGTTCCTCGACTTGAATCAAATATTTTTTACCCGCGGAGCCAAAGAAATAGTAATTTAGGAGCGTCTGATCAGATTGAGTACCTTTAAGGCTTGACCCTGATTACTATTATTATCTTTCAGATATATCACTTTCTCAGACTGTTATCCTCTTCAAGAAAAGATCTGAAAGTTTAGTTAATGAACTTGGGGAAAGAAATTTTAAACTGTTCTGTGATTTCACATTTTCCACATATATGCGACACTTTCAACTGTATAAACTTGTGTTTACATGTGATAGGATGGTGGACAACCACACACACACAAATAGAGTTGTTGTTCCTCCTGAATCTGACAACATGTCAATTGCGAAGGAGAATAAAGTATGGGAATATGAACAACAAATCAAGAAATTAGAGCAGTTAGACTCCGAAAATTTAGAAAAGAGGAACAGAGTGAAATCAGACCTCAAGGAAAAAAGCGAGAAAATTGTATCAGAAATCGATAAGGAAAATGAAACTGGAGAACGAAAGTTTACGGAGGAGGTAAGTCGTTGTTAACTCTTTCTTTACTACCTTACTCGTATTTAAATTCGCGCAGTACTATTTTTAAACTTAAAACTGGCCGAAAAATAGCATGACTCCCAAGTTTAATCTAAACGACCGTCCATATGAAATACATGAGGGCTATGTTGCTGAATTTACATATATTATGAACGGTTGAATAGACAATTACGCCTATACATGTATGCATATATTTACATTCGGCCAACCGCTATCAAAACCATTGCTCAGAATGCCAAGCGACAGATCATGGTAACATAGACATTGTTGAAATGCCTGTATAAGAAACACTAATATTACAGGTCGCCACAAAATTATGATATATGTAGTTACTAGGTTATTGTCAACACGATGTTAATCTGCCGAGATTGTGTTTAATATACACATATATGCAATACAGCAATGACTAAGAATGGAAACTTCATCAGCTTCAAGATATATGAAAATATCACGGACATATTATGAAAAATATTTTTGTCAGTTTTGAATTCGTGCGAATTTAAAGTGCGCGAATTCAAAACTGAGTGAAAAATAGTACTGTTCGAATTAAAATACGAGTAAGGTAAATGGATCAATTAAAAATAGAGGATCTCTTAATGAGTTGCAATTCTATATGAAATTTATTAACCGAGTGCACTAAATTTGATCTTTAGTGAGGCTCGAATCAAATTTAGTGGATGAGGTCAATAAATTTCCTATAGAATTGCAACAAATTTGAGATCCATTTTATCACATAATTACACTTTAGCTAGGAAAAACAATATCGAAATGGCTGGGGTTAAAAACAATTAACTATAAATAAAAAATGTCTGAAGAATCATATCTAATTTCATTCTCATGAGACCAGTAACAATGACTTTCTACTACATACACTGTTGAATCATAGAGATGGTTTCCAGTATATTCAGCCTTTTAGCACCGCACCCAGCTGGCCAGAAAATGATCATTTGCATGCATGATGATTTCCATTGGGCTTCAACAAAGGTTTGATATACATGTACTAAAACTGTTGTTGTAATATCGTTTAGGACATTGAGAAGATAGTACGGGATGCTATTGGTCAATATTCAGCCATCCAACTAGAAATACTCAAGAATTCTGTGGAAGAAGTGCGAGACCGAATGGAAACTAAGTTTGAGAGAGTTTCCATTCCGAGACCTCTGGAAGCAGGTGAGAGTTATAAGCTATTCAGCTGCAGGCCTCAAAATATGGTACCGGTACTTGGCATTTGCAAATTAGGCCCCCAGAGGGCGAATTTAATGATGTCACCCCCGCACAGTGGGCTAGCATCACCAAATTCATCCTCTGGGGAACTCATTCTGCATGACCTCATCTGCTATGGGAGACCTATAGTCTCAGATTTAAGTTCCCAGATGGTGAAAATGGTGATGTGCACCCATCGGGTACCTTGATTATGCATTATGTCGTCTGCCAATTTGTGGATATACATAAATCAAACTAGAAAAGAAAAATAATCTTTCTGAAGAAGTTTCTAAAGAAATTAAAAAAAATAAGTTTTTTGGAGACGAGTCCTAAGCTGAATGAGGTCCCCAGATGGTGAACTTAGTGATGCTGGACCGCTGTGTGGGGTAGCGTCACTATATTCACCCTCAGGGGACCTCATTCTGAAATTGTCCAGCACCATATTTTGAGGCCTGTTCAGTTACATATACATAACTTTATTAGGACATCCAAAATTAGTTATTTGTTTCTCAAGAAATCCATCACTTATTTTTGAGAGACTCAGTGGGCTTTCTATTGTAAGAAATTTGTGTGAAACGAAATTCCATGGCCATTTTTTGCATTAATTATACTTTATTCAGACTTGTGAAAATTTAAACAAGCATACAGGCCTCCGTCAAATACATGGCACCAGGGAACCAGTCTATTCTAAATGGTAACCATGTATGTTATTTATTTGAAAATCACTTTAACAGGCATCCCACCATCAAACCAAGTTGAAGATAAACCCTTCCAGGGAATATTGGTCAAGGGATGATATGATGGCTGTACCGGTATAATCTTACAATCATCTGTCTAAAAATATTTAACCCTTTGAGTGCCAGGGGCCGATCTAATCGGCCCTAATCCTACAAAATAAGTCTGTTAAAGAATATAAGAATAAATTATTAAAATTGTAAAAAATTGTAAAAAAAAAAAAAAAAAAAAAATTGTTAGGCCAATGCATTCTCTTATATATGCGAGGCGACCTATGGTCGACTCGCATATATAAGAGAATGCATTGGCACAGGGTATATGGGTTGATACAAAAATCGACCTGGCACTCAAAGGGTTAATGGGGAATTGAATTGTTTTTTATATAACTTTATTGAGTGTGATACGCTTTCGTTTTACAGGGTTTTTCCTTCATTTATTGATTTGTTTCTTTTCAGCGAAACTTTTCAGTTTTTAATAAAATCTACTTGACATTCTAGTAAAATTTAGATTAATTCTGGCTCCCATTTCAAGTCACGTCACTGACCATCCTGATAGTTGGGAATACAAGATATATATAAAATCCTCCCTCCCTTATCTGAAAAATAAATTTGCCTGAGAAAATGTTAATTATCTTTGGTTGGCCTTATGGCATACAAAACATAGCAGTTAGATAAATATTGTTATCCCCCACAAGGGGATATATGGTGTAGAAGTTTTCACTTCCACTGAAAACTCGATGCAGTGCCTTTCCATTGTCACTGCGATAGATCACTGCCCCAAGGATGGTAATTTGCGGACTGATACATCTATTGTTACGTATCGTCGGACTATATTTAGTCACCTATTATCTTATTTTGACCACCACAAGTTTGCAATAATGGTAATTCTTTCGGTATTGATAAGAACAATACGAACTGAGCCAGATATAGACAATTTTAATCCTAAAACATAAGAACTAAGATCATGTCAGAAATCTTTACCAAAAGCGCTGAGAGATAACTCTGGCTGGAGTTTTCTTCCACTGTCCCGTGCACGAGCAACCGATTCACTTACTTGCACCAATGCACGGCATGAGGAATATTTTAAAATCCTTGTGAATTATTGGTAGAGTTTACCTTTAATTATTATGTGTCACGATAAAACTTGCTTTGTGTTGAAATTCAACATACTGACGGGAAATCGATTATAAATATGGCATCTATATCTCTCTGTGATGGGCAGTTAACCCTTCCATGACTGGAGCTTCCTGAAATTTTGAGAAAACCCTGTGCCAATGCATTCTCTTAATATATATGCGAGTCTCCCATAGGGAGCCTCACATATATAAGAGAACACTTTGGTCTAACAATCTTGACCTTGTAAGCCAGTGCATTCTCTTGTATATGTGAGGCTCTCTATACGAGACATATATATATCACTGTCACAGTATCTTTAATGCTGCACCAGGGCAGCTCCCGTCATGAAAGGGTAAAGTCAGACTGAGTCAGTGGACAGCGATCACTGTCAGCTTTGATGCATCAATTGAAGGTTATTATGAGAAAATTTATTGTTTTTTAAATGCTGAATTTCTTTTGAAACTCGTAAAGAAAAACAAAATCTACTTTTTGAGTGGTTACCAAAAATTATCTCATTCAAATGTTTATTTTTCAACCATGGGAGAAATAATATTTTAATTTGGTCATGAAAAAGAAAAATCCTTATACCGGTATATCTTATTGACTTTCACATATTTTTACAACCGTAAAACAATCTGTTGGTGTTATTAGAAGCATGTTCCAACGGGGGTTGCACATATAGCAGTTAGTTATTTCTAGAATAAATTATCAAAATATGTCATCTTTTCTAATATCTAATAGAGGTTGAAACTAAATATATTTTAGCCAAAATAAAGAATTCAAATTGAAACAAGAAGATTTTGTAAGTATAACGAGCCAGTCAAGTTGACTGCAGAGGTCAAGCATGACATGAATGTAACATTCTTGCTATTTTCTCACACTCACACCATGCTGCCAACAGATGAGCAGGAATGTGTATAAGGCCAAAAAAAAAAAGTTTTGGTTTTCAGGCCCCGCCGCATTGAATAAAAAGGGCCGCATTCGGCCTTTTTATTGCAATGCCTGATGTTATGACAAAATCTTACGAAAAAATAATTTGAAAAAAAAATTAAATAATTTTTGTTGTGGATTTTATCAACATGTCCATAGCAGATATGTGTTGAATATTAGTGTGCATTGAGCTCTAACATGTAATGTGTTAAAAAGTCACTTGCAGGCTTACAACATGAAGTAGATGACTACAATTAAGAAAATGATTAGCTGATTGTGAACAACTTACACTATTTGTAACTTTATACAATTGAAAGGCACAGGACTAAATTCAGGATCACATATTAGAATGGGGAGGTATCAGTTTTTAGACAACAATAACAATAGTAAATGTCAAGGGCATTACATAATGTTAGGTAATCCCAGTCATACACTGGTAGTACAATGTCATTTTTATATAAGATTAAATGAGTTTATACGCATAACAGTTCCCTCTACATTTCTGGTTATTACAAGACAGAGGAAGGTATCTTTGTCCATGCTTACTATTTGCAGAAAAAAAATAAAAAATAAAAATAAAACCATCCCTCCCTCATTGATTTGAAAAAAAAAAAAATCCTCGAGAACCAAAACCCTTTTTTTGTTTGGCCTTAATTGCTTTGATTATCTTTTGCAAGAGAAACATATTCCTCACTTTAATTTTCCATGAACTACTTTTCAATGACCAGCATTATATGTGTCACTTCTTCGCTTCACTTAACATCAATGCTTCTCACATACTAAGGGTCTGTTCTGATTTAGTGTCACCTGTGGACAAGACAAAGCAACTTTTAAGGTGTGTGTTACCTCGTGGAAGACCTATTTATCATCCATTGTATTCAAGAGTTAACAGTGCTACATCCTCGCAATAGCACTGACTGACCAATTGCATGCCAGTCAACTCAACTACAGTAATGCCCTAAGTAATCGACTCCTTAACCACAGCAGAATTTATGGGTAACTTTTCAGGATTTAGTCGGAAATATGGCTTGTAACACGCCATATTTCCGACTAAATCCTGAACAGTTACCCATAATTCTGCTGTGGTTAAGGAGTCAATTATTTAGGGTATTACTGTATAGGAGGTTATCTCCTTTCTGTTAAACAAGATCAATGTTTTAAGGTATTTTTAATCTATAAATATTAGTGAGAGCTTTCTGATGAATGGCAACAAGCCATATTTCCGACTAAATCCTGAAAAGTTACCCATAATTCTGCTGTGGTTAAGGAGTCGATTATTTAGGGTATTACTGTATAGGAGGTTATCTCCTTTCTGTTATTGGATATCTAATCCAATTTCATTTATCCATTAAAATATCCGGTATAATAAGGTATAGTCAGCCAAAATATGACAGCATAGGGCCATGATGAATTGATCAATTACCTATCATATACGTTTCTACAATTGCCAACAACAAAAGCAAATTGTTAATGTCTCTGAATCTTCCCCCTGATTCGAGGTTCAATTCTATGAAAAAATCTTGATTCACAGAATCATAACCTCAAAGGTCGACCCTGTCTTGCTGCACACATGACTCCTGGTCAGAATTAACCCTTAGTTAAATCGCTACTATCACGTGCTAAAACTAATTGCTAGAAGAATTTTTGTGTATCAATTCCATATCGCTTGCCTAATATTTGCCAAATGCCACAATAAATTAGTTTCTAAATTGACATCAAGCTATTTTTGAAAATTGGGGTGAAATTGACATCAAGCTATATAATAGGGGTGTGAATTAAATTTTTTTTTTCTTTCTTGCCAACATGAATATTCATGTCCAGTTGTGGAAATTGAAGCCCTATTCCACTTTATATCTCACATTGAGCTTTTTATAATTGTTAAAACTTAGACAAGTACATATAGATATATACATTAAAGATATACTGCTTTTTCTGGCAAATGTCATGGATCGATCTGCGCAATTTGAGTGATTATGGGGTATTAAACTTGTTGCAATGTACTGTAACAGTTGAGGCATGAGAAAAAACTTTAAACCATTATAAACTGAATAATAAATTTCGAGGAGGGGATGAAATCAAGGTTAACTGATGAACTAATAGACAAAGCTAACCCTGTTCCCAGAAGGTGAATTTAGTGACGCTATCCCACATGGCAGGCTAGCATCACCAAATTCACCCTCTGAGAATGTCATTCTGTTTAGGCCTCAACTTCTATGGGAGACCTTGGATATCAGATTGAAGTTCCCCAGTTGAAGTTGGTGATTTTAACCCATTAATAGTCCCTCGAATATGCGTTTTATCTTCTGCAATTTAGATGATATAGAAACTGAACAGAAGTGAAAAGGTAACTAAAAACAAAGTTAAATTGAGACAATAGATACTTCCCAGAAGATGAGGCATAAGCAGAATGAGGTCCCCAGAGGGTGAATTTGGTGATGCTAGCCCACTGTTCGGAGGTAACATCACTAAATTCACCCTCTGGTGACCTCATTCAGCAATAACAGACACTATTTCCAGACATGGTCAACATTAAACCCTTTCATGATGGAAGCTGCATTGTGCAGCATTACAGATCCTGTGCCAGTGCATACTCTTGTATACAAGGTCATGGTAAATACTTTTAGGCCAATGTATTCTCTTATATATGTGGGGTTCCCTATGAGACTCACATATATACAAAAATGCCCTAAATAATTGACTCCTTAACCACATCAGAATTATGGGTAATTTTTTAGGATTTAGTCGGAAATATGGCTTGTTGCCATTCATCGGAAAGCTCTCAACAAGCCATATTTCCGACTAAATCCTAAAAAATTAACCATAATTCTGATGTGGTTAAGGAGTCAATTATTTAGGGCATTACTGTATACAAAATTTCAGGAAGTTCCATTCATGGAAGGGTTAAAGTGATGTGGAACACCCTGCTGCGGCGATCAAAGGGAATACACAATGAAAGTGTCAATGACACTGTAGCTCAACTTGGAAAGGGAATAATGTAATGTATTACAGTCAATGGAGCGATTAGGAATGTGGAAAGTTGAATGTCTAATACTAGTTTATAGATTTGAAGAGAAAAGTAAAATCCAAGATAGCTGCTGGCGGCCATGTTTTCGGCCGATTGACCCCAAAATGATTGTATCCCATCTACATGTCATCGTTAACATCCATGACGATCAGACTAAAGGTACGACCTGTAGCCCATGCTAAATAATTTAGTCATACAAAGAGTAAAATCCAAGATGGCTGGTGGCGGCCATGTTTTTTGGCAGAATGACACCAAAATGACTCGTTCCCATCTACATGTCATTATTAACATTCATGACAAATATTATGATGATCAGACTAAAGGTATGACATGTAGCCCGTGCTAAAGAATTTAGTCATACAAAGAGTAAAATCCAAGATGGCTGCTGGCGGCCATGTTTTCGGCCGAATGACCCCAAAATGAGTCGTTCCCATCTAGATGTCATCGTTAACATCCATGACAAATTTCATGATGATCAGACGAACAGTACAACCTGTGGCCCATGCTAATGGATTAAATTTTGAAATCCAAGATGGCCACTGGCGGCCATGTTTTTTGTCCGAATGACCCCAAAATGACTCGTTCCCATCTACATTCCAATTTCAACAGCCATGACAAATTTTAAGATGATCAGACTAAAGGTACGACCAAATCAAAGATGGCTGCTGGTGGCCATGTTTTTTGGCCGAATGGCCCCAAAATGACTCGTTCCCATCTACATGTCATTATTAACATTCATGACAAATTTTATGATGATCAGACTAAAGGTACGACCTGTAGCCCGTGCTAAAGGATTTAGTCATACAAAGAGTAAAATCCAAGATGGCTGCTGGCAACCATGTTTTTTGGCCGAATGACCCAAAAAATTACTCGTTCCCATCTACATGTCATTGTTAACATCCATGACAAATTTTATGATGATCAGACGAACAGTACGACCTGTGGCCCGTGCTAATGGATTCAATTTTGAAATCCAAGATGGCCGCTGGTGGCCATGTTTTTTGTTCGAATGACCCCAAAATGACTCGTTCCCATCTACATTCCAATTTCAACAGCCATGACAAATTTTATGATGATCAGACTAAAGGTACGACCTGTAGCCCGTGCTAAAGGATTTAGTCATACAAAGAGTAAAATCCAAGATGGCTGCTGGCGCCCATGTTTTTTGGCCGAATGACCCCAAAATTATTCGTTCCCATCTACATGTCATTGTTAATATCCATGACAAATTTTATGATGATCAGACTAAAGGTACGACCTGCAGCCCGTGCTAAAGAATTTAGTCATACAAAGAGTAAAATCCAAGATGGCTGCTGGCGGCCATGTTTTTTGGCCGAATGACCCCAAAATTACTCGTTCCCATCTACATGTCAATATTATAATCCATGACAAATTTCATGATGATCAGACAAACAGTACGACGTGTGGCCCGTGCTAATGGATTAAAGTTTGAAATCCAAGATGGCCACTGGTGGCCATGTTTTTTGTCCGAATGACCCCAAAATGACTCGTTCCCATCTACATTCAAATTTCAACAGCCATGACAAATTTTATGATGATCAGATTAAAAGTACGACCTGTAGCCCGTGCTAAAGAATTTAGTCATGCAAAGAGTAAAATCCAAGATGGCTGCTGGCGGCCATGTTTTTGGGCCAACTGACCCCAAAATTACTAAATGTTGATGTCAACAGCTATGACAAATTTCATAATGATCTGACCAAAGGTACAACCTGTAGCCTGCATTGTTGACGCCTTACGTACACACGGACGACAAAGCCATGGCAATAGCTCAAACTTTACAAAGTAAAGTTGAGCTAATAAATTAACTATTTTCCAAAATCAGGTGCACAATTACAGTAATGCCCTAATTAATCAACTCCTTAACCATAGCAGAGTGAGAGTTTTCAGATGAATGGCAACAAGCCATATTTCTGGCTAAATCCTGAAAAATTACCCATAATTCTGTTGTGGTTAAGGAGTCGGTTATTTAGGGCATTACTGTAACTGTGCACCTACATTTTTTTAAATCAAAGGACTGATTTTTGACTTTTCATGCAGATTATGTGTGCAATACATAATTTTATCTTGTTTGTGAGGCTAGCTTATTTTGTTTCATATTTAGTATTCCATACGATATTTTATTTTAGAAATTTAACTAGGTTGGAATAAAATATTTATTATATTTTGAGAAATCAGTGCTTTCTCAATGAAAATTACGACAATAATAATTTTATTGATGAAATCTGCCAGCTGTTGATTTTATATGACCCCAAAATATGAAGATTGTCACACAACATATTTTTCATAAGGCTTTCTTAATTAAGCATAGTTTTGTATTATCTTGTCAGTGACATTATAATAGTATCATTGATACCATATTCACAGGGTAAACTTCTTTATATTTTAAACTAATTTTCTTTTGATATTGTTTATTTAAACTCATTCATCACAAATTCTGTCAAGACTGTATAATTAAACTGATCAGTAATTGAATTTTTTCCACTGTGTTGATTTTCAAGTATTTCGGTCAACTAAATAATAGAAAACAAAATTCCTGAGGATGAACCACATGTGATGCTGTGCAGATTTGATGTTACTTATTTTGTAGTCGCCACTTCGTCATTTGAAACTCAAACAACAACTTTAATCGATGATTTTTGTGTTTCAGGTCCACTCCCAAAGCCTGCAGGCAAGAAAGAAAGAAATGAAAGTGCCAGGAAGAGTGGCAAAACTCCCAAGTCAAAGAAGTGAAATATAGAGGCTGTGCTTATATAATTAACCCTTTCATGGCGGGAGCAGCATTAAAGATCTTGTACCAGTGCATTCTTTTATAGATGCGAGTCATGGAAGGGTTAACCCTTTCTATCTAAATACTCATTGACGAATAATTATCCCAACGGAAATGTTCAGATAATAAGTTCAATAAACGACTATATAGCTCATTTGTTGAAATTATTATCTAAACATTTCCCCACCAATGAATATGAATCATTCTGCTCTTGTATTATCTGTATTTCTGTCTCGAAATGAATAATAGACAGTCCCAATGTATATAGGTTTAGACCTGTTAATAACATCCAAATCCCTTTGTTAGTTTTCAGTTAACCTTTTCATGACGGGAGCTGGGCTGGTGCAGTATTAAAGATCCTGTCACTGTGCATTCTCTTATATATGCGAGTCTCACATAGGGAGCCTCGCATATATGAGAATCCACTGGCTTACAGGGTCAAGGTAAATATTGTTAGGCCAATGTGTTCTCTTATATATGTGAAGCTCCCTATGGGATCGCATATATAAGAGAATGTATTGGCACAGGATTTTCACAAAATTTCAGGAAGCTCCAGTCATGGAAGGGTTAAGTCGGAAGTGATTTTTTTCACAATGCTTTCTGTCGCCTTACATTCTTCCACCACTCATGCTGTGGGTTTTACTTTGGTGAAGTTAGTGCCACTTTGAGGCACATTGTGTGCAATGTGGTTTGCAACAAAGTTGTTGTCACCTCGGGTTTGAGTGTATCTGTATGGACTAAATTGTATACGGTTTTGTGTTACTGTATATGGAGTATGAAATACTATAAATAATGTTAATCCATGCTTGCATTTATCTTTTTAGACGCCCGTTTGTAAAAACGGTTGTATTATGTAATCAGTCTTCCATCTGTTAACATTTTTTTGTTTCGCTCGATAACTACAGTTTGGATCATTTGAGATCTGAACCAAAGTTGGTATGTGTGTTTCCTATTCAAAAATAAAGGGCGTGTTCAACTATGGGTTTCATCCAATTATTTTACGCGAGTTACGGCCCTTTTTAAACTTAGAATTTGCCTGATTTCATAACATTTTGGTTTCCTATTGATAACTCCAGTTTAGATTATTTGATCTTTACCAAAGTCATTTTGTTTATTTCTCAGCCAAAAATACAAGTCAAGTTAAAATATGGGTTGCATCCAATAAGCGAGATCACTGAGTCGCTACCATATTTGATACATCCAGCCCCCATTCTGCAGTTTAGACATATTATGTACTTATTCTGGTGCGTGAAACTAATAAGTTAGTATTCAGGCACTATGCCAACTGAAGGAATATAGCATTCTAGTAACATCACCGAAAATTTCAAACAAATCGACCTTACCACTCCATAGAAAACATCGTCTGAACTACGCGCAATTGTAAATATTTACTTCTCGATTCGGGACGCAACTATCTGTGATAAGCTAACAAAAACGATTTCGCCATCGAGAGTCATTGAATTTAATTAATATATAAGAATGACGGTGTTTGTTGTCAATTGGATATAATATTTGTAAAAATTACTACTTTGAGCAAGAGTATTCTCCATTTCTATTTGATCGCCCTACCTGAGTGTTTCACATCACTTTAAGTGCTACAGGTGAAATTTCTGGAGTAGCATTCCATATATGGAGTTTTGAATATTAATTCAAAAGCTCCATCTATGGAATGCTGATCAAGAACTTTGACCGGTAGCAATGAATGCGTGAAACAGGGCTCAGTGGATCCAACATGGTAGTGACTCGGTGATCTCGCTTATTATTTTTACACTGGGTTATGGCCCTCCTTTTTTCAACTTCGAATTTACTCGATTTCATTGCATTTTAGTTACCTATACTGACAACTCCAGTCTGGATTAATTGATCAGAACCCAAGTTGGTGTGTGTTTCGTAGCCATAAATACAGGCCAAGTCTGTCTGGACGCTTTTTTCATTTCTGGATAACTTTAGTAAGTCAGTACTAAGTCTGAACTGAATGGACTGAAATTCAGTATGTGGGTTTACAAAATACAGGTAATTTTAGAAAAACGGGGTTATGCCGCCATTTTTCAACTCTTGTTCAACTTACAATTCACCTGATTCAATAACAATTTTGCAAGTAAATATAGCCATGCTCATTTTCACTTTGGTCTTCCCCTCAGGATCCACCCTATATTTTTGGACCAATTGTTTGCAATGAAATTTGAGTCATTCCTGTGCATGGGGCTTATCAGGCGACAGAAGGTGCATAGCACATGAGGTGACCAGGCCTAAAAATTCCTCATATGACGAGTATATTGTAATGGGAATCCCCCCCCCAACATGTGTTTAGGAGCGTAAACAAACATCTAACCAGCCAGGTCTGGGTGGTGTGTCTGACATTTGCAGAATGAGGTTCCCAGAGGGTGAATTTAGTGATGCTATCCCACACAGCAGTGAACCAAATTCACCCTGTGACCCTCATTCTGCTCAGGCCTCAACTGCTATGGGAGACCTAGGATCAGATTGAAGTTCCTCAATTGAAGCTGGTTCACCCATTAGCCACTTTGATTATTCAATTTATCTTCTGCAAATTAGGGGATATAGAAAAATAGCTGGCAAATAAAAGGCCGTCCGTCCACAGTGTCCCCCGAAAAAGTGGCTTCATTGGGGGCATCAGCTTTTCTGAAGAAAAAAAACAAGGACCCTAAATCCGAGGCAACCAGACAAAAATGGGTGGATCGTACCAATATTCAAACTTGATCTGTATTTCGAGCTGATTAACTCATATACCAAATTTAATTCAGATATTATCACTCAAACTAAAGTTATCATCCGGAAACCAGAAATTGACAGGATTCTAAGTCGTAAAAGGGCCATAACTCTCACAAAAATGGGCAGAGAAAACCCATATTCGAACCTTACCTGTATTTTGGGCTGGTAAACTATCATACTAAATTTGATTCAGATATGATCACTCAAACTAAAGTTATCATCCGGAAACCAGAAATTGACAGGATTAAGTCGAAAAATGGCCATAACTCTAGCAAAAATGGGGGTTTGTACCCATATTCGAACTTGACATGTATTTCGAGCTGATAAACTCACATTTCAAATTTGGTTCAGATATGATCACATAAACTGAAGTTATCATCAGGAAATCAGAAATTGACAGGATTCCAAGTCGAATAAAAGGTCGGTAGACCTCATGTCCGCCTCTAAGCGTCGGCTTGATACGACCGTTGTTTGCGCATAAAAACATGTCTTTAGTGCTAGTAAACCTACATACCAAATTTAATTTCATTCAGTACACATTTACTAAAGTTATCATCCGGAAACCTCAAATTGGCAAAAATTCTAAGTCAAAAAGGGACATAACTCTGGTGAAAATTGGCGGGCGGAACCCGAATTCGAACTTGACCTGTGTTTTGCTGGGAGAAAGACACATACCAAATTTGGTTTAAATCTGATTAACTCTACTAAAGTTATCATCTGGACACCAACTTTTGGGGTTTTATATGTCGGGTCGGTGGACAAAAAAGGGCCATAACTCTCGCAAAAATTATCGGGTTATCCGGAAACCAAAAAACAGAAGAAAAACTGAATTTTCTATGTCGAAAAAGAGGCATAACTCTGCCAAAAATGGTCGGGCAGAACCCAAGTTCGAACTTGACCTGTGTTTTGCTGGGAGAAAGTAATATACCAAATTTGGTTTGAATCCGATTAACTCTACTAAAGTTATCATCCGGAAACCAACTTTCAGGGGTTTTCGAAGTCAAAAAAGGGGCATAACTCTGGTAAAAATAGGCGGACGGCACCAGAATTCGAACTTGACCTGTCTTTTCTGCTAGTAAACCCACATACCAAATTTTATTTGGTTCACTATAACTAAAGTTATCCGGAAACCTCGACACACGGACGGACGCACGGATGTGCTGATTATAATAGTCCTCCGTTGGGTCGACGGCAAAAAGGGGCACAACTCTCGCAAAAATGGGCGGAGCAAACCCATATTCGAACTTGACCTGTATATAGGGCTGATAAATTCACATACCAAATTTTGTTCAGATATGATCACACAAACTGAAGTTATCATCCGGAAACCGGAAAATAAAAGGTCAGTAGACTTCATGTCCGCCTCTAAGCGTCGGCTTGATACGACCATTGTTTGCGCATAAAAATCTTTCTTTAGTGCTAGTAAACCTACATACAAAATTTAATTTCATTCAGTACACATTTACTAAAGTTATAATCCGGAAACCTCAAATTGGCAAAAATTCTAAGTAAAAAAGGGACATAACTCTGGTGAAAATTGGCGGGCGGAACCCGAACTTGACCTGTGTTTTGCTGGGAGAAAGACCAACTTTGGTTCAGATCAAATAATCCAAACTGGAGTTATCGGTCAGAAACCAAAAATGTTAACAGACGGTCAAATTCTAAGTCGAAAAAGGGCCGTAACTCATGTAAAAATAATTTGACGGAACTCATATTCGAAGTTGGCCTGTATCTTTAGCTGGGAAATACACATACCAAATTTAATTTAATTTGGTTCACTCTAACTAAAGTTATCATCTGGAAACCTCGGACGCACGGACGGATTATAATAGTCCTCCGAACCCGTTTGGTCGGCGGACAAAAAGTCCATAACTCTCGCAGTTATCATCCGGAAACCATTTCCGGATGCACACACACACGAATGGACGGACACCGGTTATTTTAATAGTCCCCCGAAAGAAGAAAAAATTTGGGGGACAATAAACTAATATCAATGTTAATTTGAGACTATAGACACTTCCCAGATGAGGCTTAAGTAGAATGACGTCCCCAGAGGATGATTCTGGCCAGCTGTCTGACATAGCGTCACTAAATTCACCTTCTGGGGACCTCATTCTGCATGGCTGTAACCAACATGGTGTTATCACTTCTCTATTTTCACACATAACAGGATCACTGAATCACAACATTCTGGTGATAATTTTCTTCCTTTCATTTTGGAAAATCATCGCTAACCGTGTTATTTTGTGACCTCTCAAAATCTCATGACAGCATCCGCATGTGTCTGTATATATTTCCAGACAAGATGCCAGTGGAATTTTTGCTAGGCTGACAAAAATTTGAGGTGGATACAATATATACATTTCAAATGAAAGTGTCAATGACACTGTAGCTCAACTTGGAAAGGGAATAATTTCATGTGTTACAGTGAATGGAGCGATTAGGAATGCGGAAAGTTGAAATGTCTAAATAATACTAGATTATCAACATGAAGAGATATATATATAAAAGTAAAATCCAAGATGGTTGCTGGCGGCTATGTTTTCCAATGAAATTCAAAAACATTTGATAGCTTCCATCTAGTAAGATCAATATCAAGATTAATACGAAGTCTGGAGATGAGGGAAGTGGACTGTAGGGTGTGCCAAAGGTTTAGTCATGCAAAGAGTAAAATCCAAGATGGCTGCCAGTGGACACGTTTTAAGGCCGAATGACCCCAAAATGACTCGTTCCTATCTACACCCCAATGTCAACAGCCATAACAAATTTCATGATGATCAGACCAAAGGTACGACCTGTAGCCTGTGCCAAAGGATTTAGTCATGCAAAGAGTAAAATCCAAGATGGATGCTGGCGGCTATGTTTTTTGGCCGAAAGACCCCAAAATGACTCGTTCCCATCTACATGGCAATGTCAACAGTCATGAAAAATTTCATAATGATCCGACTAAAGGTACGACATGTAGCCCGTGCCCGAGGATTTAGTCATGCAAAGAGTAAAATCCAAGATGGCTGCTGGCAGCCATGTTTTTTGGCTGAATGACCTAAAAATGACTTGTTCCCCCATCTACATGTCAATGTCAACATCCATGACAAATTTCATGATGATCTGACCAAAGGTACGACCTGTAGCACATGCCAAAGGATTTAGTCATGCAAAGAGTACAGTCCAAGATGGCTGCCTGTTTTCTGGCCAAAAGACCCCAAAATTACTCGTTCCCATCTACATGTCAATATTAACATCCATGGCAAATTTCATGATGATCAGACGAACAGTACGACCTGTAGCCCGTGCTAATGGATTGAATTTTGAAATCCAAGATGGCCACTGGTGGCCATGTTTTTATGCCAAATGACTCGTTCCCATCTACATGTCAATGTCAAAAGTCATGACAAATTTCATAATGATCCGACTAAAGGTACGACCTGTGGCCCGTGCCATAGGATTTAGTGATGCAAAGAGTAAAATCCAAGATGGCTGCTGGCGGCCAGGTTTTTTGGCCGAATGACCTAAAAATGACTCGTTCCCATCTATATGTCATATTTAACATCCATGACAAATTTCATGATGATCAGACCAAAGGTACGACCTGTAGTCCGTGTGAAAGGATATAGTCATGCAAAGAGTAAAATCCAAGATAGCTGCATGTTTTTTGGCCGAACGACCCCAAAATTACTCGTTCTCAATATTAACATCCATGACAAATTTCATGATGATCAGACGAACAGTATGACCTGCAGCCCGTGCTAATAGATTGAATTTTGAAATCCAAGATGGCCACTGGCAGCCATGTTTTTTGTCCGAATGACCCCAAAATGACTCGTTCCCATCTACATTCCAATTTCAACAGCCATGACAAATTTCATGATGATCAGACTAAAGGTACGACCTGTAGCCCGTGCTAAAGGATATTGTCACGCAAAGAGTAAAATCCAAGATGGCTGATGGCGGCCATGTTTTTTGGCCAAATGACCTCAAAATGACTCGTTCCGATCTACATGTCATTGTTAACATCCATGACAAATTTTATGATGATCCATCCAAATGAACGACCTGTAGCCCGTGCCAAAGGATTTAGTCATGCAAAGAGTAAAATCCAAGATGGCTGCCGACGGCCATGTTTTTTGGCCGAATGTCCCCAAAATTACTCGTTCCCATCTACATGTCAATATTAACATCCATGACAAATTTCATGATGATCAGACAAACAGTACGACCTGTAACCCGTGCTAATAGATTGAATTTTGAAATCCAAGATGGCCACTGGTGGCCATGTTTTTTTCCAAATGACCCCAAAATGAATTGTTCCGGTCTAAATGTTGATGTCAACAGCTATGACAAATTTAATAATGATCCGACTAAAGATACGACCTGTAGCCTGTATTGTTGATGACTCACGCACGCACACACACACACGGACGACAGATACCAAGCCATGGCAATAGCTCAAACTTTACAAAGTAAAGTTGAGCTAACAAGGGTTGCACATCAAAGATGGCACTGGTCGAGTTTTTTGGCCCATAAGAGTGAATCTGTCTGACTGAGAATCACTAATGAGAGGCTAATTCACTGTATCGGCAGATGTTACCCCATCCCATGGCGATAGTAAATTACTATGATCAGAATCATAATTTAGAGTTTGGATGTTGAATTATAGTGATGGACTATTATACACAAATCTACATAATAAAAAAAATTGTTAGAATTTATGGGTCAGATAGGGAGACTAGCATAAGAGAATGCACAGGATCTGTATTGCTGCACCAGCGCAGTCAATGGATACGATGTTCTCCAAAGAAAGCAACAAATTTAAGGAAGGGTTGATCAGCATGACACCAATGATAATTCTTCCTAGATGTTAGTTTTTCAAATTCTATTAATTAAAATAAAATTATTCTTTTTTATTATTTTATTACATTCTTGTGTGTGTGATTTACCTTGATTTCTCAAGTGATTATAAATGATAATTTCACCAGCGAATTATGTAACTTTAAAGAGCTCGTTTTGTGTTGATTACACACTATCAAAATGTATGCATCATGGGTATAATAGCGGTATGATTTAGATTTCTAGTAAATTAGATGTTAATAGTGGAATATATTAAACAGAATAATCACATGATTGAACTGGTGACACAAAATAATTCATTCCAGACAGGGACTATGTGGTAAAACAGTCGAGTGCAATGCACTCTCGTGTTTGAACAAAGTCCCTGCTGAGCAATGAATTGAATGATAAAGAGGGATGTGGGATGTGGCCTGTAGGGTGTGCCAAAGTAGTTTGTCAGGAAAAGAGTAAAATCCAAGATGGCCACTGGCAGCCATGTTTATTAACGAATTTTGGAAATAATTGATGGCTCCCATCTAGAGGTCACCCCAAAGATCCATATGGAGTATGATACATGCCTGCAAATTTTCAAAACAAGTCTCCAATAAATGCAGGCTGTGCCGATGGATTCAAATTTGAAATCCAAAATGGCTGCTGGTGGCAATATTTTTAAACAAATTTCGTAAAAACTTGATGGCTCCCATCTAGAGGTCACCCCAAAGATCCATTTGAAGTTTGTTGATGATAGGATGAGCTAAAGAAACATAACTCAGAACTAAGGGCTGTAACTCAGGTAAAATAAATCGGACAACCTGATTTTCGAACTCGATCATGATATCGTTGTGAAAGATCCATATATCAAACATGTTGACATTTCAAGTATTTGCGCTAACAGTCATAAAATTGCTAAAAATAGACTAACTAAGGGCTGTAACTCAGGTAAAAAGGATCAGACAAATCTGATTTTCGATCTCGTTCGAGATGTTTGAAAGATCCATATACCAAATATGAATGAAATTGGTTGTTGTTTGTTCAAGTTCTTGCACTAAAGGACATAAATTTCCTAAAATTGAAAAAAATAGACGAACAAAGGGCTGTAACTCAGGTAAAAATAATCAGACAAATCTGGTTGTCGAACCCATTCTGGACGTTGTGAAAGATCCATACACCAAATATGAATGAAATTGGTTAACATTTGTTCAAGTTATCATGCTAACAGACATAAAATAAAATGTCTATAAATAGAAACAAGTGACATAACTATGGTTAGAGAGTCGGGGGATTCCCGATCTTCTGTGTGCAGCTGTCACATGTGACATAAACGGCTATGTTATATAGGTTTGGGGTTGCCCGCCAACTGTCCCTAGTCAAACCATAAGTCAAGTTTTGTTAAAAAAATTCTCTACTAAAAATGAAATCTATTAACGCTTAACTTTATAAGGTGACTTCCTCGACTCAAAACAAATATTTCTATAAATAGTAAGTTAGGGGAGTTACAACTGGACTGTGGATCCTTAGTTGGTTTGGGTTGGTTGACAATAGATCTGTCAATATATGTAGATGTTTTATTTATCGGTAAATTATGTACTGGGGAAACTGTACAGATGGGCTACCAAATCAGCCACATGTAAGGCTCAACACTGGTAGTATACAACTTGCAGCAGCACTCATTACCCATGAGGCTCACCAGAGGTGGGATACTAAATTTAGTCACATTCTTATTCCCCATGAGGGGCTCACCACAGGTGGGATACCATTGCAGCCATACTGATTCCCCAAAGTTTCACCACTGGTGGGGTATATTATAGTAATGTATCACTAGAGATGGGACACCAGCTTTAGCAGTCTAATTTCCAGACAACATTCAATTAGCAGCTGTACAGACATTTTTATTTTATAATTTACATCAATCTTCAACCTCAAAATCAAAATATCCTTGATCAAAACTGTGAACTCGAACATATCCATCTTCACTACCACTGGCGTAGCTGTAAAAAGAAGAGAAAACCAAAGTTATAAACTTGCATGTGAAGTAGGATTAGACTTCTCATTTTGCAGATTCTTCGAAGTCATTTAACCCTTTACCCAACAAACCGGCCAAATAAAGCTTCAACAGCCAAAATATCTTCGGTCTGTCTCAATAGAACCATACAAATATGGATATCATTGGAATCGGCTCCTTGACCACATTGTGATAGTTACAGTTAGCCCTGTGCCAATGCATTCTCTTATATATGCGAGTCGACCATAGGTCGCCTCGCATATATAAGAGAATGCATTGGCCTAAAAAAAAGTCTTCTTTTAACACTTTTTACCATTTTTTCTTACATTCTTTAACAATTTTATAATTTTTAATGTGTTAAGCCAATGCATTCTCTTATATATGCGAGGCGACCTATGGTCGACTCGCATATATAAGAGAATGCATTGGCACAGGGCCCTTCTGTTGGGTAAAGGGTTAATACTAGGAAAAAATATATAAGTTCAACAAATGTCCTGTTGACTGTTCTCTCTAACTCTCCTGGCTTATAATTAGATGTAAATTTTATTAATATCACAACATTTATTTTTTATGACTCTATTTGAAGGCAATTTACATTGATATCATATCCATATTCTAAAATTGATAGTTATATAAATAGAATATGTACCTGTTGCCATCGCTTAAACAGTTTATGTGCATGAGCCTCTCCCAATAGATGCCAAATCACCTGAGCAGACATAAACCATTTAAGCGACAGCATTAGCTACATATTTTATTTATCCATTGCGCAAAATATGCCTTCTGTCATTTTCATTCGTTACTTTGATGATGCCCTTACATTTATGAGGTCAAGCAAACTAATTAGCATTCATGACGAGGGCAAACCAAAGTGTAGCTTAGAGCGAAATAGTTTGTTGGCTTTTTTACAGTTTTAGAGCAGAAACCTATATCCTTTTACAAATTTTGTATCAACAACAGTGAGTTATGGATGATAAAATCATTCTAAAATCACAATGACATCATTTAGGGCAGTTGTCATCTCTAGCTACCTGCGTATTTCCATATTTAATTATGTCATGAAAGTGATACCTACCTAATAAAGCTCCATTGACATAATAAACGCAAAGGTTTATTAGGCAGGATTTATGCAGGTAGTGAGTGGTGGATAAAATGAACAATTAGTTTTTATGAAATTTAACAATACCTGTTGCCATCTGGATGGAAACTTAAACTGTTGATAGGTCCAAAGTGACCTTTGACTCGTCCAAATTCTTCTTCAAAAACGAGGTCATAGAAGCGAGCATCAAACTTTCCTATCCTCGTTGATGTTGTGGTGACATCCATAGCTTCCTGACCACCTCCAAGTGCAACCTGTATGACATGTAAAGAGCAAATAAAAATACAGTCTGATATATATCCAGACTCCGTTCCATTACTTTCACCTACGTCTGATGACACCGGGATTCTATCTGATTTCAGAGATGAAGAGGGAATTCCCTTTTTTGTGAAAACTCATTAATATTCATAAGGCAGTGTTTATCACTGCGATACACACACAGATCTACACACGTGTGCCTGAGGTCAAGTTAAAAATTAAGAGTAGTCAATCTTCCTCTAACCAATTTCCGCAATAAAATGCGCCCAAGGTTAATTTCTTCACTATACATGCAGAATACAAGTTTCGCCATTCAAATGCTATATTATAAAGTACAATGTAACGAAAACATAGCGATAAGCATGCTACGATAAATCTTATTGAGCTGTACCACGGTCATGTTGCGTCATCTACTTATTTAGAATATGTGCTTGGAATTTACTACAAAGTTGTAATGATCCCTATTTGGCACGTGACGTAATATCCCCATAGGTTAGGAGAAAATACTAGTTTTTGAATATCTTTGCAAATACAATTCTATTATGTATACTTGTTCTGTCTGATCATTCCCCAATTATGAATAAACAAATGTTAGTTTTGATTTTGAACATACGACATTTGGTCAGTTAAGATACGGGATGCTAATGTGTAGTTTATACGATAATGAGATTGCATTATTACCAAAAACAAAAACAAAAATATAGAAGAAATTTGTTCTTATTTCCATTATCAATAACCCTTCAGTGATGACATTCTGCATGTTGATAAATAATCTACTCTTGCAGAAGCCAATGTGTATGCTTTCAGCATTGAACAATAACTTTAAAATACAGATAGAGTTGATGATCAGTTGCGATGTGCTACATATTTCCTCATTAAATTAATTGTAACATAAATTGTGGCACTCAGGTCACCTCTAACTATTTTCTTCGTCTTAAAACAAAAGAAAACGTTAGTTGTAGGAATTTGCAAACATTTTCTGGTGAATACCGTAATGAGATAAAGATACGGGCGGCGATGACGGTGGGTACGCTGTCAAAATATTCAGCCTGAGTTTAGTGTGCCTGTCAGGTCACCAGAGGGTGAATTTAGTGATGCTAACCCACATAGCGGGCTAGCATCACTAAATTCACCCTCTGGGGACCTCATTCTGCTTAGGCCTCATTTTCTCTGGAAAGTTTCTTTATTATCAAATTTCTATAGAAACTGCTTCACATAGATTCTATTTCTTCTTTAGTTTAGTTTCTTTGTATCCCCAAATTGGCGGACGACACATTGCATAATCGAGGGTCCAAATGGGTGTACATCACAATATTCAACATTTGGGAACTTCAATTTGAGTCTATGTCTCCCATAGCAGATGAGGCCATGCAGAATGAGGTCCCCCAGACGGTGAATTTAGTGATGCTAGCCCACCATCATTCATTTGTAATTATTACCCTATTAAACTACTACTTTGCCTTTATACATTTAACCATTAGTCATTACTGTTATAAGGAGTAACTCACATGATTCTTGATTGGTGATATTGCAGCAGAGTTGACAGGTCTTTCTGTTTTATATGTCTTCATGTGGTTCAGAGTGTTCAGATCAAATATCTGAAAATCAAACGTAATTGTCAATATCAAATTTTATCAGGTTCACAACCGGAAATGCACACCCAACATTTAAAGAGTGTTTATAGACCCGTCATTTTTGACAGGCAATCACGTGTTATAACATACACTCCTGGTCAAGTGGTCTTATTAATGTCCTATGATGCGGTTGGGTCCTGCTGAATTGCTATGATGCTGTTAGGGTAAACTGATGCTGTTAAAAAAAAAAGTACCATTACATTTTTTTAATTTTATTTTTTGGCAGTGTTCCAATAATCTGAACATATCCAGGCTAAGCCATTAAGCATTTCAAACATTCAAAAACATATTTATGGCGAAATATTTTAATACTGGTTGTATTAGTTGTTGAAAATCAACTATAATCAATATGGTTATTTACGTTGCTTTAGAAACACCATCACAGGCATTATTATATTTTTCAAAAATGTATATGTTCTTGAATGTTTCATACACACACCGTTTTTTTCTCAAATCACTCATGCCCTACTGGCATCATAGCAATTCATCATGACCACCAGCCTCATAGCATCAGCAGGACCACTTCACCAGGGGTGTTATTAGTAGGAGGTAAAGCATGTGACAGTAAAATTTTGGCGACAAGTTGTTAGGAAGTCAGAATCCGAACTCACAACTCCAGAGAGAATATGATACAAAACATGTTATGGTTCAGCGAGTTGATCATTTTTATGGTGATGGAATTAACTGCATAAGGATTATGCTTTACTATGAAATTCCAGACTCATAACTTGTGTATTCCCCAAGACCCATCGGATACTATTTATAGGTCAAATCTGGTTTTTGGTTTGATTGAATAAGAAAGGGAATAAATTACAGGCATATTTGCCTTAAAAATGCCATTAGGAGATACATATAGGACCCTGTAGGTTCTTTGATATTCAAGTCTTGCTACCTTCTCTGGCCCATATACCTTCCCTGCCCCATATACCTTCCCAGACCTAGATACCTTCTCTGGCCGAGATACCTTCCCTGGCAAATTTGCACTGTGCATTTTTATGTTAATGGAAAGTGGTCTTACTTTTGCAGTTGTATCTTTTGAAGCACTGATAATCATTGAGCCATCTTTGTAGGCCTGTATGTCATTTATCTGTTTTGTATGTTCGTTAACTGCATTCAATTTTTCTCCACTCTGAAATAAACATGAAAGACGCTGAACAGTAGCTTTAACATGATGGCAAACTGGAATCAATTTACAATTTCTTCAGATTCGGGGTGAAAAATATTTGATTTGAGTCGAGGAACCCACCTTTCAAAGCTCATAGCTATTAATAGATTTTGATTTTTTAAATCTATTTCTTTTCTGCACATTGAATTCAATATATACTGATGCCTGTTTGATCTAGAATTCCCCAGCATGTGTCATCAGAAATGTAAACAAACATCTTCTTTCACTTGATTGGCATGGTACTATAACTTGTCTATGTTCGTTATTACTGAATTTGGAATAAGTATACATATCTATCTGTATGCCAGCTATCATAAGCTACTGTCAGTTTTGTTGCTGTTGATAACTTTCAATCACTGCTAAACGTAACCTCCAACTCTTGTTGCTGCCTCTGCACATGTTTCTATATATTTCCAGTGGTATCTTAAAGGCCTAACACATAGCGTCACTAGCATTGAGTGTCATTTACAATTTTGCAGTTTGGTGTCAAAAAGGAACAGCGAGATGTACGGAGCTTGTGCATTATACACATGTGTATCCAGGGGATATGCACACACACAAAACTCATTTGTTCTTTTGAAATGACAAGACATTGCCAATGCATTTTAAGGTGATTGTTGTCCGTATCATTTTGGGCTGAAACGGTTAACTGGTCACCCTGGACGTGACTGATCATGAAAATTACATGACCGGTTAACTGTAAGCAGTACACTGCTTAAACACCAACATATAATTAGATACATGTAGCAAAACACTGGGATATTTTATCTATTATATATTTTGGAACTTCTTTCTGTGTGTGTATGTATGTATGTGTGTTATAGACTCAAATTTGTTATGTAGGCCTACTTTGATGCAGGGAACAATATGGGTGGGTCCAACTGTGTTCTTGACTTTGACCTCACTCATATAGGCATGTTTCTGGACTGATCGTACAATAGTTTTTCTCTTTCTCCTAATACATTTCAACATGGTTCGATCAGTATTGATTGTTCAACAATCACAAAGAAATCACTAAATAGCCCAAACAAAGTCAGGCACATCATGCTAGTGTTATATATATGACAATGCAAATCGGATAATAATTATGATAACATGGTGTATAAAGTCAGTATTATTGCTGAATTCTGTTACATGAAAATGCACAGCTGTGTTGGCGGATGTCTTTGATCTTCATGACAGTGTGACTAACTAAGATTATCCATGTCCGAGGATGTGTAATCAAAGCACGTGCTACAGAGGGTCCCCATACACACAAAATTGAAACCCCTGCAGGTTATTTAATTAGATGCTAATGAAATTGCCCTGATCTTGTCAATTGCTAATAGCATATCTTCCTGGCAAGTTGTGCAGACGTATTCTGGCATATATCATGTATATCATTATCATACTATAAATTACTTTATTAAACATATGTACATACCGGTATATTATATTTATGGGCCTATATAGTGGCCAGAAAGAGATCGCAAGATAACTTTAAATAAACTTTCATAAGTCAGGGCAAGTGAAATATGCTGTCTGAGCCATGTGCTGCTATAAATATTAAAGAGGGATGTATATCAACGTCCCCTTATATTCCTGAAAGGTATATTATGCTGCAATGGATAAAATAGGAACCACCCAAATTTCTATCAGAACTCCACGAGTTTGCGCAATTTGCAGTACGGAAATCGCCAAGGTTTGCGATTTCCCCAAAGCTGCGCAAACGTTCACAAATTAGCAACAATTTCCACATTTGCTTTCCATTTATAGCTGAGCCTGTTGGGCTTGGTTTGACTTAAGTTGAATAATATGTTGTGTATAATAGACATCATATTATGATGTAGACATTATATGTCAATGTAGGCCTACATGACGGTGGTTAACTGGTTAACCTTGGTTTATTCAAGTGGTTAACTGGTCATGAAAATCAATTAACCTTTTCACCATCAGTTGATAACACAATCATCATCTTATAGGCCTGCATGCAGGCCTGGCATTCTCAGAAATCTAGGAGAGCTAAAAATCGACCCTCCTGAAAAGGTCTAGGAGGGCTATTATTTGTGCCGAGCACAGGAGGGCGAAAATGTTTGCCAAAATCAGACATAGTAAATATTCCACTCCACATGTACAGTATTGATAAAAATAAAGTACATGTCAGTATTAAACTATTACAATAATTGCTGAGTTTGTTGTTTTCATTACACAAAATAACAAGTTCTAACAATGCCTCAATGATGCCTGACATTATATAGCACTGTCCAGTTGCGTGGGAGGCATGACGCAATACTTCAAAGTGACATAACTCTGAACAGTGTGTCTATTTCACAGAGGCACGTGCTTCCGGTGGAAATGTTGCTACAACGTAATCAATATGGCTTGTACATTTCGCCAGGGACAGTCGGAATGCGGCTTATAGATCAAAGGTCCCATACCGACATCGTTTAACACTTCGTTGCCGACTCTGTTAGTACATAGATCATTACTTACACCCGGGTCCTGGAGAGCGATGTTTTGCCGTTTGGGAGGGCGTTATTTCGTCCGCCTGGATTATTTTCAGGCGGGCGGTAGGCGAGCGATTTTATCGCTCGCCTCAGAATACCAGGCCTGTGCATGTCATGACTGTGATTAGAATGCAGGGGCATCTTTGTTGACTGTGTTTTGAGTACAGAGGTCTATGTAACTATACCAGGAATCTAAATACTGAAAGTGAAAAATAATGTGCAAAATTCAAAATGAAAAGAGTATCTATTTCTGCTGAAGTAGGTCCATACTCAGTAAAGACATATAGCACACATAATGACATTTGATTCAGTATGAATGTATAGCAACAAACAGATTGAATAGCATATAATACAAATGATACCATTTCTTTGGTGTATGAGACGTAGAGGGATGTTTTAATTTTTTTCATTCTAAGCATACCATATAAAAGCAGATCTACATACTCACCTTTACATCAAAATGAGCAATTTCACCATTTTCATGGCCCGTGATAATAAATTCTTCATAAGGGCTCCATATAGCTGAATTTATTTTTGCTCCTGTCATTGGAATCGTAATAATTGGCTTGCCTTCACCTGTGGAGAGATCAGCAGTCATTTATTTTAACCCTTTCATTACTAAATAAAGATTCTCCAATTCAGTTACAAAGGTGTACAGTGGAATGTTTTTTGTATTCATTTTAGGGGTAGTTTGATAATATGGGTGCAAAAGCCATATGATCTCAAGTCTGAATTTAGTGTGTCTGACATTTGCAGAATGAGGTCCCCCCATGGGTGAATGCTACCCCATACAGCGAGCTAGCATCACCAAATTCACCCTCTGGGGGATGCATTCTGCTTAGTCCTCATCTTGTGGGAAGTAACGATAGTCCCAAATTAACATTGTTATTAGTTATTTTTTCCCTTCTGTTCAGTTTCTAAATCCCTAATTTGCAGAAGATAAATTGCATAATTGAGGTGACTAATGGGTGAACATCACCAACTTCAACTGTAGAACTTCAATCTGATCTTAGTTCTCCCATAGCAATTGAGGTCTAAGCAGAATGAGATCCCCAGAGGGTGAATTTGGTGATGCTAGCCCGCTTTGCGGGATAGCATCACTAAATTCACCCTCTGGGTACCTCATTCTGCAAATGTCAGACACATTAAATTCAGGTTTGTATGATATCTATTCAGTTATTTGAATTTGCCCAAATAATGTCCCACCTAAATTCTCAACTGTAATTTGTTGGAGATGTTCTGATTTCACTTGGTTAGAGCTCCTCAGGTGAATTTGTCACTCATCTGGTTTCGCTTAGTTTGAGCTCAAGTGAATTAATATACCTGAGGAGCTCGAACCGAGCGAATTCAGAACTCCATATACTCAACATAACCTTAGTGTAACCGAGTCTAATAAAACATCTCCAACAAATTACATGCATATTTTATTGCAAGCAAGAATTCCGAATGACACTATCATGATGCGGTTTGGCTTTACAATCATTTACTCATCAATGAGTGTTTATTCATCAAAGTGATAAATGAGGATGTAGCAGATGTGATAATCAAGGGTCAAATCCATATTTTAATCCCCTTATGCTACAGTTTTTATTCAAGAAAATATATCTGGAAATTAGTGGAAAAGTTTTTCATAAAAAGCACATTTCAGTGTCTCAAAATGGGTTGATTTCTCAGTAAAAGTATTGGATATTAGTTTATACTCAAATTATTTGTTATTAGTTTATCTCTCAAGTTTTATATCTATGTAACTCACTGAAAAATAGGTAAACACTAAACTATGGCTTTACAAACATATTGTCAAAATTAGATAACAAGAATGATACACAAGAACTTTATTTAAAAGCAATATAAAATAGAGAAAAGGAATGTGAAATTTGAACAGTTCATGTCAACAGCAAAGTGCTTTCCTATGTGGATTGACAAGTGTGAAATGACGATCAAAGGGAAGTTGAATCCAATAGAACGGTGCTACTGGGTAGTGCAGTAAAAAAATGTCTGGGTTTTCCATTATTTTCCAGAATCACTAAAAAATTGTAAATTTTTCTACGAGTTTCAACAACCTGGATTTCCTAATGTTCATTTTCTAGTTTCCAAAATATGTGTACAAACCCTGTGAACCTCACCCAATTTGTAATTCCTCTAAGATATCAAAAATCGGAATTTCACATGGGAATCACCATGGTTTTATCTGAACACGATGTGGCGCTAGAATGTCATTCCATATATGTGTGATACTCACTCATTTGTAATTCATCTCGGACATCATAAATCTGTATTTCACATGGGAATCCCATGGTTTTATCTGTCGTTAGGAACATCAAGTTTCCACTGTATGAGAAGCCACATGTTCTGACTGCCGTCCTCACAGGAATACTGGCCCTTTGTTTGCCTGCAAATTAGAAAACATAGTTCCCACAGGTCAGGCATAATGAAATTTAAGGTAAGGCCCTGCGAAGCATGGGTTATTATTTTGAATCGAATCTGGAATCAAATCGGGCAAATCATTCAAAATTGCATTGATTCTCGAATTGAATTGTTGTCTCGAATGAACAAAGAGTGAAGATAAAAGAATAATTCAGAGAACACTTAAATTGGTAGTTGCATAGCGAATCAAAAACATCATACAAATACGAGATCAATGGATCTTGTATTTAACTATATCATATTAATGCTTCTTCTATGCAATAGACCATCTACCACTAATGTGATGATACCAGGAGCAACAAGATAAGACAGTATTCATAGAATATGCATAAAGCCCATTTTCATAATAAATACAGATGGATGTATTGTCACAATATTTTACACTCTAAATGCCATTACTTCAGAAGAAATGAATGAGCAAAACCTGTAAAGTAGCATTCAGATAAGTGTTTGACATGGGTGCATTGGGTACATTACATTATAATTGATGCAGAGCTTCCGATTGTAGCTAATACATTCCATAAATAAATGAATAAATGCAAATGTTGCAAATCAATATATCTGTTATAAATGAATTCAATGATAACGTCAAACCTGTCAAATCCCAGCAACTAAAACCTTACCGACATCAATAAATATGAAATTTGGCGACGATTGGATAAGAAATGTGACATGTAAGGTGTGCTAAAGGATTTAGTCATACAAAGAGTAAAATCCAAGATGGCCACTGGCAACCACGTTTTTTAACAGAACTTGAAGTTTGGTGATGATCGGACGAGGGATATGCTCTGTAGGGTTTGCTAAAGGATTTAGTGATGCAAATCCAAGATGGCCACCAACGGCCATGTTTTTTCAACGAAAATAGTTCAAATTTAATAGCTCCCATTTAGAGATGATCCTAGACTCATATACCGAATATCGTTTAAATCTATCAAAGTTTGTTTGAGTTATCATGCAAACGGTCGCGATCAATCAAAATCACTAAAAGTAGATAAACTGAGTCCCATAACTCTCATATACAGACCAATATACATATATGAATGAAATCGGTTGACATCTGAGTTATCGCGCCAACGGTCTCGCGACCTTCCGGACACCTGTCCGTCTACCAACCTTGCCAAAGAATAAATCAAGTTTTATAACAAACCTGCTATTGTATTCTTAGTTCAAGCCTATGTGGTAATTTCGACATTTCACTCTGAGGTGATCCTGGACTCCCCTGGAAACACAGATGACAGAAGGATACATCTTGCGCCTCCGGCTCTTGTGGTATCCTTCAGCCGTCAGCGATAATAATTAATCCAAAGGACTTTTTTTTAGGCCTTTGTCGCATAAACCTTGGTTTGTTCCTGATTTAGGAAAGGATGGACCTTTATTAGTGACTCAAAGACTGAACAAGGGAAAGAGCATCAGAGGGAGTCTGCAGAGGACTTACCCAATGAAGAGTTTATTAACCCATTCATGATGGGAGCTGCGCTGGTGCTGCATTAAACATCCTGTGCCAGTGCATTCTCTTATATACGTGAGCCTCACATATATAAGAGAATGCACTGAATTACAAGGTCAAGGTAAATATTTAGGCCAATGCATTCTCATATATATGCGAGATTCGCTACAGGAGACTCACATATATAAGAGAATGCTTTGGTACAGGGTTTTCACAAAATTTCAGGAAGCTCCAGGCATGGAAGGTTTAAATTGAGTTCACTGACCTGTCTCGCAGTCCCATATTTTACACATGTTGTCAGCAGCTCCCGTTAGTAAAAGCTTGCTATCCCCTAAAAACTGAGTTAAGGAAATCATATGATCCAGAGGATAACCAAACACCTTCCGTAAATAACACATTCCAGCATGAAGAGCAACCATAACCCATTCTACACTAAATGGAATCTCCCATTCAGTTATTAACATATTCTGGCCCTTAATCAGTGCAAGGCTGCCAGTAACAGTAGTTTTTAAACATGCGTAGTTGATCAAGTTTGTCACAAACTTTATCACTCAAGGATGTATACGGTCAAAATTAATGGTATTCAAGGTCAGAATCGGGTGC
This sequence comes from Siphonodentalium dalli, assembly GCA_032622095.1. NCBI lineage: Eukaryota > Metazoa > Mollusca > Scaphopoda > Gadilida > Siphonodentaliidae > Siphonodentalium > Siphonodentalium dalli. The sequence goes on along the minus strand of CP136063.1, from coordinate 190,057,342 downwards.
GGGAACAAAAGTATTCCATTAATTGAAAGTTACATTCTCTGGCTTTGGCGGCTTAACATCAAAGATGTATGACGTCATCTTTGATGTCCCGACATTCAGGGAAAAATGTGCATGGAATTGTTGGCAAAGATTATTGCAACCATTTTCAATGCAGTATAGCCTGGTCATTAGACAACTGTCTGACTTACTATATGGTATCATGGATTCATTGTTAACTACTTAAAGTTCAAGGTCAATATTCTTCCGCAAAGAAATAATACCCTTTGTTAATAACCAAACGTGAATGATAACAGGTCAGGTAGTGAGTCGCGACCACAATACAAACAGGTAAAGTATGACATGTCTATTTATAAACACATTGAGTTTTAGTCAAGTCGTTTACACGTGGCTTATTACTGTTCGAGTTTGATGATTTACATTTGTTTAATACAAGCTTGGTCTGTGTAAACATTAAGTGGGTTCGCCATACAGTTAAAATAGACCAAATTATGGTGAGATATTTTTACATATTATAGTGTAAACAGTGAGTGTAAGTCCCCGGTTGAAAATTACGGATATCTGGTTATGATTCGGTTATCATGAAAATATTATGCAGAAAACACTTTCTTTTTCTTTTAACAATGAATTGTAGTGTTTGTACCTATGGTGACGTATGGTCATTTGTTGAACTGATTATCTGAACATATCACAATGGAACTACTTGTCAATGAGTATTTAGTATAAAAAGGGTTAAAATGGCCATTACTCCAGCAAGAATGTAAGGCCCGGCGAATTGTGGATTTTCAGTTGAATCAAATTGGGGTTAATTAATATTTATGAATCAGATCTTGAATCGAATTTATGCAGATATCAAAATACCATTTTCAGCGATCCTGTGTAACATTATAAGCAGTTTTGTGAACCTGAGTAACTTAGTAACCATGGAATAAATACCAATTCAGCAGTTTTATTATTCCCATTTTTGCAATGACATGCTTCCTGCAGTTTCGGTTTTCAATGTAAGCAAACACATGCCGTCAGCTTCTAGACTAAAGTAGTTTGTAAGATAGTTTCATTTTGAATTTTTATATTGGTGTGCAGAATCATATAAAACTCTTTAAATTTGGGTCATGTAGTTTAATTAATATATATCATAGAAAGTAAAGTTGAACATGGAACTTGAATTGTTTTGTCATTTCAACTAGATTATTCCAAATAAACACAAGATACAGGAATTGCCCCTATGAGAGCATTTAGATATCACAGAGCCCTCGTCAAGTGCGATTTTCAGCCCTCCCAGTTTTTTCAAAAAGCCAGCGCAATGAGTATTGGCAGCAAACAACATAATTATTTAGTGTATTGCAAAATCATTCCTGTTTGTTAATTGGTGATTAGTTTGAGACGAATGATGAACTTAATGTTTACATTTGTATTGTACTTCAGACGTCGAATTTTACAAATGGATTCAACCCATATAATCTTGAAGTTTTTGACAATGAATATTGAATGTAACATTATTCAAATGGGTGCTGTAACTGAAAAAATAAATATCAGCTTGAAGAAATGAAACAAAAACATATTAATGTCTTCAATCTTAAAGTATACAGCTGACATCCATGCACCACACAGCTCCTGTGTGTCCCCTAAACGAGCCCAGTCTCTCGCCATTCAGTGAAAACCAGACATTTGGCTCAGGGTCTTTTGCACAGGAAAAAATTAGGTCGCCATCTTTGTTGTACTTGACTTGAGTTATAGATCTCTCGTGACCATGAAGGATAATTGGTTTCTGAAATAAACAATATTTTAAGAATGAAAAATCAAATAAACTTTTTCATGCACAATCAACTTAAAGGATTACACCAGTGTGCCTATCCGCATGTCATTTCCCTGGTCAGGGGACCAATCTTTCCTACATAAGGAACACTCTTTATTGCTCATATTTGCCTCTTTAAAGGTACTCAATCCGATCAGACGCTCCTCAATTACTATTTGTTTGGCTTCAGGGGTAAAAAATATTTGATTCAAGTCGAGGAACCCACCCATCAAAGCTGGTCTTTTCATCCGCAAAGTAATTGAATTTCATTCACCGGTCAGCGCACGATAAGCGATAGCCTGTACTAGTAACATTTTAGTAACATTTAAGTACACGTATGCAAACAAAGTATACTCGCAAATGATATCGTGCAGCACATAACTGATTAAATTGCCATAGTTTCCCTGGTTTCGGATATCTTTTGATTAGGCCTAAAAAAAAAGACGTTTGTTTCCGCTAACCCGACCGACCCTATTTTAACCCCCCGACCCTAAACTTTTTATTGCCATTGCAAAAAAAAAAAAATTAGGACCAAAAAAACAAACATATTTTTATTTAAATTTTTTTCTTCTTCAAGTTAGGTCACAATTCATATCATAACAAGATGCAAAACATTTATATATATTGACATAAGAAATTTAAGTTTAAAAAAAGATTTAAGTTTAACAGTTGGAATCATACTGTAAAGTATGTTTGGCTTTATCTAGCTTTCATCTGTGAAAACTTCAAATAGTTTCAGTTCAGGTTTGTTATCATTCAGCCTTCAGACTTCAGAATTTCAATCAAATACAGTACAGGAATATTAACAATTTGATCGAATCAACCTGGTTACTAGTAGCAGGTGGGATCTCATAATACCAAATGAAAGATTAACATAGACATTAGTACCATAAATAGTAATTACTAACTTAATAGACATTGTTTCTGTACTATATGTAGTATATTATGTATGTGTCTCACTTGAATTTTATAAAATAGCCTATTATATGAATTAGAGTGATAATGGTAAGTCTCATTTCAAGCAGGATAAGCATAATCCATTGAACCAAAAGATATCTGACAATAAATTATAAGCATTTCCAATCCATACATGCTAGTATATAAAAATTCGAAAGTTATGCTTGAGAAACTTGATCAAATTGACCTCTCAGTAAAATTCAAAATACTGACTCAAAGTTCCCCAGATTAGCTCTAAATGCAATGGATTTTCAAACATTTTCCAGGGGGAGAACCCCCACCATCAGCAGGGGGTCACCCCTCCTAAACCTTCCTCCGCCCAGGCCTTCAGGTTATGACTTTGGCATATCATTGCCCAAAAGCAGGTGTCGCCAAAAAATACATAGATCATTCACTGAATGCAGAGGAGAAGGTGGTGTTACGAAGCCATCATTAAGAGATCGGTACAAGACAGTCACTCCAATATGTGAACAGTGCAGTGGTGCTGGACTGACTCCAGTTGTCGCCAGACCATATGGGAAATATTAGGATTATCAAAGACTATATTAGTATATAGACTAGTATATATGTAAATATTAAAGCCTATGTAAGATTGAATTGGAGTTTCTAGTTCCTCTGTCATCTGGGTTAACCTGATTGGGACTAAGAAGTGCATAGTTTGGGTTATTGATAAGTATTATACAGTTATTTTTAAAGATACTGAGTAAAAAAAAGTTAACCAAAAAAAAAAAGTTAAGCCTACCTACCTACCCTAATTTTTTTCAGCTCGTTAGCGGAAACAAATGTATTTTTTGTTTAGGCCTTATGAGGAAGTATTGCTGAAGAATTATTATTACAGTTCACTTGCATTTGGGATCATCAATATGATATACATAATACACTACGTTGAATAATCGCCCAAGGGGGGTGTGGGTATGGTTGTTTATTTAAGCAGTATACTATGCGCAAATGCCATGCCTGAAAGTAAAAGTTAACAGTGTATGTACTACTATGTAGCACAATTTACCACCCGACAGCCTGTTCTCTCACCACTTCTGATGCGGCTTCCTTTTGATCATTTGATGTCACAGCCGAAGTTTGGCGGTCATCTTCGAAGAGTTCAATGTGTGACATGTTCTCAGTCAGTGGCGGGCCAGCAGCATCCTTTGCTTTTAGGAGTGTCACGGCCTTGTCATTGTTTATAAATTATGTAATAACTGTGAATTTATGTTCCTATGGATTGGTAATTAGCAATCATTATATCCATAATGAACGACGTGCATCGGAATGCATCTGTATTTCATTTTTCAAATTTATTACTGTAAAAAGTTCTACACCATTATTGACAAATGCACGAAGTGTTCGCGGGACATGGAAGTTCCAAGTTACTGGACAGTTATCAGTAACAAGTTTGTGTCGTCACTTATTAGTGCAACATGCATTGCATTCTCCAAAGTGGTAACCGCTTACACACACTTTGATTAACAAAACTAAAAGTACAGCCGACACCTAAGCCTGCGAAATCAAATTAAGTGCTATATATATGTCAGGTGACGCAATCGATACACAATTGGATTCTCTTCAAAACTAACTATAGTCTGTTTTCAAAAAGTATTCGACACTTCCACATGCATCCAATGGCACCACAATGCATGTTCACGGGGAACATTGATTGACTGGACAGATATTTTTTTAATTTCTCGTCCGCGAGAACAGCGATGAGGACGTTTACCTGCCGCACAAATTTGAGTTTAGGTTGTCGACTGACTGACAGTTTGTAACTGTGTTCATTCTGGATGTAAAGTAGTCATTGTAATTTTGCAGTTATCAAGCGTTTACCTGGGTGTAATATGGGCCGCATATATGAACGATTAATCGACTAACCGTCGAATATAATGGTCGAATCGTCGATTATGAAAACTCATAGTCGTGGCAACCCTAATTATCGGCTCTATCAATGGTTCATCGATTATACGATTAATCGTAGCACCCCTAATTATTATATTATCATTAGTATTATCAGTTTCATATTTCATATCATAAAATAAATAATGATTTTAAACAGTGGTTCTGTTAGGGTGCCTCGAAACAGTGCGCGGAACTGCGCGGTACAAATAAAACAGATATTATGCACAGGGAGTTGATTTAAAACATGTCTATTAATGAAATATAGTAGTAGAAGGTCTTCAGTTACGAATTTGCAATATCATTTTAACGTTTTATTAGAGAGAGTGAGTGGTAGAATCTACCGCGCACTGTTTCGAGAAAAGCTTACTGCGCGGTACCTTCCGCGCATTGTTTCGAGAAAACTTACTGCGCGGTATTGGGTTAATAGCCACAGTTAGGTGATAAATTATATATTTTAATACCAAATTTTTTTTAAACTCCCATCGGCTTTTATCCGGGCTTTGGACCGGCAGACTTAAAAAGTCAGGCAGCTGTGCGTAGACTCTCTGCGAAGATTTGAGCTTTTTCATGGTCATTTTCAGATTTTTTTCCCCATTTTGGTCAGTTAGTGATTTTGAGTTATCTTATGTTGCGTTATTCCCTTGGCCCGTGAGTGTTTTAAATGTTTGCCAGAAATTTCTAGTGCTCTGACTAATTCAAGATTAACTATATTTAGTATTGAACCTTTCAATTAATCTGAATTGTGAAGCTTTGTAGATTGAATTGTCAATGACCCAATGGAATTTAGAATAAAAAACATTTGAAAAAAAAAAAATTCCTACCTATACCTACCCAGGGGCGTAGCAAGCAAATTTTATTGGGGGGGTATAACGATTCATCGCGGGGGAGAGCACAAGAGGGGGTCGCCCCCTCTGGTTGGGGGGGGGGGTCAGGGGGGGGGTCCTCCCCCGGGATACTTTTCTGACATTGGAAGCTTAAAGTGGCTCTCTGGTGGCTTCTGACCCATCTGACATTGTTTTCCCACCCACTACATTATCATAGATTAGATCAACCACCCCATCCCGCCACCCATATTATCTTATGCGCCGCAAGCGCTCGTATATAGGTAGTACCCACCCACCATCCCATCCTGCCACCCATAGTATATTATGCGCCGCGATCATCGGCGATACTTCATTAGTTTGCCAAATATTTTTACTAACCTTTGTAAAATATTGGGGGGGTAAATAACCCCCTTGCCCCCCCCCCCCCCCCCCCCCCCCCCCCCCCCCCCCCCGGTTCCTACGCCCCTGTACCTACCCTAATTATTTTTGACCATGTAACTCTAAACACAGATATTATTTTGTTTTGCCTTATATTTAGTTCGAGCGGGAGGTGGTCGCTTCCAACATCAGGCCCAATAGTGGTTTCAATGCTGAGTTTGGCCGCTTCCTCCGTAGCGAACGCGTGATCTATTATATCCCATTGCTTTGTGTTATATGGGCAGTGGGTTGTAGAGCTGGGACGGTTATGCGGTTAACCGGTTAACCACCAACTATGGCCGTGACCGGTCACGGATTTGCCGTGGTCGGTTAACCGTAACATCACTATTATAGTGTATGATCACTGTGATGGTCAGCTATAACTGTCTATAAGAGGGTTAATCTGTCTCCGACAATTAAAATGAATCCGAGATTGAGGAACAACATCAAACGCGGTGTGTCGGCTCTTTGAAGGCTACATTTAACAGCCTGCCGACGTCAAAACGAAACATCAAAGGGTCAGCACACGTGTGATCTTACAACATTGTCACATCGCATGACTTGTATTTAGTATTATTATCAGGAAGATAATTGTTTTTGTTATCAACGACTAGTTATTTCTTGAGACTCCCGGCCCTTCAATCCATTCGTTCATAACCGGTCACGAAAAAGCCATAACCGTCCCAGCTCTAGTGGGTTGGTTCCCCAGAGTCATTTAAGTGAATGAGTTCTAATTCCTCTTTGATGTCAAAGAGGATATCACCATGCTTATTTGTTTGTTTGCTATTGAAAATTTGATGTTTGGCGTTGAAATCGCCTAGAAATATACATTGGTTATTTCTTTTTGTAAAGGATTTTAGTGTTTCTAGTTTTGGGGGAGAGGTCTCCTGTGGAGGGAGAAAATGGTGACCTTTTTGTTGTTAAAAGTGATATCTATAGCAATAATGAATGAAATTGTCAGAGTCGACTTCCTACTTATACCCTGCATATTTAATCACTCAATAATCACTGATGCTTGTGTTGTTTCAACATTTTAATTTCTCATATTTTCGCATTGGTGACAGGTGAACCTGATGTCTTTTCATCAGCTGTCACCTCTAATCAGCCTACCTCTATACTATTCAACTAATTAAGATATGTCAGTGTGGCCCCTAATCCGATACCACGAGTAAGCTTTTCTCGAAACAGTGCGCAGTAGATTCTACCACTCACTCTCTCCAATAAAAGTTAAAAGAACCTTACAAATTCGCAACTGAAGACTGTCTACTACTATATTTCATGTTTTAATTCAACCCCCACCTGCCCCTGTGCATAATAACTGTCTTATTTGTACCACGCACTTCCGCGCACTGTTTCGAGGTGCCGTTCTAGCTGTTATATATGGGGCGATTTGCGTGGGGTTGTCTTCGACTTCGTATGTGGCCGACTTCGCGAGAAGCCGACTTCTCCTGTATTCCATCAGGTCGGGTACACATAAAAAACGGTCTATGTAGCTCGTTTTGTCTACTGTAGCCCGATTGAGCTACGTTTTTAATGTGATTTACACACCTCCATCGATTACCGCCATACCACGAAAGCGCATTTAGAATTTTTGGTCATTAGTTGTGTACCACTATCACGTCTACAAAGAAGCTAACAAGAAATTATGGCATTGAAATCCATGTAAAAAAGGACGACCGTGCAGTCACGACCTGCACTACTCAGACTAATATGTGTTGACTTATATGAACGTCAAGATTTAATTAACTATAAATATTTCTTATGACCAATTACGCACACGAAGTTGGTTGCTTGTGGTAGGGGGATTGGGTCTGTACCTCATAATTATCATATTGTACTCATACATGTATCTTCCAGCCTTTCGATCGTGGCTCCCCGGGGGCCATTTTTTTGACTGGCACATATGCCAATTCTCAACTTGGATGAAATATTAGTTGTACTCGCCTCCACAACCATTGGCCTTGGTTGGAAATTGGGGTTATTATGAGTGAGAACTTGGGTTTACCCCCTCATAATTTGGGTTGTTTGTTTGTTTCAAATCACAACCCAAATCATTAGAATATAAGTAAGGAAGAACATTCAATTTCCAAGGACATGTTTTGTTTGTACCTGTACAAATTCTATAGTGATTTTATAGGTTGGGATTTGATCAGTTTGATTACAATTGCATGGAGCTACATTTATACCAGCGCGGACTCGGAGCCATGCACTATGAAACAACGTCAACCCAACCAAACCTAATGCGATCCATGCCAACATTATGCCTGCTTTGTGTGCTATGTCGCGTCGCTGTCAAAACGTCAATAACTTTCGCGGGAAAATGCGCGTGCCAATATGACGTCGCTTTGGATACAACATATGACGTAACCTTACAGTTTACGTGAACATGTTTCTACTAATTCACTAAACTAAAGAAAAGTTTATTTAGTTATATGATAAACATTCAAGATATTTACGATATGAATTATGTTGTTTTCGCGAGGTGGCTAAGGAAAATTTGCAGTTTTACGTAAATTTCCGACATTTCCCGAATGGCATAGCAACCCGAGTCCGGTCAACAATATTTATGGTTTAAGTCATGATTATTATTCAAAGAATAAACCATGTAATGCCTTAACGCAATGAATACTGTTATGTTGGCTATATGAAAAGTAACATTTTGTAGTTTTAATTTAATTGCAATGACGTTTCAAGATGGCGGCCCCTCAAATCCAAGATGGCGGCGCAGCTAATTCAAGATGGCGGCGCCCATGTTCGAAAGCGAACTTAGTATAAGGACGACCTGCGCATATGTTGCTGCGCAACATATGCGCGGCTGGGCTGTGGCCAGCTGGTCGTCCTTAAAAACTCTTTAAAAACGTAGCTCAATCGGGCTACAGTTACAGTAGACAAAACGAGCTACGTAGACGGGTACTAGACCGTTTTTGATGTGACCGACCTGTCCATATGTAACCTAATTTCGATGAGATTTTTGCTGCACTGTATAAAACTTACCAGGTGGAGAGCTTAATATATAGCTGAATTCAGCTAGGATAGATGAATATTTACTGCTATTGTACTATAACTGTATTTGTAATTGTACTGTGTCTGTGTAGCCTGTAGTGTAGGCAGTACTCCAGTAGTTGATTTTTTACATTTCCCAGACCTGTTTGTAGACGCTAAATAAAGGACAATTCAGAAGGGAAAATAACTTCAATAAATGAGATAAACTATATATACCATTTTTGTAAAGTTTTGATATTCTTATTATTTATTCTTCTCTGTATTTTTTTCAATATCTTTCAATAAATTATGCATATGGATAGATTTCGAAATACACCAACACGCGACCGGAACATGAAATATTTGGGATTATCCCAAAGTTGGGAATGGGGTGTGGAGTGATTCCGTTTTAAATTTTGCGTGGATTATTACATTTAAACAAAAAATAAGTTTTTGAACGATAATTTAGAAATTGTATATCAAAATTTCTTGTTATTATTTTCAATATCTTTTTTTAAATGAGTCACTGATTATCATGCACATATAACCGAGCCGCTTCCTGATGACGAATTTAATAACAGCAACCAAACCATTGGCGCCAAATTTGTTTATAGTTTGTCAGCAGTTGTCAAATTTCTTCATGTATTTCCCATACAGATAAAGGTACTGGCACACCACTCGTAATGTCATAGTAATGGTAGTATGCAATCTATTTAGTTTAGGTTAAATATTGGCAGTATTTCAGCAAGATAAAATATCATAATTGATACTTTTGACACCCAAAAGTTGGCAAAACTACCAACGTACGGGATGGTCACTAAAAAGTGTACTCCGGCCCCGGTGACTCTGAGAAAATGTGTACTCGGAAGATCTATGTTGCATATCTTTTCTACTTTATGGAAAAAAAAATTTCTTTTGCTAAATTATATGCTACTATGCCAATTTATTCAATATGTGATAAAAATATTACCGAAAAAATTACTAACATACTTTTTAATTTAATAGCATTTTTACTTCGAAAACACACTAAAAAGTGTACTCCAAGAAAAAGTGTACCGAGCTAAATCTTGAATTTCACGATTCACTATCCACTTCACAAACATTAGAGGTTGTACAATACTTTTAACAGGTTGTAGAAATATATTGGAGATATGAATTAATTATTTTATGCAATGAAACATAATCAGTTCTCACATTTGTTGTGATGTCATAATCACACCGCCGCGCATAGTCCAAGTCTTCTCGTACTAAAACCGGCTAAGATATTGGGATGGAGGTGCCGGTCTTTAGTCCAAGCCCGCTTCTATACCAATCCTATCACACGAGTTACGCCCACGATCTGTGGCGGGAATCTGTGGTGTATTTTACTCGATTTACCTAATGAATCAATACATGATGCTATATACATCGGAAAGAGAGACATCTTATGGTCATAATGGTGTATAATAATCTAACTTTGATGTTAAATTACGCATAGAATATTCCGGTTGATTGTCACCAACATCGCTGTTTTTTCTGTTTGTTTACTTAACTGAAAGCCGAACTCAGGTTCCGAAGAACTTCGGCATTGTCCGGTGTTTGTTCTGAGTATTCTAGTTTCCGTTTCTATATATAGCGCAGGGTTTTCCGAACAAAATAGCGAAATCCGATCGCCGCAAAGTCCAGTTTCCAATGTGCTTTGAGAACAATTCCCGCACTAAAAACTTAATGACATAATGGAGGATCAGAAAGGTAGTTTTGTTGACAATTTTCGCAAGCAACTTGTCAAAATTGGAGCAAATTATAGAACTCTTGTGTCTGACTTGCCATGCGTGTGATTTTCATCCATGTGCATTTTGACTTTTGTGTTGATAAAATAATCGGAGAACCGAATCACACAGTTTTGAAATATAGTTCTTCCGTTTTAGTGGGACTTTTCAAACTTAAGGTTAAAAATTTATACAAATTTTGTTTGATTTTTTTGTGTGCTTAACAAGAGCAGTATATTGCTCTGTTCGCTTAGTATATATCTTAATTTCGCTGAAGTCCACCAAATGTGGGAAATGTAGCACCATATTATTTATTCTAATGGTCGTTGTGTTTACACTGTTTTAAACTTTGAGAGGGTTGTAATTCCCCGTAATTTATTTAAATGTATTACATTTATATCTTCAATGTTTAATTAATCTATTTATTTTTTATTTATTGACACACATAATTACGATTACAATGGAGAATTCATCGTAATTTGCGTTGTCAGTCGAAAATCTACGGAATATTTTCAACGGAAAATGCCGAACACAGTTCGCGAGGTCAACTGAGTTCGCATACTTTAAAAAATTTGTAAACATTGCGGTAAATGTCTCTTTTCGCATTAAATTACCGCTTTCAATTCACAACTGATGTGGGTTTCAGATCAAATAGCATGTCTTCTGCGGAAAATATCCGTTTATTGTCGCAATTGTGATATTTTATTTCATATAATTGTGGTTTTATTTGAGCGGGTCACTAACGCTTAAGTCGTGTCATAAGAATGCATAGGCCTGGAACTCGGACTAAAGACCGGCACCTCCATCCCAATATCTTAGCCGGTTTTAGTACGAGAAGACTTGGACTACGCCGCGCGTTGATAGCTGCGAGCAGTGTTTATAATATATCACGCATAAGGTTTGCTTTCGTATTCTCTTATACTTCCGTCACCACAGCTCGAAGTGGAATATGATCAATATTGTTATGCATGATTGTTTACCCAATAAAACACATTATGAAGGCCCTATGTGACAAGTTCGAACTGTTCGATATGTCGTAATTCGCCCTGTCGACTGTGGTATATTTGCCTTAGCTTTTCTGGTTGAATTTTGTACTACACAAACAACAGGTAACACCTCTTTTGATAAATCCAAACTGCGCCAACACCTTGTAGAGTGTTTAGAACACAAACGATTCTCCATGTTTCCTTCACGAAAGAAGCAGTTGAAACTCAATAAGAAACATGTTTTAACATATGACTTAGAATTGGACTGATGTATGCCGTTTGCCTAATATATTCGATGACATGGTAGAATGTTTTGCAGAAGAATGTGATACATGGGTTCACCATATATGTACAAGTGATCCAAATAATTATAAATGCAAGAGCTATTCCGTTTGAATTAAATGATAACTTAGCCTTATTGCTATGATGTATGGTATAATGACACGATGAATCATACACATGTGACTGCATGGTTCTATTGACGTGTAGTCACAGACTAGTGTAATTCTACTGATGCCCAACTCACCTCGGATCGAGTCACCATTTGTGACCCGCGCTGAACGTGGACATCCTTGGTAAAAATATCGGAAAACGAGCAAGACATCAGTAAGAATATGATCATGTCATTATAAATGATAAGCCTGTATATATTATTAAAACAATGTTAAAGAGTAAGCATTAAAATATCGGAAAACGAGCAAGACATCAGTAAGAATATGATCATGTCATTATAAATGATAAGCCTGTATATATTATTAAAACAATGTTAAAGAGTAAGCATTAATGTACTTCTTAACTGTTTGGGGGAAAAATAAAAAAATATGACAAAAAAAAAAAATTCCCTACCTACCTACATGTACCTGGAATTTTTTGGCACCGTAATAGGAAACAAATAAGTTTTTTTTTTAGGCCTTAGTTGATTCTTACAATTAAGTTTATTTTTTTTAAATTAGCTACTCTCTCATGCTGAAGGCCAAGGGCGTTCTGACTTGATCCGAACATTAAGTTCATCAAGTAGGACTGTCACGGATATGTTTATTCTTACGATCAGACCAGTTTTGCTTTCCCGATTTATATAGTAGGGGAACGCACATTCATCGCAAAGCGATGACCGACGCCATAGGCGTCACGGAGATGAGCTCGAGAGGGGGTGTCCCCCTCTCGAAAGTGGGGGGTCCGGAAAATTTTGAGATTATGCTGCTAAAACGTAGCATTCTGAGTGATTTCCCGCTTTCAATTCAGGAATCGTATCAAGGTATATATTAGGCTGATAAAGTCATTAAAGTGGCAATTTGGGTCTGAAATAGAAAACTTCCCAATTTATATTTTTGTTTGAAAGACACACGCAGTTATTGATATATTTTGGCGATGGTTGGGGAAAGTGACATATTTATTAGCACATACACACAGTGTGAACGATTAAATAAATTATCAGTTTTCTCAACCATCGTAAAAATAGTGCAATAAAAATTAGTGCTGGGCGGTATGACGATATATTGGGTATACCCGGTTTTAAATTTGATATCGTCAATAATATCGCTAATCCGCCTGACATAATTTGTTTGAAAATTTGAAATGGAAATGTTCAAATGAAGTCATCGAAAGTCGAAAGCCTTCGGCCCGTCGCCAAATAAATGGTAAAAAATTAGGCCCTGTCAAGTTAGTTTCCTTTCTATAGAATTATTATAAGTATTACTGGGGTGGGGTCAAATCTTGTTCCAGGAATCTGTGTTGAAATTAGAATATTAGATCAGTCAACTCACCAGTCAGTCAGTTAAAAATACTGTGTTAATTTTAAAATGTCGGCATCACCAATTCCCGATGCAGGAATGATAACTCTAAATTCACACAACGAAGTGACAACGTAAAAGAAAGTGGCGTTGTGTGGCAATGCCTGCTTGCTTAACTTAATAGTTAATACTGCACGAAGCAACATGGAAATTGCAATCACACCACGACATAGTACTAAAACTGTTTTACAGTGAGGTTTATAAAAACTATGTAAGTTGACAAAGCTTGGAGATTGAGATCCGCTCTGAAGTACATGCAGGAAATGTATAAGTCTTCACTGAAGTCTTCACTCTTTCCGTTCTTCCTCCCTGGCAGTCCCTGTTGTGATCTAAATAGGTCACTCTTCTCATACATTAGTACTTTGTATGTCTTCACACGCACATTGTTGTTGGAGCAACCCAAAATCTGCTTCACATCTTCAATCTTCCCTTTTATCAAGGAACTTGTGAGAAAATTGATGCTCCATACTACAAGCCAGTTTGGCAATCTGTGCGAATGGATAGCCGCAGTTGGGATATATTTTGTGAAATTGTGATACGCGTTATCACATTTTATTACACACTTAGCGGAGATTTATCAAGACTTCTCGGTGAATTAAAAGTAATAATGTCACACCTGTGAAATTTTGAATAACGTCCCAGTGAGCGCACGCGGCAGCTTGTCGGGGACTAATTTGTCACATATTATCTTTAGAATTAGGCATTCAATTAGCGCATTTAAAGGGGTACTGTACGCCATTTTCATTAAATTTCCGGTGACAACAACGATCTAATATCGATAATATATAGAAACATAAGTAATTTGAGTCGAAGATGTATTCTGTAAACGCTCATGTTAATAGGCTATCTTAAAATTTAATAATTTAAAAGTTAATAATTTGATATAAATTGAATTTATGACTGGAGCCATAAAATGGCGTCAATTAAATTACGAATTACCGTAATCAAACAAAGTAATTGAGGAATACTGGCTTGTTAAACCGATCGCACACACGATCGCTTTCAAATATTATGATGATACGGGGAGAACACTCAAGCCACTCACTGACTAGCGACAATACAATAACTTAAATGATTATATGGGACTAGTATGCCTATAATATAACTTTTATTTGATTCATTTGGTTGAAAACTGTACAAATATTACTCGACAACGAATTTTGTTTTACCTTATTCTCCGACTCGGAGACTACAGAAACCAACAACAACATTTGGCGTACAGTACCCCTTTAAGTCATGAAAAGTGTGTAAAACTGTAAATAAACAGAATAATTTATTGGCTTCCATAATTACGTGACATAAATGTCATAATTCACTCCGGGGGCCGGTCCTATTAGGCCAAATAAAAAAGATACTATGTTTCCGTACATCGACCGACCCTAAAAATAACCCGCCGACCCTAATCTTTTTATTGATATTTTGAGAAAAAGTCAAAATTTTCTAATAAAAAATTAAAAATTACAAAAAAAAAATATTTTAAGTTAAATTTTTTTTTTTAATTTTTTTACCGCTAATGCTCATAAATATTGATAATCTTTAGGTGCAAAACACATGGTTTCTAACATAAGCCTGTGATAAGTGACATGAAGTGTGACAGTTGTCTCAAAAGCCACAGGTGTGTGATGGGTTGTGGATTGATAGGCATGAATCTTGCAATTTTAATTTCAAGAGAGTGGATCTCATGCCTGCTTTACCAGTATGCCTTGTTTGGGACTTATGGAACATATTCATGAGTTCCAAATAAACATGCATGCCCATTTATTATTTTCTTGGGAAACCTATAGCTGATAGTTAACTATAGTTGATGTTTTGCTCAGAGTTATTTGGGTCTGCACTGTTTTAACTTTCAATGGAATTTTTCCTGTGCACTATTATTTGGGCCTGCACTTTTATTTGGAACCTGAGAGTACCGGTAGGAACACTATAAACAGACGTGTGTGTATCTGTATATATACATGTATATAGGTTATGACCACATATGTTAGGGGTACAGCTAATGTTTCCAAAAACCAGGCATGCTAGGTTGGGTGCACTGGCTACCTCTAGAGCTGAAACGGTTAGACGGTTAACCGGTTAGCATCCGGTTAGCGACGTAACCGGTTAGAAAAAAATGAACCGGACGTAACCGCATCCCGTTGTCAGTTGAATGTGAACGTGAATAATCCTCAAAATATTAGGTTAAATGATGCAAAACTAATACTAAATCCCGTGTCACCGATAGTAGAGTGCAATGCAAGCATTAATTGGTACACGCGGTAGTATCAGATACTTAGTAGCAATTCTCGAACTGCCTGGAAGTGTCGGCGACCTTCAATCAATTCCGACCCTTTGAAGTTTTCTTCCGACAAAAGCACGTGTGCAGTCACTGTGTATCAATTCTGAATGCACACAAGGAAGTGACAACGTAAAAGTGACATTGTGTGGCAATGCGTGCTTTCGTAACTTAATAGTTAATACTGCAACATGGATTCAAATTGGAGCCACACCACGACATACTATATATAAAACTGTTTTACAGTGGGGTTTATAAAAACTATGTAAGTCGACAAAGTTTGAAGATTGAGATCAGCTGCACAATGTCTTCACTCTTCCCGTTCTTCCTCCGTGTTGTGATTTAATATGATCAATTCAATTGAGTGACTCAAACAGACATCGTAGTTGAAGCAACCCAAAACTACCCTTTTATCAAGGAAATTGATGCTCCATGCTACTCTGTAACTGGTTGTGCCTGTGGGACTACTTCTCACCTAGGTTTGTCCCTGGAGCATGGCATAATGTCGACATAATTAGTGTGAGAGAAGTCCGCTAGATATTTAGCGGTTAACCGGTTGAAATCCGGTTAACCCCGATGGTTAACCGGTTAGAAGAATGGGTCAACCGTTTCAGCTCTAGCTACCTCTAGACAATGGGATGCTGTTGTCACAATACAAGTATGGTATAATGGCGGTATTATGGGTAAAATTCTTATAAAAGTTAGTGACATCAATCTCATACCAAGTTTATAGCCAAATTTATAAAATGTGGTATGTGAAAAATAAATAACATCCTTATTAAAGCATGAAGTAAGTTTGATCTTTCATCAATCTTATGTATATTTCCTAGTGCTGTGTTTATCAAGTAATACTTTCCCACAACACAAGTTGGCATTTTATGTCATTTTCGGTCGAGGTAATTCAATATTTCTGCAGCTGGATAAAAAATATCAAAATAAAATAAAAAAATAAATTTCCCTACCTACCTACCCTAATTTTTTCACTTCGTTATCGGAAACATACTATCTTTTTTGTTTGGCCTTACCTATTGGTAAAATCATTGTTCGCTCCGCTCACTCGGTTTTACCAAAGCCGGCTCCCCTCGTGAATTATTGAGAGGCAATACACACAGCGCTGCACGCACGCCAAATCGTCAGTTGAAAAGGAAAAACAAGGTTCGATTTACTATACATTATCGTAAACTGTATAGTGTATACTAGGTGGATCATAGCTACCCATCATAATAATTTACAGTTATTATAATGCATAATTTACAAACGTTGTTAGGCAAAGGCCTATATGTACAAAGATTGTGCCTTCAATGGGGAGGGGGTGGCTAGCCACCCTGTTCACCCCCCTAGATCCGCCACTGCTTTAAGGTTGGTTTCTGTCGAAATATTGGAAACAACATGCATGTTTCATGACAACTCATCCAGTACAGAATGCAATTTTATTAAAATAGTAATGTTTCAAATGAATCTTTTTATAGATTGACCGCATGATTGAACTTATACAAATTTCACATAACGCTCCATAGTTTGAGCTTCAACTTCTTCTCTTCAGACATTTCATTGTCGCTTTCAATGTCCGATACCTTTCGTTTCTTTACACGCGGGTCGTCAGCGGAGTGGTGAGAAGAACGAAGCCAAGTTACCGCATACTGCTGTGGTTTCCAAGATGCCACAGGTGGGCCGTTCAGTTTTATAAACATGAGGTTAGAAACATTTTGGATAAGTAATCGGTTACGGAGTGTGGAATATGTTAAGTTCATCTGGCTGAAACCGCGTTTACACTCAGCGGATGACTTGGGAATGCAGTTGACGCATTGAAGGAGAGTACGCAAATTTTGAGGCGCTCGGCGACCGTTATTTTCAACATATGTCTGGAATGCTGCAACAACTGATGGCCTTTCTAACCGAAACCTATCACAAAGTGAACGAACTTCATTTACACCGAAGCCGCTGTTTTCATCAATTTTATTTGCCCAATGATCTGGATAGAGAACTTTAATTTCGTTCATGAGTTTATCATAACCGGATGTGTCGCGTTGCCCACACGAAGCCTTGGTTGTGAACAGTCGGTCTCTTAGAGATGCACAAAGTTCGTCTACAAGATCACTATGGTTTATTGTCACGAGTTTTGGATTTTGAATGAGAGGTACGGTTCCGAAGTTCCCCGATTTCACAGCATCGTTAGCATTTAAGCTTTTTGTTCCTGTGTTTTGTTTTAAAGCTTCAATAGCACGTATTGTACGTCTCATACATTTATCGGCAGTAACTAAGTCCATTGTTCGGCTCTGTAACATTTCGGATAATTCAGATAGTTCAAAAAGTAGATCGCACATGAAAGCCACATCAGTCAAAAATCCAGGAGACTGCATGCGCTTCAGTAGTCCCTTAAACTGAGACGAAGTTTTGTTACTCCCATCGGATTTCTTTTTAAAATGGAGAAACAACGATTCATAACTTGTCCACATAGCCATAACAGTTCGGTAACTACTTGCCACCCACCTCGTACTTAGAAACGTGCCTATCTTCAAAATCTCGGACTCGAAGCTACTAGCAATTTCTTTTAACTCCCTTTGGTTTTTATGGGATTGGCTGTAGATCGTACGCACCTTTTCAATGAAGGTCTTGAAATGAAATATGCCACTAATTTTCGCGATCGCATCCCCTACTGCTAACTCTAAACGGTGATTTAAACAGTGCCATGTGATTATCTTCGTAAAGTCGTCCTTTAAAAGTTCCATCACACCACTGTTCTTACTGGTTAGAGCACATGCCCTATCACTCGTGAACGCGATTAAATGTTCTTTAAGGTACTGGTCGTTGAAACCGAATCTCTTAAGACACCGAATAATGGCATGGTATATGCTTTTAGAATCCTCGCCATCTAACAATTCGTGTAGCGATAGGAATACGAACATTGGGTCGCCTGATGGTTCGACCTGGGCTTTAATATACAAGATAAGAGCCGACTTCTGCGACACTGTGGTTGACTCGTCAACAAGAACTGACAATTTCCCTCTATTCTCTCGGATGGATTTACATATGCGGGTGGACATCTCCATTGTTATATTATGTTGAATGATTTTCAAGGCTGAATGCCTAGAATGTAGCCCGCTCCCCATCTCTGCTCCATTCAGACTTTGTAATTCATTCAACCCATCAAAGTCACTGAAAGGCCGATCTGACTTTGCCAGATAATACGCTGTTCGGAACACATGCTCGGTAGATTTTAGGTTCATTTTCTGCTTGGCATCTACATTACTTTCCATTATTCCTTTCTCCCTCATACCTAAGATATCGGTGGATTTCTTATGTGCCTCGGATGTCAAGTGTTTATAAATCTTTTTCCTAATTAAAGTCAGTTGTGCCTCACGCGTCTTCCCATTTTGCTCAACTAGACACTCACTCCACTCCTTCGACGCGTGGACCCCTGCGTTTTGCTCGGACCCAACTGTTGAATTTCCTTACAGTAGAGCTGGGACGGTTATGCGGTTAACCGGTTAACCACCAACTATGGCCGTGACCGGTCACGGATTTGCCGTGGTCGGTTAACCGTAACATCACTATTATAGTGTATGATCACTGTGATGGTCAGCTATAACTGGCTATAAGAGGGTTAATCTGTCTCCGTCAATTAAAATGAATCCGAGATGGACGGAACAACATCAAACGCGGTGTGTCGGCTCTTTGAAGGCTAAATTTGGGTGTGAACTCATTACACAACTATTGTGTTTTCAAATTGATCCCAAGAAAATATAAATTGAGCCCAATAATTTCCACGAGCAGTCGTGCTTTCTATGATATACTTTTAAAAGTTGCCACGTTCTCTGGTGTTAATTCGTTTACAATCTTTGTGGCTCAATTGCCGTTAATTAATCTTGGATTATTTCATTTTAACATGAGGCAATATATATATCAGAGCAGCTAATATTTATATTAAATCATTTTTGAACCATTACATTTAAAATAGTATCAGATAATGAGTTTTTCCATTCGAATATTAATCCACCTCGAATTTATACAGTTATTGTTCTTGTTGCAGAACGTACATAATACGTTTCGTCGATTACCGCGAAATTCATAAAAAAATTTCTTCTTCGAGAAAGATTCTGACGACGACCTGGAGTTCGATGGTTTCGACGACGATGGACTTGTCGTCTTCTGAACTTTGTGCTATTTATGTGCGCTATTAACCGTTCCATACGCATGTTTACAACGTATAAATTATATTTTTTGTTTTACCTGTCGACATCTGTATCTTGTTATTATTATATGATTTTATCTTAATAAAACGCATCATTCTCTTTATATAACGCAACTACTCTTGGTATCAGTATAAAATACGATGGTAAACCAGCATCTCAAGGCTAACTGAGATTTTGCACGGGGGGATCCCCGTGAGTAAGCCCATGCAGTACCCACTTTTTGGACAAAAACGTGCACGTGCCCCCTGGGCTTACTGACGGGGTGTATACAGTAATTAATTAGATATGTGATTATGTGTGTCATGGGTGACAACTTCTTTGTATAATGGGCAGGAGCCGTTCTCAAACTTACCATGTCAGTGAGCATCACAATCATCGCCGTTCTGCATACTGGGCTTACCCACCCATAATAGTACCTATAATATGTGGTTAACCGGTTAATCGCGTTTTTTTGCCGTTCATAACCGGTCACGAAAAACCCATAACCGTCCCAGCTCTACCTTACAGATACGACAGCCCAATTTCCCTCCACCACAAAATATCCATGGATACGCCTTCTGTTTACCTGCCCAGACTTCAGAGGACCATACGTCGGGCCAGGCACAGTTGTCGACAATGCCAGGTTTATTTTCACTCAAATTGTCAGTGTCACTTGTACTATTAGGCAGGCCTTTAAATTTTTTTTAATTTTTTTTTTATACAAATACACAATCTAAAATTGGATATATATCATATGTCAAATCTATTTAAAAGGGCAGGATTTATTAAAGTGATGAAATTTTTTCGGAAATGTAATAAAACTTCAATTAAACTAGTACAGGATGGAAATATATCTCATTCTATTGCGAGATATCTGTCCTGTTAGAAGCCATGCAAGATATTGCATTTCACAGGTTTAGATTTAAAAAAAATTCTCACGACGTGACGAACCATGGTCGGCACGCCGTGTCCGATATCCCCAAATTAGACCAATAGAAAGGCCTGCTCTATAATGCCATTTCCGAGAGAGTTTTCAGCCAAATGCAATTGTTACTGGGAAAACATCAGGGATCGACAAAAGATGAGACTCTTGATAAACTAATTAGAATGTTTCCACTCCCTTTGGACAACACATCCATCAATGAAATTATAAATATATTTGACAAGGACTTCAACAAAAACAGACATATTAAGTTACATTAGTTACAGTGAAACATTAAAGGGTTATGAAGTCATTATGAACACTAAATTTGGGCATTTTATTTTTATGATTTATCATTATGGGACTATCTCATATTATATCCAACAGAATGTATGCAACATATGGATAAATTTGTGCCATGGATGATTGCAAAATACACTCATACAGGTGCTCTTTGAAAAAATGGAAACAACAAGATAATTTTAATGAAAATGAGTTATTCTTAAAGCACATGAGTGTATATGACACTCATTCATTGCTCAATTTATTCATTTGTTGGCTGTATAAATCTTGTTGGGTATAATATGAGATGGTCCCATAAAATAAATGGCAATATTTAGTGTCCAGTACCCCTTTAAAACATCAGTTTTGCCTAGTTTAGTAGTTACAGTAGTTACTTGTTATTAGTTCAAAATAAAGGAAATACTGATTCTGTTCAACTTGATCTAAGTAATTGTGTAATGACTTTTAGATAAGATATACCTGTACAGTCAGTTTTGGCAACTGTAACTTAATATAATATATCTGTTTCTTGATGAGCCTATTTGAACTTTCTGGATTTAAATTTTCATTAAATATTTTCACCCTTTTTATGACCTGTTTGTGTGTGTATATACTATTACTATATTGCTTCATTTGACCACAACATATCAACTTTCTAACTTTTTTCATATTCACATTAAATTAAATTTTAATTGGCAATACCCATGATCAGTATGTTGGTGGACTGCTTGGGGAGAAATTTCAAGCACCATACATCTATAAAATGGCTTTGTTGATGTCAAATGATCCAATATTCCCAAGTGGTCAATAAATATCAGATTGTAACTTACAAAACTTGAAAATATAAGGGTAATATAACTTGCTGAATGCTTCAGAACCAACCAGATAGACCCCATTTTAGGCTTACATTTAAAAAAAATTCTCCCTGGGGGAAACCCCCGGACCCCCTATAGTCAGAACGGGGGTACCCCCCCTTCCGAACCAACCCCCGCGGTTTCCCAAAATGTCCCCAAATTAGGCTAATCTAAAGGCCTGTATTAGGGTTAATGTCAGTTTTGCGTAAGGTGGCCGCAGTCACATCAGCAGCCGAGATTTCACAACAATCACTCTTCCTTTCATCAAAATTAATACCACTATAGGGGCTTCTAGTGTTAATGTTATCTTTCGTCGGCGTGTTGCAAGACTTAGTTTTGAAAAATGTAGAAATTTCCCTCTGTTTTGGTTCTTTTGAATCGCGAGACTGTCGAGACATGTTAGACATTTTGAATGTTTACAAAACAAATGCGCGCTTAACTTTGAACGACGTCACACGTTATTTATAACTTGCATTATACATATAGTATGGAGCGGGAAAAGCTTATACACTCCAAAACGACGTTTCTGTTTATGTTTTTATTATGATAACTAAAAATGTGAAGATATTTAAAGTAATTGAGGCTAAAAATGTGGGGGGAACAGCGTTCCCCTTCAGAAAGAAGTAGGGGAACGGCGTTCCCCCGTGTTCCCCCAGGAAAGCAACACTGGACCAGACCAGATGGCAGGCAGATCACAACACAGGGATTATTTTTATTAAATTATTCTGTCAGACACAGGCAACTGACCACCCTCACCCCTGATTGGTTAGGTGACTGGGAATACATGTATCTGTAGATATTTCAGTGCAGGAACTAATTCTGGTTATAGATGCACTGGTCCAGGTGCTACCACGGCCGAGTAACTTTATAACCCTGTGGTGACTCCAGTAGCGTTCTTTAATGTGCCCACACCGAGTCGTGCACACGGGTCAGCCATTAATGTCCGCGCCCGATCGGACAGCATACTGCACCCGCGACAACATACCTTAACAGATGTTGGGGGGGGGGAGTCAGCATTTTACATTCAGAGATCTCGAGTGAGACTTTTCAGTCTGACAAACTTGGTATCTGTCTATCTGACCGAGTTCTGATTTTTGTCAGAATACCATGACCAGGTTGCAATCCCCGGTCACATTCTCGTCAATTTGCTATTGGCACGCGGGCCGGTTCTGGAAGGTCGGGGTTGTTGTACTTGTCTGTGACTTTCTTCACCATGAGACTAGAAGAGGCGAACAGGTCGCTGCATGCTGTCGACTTTACCTCTGCCTTGATTCTGGTCGATGTCAGGATTCCAGGATTCGATGTATGACTGTGGCCCCTGATGTTCGGTATGAACGTGTCGCTGGTTGGTTGGTTAATCATTGCTGGACATGCAGATGGTGTTCGGACGCTACATCTCCATTCGACGGTGCCGTTCTTTTGTATTCGCTTGTGGACAAATGTGTACCCATCGCTGCTGACTAACTTCCGTTTACCTCTCTTGGTTCCATTGTCGACGATGTTGTAGGTTGTCGTCATTTCTAAATCTGCCACATCATCACGGTGAATGGATTCTTCGAGGATAGACTCTTCTTTATCTTCTGGTTTTCTGTTTCTAACTTCCCGCGAAACGTTGGAACTGTGAGTTGTTCAAGCTGTCGATGATCTGGAAATTACCCTGTGACGATTGCCTGGTACTTTCAAGTGGTGGTGGAAGATCGGTGGTAACAGTTGATTCTAAAACGGTGGTGGAGACGTGTTGAATGGAACTGACATCTGGTTGGTTGGTACCCTGTAAAATACATATTAATTGGATTTTAGTCTCTAACAGATCTAGAACGGGAAACGGAATATAATATTCAGTGAATGATCTAGGTATTTTTTGGCAACACCTGCTTAAATTGGGCAATGATATGCCAAAGTCATAACCTGAAGGCCTGGGCGGAGGAAGGTTTAGGAGGGGTGACCCCCTGCTGATGGTGGGGGTTCTCCCCCTGGAAAATGTTTGAAAATCCATTGCATTTAGAGCTAATCAAGAGAACTTTGAGTCAGTATTATGAATTTTACTGAGAGGTCAATTTGATCAAGTTTCTCAAGCATAACTTTCGAATTTTTATATACTAGTACTAGCATGTATGGATTGGAAATGCTTATAAGTTATTGTCAGATATCTTTTGGTTCAATGGATTATGCTTATCCTGCTTGAAATGAGACTTACCATTATCACTCGAATTCATATATAAATATGCTATTTTATAAAATTCAAGTGAGACACATAGTAACATAATATACTACATGTATAGTACAGAAACAATGTCTATTAAGTTAGTAATTACTATTTATAGTACTAATCTCTATGTTAGTCTTTCATTTGGTGTTATGAGATCCCACCTGATACTAGTAACCAGGTTGATTCGATCAAATTGTTAATATTCCTGTACTGTATTTGATTGAAATACTGAAGTCTGAAGGCTGAATGATAACAAACCTGAACTGAAACTATTTGAAGTTTTCACAGATGAAAGCTAGATAAAGCCAAACATACTTTACAGTATGATTCCAACTGTTAAACTTAAATCTTTTTTTAAACTTAAATTTCTTATGTCAATATATATAAATGTTTTTCATCTTGTTATGATATGAATTGTGACCTAACTTGAAAAAAATATGTTTTTCCTTTTTTTTTGGTCCTAATTTTTTTTTTTTTTGCAATGGCAATAAAAAGTTTAGGGTCGGGGGGTTAAAATAGGGTCGGTCGGGTTAGCGGAAAAAACGTCTTTTTTTTTTAGGCCTAATTAACTTCATATTATTGGTAAATTAAATAGTTATTACTGTTTTACATATTAAAATTTACAATGTACATGTTGTTGTTTCTACTTTGTGTTTGTGTTGTCTTAAAGTATTATTCCCTGGGGTCTTATTACTAGTGCTGGGACGGTTGGGTTTTTTTCCTAACCGGTTAACCACAGGCATGAACCTAAGGCCAAATAAAAAAGATAATATGTTTCCGTACATCGACCGACCCTAAAAATAACCCGCCGACCCTAATCTTTTTATTGATATTTTGAGAAAAAGTAAAAAAAATTCTTTCTTTTTTTAAAAAAAAAACATTTTTTTTTTTTTACTGTTTTTACCGCCAATGCTCATAAATATTGATAATCATTAGGTGCAAAACACATGGTTTCTAACATAAGCCTGTGATAAGTGACATGAAGTGTGACAGTTGTCTCAAAAGCCACAGGTGTGTGATGGGTTGTGGATTGATAGGCATGAATCTTGCAATTTTTATTTCAAGAGAGTGGATCTCATGCCTGCTTTACCATTATGCCTTGTTTGGGACTTATGGAACATATTCATGAGTTCCAAATAAACATGCATGCCCATTTATTATTTTCTTGACAGCATGAGAAATGTACATTTCCATTTCGTTTGACACTTAAAATTAATATTCAAACAACATTTTACTGGTACACTTCATTGCTTCACCCACCATGTTTCTTTTGCACACATTTAAAAATGCTGGGTGCTATCTAAAGGGGTACTGAATCTGCCAATTATGGGACCATCTCCTTTTATACTCAAGAGAATATATGCAGCAAATTAATGCATTTGAGCCATGGATTAGTGCCAAATACACTGATGTGTTCTATGAGAACGATGCAAACAACATGGTAATTTATATGACTGGAGTCATAAATTCATTTTCAATATACGTACCATTGTTGTTTGCACCATTCATAGAGCACATAAGTGTATTTGGCATTAATACATGCCTCAAATTCATTCATTTATTGCATATATTCTGTTGAGTATACAAGGAGATATATAGTCCTACAAATAACTGGATTCAGGGTACAGTACCCCTTTAATATATTATTTTGTTCAAAATAAATGTTTTGTTTTGATAAACTTGCTTTTATAATTGACACCAACTAATGCTACACAGGTTTTGAAAATGTGCTGAACAGTATATTCGTGTCTTGTCATGATTTCTGTTAGAGGATCTTTGTATAGGTTGCAAGGAAATTTAAAATTAACTGAAGACGAACTGCTGGTGGCTGCCAGACTTTCGGGAACACACTTAAAGTAACTGCATTAGTGCTGATCACAAACCCTGTGTACCCTTCAGCAGATTTTCAAAACCTGTGTACCGTAAAATACCCTTCAGCACTTTTATTTGGTGAGTGACCCCTTCAGCCCAACTGACATCTTCAACAATCAGGCAGAATATCCCATATGAACAATTCAAATATATAGGTTCTATAATATTTTCGGACATTTTATAATACTTTTATATTTGTGGATGCGATACTTGGGTCCATCAGAGAAGATTTTATGGTTGTGTTTATTTAATATATTTAATAATTAACTGTGTACACACTTTTGTATAGTCATATAGTGTGGTTGCTCTACGAGAGCGGATAGATCAAAAGAAGAAGAAGAAGGACATAAATTCCGAGCCCCATCCCTCTGAGTTTATGGCCAAAATCAGTATGTGAATACTGAAACACACTATTAAGAATAACAGCAAGTTTGATATCTTGTTCAATGTTAATGTATATTTCCACAAGTAATACTTTCCCTACAAGTTACAACACAAGTACTAGAAGTAGAAGTAGGCGTTTTATGTCATTTCGGTCGAGGTAGTTCAATATTTCTGCAGCTGGAAAAAAAATATCAAAAAATAATATAAAAAAAACATTTCCCTACCTACCTACCCTAATTTTTTCTCTCCGTTATCGGAAACATATTATCTTTTTTATTTGGCCTAACCATAACCGGTTAAATGCGTCCAGCATTACCCCAAGTACGAGATTGAATACACTGTCACTATATCGGCAAAACAAGTGTTTATTACGCGTCCCGGAAACGTTGATATACATGCGATCACAAACGATGTTTTGGTCGTACAATGCGTTCCCGTTACGGCGATCAAATAGTTGTAAAAATAAATTATCTAAATTGTATAAATTAATACAGTTTTGAGCCCAAACAAACTAAAATATAATATATATTAGTGGTGCGCTAGTATATCGATGTTTACGGGAGTTCCGCACCGCATAAACAACGCTTGTGGCAATACCTTCAGCGACGAAATATAGTTCCTCCCTTGTGTATATCCCTGGCACGATTAGCCCAATTAAACAAGGTACTGAAGGTACCGTAGGTATACTGTTGTTTAGTAATGTTTACTAGTGTTTGGGTATAGGCAGGTATGTATTAATCACAGTGGCTACACGATTTTACTTCAATTATTTAATAAACCAATTCAAACAAAATAAATCGTCGTGATTCATTATTACGCAAGCCCCAGCCAGTGTTTAGGAAATAAAGTTATCGAACACATCACTAGATATACTCTGATTTCCCACTCCCAGTAGGCCTGTGTTTTTTCATATTGGATGTTGATCCAGAATAAACGAATCGCGTTCGGCAGGCCTTGCATATCGCCCATTTCTTCTTTTTTTTTCGTCATCTTCAATTAGAATTAAATGTCCCCAAACGTTCGATTTCCGTTTTTGTAGGTCTTCATTCATCGCTTTGAGACGAACTAATGGTAATGACAAGGGGGGGGGGGTCAAGAAACAGACATACTATTGATGACGTAGTAAAAATCTAGACTTGATTGCTTTGATGTATGCCGCGGTGCGCGTGCAGCCGGAACGTCATGTAATGCCGCCGAAGGAAATTGGCATTGAATGTGTAGCAAGTGATTCACAGAGTTGTTGGTTTCATGTCTAGAAAAGCCGCCGGTGATCAAACAGGCATGTGTTGTGGGGTATATGAATACACAATCAACTGTCCAAATCGCTTCTAAGCAGCTTCTTATTACTTACTCTCGTTACTTAAACTTCCGTAAATGATTTCGGCAACATTTACACGGAGTACTACGATGATAGTACAATCGTTATCAATATTACGGTTATTCGGTTGTGGCCTCCTCCAACCGGTTGACAAGCGTAACCGAACCGTAACCGGTTATCCAGACAACCGTCCCAGCACTACTTATTACGATGAATGCCAAGTCAATTACATGTGGGGTCCATGAAATTTTATTAATAAATAATTCAACTAGGACTAGTTGTTGTACTATTTTCGGCATCAAGTTGTTCGAAATACACAGCACTCAGGTGGCTTTTGGTGTTTAAGTGCCGCTCCAGAGTCCATTTGGAAATAAAAGACGAACCGGCTGCCGTTTCGTACTTTCGTACTTCACCGGTAAGTTTTTTTCCGAACGCGGTCCGAATGCTTGGTGCATGCTTTACAATAATCTTTCGTGATGATTGTTTTGCCATTCCTGTTCTCAGTCTCATAACCAAATTTTTTTTAAACATCCATGATAGGAACAGTGACAGGAAAACCATGATTATTTATTTTATTTTCAAAATGTGGTGCATTCGAAATGATTTCCCTGAGTTTCCGGTGTGAATACATTCCGGTCAGAAGTTCACACTAAAGCGCCGGTTTCCACTATGAAAAAAGACGGGAGCGATACTTTGCGTCAGGGAAATTGAAATTGCGGGCGCTGCCGGGCGCGAGTGCAATAGCACCCGCTTCGTGAGGAGGACTGACTTCCCCACATTGGACACAAAAATAAGCTTTGCCAATACCAGAACCATAGTATGCCAACTCTAGAGGATCTGACAAGGATAATCTTGGGTATATTTAGGAAAGGGTCCGGGGTCCATGCTATTTGGATAAATAGATACCGTAGCGGGGTAAATGAGGAATTTTTGAATTGAAATAATGATACTATCAAATGAATTTAAAAAATAAATTGTTTAAAACTTAATGCATAAAACTATAGTGTATATACCAGCTCATAGTATGTCTGTTAGACAGTACCTCTATAAATCTGATACATGACATGTATATACCAGCTCATACTATAAAGTCAATACCTCTATAAATCTGATATAGACTTTATTCTAGTACTAGTAGTAAGAAACTGGAAGAATAAAGTCAAGTTGGGAGAACGAGATTGGGAATTTTCAGATTGTAAATTGGGAATTTTTTGCAATTTATGGGGGAGGGGGATTAGGGATTTTGGGAATGGGAGGGAGTGTTAGGCCAACAAAAAAACATGTCTGTTTCCGATAACATGGGGAAAATTTTCCAGGTAGGCAGGCAGGGTTTTTTTTTTTTTTTTACACTTTTTTTTTTTTTTAACCGGCCATTTGAAAGTGATAAAATAGTGTAGTACACCCTTTTAACATGTATTATAAAATTGGCATGCTTTTATACATGCTAACTGGTAATATATTATGCAGCTTGCTGGACTATTATGTCATGTATTAGGTGTAAAAGATATTTTCTAGCTCTAGTATGTGCGCCAGTGTGAAAATTCAATGTATTAGGCTATGGCCATGGGTTTAGAGTTATTCCTCTTACATACATGTAGTCCACGCAGCTACCAGCCCACAATGCAACAGTAGCATCTGATACCTTTATTTACAAATTACATGTGACCAGAACAATGTTACTGACTGTTCTTGGATATGCAGGAATAAACATGTTGTGTTCCAATCTTCCCCTGAATATCTCTGGTGCAGATTGGGCCTGAGGTTACACATTTTATGCCATTCTATTCATCACTGCCGACGCAATTTTCCAGGTGTTGGTGTTGACAGAGATCGTTTTATGTAATAAATACTTGCCATTTCAATAAAACCTATTGTATTTTCAGTGACAACTTGTCCATATTACCAAATCACTAACTTGTATTGTGGTTTAAAGTCACCCATTTCCAACTTATTTTGTTTCAATCCCGGAAAGTTTTAAATAGCAGAATTGATTACCTGCCAACTTTCAGTGTAATTAACAGCAAGTTATCATATAATCCTTACATGCAGTACATGTATGCACATCAGATGATCATAAATGTGTGTTTAATACTTGCAAGTCTTGCATACAGTGCGAGTTGTTTCTATCAGTGGTATCTGCTACTTGGTCGGAAAACATCAAAGAGAGTCTGTCGTAAATAGTTACACAGAGTTTATTCATGTGACCCACTGATGCGTTTGGTTGGTGACACAGTGACCCAGTTGTTGTGTCATTTATAACAGACAGTTGTTTATTTAAAGTGGGTTAAAATCGGGTTTATGTGAATATTCAAGGATGCCAATTCATTTTAATCTTTGGTGACGATTTCGCCTTGTCAATGGTGATGGTGATTTCGGCTTTTGATGACGCTAATTTCCAGGACTGATAACGTAATACGGACTGTCATTTTCCCGCCAAAATCGCACATGCTTTTCACTGTTTAATTCTGTCGCGAACAGATGGTCTTTGAGGCAAGTTTTGCCCCCAATTAGGCGAAGGAAGTTAAGGGAGCTACCGGTATAATTAATACATTGTACTTTTTAAAATACACAGCAGTGTACACAGCCCACAAAAGACGGGGGGGATTTCCATAGTGACTCGTCGGGGTAGAGTTTGATTTACGCCACGGTATTCACTGCGTAGCATGGCCGACCTAGTTGTCTTATTTATATCAAGAATGCGCGATCGCACACATGGCCTACACATGCGTCAGGTGTGTATGCGATTGGTGGTTAGTTCTGCTGTTCGTATTGGGAAAACCATAGCCATTAACGCAGACAGACAGGTTACTATGGACTTCGTGAAAATAAAAAAAAAAATTGAGGCCGGCAAGAAAATCTCAGCCAGGCCGGGTACCGGAAACAGAGACGTTTTTTTTTTTTGGCCTTACC
The DNA here is from genome assembly GCA_032622095.1 of Siphonodentalium dalli. Lineage (NCBI taxonomy): Eukaryota > Metazoa > Mollusca > Scaphopoda > Gadilida > Siphonodentaliidae > Siphonodentalium > Siphonodentalium dalli. Next base: position 190,026,764 of record CP136063.1, on the reverse strand, counting down.
AGTAATGAAGGCTTATTTTTTTTAGGCCTAAATATGTCTAAATTTTCAAAACAATTCTCTGATGAATGTGGGCTGCAGGGTGTGCCGATGTATTCAAAGTTGAAATACAAGAATAGTTAAGCTACAGTGTCATTGACAATTTCATGTGCATGGCTATTAATAAAAAGGCACATGAAAAAGTCAATGAATACTAGTATTTTAACTTTTGAAGTGTAATCCTTATTTCACTACCAGTGATTTATAGCCTCAAATTTATTACAGGAACCAAGCATGAAAACAAGAAAAAGATGCTCTCAAGTTTTGGAAGACGATACTTCATCTAAGTAAGTCTATGCATCTACACAAGCAGACCTCAAAATATATGCTGGACATTTGCAGATGAGGTCCCCAGAGTGAATTTAGTGACTCTACTGTGCAGTGGGCTAGCATGATGACATACCAAATTCATCCTCTGGGGACCTCAATCTGCATGGCCTCATCTGCTATGGGAGACCAAGACACAGATTTAAGTTCCCAGATGGTGAAGATGGCAATGTGCACCCATTGGGCACCTTTATTATGCATTATGTCATCTGCTAAATTGGGAATATAGAGAAACTAAACACAAAAAAAACTTTCTGAAGAAACTAAAAAATATTTAAATTTAATAATAAAGATACTTTCCAGAAAAGATGAGGCCTACTAATAAGCCGAATGAGGTCCCCGGAGGGTGAATTTAGTGATGCTACCCCACACAGTAGGCTAGCATCCTCAAATAATTTAGTGCTGGGCGATATGATGATATAATGGGTATAGCCGGTTTTTAGCTCACCTGAGATGAAGTCTCCGGTGGAGCTTTCGTCATCACTCCTCATCTGTCCATCCGTCCGTCCGTCAACAATTCTTTGAACATCTTCTCCTCTGGAACCGTAAGACCAAATGGGTTCATATTTGGTGTGGATGTTCCCTAGGTGACTCTCATTCAGATTTGTTCAAATGAGGTCACTGGGTTAAATAGTTGCGAAACCAGGGCCATAACTCTATTCCTCCATAGTAATTCTTAGAACGACTTCTTTTCCAGAACTATAAGGCCGAATGGGTTCATATTTGGTGTGGATGTTCCCTAGGGGACTCACATTCAGATTTGTTCAAATTAGGTCACTGGGTCAAACAGTTGCGAAGCCAGGGCCATAATTATTTCCCTCCATAGTGATTCTTTTAAACATCTCAAATACCATCAGGCCAAATGGGTTCATATTTGGTATGAAGGATCCTTGGGTGACTGGGGTTCAGATTTGTTCAAATGAGGTCACTGGGTAAAATGTGGGCAGGGCCAGGGACATAACTCCAAAAAATATTAAAAAAAATAATAATTTATTAGGCCAAAAAAAAAAGTGTTTTGGTTCTCGGGCAATTTTTTTTCTCAAATCAATGAGGGAGGGAGGGTTTTATTTTTATTTTTTATTTTTTTCTGCGCCCAGTAAGCAAGGACAAAGATACCTTCCTCTGTCTAGTAATAACCAGAAAGGTAGAGGGAACTGTTATGCATATAAACTCATTTAGTCTTATATAAAAATGACATTGTACTACCAGTGTATGACTGGGATTACCTAACAATATATAATGCCCCTGACATTAACTACTGTTATTGTTGTCTAAAACTGATACCTCCCCATTCTAATATGTGATCCTGAATTTAGTCCTGTGCCTTTCAATTGTATAAAGTTACAATTAGTGTAAGTTGTTCACAATGACTAATTGTAAGAAGAGCATGAGGATCAGCTAATCATTTTCTTAATTGTAGTCATCTACTTCATGTTGTAAGCCTGCAAGTTACTTTTTAACACTTTACATGTTAGAGCTCAATGCACACTAATATTCAACACATATCAGCTATGGACATGTTGATAAAATCCACCAAAAAAATTAGTTGTTTTTTTGTTCCAATTTTTTTTTGTCATAACATCAGGCATTGCAATAAAAAGGCCTAATGCGGCCCTTTTTATTCAATGCGGCGGGGCCTGAGAACCAAAACCTTTTCTTTTTTTTGGCCTTAAACTCCATGGTTAATTATATATATATATATATATTGTGCCCCTGACCCTTTATTCAAGTTCACTGCTTCTGCCACCCTGGTCCCAAAAATAATATTTACTCAAATTATGAACAGAGAATCATTAGTAAGAACCGTTTACTTTGGCTCTAACTGTATGCAGGGTATGTCTACACATGTCAAGTGAAATCTGACATTTGTATAAACATTCCCTGGAGATCTGCTAGAGGTCATTAATTCCCTAGGCTATTACAACAACAATTTATCTCATGTATTGTTCACATCTTTCAACAGGACATTTAACACCTTTATCAGGGTCACCAGGTCAAGTAGGTTCAAGGCCAGTACATTACTCTTTTTCTCCATAGTAATTCATGATATGTCTTCTATGCAATAATCAAATTGCCTATTTGCTTATATTTGGTATGAAATTACCTTGGGTGACAAAGTTGAATAAGGGCAGAGCCGCAGACATAACTATTTCACCACATAGTAATTCTTAAAATATGTTTGCAAGAGCCAAGAACTAGTTGGCTTATTTAGCATGGAATGTTCTTGTTTGACTGCAATTCAGATTTTTTTTAATGGGGTCACCTGGTCAAATAGGGGCCAAGCGAAGGACAGTTTCACTCTTAATATGCTTCCTTCACAAGGACCATCAGGTCTATTTTACTGATATTTAGTATGAAGGGTTCTTTGGTGTCTGGGATTCAAATATATACAGATGGGGTCACCAATCATCAGGTTAAATATGGTGGGACCAGGGACATAACTGTATGTCAAATTTATTCAGATGGGGTCACCAGGTTAAATAGGGTGGGACCAGGGACATAACTGTATGTCTCTATAGTAATTCTTAAAATGTCTTCTCAAGAGAGGTTGGACTATTTAGCTTACATATATGGGCCAAGCGAAGGACAGTTTACCTCTTAATATGCTTCCTTCAAAAGGACACATCAGGTCTATTTTACTGATATTTAGTATGAAGGGTTTTTTGTTGTCTGGGATTCAAATTTATTCAGATGGGGTCACCAGGTTAAATAGGGTGGGACCAGGGACATAACTATATGTCTCTATAGTAATTCTTAAAATGTCATCTCGAGAGGTTGGACTATTTAGCTTTCATATACTTGGAGGATCCTTTAGTGACTGAGATTCAGATTTGTTAACATGAGGTCAACATGTTAAGAAATGACGGGGCTATGGGGAGTTAACACTTTTGTGTCTAATAAAATCATTGAAATACCAAATTCATTAAATCATCTACCTGGACCTACCTGACTGATTAATATGACATACATGTATGGTGTTTTGGGTCCATGGATAATTGGGCTTCAAACATGTCTAAATGGTTTAATAAAAAGGTGCTTGTGAGATTGGAAATTTCAAACAATTGTAAAAGTTTGAGATGTCGGTTGTGAAATTCCAACCTAAGACTTGGGAGTCTGGAGGGGACTTGTTGAGCTGGAGGAGGGATGTGATCAGTAGTGTATAGTTGGTAATTTCAAGGTGGATATTCACCCATCTACATACATGAAGCCTCTCGAGCCACATATCCTGTTTAGATCTACTTCTTTTAAAGTTATTATGAAAAGTTCTGACTGTTGTGGTCTTCAGAGTCCCAGTCTTAATAGTCTTTGCAGTCTGGTGAGCGACCCCACAGTCATTGACTGTCTTGTAATTTTGATATCGTCAATAATATCATCTGAAATAAAAATATCGTAATACCATCCCAAGTTGTAATATTCTCCCTGTAGGATCGAAACCATGGATCATATGGTCCCAACAAACATGGAAGTTAGAGTAAGTATAATAGTCCCAAACTTCCCGGAAACACGTGGTCGAAAAAGTTTTAAAACATCGGAGCATGTGCTTGTCAAGTTGGATATGCTTCGTCGGAAACATCAAAGCGCTAGCATCAGTTGGCTACATTGTGAGATGATTGGTATGTTGCGCGCATGCGACTGGCACATTGACCTCCTATCAAGTTGGTGCAGCTTGCTCTGTCAACCGTAACCGGTTGCTTGGAGACGGATTACGATGTTAGATTTTATATTGACCCCATTAGCTGATTGTGTCAATGTGTGCAAATTGCGAGTAAGATGATTTTGTGGACATGGATCATGGAATTTCTTGTGTTTCAAGTTTCAACAAACTAATTGAACATGTCTATATCAGGGTTTCCGCCAGGCCGGCTGCGGGTCCGTCCCACGGACTCATTCCCCTCGCAGATGATCTGTTTGATCCATACATGTACCAAAAGTCAGCAGCAATATGTCATAACAAATTCGGCTGCAACGGGAGTTGGGGGGGGGGGGGGGGGGGGGGGGGGTAAACAGAACACTGGTGAAATAGCGGGTCAATTGAGCACAGTGTGTTACCGTAACAGCATAACCCTTTGAAATCAAAGCGCCAAAACTACAACGTAATGTTTTGTGTGCATTGAAATAGCGACGTTATATACAGCGTAATAAATGTCGCGGTAACATCAAAGAATGTCGGACTGCTGAGTACGGATATTATTTTGCACGGGATTTCTGTGGTTGAAACTACTCACGCTCGGAGATCCCGTGCTATCGTACGATTACATAATTTGATCAAAGAATGCCGAATAGCTGAGTTAGGCAGAGTAGGGATCAACATACGCCAACAGGCAGTTCTCCTACCAAAGGAGGTATCTACCTCCGAGATCCCGTGCTATCGTACTGTTATAATACGGAACCTGTCCCAAATCAGTCTTTATAGCGGGAATTCATAGTGACAAACCATTTATTTGACCCATATTACATCCATGGAGGATAAACACAAAAAACATACCCCCCTCCCAATATGGAGATAAAGTCAAAGTATGGTCAACGGCGCACATGTTCCAATTTCCCGCCAAATCTCAATTATATTTTATAACACGTTGGCTAAAACTCTATAGCAGCGGTCGTCAGTTGTTGGATTAATACAGACTATTGACAAGCTACGTGTTCCGAGTTTGAAAGATTTCGCTACCATTCATATTTCGCCACTATAAATATCTCCTGCAGACAAACCCTGCAGTATATATGACGTCACAGCTCACAAATAGTTTTACGATTGACAGAATACATGGAAAAATCAGTTTCATTTTCACGGAAGCTATTTGAAATTCTAGGAAATACTTAATTCAATTCTCCCAGCTACCGGTAGGTAGTATTGGACAATGCATAGATGCTTTTTAGTGTTTAGTTTCATTATACGTGTCGGAATCTTATTGTAAGTTATAACTTTTTAAACACTGTAACTTGTAGCTTGATATAGTCTTCAATCAGACGGCAGTCTTACGTGCGTAATTACATGATTAATTATCTGGATACCATCAACAGAATTAATGCACCCACGGAAAATGATCGACTTGCGTAATATACGTAGCTTTGGATTGCTTTGTGGGACACTCAGGTGCAAGGAAATGGCTACTTTTCAGAATCAAATAACATGGTCGTCCCGTCGCGTTATGTGTTTCCCCAATACGGACTCATTAATTTCCCCTTGGCGGAAACCCTGCTATATTTATTTTCCTCGGCTAAAAAAATGTCGATGCAAATTCATTTCACGTCGGCTTTTGCCTCGGCACTGCCCATTGTCGATGCTAATTCCAGAGCTGCTGTATATGTAAATTGAAGTCTCATGGTGCTATCAACTACCAATTACCACTATTAATAAATATAATGGAATTTTGAAACTGAATACTAGGTGCTTAATGTGTAGTGTTAAGCTCTATGGTCGAAGGGATATAAATCTAAAAATTTATGCGATCTGAAAACGCATGTGGGCCTTGTTATATGATTACATGTATATCCCTTTGTTTCAACCGATATGTGGATGCTTAACTCTCAATCACTGGTTCATGTTGCATGTCAGTAATACGTGCCTGCTATATATGTAGGTATAGGTGAGAACAACGCATTCCCCTATTAAATGATCATATAAGCCGACAGGTGTTTATAAACACACAGCTCATCTGCCTGACATCTCACACATGACAACAATAACACATGCATGAGTATGCGTGATCGTTTGAACAGTATTATCAGTTATCACTGTTCACTAATTTTGACAATGATTCATTGAAACGGTGCTTTGAACACTGCTTACAGTTTATATTATGCCTTACCAAATTAGAAAGGAGTTGAAAGTTATTGTGTTCGCTGTCGGCAAACTGTCAATTGTTGCAGACAAGTGGTCATTATACTTTGATGTTACTGATATAGAATCATTGTTCAATATACATTTTCTCAACCTCGCATGGCCCACAAATTGTAAATAAAACGTAGGAATGTATTGTGCAAACTTTATTCATGAATATTGCATATATTATACATTGTACTTACCAATTGTTATATACCAAAATAATATCGTGATATATCATTAATCGCGATATCACCATAATATCGCAATATTTTTTGGGGCAATATCTAAGATTAAAATTCATCTTCTTGGGAGCTCATTCTGCATGGCCTCATCTGCTATGGGTGACCTAGACAGATTTAAGTTCCCAGATGGTGAAGATGGTGATATGCACCTATTGGCCACCTTTATTATAATTTATGCATTGTATCGTCTGCAAATTTGGGAACATGAGGAACTAAACTAAAACAAAAAACATTCTAAAGAAACTAAAAAACTTGTTAATTTGATAATAATTATACTTTCCAGAGATGAGGCCCATAAGCAGAATGATGTCCCCAGAGGGTGAATTTAGTGATGCTAGCCCGATGTCGGCAAATGTCCAGTACCATATATTGAGGCCTGTACACAAATTTCTATTGTCCTCTGAAAAAAATGACCGGTATCTGGCTTCTGACTTCCTATTCTTGCATAATGACTATAAATCCAAATAGTTTTGGAATAATGATTTGAGAAATTATCAAATTAAATGAAATAATATTTGATATGTGAACATAGCACATAGCTAAACTATAATAGATTTGTTTCTGTTTATATTTAAATCACTTGAATATTTTGACATAGAATCAGATATAGAAGCATCTTAGTATTAACAGATTACAATTCATGTTAATTGTGGTTTAATTTTTCAGGTGTTCTAGCCCCAGCAAACAGGAAAAGAGAAGGAAATTGGTTGTAAATTCTCCAAATAAACAGGCGAGAATAAGTGCCAAGAGTTTCGCTAAGTTTGCTTTCCATTCAGATTCTTCGGCGTCCGATCCTGAGTCAGCATTCTCGGTGAAACCCACAAGAACTTCACTCAGATTAGGAAAAGAATCAGTGTTTGCATTAAACCCAGAAAGGGCCTCATCGGAGGATGAGTGGAATCTTCTTCAGGAGCAGCTGCATTCAAGTGTAAATCGAAGACGGAAAGGTTATTTGTCTGAGAGAAGTAACAACGTGAAAGGCAATGTCTTGCAAAAGTCTGATTCCAAAAAGAAATTGGTTAGTACCTCTAGGATGCAAGAAATGAACAGTAAGAGATCGACTCGATCATTGACGCCTAAATTTGGACAAGAAAAATATCATTCAATGAGGTTATCGTCAAATTCATCAACAGTGACGAGTGGTATTTATTCAGAGTTGACGCCGTCCAAGGTTTATACATCAGATATATCGCAGGCGACACCAACTGATAGGACAACTATGTCTTCTGGAAAGAAGTTTTTCCGACACCGATCACCTGCTTCTGCCGACAAGGCTCTTGGAGGAAGTGTTATTATACGACAAGGTTTTAATCTGAAGTTCATGCCTAAAAAGTTAGCAATGACTCTTCCATCTAAGGCAAAGAAAGAAGAAACTCGGAAATCCGTTCAAACAAAACCAAAAAAAGTTGTTACGAAACCTGTTGAATCTGAGGAATTCAATAAGCTACGTGAAAGAATTATTGCAAAAAATAAGGAAAAAGAAGACTATCGTAATGATTTTGAGAGTGAGGAAATGAATATTTGTGAGAATAGTGTCAGCATTCAGAAAGCGAAAAATGAGGTGTGTTATAATAACTGTCTCTCTCTACAGGAGGACAAGCGTAACTCCGATTCATGTGATAGTCAGTCAGAGACGTCTGCTGTCACACGCTCTTTGAAGGCGCAGAGTTTAAAACATTTGAAAAAAAGTTCTGTGGTTGCTACATTATGTGCATCTGATAAATCTGTTGTGAGATTCACTCAAAACTCGGGCATTGAAAGCAGCGATTCTCTAAACACGTGGCATGTGCAAACGGACGATGAAACCAGCAATTCTGAGAATTGCTCCCCGATCCAGAACACTGACAGGGAATCGACAAGACGTTCTCAGGATTCACCTAATTCTGATAGTTTGTATTCTGTAAATACATGGGTACTTGACGGTATATCTGAAATAGACTCAAAGATTTTTGATATCACTCCAAGCTGTGTATCATCACTTGAACCTGAAAGTGTTGAGAAATTAAATGAAAGAGAATCAACAGGTGCTCGTAGTTTACCACCAATTGTAACAGCAACGAAAGGTAGTAGCAGTGGCTCTGATAACAGGGAATCGACAAGACATTCTCAGGATTCACCTAATTCTGATAGTTTGTATTCTGTAAATACATGGGTACTTGACGATATATCTGAAATAGACTCAAAGATTTCTGATATCACTCCAAGCTGTTTATCATCACATGAACCTGAAAGTGTTGAGAAATTAAATGAAAGAAAATCAACAGGTGCTCGTAGTTTACCACCAATTGTAACAGCAACGAAAGGGAGTAGCAGTGGCTCTGATAACGATTCTGACAATTCTGGTTGGTCACTCCAATCTGGGCCTTCATCTCGCGATTCCAGCAGCAGAAACGCTAAAATGTTGTTTCCCATATTTAGTAAGACGCGCAGTATGGACCAAGCCACGCCACCAAAAAATAGAAAAATTTCAAGGTGAGATGTCTTGACATAATTTTTGGATTTCCTTTGTGTTGTTTCGCATACATGTAGAATGCCATGGTTAATTAATATTATGTTTAGCGTCAATCACCCCATTGCCGTTTTTGGCAGAGAATGATAACTAATTTGATTAATTATTGGTACAGTGCACAATTCTATTGTCCCAATGAGTGTCCCTTTTGAAAATTCAGATAGGAATATTTAATCTTGCTCCCTAGACAGATGCTTCATCCACATAAACTGAATGTAAACAAGATTGGTGTTAATATTTATGTTATATTTAATATAATTTCATTATACAATATATGTAACTTCAGAAAATTTATTAATTAATAATTAATAATCTCTGCATTTCACATTTAATTCAATATTGAAGATAGTTGTTTTACACACTTTTACGATATTTCGCATGAACTCAATTTGAAGTCTAATCGCTGAATTTCAGTAATCAGACCAGTCCAAGTAGCAACTGCAGTTCTCCACGCAATATTTCAAGACTGGCGAAAATATGCAAAGAGAAAGACAACAAAGAACAACTCATTCTGGTATGATCTACACTCAAAAACCTCTCCAAACCAAACCCTCTATAAACTGAATCCCTCTCCACACGGATTGAATTGTCTGGTCCCAAATTCACCCAGGTGCATTTTCACAAAAAATTAACTGGTGTAATCCTAAACATTTCCAATCAGAATGTGAGTTTGAGTCCATAAGCGACCAAACACATGCAATTTTGGCCTCTGGAAACCGAACATGCATGCACATTGGATCGCTGTTTTTGTACCATTGTCATAACGTACTGGCCTAATTGTCTTTTGTTCGGATAATGCTTTTAGTCGGTAAGCCCGACAATTACAAGTAATTTACATGTAGATATCGCTATGTTTGTTTCACACCTTCAGTGAACAATTGAGAATTCTTTATATTTTAAAAATCTTTTGATCTAAACTAGTACATTTGCATCATAAGTTTCATATAAATACTATTATTATTGTGTTTATTCAAGTTCAGCGGCTTCATGTTTCTTTATGGCGGTGATTATCCATAAATCGAAAACCTCTCTAAACCGAAAGAAAGGTCAGTGCAAAGGATGTCGGCTTTGGAGAACCAGTCATAACAGTGTGTTACTTGAGAACCTAATCATGATGTAACCAGGCAGAATCAACCTCGTGGCATGTAGCGATGTCAGGGGACTCGCTGCCCCTATAGCGGAAACCCTGCGTTATCTTAACACAAACTATTTAAAAACTTCACACACTGCTTTCTCTTAATCATAAAAATTATGTTGTGCCATCAATTCCATGAACATTTCATAGCGATAAAGCTCTAAATTTTCTGCCCATAGTCTACAGTTGCAATTTTTACACGACCACTGCAGACCGCTGACTAAAAAAATTGAACCAGCACAAACAAAACAATCTCAAATTTGTTAAAAAACATAAGGAACAAAGCACGTATGTTAAATGCTATATCATCAAATTTGTTCGGAAATCTTCCACTTATTCATGTTTTGAGATACCTCTAACAAGCCATGTCTATTTAATTATAGGATGTTGGTCAGAAGAAATGGGGAGCTACTCAGTGTGACGTTTGTGGAATGGTGTATACTCATGGAGACCCTAATGATGAAGTGACACATTACAAGTTTCACATGAATATGATGTCAGCTTTAAAGTTTCCAGTACGTATTAATAGACACATGGATGCACATTAACAGGGTATCGAGAACATTTTTGTGAATGATCCAGATTACACTACAAAGAGTATTTTCATTAGGCAGAAGAAAATTAATTATATTATTGGGGTTACATGTCCAAAAAAATTCTGGTTGGTAGGTTGGCTTCATATTTAATTTTTTAAAGCATTTTATATTAAGCTGTTTTTATGGCTTTTTATTTCTGCCTTGAAATTCAGTATCATTGGGCAGAGAAAAGTTTTCATTGCATTTTGTTTATAAGCCAAATCACCACCATGCAATTTGATATGTGGCTAAATTGGCTCAAAATACAAGCTGTGCTTGAATTTAGGATTGTTTTAATGATTCCCGCCACACATATGTTCCCTGTTTTTTTTTTTATTTTATGTATTTTTGAATGATAACTCGAAAGTTATGGAATCTTTCTGAAATACAATATGAAACAAACCAACAGGCATATTATGCTGCTGTAGTGGTGCTCTTGATAAAATTGTCAGAATAATACTTATTTCTTATTTGAGGAGAAATGCCATGTGCTGTGCTATGAAGACTCAACTGTTGTCTATCTATTCCACTAATTCATGTGACTTCCATTTCCTTTTCCTCTAGGGCTGGAAGAAGGAACGAGTGATTGGCGAGTATGAAGATAGTAGCCGAGTCATTATGGTTTTGCCAAATGATCCAGGATACCAAACAAAGAAGGTAGAGCTATAACACTGACATAATTTGTTGCATGTAAAATTAGCATATTTTTTCTAGATCACACAAAATCCAACCCAGCGATGTTTCATCTGTGAAATTATTTAGTCATATAGGAGCATAGTTATTATTAGCTTCACTTTCATTCTTTGCCAAACTGTTGATACTGAATATTATTTTCAGCATACACTTAACGATAACTTTGGTAACAACAAAGTGATCGCATTTTTTTTATTATCAAAGCCAAAAGTTATTCACCACAGGGTGTCAAATTCGGAGTCCCCTGAAAACGACCTAATTTATTTTTCTTCAGTGAAATGCCTGAGTATAGGATTGTGGAATTTATTTAATATTAGACTCAAAGAAATGGTTAGCAATAATATTTTTTTTAACTCTTTTTGAGTAATAAAACTTGTATTTATTTCACAGATAGAGGAAGTGAACAAAATAATGGCTGATGATCTGGGATTTTCTGATCATGGTGCTTTATTTCGGCCGACGAGCAAGGTTTGTTTCTGTTTGTTTGTTGTAGCCTGTTTTCACATGTCGAAAACACAATTTTGATGTAACTGTTTCATCAATTTCTATGCAAAATCTATTAACACTGTACATGGTAAATATACACATCACTGAAATCATATCTCAATAATTTTTTTGTTGAAAAGCTAGAAAATTTAATATTAATCTCACCTCCCAAGATTTGGGGTGGGGGGTGTCAAACAAAAAATTTAATTTAGTGTCATCTCAAACTAAAAGATGAGACAACCAATTTTAACATTCTAAACGCTGTATACTGCCATATAGAATGTGAGAAGGCCACATCAAGTGTTAACCCTTTATTTACTAGAGATCGAGTCTATTGTCAGTATAAAAGTACATATTGGAATGGTCTATTATTAATCTGGAGGGGTGATCAGGAAATTTAAGCTGACGACAGACAAAAAGATGCTCTGGGATGTTGATATGTGGGAAATGTTCATTAAGTTGAACAAACTGCCTAATTTCATTTCGCACCAATGAATAGGACTCCTTCTGCACTTGTATAAATCAGTACTTCTTTCTGTCTGTTGTCTGCTGATGTTTCATGAAAACTCCTCCAAATGAATAATAGACCATTCCGATGTATACTTTTATAACAAACTGGGAGAATCCATTTAGTAAAGGAAGGGTTAACCCTTCCATGACTGGAGCTTCCAGAAATATTTCGAAAACCCTGTGCCAATGCATTCTCTTATATATGTGAGTCTCCCATAGGGAGCCTTGAATAATTACGAGAATACATTGGCCTAACAATATTTACTTTGACCTTGTGAGCCAGTGCATTCTCTTATATATGCAAGGTTCTCTATGGAAGACTCACACATATGAGAGAATGCGCTTGCACAGGATCTTTAATGCTGCACCAACGCTGTTCCCGTCATGAAAGGGTTAAAATCCAATTCCGAGCAGATTATAATTAATCGACTTCTATTTATTTGAAGGCTTTCCTGCTAGTCTCAGATGAAAAGCATGTGGAGGGCTGCTGTGTGGCTGAGGCTATCACAGAAGTAAGTACACAGGATATCGAGTTTGTTTTACCAAAAATTATAAAATGAGTGACGAACATTTTAGTCATGAATGAGCTTCTTTTTGGTATTCACTCAAAAACACTAGATTTTTTTTTATACTCACATTTTCAAAGAAACAATAAATTTTCTTATAATCATCTTCAGTCGATGCATCGAAGCTGACAGCTGACCTGTGTCCACTTACTCAGTCTTACTTTGGCCACCACAGAGAAATATATTTTAATTAATTGTTTATCCGTAGATTTCCCCATAGGTATGTCAAATTTTAATACAAAACAAGTTTTATCATGACAAATAATAATAAAGGTAAGGATAAGACTACCGATTGATGAGGATTTTGAAATATTCCTGCCACACATTGGTATTGGTACATGTGTCTTGGAACAGTTTACGGCCAGCCGCACTGTATATGATACTCATGCAACAATTAAACTGCACTCACACACGACTTTAAAGGTGCTCAACTTGCATTTTATTGTCTGTATGTTGCCTTTTTAGCTCAACTTACTTTGTAAAGTTGGAGCTATTGCCATGGGTTGGTATCTGTTGTCTGTGTGCTTGTCGTGCATCCATCAACAATTTCCATTAGCATGGGCTGCAGTTCGTGCCTTTGGTCGGATCATTAATGATTCATTATGAAATTTTGACATTGGCAACAAGATGGCAACAAGTCATTTTGGGGTTATTCGGCAAAAAAAACATGACTTCCAGTGGCCATCTTGGATTTCAAAATACAATTCATTAGCACGGGCTACAGGCCATACTGTTTGTCTGACCATCATGAAATTTGTCAGAAATGTTAAATATTGACATGTAGATGGGAACGAGTCATTTTGGGGTCTTTCGACCAAAAAACATGGGCACCATCAGCCATCTTGGATTTTACTCTTTGCGTGACTAAATCCTTTGGCACAGGCTACAGGTTGTACAGGAATGCACTGGCTTACAAGGTCAAGTACACAGGGTTTTTGCAAAATTTCAGGACACTCCAGTCATGGAAGGGTTAAGCATATAATATTTATTATTATTATTTTAGGCATACAGAGTGATACCTGACCACCAGGTGAAGTCAGACTCAGAGGCTGAGAAGTCTAGACCATGGTGCTGTGAAACTAATCCTGAATCGGCATTGATTGGTATCAGTCGAATCTGGGTACATCGACACGGGCGACGGAAAGGTGTGGCCTCTAAACTACTGGATTGTGTAAGGTAATGCTACTCAATATCTTTGACCAAAGAAAAAACATTTGTGGTTGGCGTTCCCCCAACAAATCCTAATTTAAACCCCCTACTCTTATTTTTATACTTTTTTTTTTTTTTTTTTAACAGGATGTATTATGTTATTGTCTATCCAATGTATCCATTCACATTTGGTTTCGGAATGAAAACTTTAGTAAGTCTGAATGGAATAAAAAAAATTATGTGAGTTTACTAGCCCAAAATACAGGTCAAGTTTGAATTTGGGTTCTGTCTGTCAATCTTCACCATGGTTATGGTCCTTTGTTGGAATTGCCATGCCATAGACCAGCTTAGAGTTTTCAATTTGGGAGAAGATACTTCTCAATTTTTATATGCCCGTTTTGAAAAAAAACGACGTATTATGTTATTTGTCGATCCGTCCATCCATCTGTCCGTCCGTCCTTTCGCTTGTTTTTGTTTCCCGGTGATAACTTTAGTAAGTCTGAACTAAATGGAATGAAATTTGGTATGTGGGTTTACTAGCACAAAATACAGGTCAATTTCGAATTTGGTTCCGTCCACCTATTTTAACCGGAGTTATGGTCCTTGTTGACTTACAATTTGATGATTATCTGGTTTCCAACTTTCCGGGTGATAGCCTTAGTTATAGTTATGTTTGTTTTTAAAATTTGGATTATGGATTACTCGTTATGGCCCTTTGTTAAAATTAACACGGGCATATTTTGCCATGCCCTAGCGATGCTATTGTTGAATATTAAGGAGAATTGAACTGTTATCACCCTTCCATGATCCATATATGTAATATATATAGATGCAACACAGGAGCCCATTTATAAAATCACTGTAATGAGTTAGTACACCATTAAAATCAGTAAATACACTTTGAATATTCGGTTTGGTCATATACACATAGTGATATATGAGAGAGAAGTCACTTCTCCCTGGGACAAAAATAGGGAGAAGTGACATACTTCAGGGAGAGATATCTCCCAAGTCGCCCTCAAGGCTGGTCCCTACAACCTAGCTATGCTCTTGTTTTTCATGGTTTTCAAGATATTCTTTTTATAAAAATAGCAAAATGTTCCAAAACAAATGATGTAAAGTTCATTGCAGCTAAGTTACCACAGACCACAGAATATATAAATGCGTCCATAATTAACACCAAAATGTTTGTATAGAGATTTATATTATCACGCATGATTTCTAATAAATGTCTATGTTGAAAGGGGATTATTAATTATACCCCTGTAATGAGTTATGGGGGGTTATTATACATATGAATCGCCTTGTCTGTCCGTAGACACAACTATGACCAAACTTTCATTCCTACATTTTTTGGTCAATTTTTTTTAAAGCTTGGTATTGGCACAGTATTTAGTACCATGGGAATCTGTGATTGTGAGGTCCGTCCAACTTGTTTGTGTGGAGTTATCCCCCTTTTTAAACTTAGAAAATGTTCTCAAGGTGCATAAATTTGGTCCGAGCATTATATTCCTACATTTTGCAGTCAATTTTCTTTAAAACTTTGCACAGATATTTAGAACCATGGGAACCTGTGCATCTGCGATAATGAGGTCCACTTCGACTTTTGTTTTGTGGAGTTATCCCCCTTTTTTCGACTTAAAATCGCAACATTCAAATCAGTCTGTCCATCTATGTGTGCGTCCGATTACCTTTCCAGAGTGTAACTTGAGTACGTAAAACATTTCCACCACTGACTGACATGTACTGGACAGCCCACCTCTAGTTTGATGATTAATATTTTATCTCTTTTAGGCAATGGTTTCAATATGGTGCTTGTCTAGAGAGGAAGCAACTGGCATTCTCTGACCCCACACCAGATGGTAAACTTCTGGCGACCATGTATACTGGAACACCAAGGTTTTTGGTGTACAAATACGGGTAAAGATGGTCAGCAATATGTAGCTTAGTCAAAACTTTAATATATATTATATGCTTAGGCCAGATAAACAAAATATTTCCTTTCTCAGGGATCGCCGCTTCACCAAAAACCGTGCACTTTGAAAATATTATGACCTTCCAAAAATAAATATATAAATACCGCCCATCCCCCCATTGGAAGGAAAACTCGACCTAGAAGATTGTCACACGTAAGGTACGAATCTAGCCAGATAGCCTGGCTAATTCATTCACCTGGCTGAAGGATATAAGTTGGCAAACTTATTGTTGCAAAATGGGATGTGATGGCTGGCGTTTTTGAGTTGTGATATGTAAAGATAAGAACATTAAAACAGTCCAAAAAATAGCAAATTACCAGCATAAAAAATAAGAGCGATCTCAAATTCTCTGGACTCATATTTTGAAAATGTTCAAAGTCGGAACTGATGGTGCCAAGTGTTTCGACTAGAACTGCTTCCCAAGAGAAACACCAATGTCTTATTTGTGTGAAAATAAATCATAAATTGACAAATGGTTATTTATTTATACTAATCCCAGCTAATCCATGTAAATTCTATTTTTGAGAAGTCAAGTGACCAATTTTGAATGGGGATTTCTTGCAAATATCCTGACCAAAATTCAAATCAGGCTGCTAAAGCATGTACCAGTATATAATTGGACAGTCATGACACTTAACTGATTGTTTGTTCAATTAAATTATTAAATCCTGCTATAAATATCTTTTTTTTATAATTGTTTTCTGGAGTTAAAACGATTTGCCTACTTTCGAAAAATCACAACAAATATGTAATTCTACAAACAATTCAAACATGCCAACAAAGCATCAAATATGTATTAAATAGTACAATATTTATTGTTTTCAATATTATATCAGTGACACCCAGATCCACTGGCACTTGGCAGTTTAGATTCGGGGATATGCATGTCAGAAAATCCACATTCAATATTCACTTGACACCCTACTTAAAAGTTAAAATAGGTCAGAGAAAACAAGAAAGAGCTTTCTAAACCTTAATTGAAGACTAAAACCTTGATTAATCGAGGTTCCAGGGGGTAGGTAGTAGAACCAAATACTAGGACCTCCATATATACAAGACTTGAATAAAAAATATCTTCTATAAATACCTGCCAAATTTCAAATAAATACAAATATCTGCCTGCCTCATTACTTGAAAATTAAAATCTCCTGAGAAACGAACTATTAATTTTATATGGCCTTGTATGCTTCCATATAAAACAAGTCAAAATTGGTGAAAGATAAATTTACAAGTAGTATTCATCACCTTCACAAACTTGTGGCAGGGTTCATGCTGCTGGTAGCCAAAGAAAATTTAATATGACCAAAAGTTGCAAGGCTATGGTCACCTCTCAGTTTCTAAACATATCTCCATGAAACCCTTTATTTATTAACCCTTAAATGACGGGAGCTGCACTTGTGCAGCATTAAAGATCTAATGTCAGTGCAATCTGTTATATATCCAAGTCTCCCATAGGGAGCCTCACATATATAAGAGAATGCGCTGGCTTACAATGTCATGGTAAAAATATTGTTAGGCCATTGCATTCTCTTATATATGAGAGGTTCCCTATGGGAGACTCGCATATATAAGAGAATGCATTGGCACAGGGTTTTCGCAAAATTTCAGGAAGCTCCAGTCATGAAATGGTTAACAGACAAACTGCAGTTGCTCGCCTCTGTATGAATAACAATTTATCAAAAGTCACTCGCTTATCAAAACATTGACGATTAGCTGTTAGGATGTTGTACTTTCTTAATCAAATGACAATAGTATGTTGTTTCAAAATAACTCAATGAAGGCGAGTCAATGCTTATTTATGTTGATATATATTGGCGGCCAGACCTATTTCAGTTATTTGCGGAAATTTATCAGTTATTTTTTGTGCGTATTTGTTTATATTTTTGTTTTAGTTCAGGTTTTATCAACAATTCCATGTTTTGGTTTTACAAAAAAAATTCATAAATTGCCAAAAGAATTTGCTGGCCAACATGAACCCTGACTGGTGGATAAAATTTAGTTTTTAAATTATATCCTTGTATGGCTTCATTTGGTACCTTTACTGAAATAGCATTGAACGCTCATTAGGTTAGAAGATTATATAAATTCTCTTTGGTACAAAGCCATATTGCTACATGTTGACACAAAACTTCTAAATTGAATTTACATGCATGTGAAATGGTCACATGAATCAGGTGACATTTGTCAGCAATTTGCAACACATGTTACAAGTCAGTCCTCGAAATTGGCCATGGGGAAAAGGCAATGCCATGGGAAATGCTATGGCAACATGTTGAATATAACATGCCATAGCATTAAATTTGCCATGGGACATTTTTCCTAATTTCAAGGTCTGTACAAGTGACATGTACTTGTGGCTAAACCTGGCTACTATTCTCAATACAATACGTTAGCAACCACCAATGCACTTAATTGGCTTCAATCAAAATGGGATATTTCCGTTCCAGTCGTTGATCTCATTTTGATTGAAGAGCTAAGTGTAATGGCATCTGCTCTGAAAGAAAAATGCAATGCTAAACAAATTATAACTCTGGTGATCACAACCAAAAAGATTATTTATTATGATATATTTTATATATCGATCAAAAGACTCTTCTCCAAAATATTCATATATCAATATTATAGTATCTAAATGAAGAAAAATATTGTGGAGGAATTATAGTTTGTTTTATTATGCCTGTAATTATATTGAGAGTATATAGAGACTGGTTGCAACTTACCATGAGTACAACCAGATCATCACAATACAAACACCAACACTCAGGCACTGTTCATACATGCTATGTAGTGATGTTCCGATAATGAAAAAGCTTATCGGACCGATTTCCGATAACTGGAGGCACAATCGGCCGATTTCCGATTCCGATTCCGATGTTTATATATATTGTGCGTTTGTTCCTATAATGAACTTATATACACCCAATGCACTCCATATCCCGCATAGTTTCAAAGCCAAATACATCAAAGAAATATATACACACTGTCGTGACAGTATTTCTGCCGACGTCGGTTGTGTGCTTCCTTTGATGTATACCGGTAGTTGTTTTGACAAAGAGATCAAAGGTGCCGACTCAGAGTAACGTTATGACCATGTGTGGAACACTTGCATGCAGAGTAAAAGTCTTGATTGAATACTTGTAAGTTGCAACAATGTATGGAATGGCGATGATTATTAACTAAATTTTGATTGATGGATAATAATTGCTGTCATATTTGTCTGAGATTTCCCAAGTTTCCATTGGTCACACCTTTTATCTTTTAACAACTCGGAAGCTTTTATAGTTCCGCCTGCTCAATTTTTGTTTCGCAAGTTCAACGTGGAGCTAAGCGTATTTCATAGCATACGTTGTACAGACGAAAAAGCTAATTATGCCCCTACTAACATTGATCGTTATTGAAGACAGTTCTGATAACAACTGTATTATTTCATTCAGTGTGTGCTTCAAGTTATTGACATAGCATGTGACGTTACATGACACGTGCTCTAGAGGAAGCCTCACTGTAATCAGGTCTGCTTTTTAATTAAAGCTTTCTTTGAATCTATTTCGTGTCAACGCGATTGAACCAATAACTTCATATTACACGGGATGTCGGGCATGTGTATTGCCATTCTTATAATATATCATCATATCAGACTGCTTTGATGATGCCAATGGCTTCTTTTTAGGCTGTTACAACTGTGTTTTACATTCAATACTACAGTTGTATTGCGTATGTTTATTAAAGCGTGCACATTGCGCTTAGATACTAGAACGTTTTTATTTATTTTGACAATCGGTAAAAGCCGATGTTCAACTGCGAGGTACGATTAATTTCCGATGGGCTATTATCGGCCGATTCCGATTATCGGAACATCACTAATGCTATGGTATGCGTCTGTTAGTGACCATATTTGGGTCATATTCGTCTCTTGTTTTGATTGTCACACAGAGCGAGACGATTTAACCCCAGATTACTTGAGTAATGGTCTACTTAAAGATGCATAATCCAAATTAACGCTTCCAAATTACTATTTCTTTGGCTTCATGGGTAAAAAATATTTGAGTCGAGTCTAGGAACCCACCCATCAAAGCTCAAGAGTGATCAGATATCGATTTTTGATATTTGTTATTGCCAGAGATATGTCATGTTTGGCGGCCTGGCAAATATTTGTCAAGCCGATGGTCTCAGACCAAATTGCGGATGAAAATGGATACCTCTAAAATCAAGTGGCTTTAGTTGTTAGATATTTGACAATCTGGCCAAATTTCGTTGAACTAAAGTTGATAAATAACACGTTTTGGGCAATTTTATTCTATAGTTATAATGGATTCTGATAAAAAATGTTTTTGTTGTTGGAATCTGATGATATGGCAGGCTTTCCGCCAGGTTTTGGGGAACGGGTCCTGTATCCGCTGAGGGGGAAATGCCGTCAATGTTTTCAATGTCATGGAAACACTAGTGGACCTACTTTTGTTGTATCGGCCAATAGAAGAATCAGAGAGTAGATTTGCTGATCGTTTTGCATCCATTTTCTACCCAAGTTACTATGCTATCAACGCAATAACTTTAAAACCTAGACAATTTATTAGATAAAAACTCATTGCCAGGTTATGGATCACCGGTGGTGAAGGCCTTGTGTTGTTCCCAGTATACCGAAACGCGCCCGTTGAAGTTAAACGACTCACTATTCAAGACTCGGCAGATAGTTCGGATGCATAACGTGCCAGAATATAACACTCAGCAGATAGACGATTAGCAGGTTGGAAGCAATGAAGGCGTAATGTTTTAGTTCTAAATATCAAGCTAAATTATAATAAACATAGATAAGATGCTTTGAAAAAAATGGAGTTATATATATATTTTACGACATGAAGATAGAATCAGTGGGTATGATTAAATTATCGGCGGCCATTTTTCGTAACCTAACGGCAGCAACATAACCAGCGGACTCCAAAGCATGTGTTCTAGCGATGTCGGGTTTGATCACTTTCTCAGTTCATCTAACTGTGTCTGCAGGTTGGAGCTAGAGAGCAACATGCAGGGGCGGGTGTGCTCATTCAGAATCCGGAGCATTTCAGTAAAAACTAAATAAAGTGTATTCTATATTCTACATCGACCCTGCACGTTGAATGTTAGCTCCGGCCAACAGACATACTGACATCCAACTTTTAGTGTTAGATCGGTCCGAGTGTATATTCTCGCTAGAAAGTATAAATAAAGTTGTCAACTATTTAAATTTCTTAGTACTGTCCCAACAAAATTGAGAAGTAAACATCTTTATACATATGGAATATGTCCTGTGGTATGGCAGAAGGGGAAAAATTGGCTGGGGGAATGGGACCCTTAAAGGGACCCCCTGCCCTACTAGCGGAAAGCCTGGATATGGGGACCATCAAATCGGATGTAGTACCTTTAAGTGGAAACAACCGATAAAGTATTTGTCAAAACTTTAGGATTAAGACCAAGCGTGGACTTGAATCATCTCACATGCTGTGTGACCATAAAAATAAAACGCCAATATGACAGAAATATGGACGCTAACCAATGTATAGCATAGCGTGTGTGAACATTGCCTTAGTGAATTATGAGAGGAAAAATATTTTGTTTCCTAATTGAATTGAGTGATTTATGTCAATAGACAAAGTTGGGACACGGAAGTGTCATATCTTGTTATTTGTGCACTTTAGCTCCTATTGGCAATACATTAGTGTCACAGGTTTGAGATGGGTACCAGACACACACATATATATATAATTATGATTAAAGATTCCCCTGCGTCAGGGTGAATAATATTTTATTTGAGTCGAGGAACCCACCATTCAAAGCTCAGAGCTGTTAGATTTCAATTTTTTAAATCTATTTTCTACACCCCAAATTCCATAAATGGTGATGCCCAGTTAGAATTTGAATTCCCCAGCATGTGTCGTCACAAATATAAAGAAACATCTTCTTTCACATGTGATTATAACGTGTCCATGTTCATGCATAAAACATGATTACACTAATCTAATGAGCAAATAAGTATACCTATGTATCTGCATGCCAACTATCACAAGATATTTTCTGCCGAAAATTTTCATCGTCTTTCATTCCGAAACATTTCTGATAACCAAAGCCACTTACTGCTAAATGCGACTTTGTGTGACCTCCCAAATTCTCGTAAGGCATCAGCCGATGTTCGCATAAATTTCCATTGGAATTTTTGCTGGGCTGATAATTTGAGGTGTACAAACTAAATAGAATTAAGTTAGGGGCGTTAACTCTGACAGGGTATATGTATCTGTAATAGTTGCGACAATTTATATAGCATGTTATAAGAGACCTATGGCTTTTCATTGAATATTTGAACTATCTCATTTGTCACCAATTGCCAAAAAAAAAATTCATTTGCAGCAATCTAGTGTAGCCACTCATGAGATAAATCTTGTATCCACTCAAAAACCATAAGTTTCTTCTATATTCTCCAGATCACAGATTTAAAAGATTAGGAGTCCTTTCTATTTTGTGTTTTCTGTGTTACCTTTATTTTGCTATGCATAATTTGCTTGAATTTTATTTGTTGATGTCTTGATCAGATTTTATATTGTCTTCCGCGTCTTATTTCTTCCTTTCCACACTGTTCCACATGATATTATTGTACTTCTCAATAAACACTTGTGCACTCTGCATTTTTCATGTATTTTTGCTTTATTAAAGTTGGAACAATACTTACTCAAATTAAGGTTTTAATTCCTGTTCCTGGTTCCAAAAGTGAGCCCCAATACAGTCAATTTCAGGAAATTCAAAGGTCAGAACCGCATGGTCCTGGAATCAAAACATTTCTTAAAGGGGTACTGTACGCCATTTTCATTAAATTTCCGGTGACAACAACGATCTAATATCGATAATATATAGAAACATAAGTAATTTGAGTCGAAGATGTATTCTGTAAACGCTCAGGTTAATAGGCTATCTTAAAATTTAATAATTTAAAAGTTAATAATTTGATATAAATTTAATTTATGACTGGAGCCATAAAATGGCGTCAATTAAATTACGAATTTGCGTAATAAAATAAAGTAAATGAGGGATACTGGCTTGTTAAACCGATCGCACACACGATCGCTTAAAATATTATGATGATACGGGGAGAACACTCAAGCCACTCACTGACTAGCGACGATACAATAACTTAAATGATTATATGGGACTAGTATGCCTATAATATAACTTTTATTTGATTCATTTGGTTGAAAACTGTACAAAAATTACTCGACAACGACAATTTGTATTTTTGCATTCCGGTAAATTTGTCATCCGTAACACTACTTCGTACTCAACAGACTTTCAAATAATGAAAAAAGTGTTACCTTATTCTCAGACTCGGAGACTATAGAAACCAACAACAACATTTGGCGTACAGTACCCCTTTAACATTCATATTATGTAAATGGGTTGTCCATCCATCCGGCGTCTGGTCGCGTTTGGTTTCCGGATGATAACTTTAGATTGAATCGAGTGAACTGAACCAAATCTGGTGTATTAGTTTACCACCCCAAAATACAGACCAAGTTCGAATATGGGGTTTCGTTCACATGATTTTGACTGAGTTATGCCCTTTTTACGACTTGGCTTTTAACTGATATACAGTTTCCAGATGATAACTTTAGATTGAATCCAGTGAACTGAACCAAATTTGGTTACAGATCAAGTTCAAATATGGGTTCTGTCTGTCATGCCCCACTCTAGAAATGGGCGTATTATGCCATGCCCCGACGGCGTGCTCTT
The DNA here is from genome assembly GCA_032622095.1 of Siphonodentalium dalli. NCBI lineage: Eukaryota > Metazoa > Mollusca > Scaphopoda > Gadilida > Siphonodentaliidae > Siphonodentalium > Siphonodentalium dalli. Next base: position 190,002,984 of record CP136063.1, on the reverse strand, counting down.
GTTAATATTATGGCAGTTTGATGTTCATTTAAATAAGGATTAACTGTCATGTGGACTGTTTTTATGGAGATGTAACCGCGAGGTGAGTGGTCATAACTTGTGTAAAACCCGAAGGGTTTTACATACAAGTTATTACCACTCGCCTCGCGGTACATCTCCATAAAAACAGTCCACATGACAGTTAATCCTTATATTTATATACATTTAGCGAAAAAGCCACTTTTGTAAATGTATTTAAATCGAAAAGTGTATCGTGACAAAACCAGCCCAAAATATCCCATAGCGCCCTTGGCAAAGTTAACAGAAACAACGAGACTCTTTATATTGATACATGATGATTTATTAAGTCAATCCTGCGCGAGTCCAAATGCGCCCAAAACATTACGCGGTCTTCTTTCCGAAACCGATGACGCGTCGATGTAATTTTGGGGCTGCAGTTATGACCTGTTGCGCGTTCACCGAGAAATAATTGCAACTAGTCACGTGAGCGCCGACCAATAGGAATGCTGGATTTAGTGATAATTACACTTAGTATGTAAATATATAGAATTGACTCAAATATCAACTGTATAATGAGTGGGTCATGGCAAGCTTTGCATTGAAACTACAATTGATTTCTCGGGCGAATGATTTCCGCAGAATTTCTCCTGTAGGATGCATGCCAGGTGCTCTGCTTGTGTTTTGTCACTTGTGTGCAGACTAGTTGTTCCTGCTCATATTGTGGTGACTTGACCTGTGATCCAGTCTGAGCCCTTGTCTGTCATAACCCTATCAAACATATCTCTAAGGTGACAATGCGAAAGGCACAAAAAAATCAGTTGCATTTCACGAAAAATGTATTGTCTGACATGCATATGATTATATTAATACTAAGGATCAATTTTGATATATGTTTATAACTCCTGTAATAATCTTTTTCAAGCTTGTTTATAATTATCAGGGAAAATTCCAGGTTCCGACAGACTTCTCATTCACGTTTTCAAACTGGGATTTTTTTTAACCCCGAGTCAAAAATCATTGAAATTTATTTGCAAGTTTCTGTATCATTTGTAATAATTCCAGACTGAAAATAAATGCTAGTGGAAAATAAATGAGGCCCACGGGTAAACTTCAAATCTGCTGGGACAATCATTGTTTCACCCATTGGGGAAACTTGGGAATGAAAACTAGTCATTTCCTTGCACCTGAGACAAAAAGAAGGAACAATGTAAAGCTTATACACCAAGTAGAAACTGGCAGTTTTCATTTTCTTACGAGTTACTGAACTAAGGCCAAAAAAAAAAAAAAAAATTGGTTCTCAGGCCCCGCCGCATTGAATAAAAAGGGCCGCATTAGGCCTTTTTATTGCAATGCCTGATGTTACGACAAAAAAAAAAAATTGAAAATTTTTAATTTTTTTTATTTTATAAACATGTCCATAGTAGATCCAATGTAGATATGTGTTGAATATTAGTGTGCATTGAGCTCTAACATGTAATGTGTTAAAAAGTGACTTGCAGGCTTACAACATGAAGTAGATGACAACAATTAAGAAAATGATCAGTTGATCCTCATGCTCTTCAAACAATTAGTCATTGTGAACTAACTTTAAACACTAATTGTAACTTTATACAATTGAAAGGCACAGGATTAAATTCAGGATCACATATTAGAATGGGGAGGTATCAGTTTTTAGACAACAATAACAGTAGTTAATGTCAGGGGCATTATATATTGTTAGGTAATCCCAGTCATACACTGGTAGTACAATGTCATTTTTATATAAGACTAAATGAGTTTATATGCATAACAGTTCCCTCTACCTTTCTGGTTATTACTAGACAGAGGAAGGTATCTTTGTCCATGCTTACTATGCGCAAAAAAAAATAAAAATATAAAAATAAAATCCTCCCTCATTGATTTGAAGAAAAAAATTGCCCGAGAACCAAAACTCTTTTTTTTTTTGGCCTAAATGACATGCGTTATTTAAATGTGATTGCCTTGTAAGTGCTTAACATGGAAAACCAAGAAATTTCTTTACTTTATTTTTGGAAAGTTTTGATGGGGAAACATATCGCATGGTTTCACGGTTGATGACATGGTTGACACTTCAAAGGGGATAACGATACTACTGTCAAGTATTTATTACTGACCTAAAACTAATGCAAATGTTTATGATGTGAAAGTAAAACTTTGCACCAATTAATTATCTGAATGTGTCTTCATCTTATCCAATTACAAATTGTGACAATAGTAGACATATCTGGCTTTATCATTTCTTATTTAGTGTGTTTGAGGGGTATTGATTTTATCGCAGGGATTAGGTAGTCACTTGAAACTGACTTAAGTATGGGCTGAATTTTTGGGACGACTTTTCTCACACATTTTGAAAAATGTAGCTACAAAAATTAGCTGAACTGCACACAACTGATAATGTTTCTGAACAGTCCATGTGACTTTCTACTGGAAATTGTGTTCCAGACCATTAAACTATAATTCTTATTCCAAAGAGGCAAAACAGCCATCCAAACATGGATACATGAACGTCGTTTTGTGGTACAATTCTAGATATTCTGATTTGTACCACAAAAAATGTGGCACAATTGGGGGCAATGCTGCAAACGCCTCAAACTTTCAAAACGCTCATAATTCAAACCACATGTGAATTGGTTAACCCTTTACCCAACAGAAGGGCCCTGTGCCAATGCATTCTCTTATATATGCGGGGCGACCTATCATATATAAGAGAATGCATTGGCTTAACACATTAAAAATTATAAAATTGTTAAAGAATGTAAGAAAAAAGGGTAAAAAGTGTTAAAAAAAGATTTTTTTTAGGCCAATGCATTCTCTTATATATGCGAGGCGACCTATGGTCGACTCGCTCAATAAGAGAATGCATTGGCACAGGGCATAACTAACTTTCACAATGTGGTCAAGGAGCCGGTTCCAATGATATCCATATTTGTATGGTTCTATTGAGACAGACCGAAGATATTTTAGGCTGTTGAAGCTTTATTTGGCCGGTTTTGTTGGGTAAAGGGTTAATAACATGCTATGGACTGAGGAAAGAGACATGGCTACCTAATAATACTGAATTATAGCAACCACCAAGGCTGCTTATACCTTAGGCAGGTGAATGACGTCATATTTTTTTTCTATATCCATCAGTGATTTTTTTTATCGCGGGTATGGATTTTAGAGAAATTATCACATGACTTCCGGTTAGTAACAGCGTGGAGATTGCAAAAAATGTGGAATTGGGGAATGAAGCATCACAATTAAAATGAAAGTAACTAATTCACAACCTATGAAGAATTCACATGTGATTTAGGTCTATTAATTTCAATTAGACCAATTTCTTTGGTTAGCTTAATGAAAACGAGAAATATACGTCATGACACGGTGTCTGACGTCATTTTGGATTTGTGGGCCAGAATCCAGACAAAATTGCACAATCCACGACACGTCTTGTCAAGCTGGTATGTCATCTCCGTCGTGATCACTGCGTGATGTTACATAAATTATTCTTAGTGCTATGTCGCCGATAAAAGGCAAATTTGAGGCACAGCATGTGTGGTTGCTCCACTACGTGTCACATACGATTCATATTATTTAAGATATATCCAAATCTTATCTGTAATTTCTGAGGTAAATGTGTGCTCAGGTGAAACATTTTCTTAACATGTGACTTTTGCAGTCAACATAATCTTTTGTCCCCAGTGTTCAAGGCAAGCATGCTTCTACTTACTGCTATATAATTTGTGTATCTTAATATTACTGCCAGACCATTAACATTCTGTCGTCCTTAGAAAGACCAGTTTCAATTAAAAGCTAAGGAGGAATAAATCACCTCAGATCAGAATGATTTTAAAATGAATTTCACCTGATAAAGGCCAGTTTTTATTTTGATTTCAAACCATTTCTTTATTCAAGAAGTACTACTATATACCCTGTATGTTAACCCTTTCATGATGGAGCCACAAAGATTCTGTGCCAGTTCATTCTCTTATATATACAAGTCTCCCATATGGAGCCTTGCATTTATAAGAGAATGCAGTGGTTTACAAGGTCAAGGTAAATATTGGTAGGCCAAAGCATTCTCTTATATGTGAGGCTCCCTATGGGAGAATTGCATACAGTAATGCCCTAAATAATCAACTCCTTAACCACAGCAGAATTATGGGTAATTTTTCAGAATTTAGTGAGAGCTTTCCGATGAATGGCAACAAGCCATATTTCTGACTAAATCCTGAAAAATTACTGTATATAAGAATGCACTGGCACAGGATTTTCATAAAATTATGGAAGCTCCAGTCATGGAAGGGTTAATTGACAAAAAAAAGAAAATATATGTTTGTTTGTAATCATGCATGGTATTAAAGGAAATAAAATTGTTTTGTTTGAACAAAGTTTGTCTCATTAATTTGTATACCTCTGGGTTATTTTTGCTTCCAAGTAATTTAGAAATATTTCGCTCTTTCTGTGATCTCAAACCATCCAATCATAACTCTTGCCTATTACAAACTTTTCTGATGTGGATTAATTTGAAGGGTGTCTTGGTTTAACCTGTGATGACTGAATAAAACCTACATGAATTCCAAAATGATTGAAATCGGTTTGAGATATCTGTGCGATTGTACAAAAATAAATAATTTCCAGATCAAGAAAAAAGGATAATCCTAAAATGGAAAATGTGAACATCATTTGCTCATTTTGGAATACAGTCATGTTGGTGAACCTCGATACCATATTTCATTTTCAGTTTATGGGACCTTCGATAAGAGTTACAGGACTTCTATATTGTGTTTGTACAAACTTCCTCTTCTGGTACTAAACCACAAAATAGCCAGATAAAAAAAAAAAAAATGGCCATTCTAAGTCCAAAATGGGCCATAACTCCTGACAACTGGGGGGGGGGGGGGGGGTTATTGACCATGCATGTTTTGAGACTTTTTCCTGTTTGGGACTTTTTGAAAGTCTCATAAGTTATCTGTCCATGTCAAAAGATGTCCATGGGGTATTGGCACTTTTGTCTGAATACAATATTAACCAGGACAGGCACATTCTGAATTCCACTATTATAGTGGTATATGACCATTATCACTTTGTGAATTTGATAAAAGAGGAATAATCCAAAACCATATTTCACACAAATTATTCAAAATCAGTGTCACACTAATTTGGTATCGCACTAATGATTAATCATGACGGCACACGATAAGCAACTCAATTAGCATTCATTTAGTTTAAATGTTGTTATAAACGAGTGATTGAGTCATCCTGTTATTTTCCTTTAGAAAAGCATATATTACCAGTAGTAATATTGAATAACAAAGCTGGCGCAAAAGATTGCACAACAAATTTTGTCGGAAGACTGTTCATTCGCAGCGATATTATTAAGAGTGCACTGGTATGCCCCATCTTCTATTCCCAATGCAAATAAAGAAAACATGAATATGTTATCGTATTTATACCACTATAATTCAGTGGATGTTCCTGACATATTAACATTTTTGTGAGACTTAACCCTTTGAACCCGACTGGCCGCAAAAGCGGCCAGCCAGAAAACGTTCATACACCCGACTGGCCGCAAAAGCAGCCATCAGCATTCAGTGACATCATAAACCTATGTAGCATGTATATACATGTTATAACCATTGGTATATCCACTTATATCTATGTAAATGATCCCAAGGAACTTCAGCAGTGCCATGGGTGCATGTGTATGAGTTTGTTGCCGACTAGTTGGGGTAGAAAAACATGCGCATGCGCACAGCGCAAAATTCAACAAACGTACATTATTTGAAGCGATTCGGGTAAAGCTCTACATTGTTGCGCGGTTCGCAGGATTGTAGAAAGACATCATTTCGATCACTCTTTTTGGTTTAAATTAGTATTGCATACATAATCAGTGTTATGTCATATGTGAGGAAGGTGCACGCAGTTTCGTATTTGAGTCGATTTGTTTCGCGCATGCTCATAGGATAAAATGATAAATGTATGGATTTTTGTGAAATGATACAATCACATCAAGGATCTCCATAGTACATAAATTTGCGTTATACAGCTGCACGTTTTTACATTACACCAGAGTAGTACTGTGGAAATGGGTTGCATGGTCACAATACCATCTAGTCCGATCTACTTGTGCGTGCACATTACAAACACGTGGTCAAATCGTGCATTATTGAGCAATTCTGTAAAGTTTAAGACTCGTGGCACCATTTGAACATGACCATCACCGTGCCCTATACGCGATGTCTAAAACGGGACGTAATGTCATTGAATGCGCAGGGAAGTGGTGTCATTCGATCACTTGTGCTATATGCTTAGCAACCATTGATACCGTTAAATACAAACTACATATAGGTTCAATCTTCTGACCTGATGTATCTCCAGTTTCACAATAGGGTATTGACTGCATAGAAAATGCCGTTTCTTAGCGCGGAATTATACGACGCTATAAGCTATAATTGCATTATACTTTCAGTTACGGGTAGTTGCTTAGAAACCGTTACCAGGGAGTGATCGTGTGGCAAAGTATACCGTTCTAAAAAAAATACACAGTGGCCCATGGGAACATACCTGTAAAATTTCAGACCTGTAGCACCATTTGAACATAACGATCAGCATGTGCATGCCAATAATGTCTAAATTGGGGCATAATACAATTGGATTCACCGGGCAATGGTGTCATTCGATCATTTGGGGTATTTGCTTAGCAACCGTTGCTACCCTTAAACACAAGTTAGGATCAGACTTCTGGCCAGATATATCTCAAATTTCACAATAGGGTGTTGACTGCATCAAAAACGCCATTTCCTTGGGCTGAATTACAACCGTATAAGCTATAATTGTATTTTACTTTCAATATCGGGTAGATGCATAGCAACCGTTACCAGGGAGTGACCACGTGCCAATGTAACCAGATCGTAAAATAATCAGTGGTCCATGGGGAACATACATCTAAATTTTCAGAAATGTGATACCACTTGAACATAAACAACACCATACATCTAAACACTGGCCACAATATAAAAAATACCACTGGGAGCCCAGGGTCAGGGTGTCGATCGTTGTGGGCAGCCAGGGTTCAAAGGGTTAATAATAAGATAATATATTCTAATGCACTTGCTGCTATTATACTCCCTGAAACATCACAGATTTGTGGGGGGGGGGGGGGGGGGGGGTCAATAATCAATAAACTTGCAGCAAGGTGTATTCCCTTTACCACTCCAATGTTGAGATATTCCTACGTGCCAATATTGACACTGCAGTCTCGTCCCTGGCAGATCCAGCTCCGCTCACTGTTCCGTTCCTCTCCATGACGTCACGCTTACGCAGCTGACTTCTGTTACCTAGCTGGTTGCTATATAAACAAAACATCAGCGTAGCTTTTGTCGAAATTTGACGGTCAGTACATTCGTCCTATATACATGTGCTTTCATAAATCACAAAACACTGCACCGTTATCCCATAAATATCATTGTCTCTATATCATTTGACAAAATTTCTTTACATGAAACCATGACAGACACGGCGTGAAATACATATCTCAATGAGTAAACAATTTTCCATCGTTTCAATTCTACTTCAAGTTCGCGGTCAGATCAAAACCACAATGTGCAAGTGATAAACATCTGAAAAAGACATTAGGTACATGCAAAAACTAACTGCTGTGCATATTTATTTCTATTATGAGCTGGCAATTTTTCATCTTTTTCAGCATTTTTTACGATAAGAGGGATGCTAATTGAGGGACTTTATTTTATCCAGCGCATTAAATTAAAACAAAAAGTCATGAATTGGCAGAGTCTTTTTTTATTGTTGATAATTACAATGCATGTGCGTGTCGATATAACGTTTTAAGTTTGAAGAGAATTATAATTGGGTTAACAGTGGTGTTTTGTGATTTCGGAAAGGTACAGGGCGAATTTTCTCTGGAAAATACCTGTTAATGGGCTCAGACTCCGCCATCGCCCATTAACTGTTTACATGGAACGTAACAAATTACTGCCATTCTGGGGATGTAATCAGTGATGGTCCAATATAACAAGAATGTCTAATTGACTTGAAAAGATAGTGTTTCATGTCATTTCAAACTGATGAGTACATGTACCCCTAATTTCAGTGGAGCCACATGTGCGATGTAACTCGTGAATATCTAACATGGTCATACACAAAGTGACAACTCATCAATTTGTTGTTTCAGATGTAATTATAAAAGTGATTTTGATTAAATATCTGTTCAATGTCCATTCAATCTTAAAGTGATATGAAACACTCCGGTAAGGTGATCGAACAGAAATGGAGAATAATCTTGCTCAAAGTAGTTATTTTTAAGAATATTAATCCAAATTGACAGCACACACTGTCATTCTGATATATTAATTAAATGCAATGACTCGATGGCAAAATCATTTGTGTGTGTTTATCGTCGATAGTTGCATCTCAAATTGAGATGTAAATATTTACAATTGAGCATAGTTCAGACAATGTTTTCTATGGAGTGGTATGGTCAATTTCTTTTTAATTTTTGGCGATGTTAGTAGAATGCTACATTCCCCAGGTTGGCATAACGCCTGAGTACTAATCAATTTCACGCACCCGAACAAGTCTATAATATGTCTTAGTTTATATCAATGAAGTGACATCAGAACAGACTGGTTTTTGTAATGGTGATGATTTAGTTGACTTAATTAGTAACACAGTTATTACTTGGTTAGTTTGATATAGGCTGAGATATATCAGCCCTCGGTAACTTCATATTAGGCTTATATGGAGTTGTCTCGTCCGATATCAAACTAACCTGTAATTACTTTGAATATTGACAAGGAATAACAAGGTGCCATCAGTATTATAATAACAATAGATGTGTGTAGCATCTTTAAAATTTCCAGAATATCAATGAGACGGACATGGCTGTCATAGATGAAATCAAGTTTGATGATAATTCTTTTATTTAAAAAAAATAATAATGAACAACAGACATAATTATTGTACACATGAAATAAATTTAGGCCATAAAAATAAATATCTAGATATATAATATCAGCCCTGTGCCTGACCTGATTAACAACACAGTTGGATGGGTTACTTTGTATAACTTTTATCATATGGACACCAACATACATGTATAGAACAATATTAATATAATTAATATTTTTACAGCTAATTATTATGTACGCATTTGTATATAGAGAGGGACTTTTCTTGGTGGCTGATTGGCTAATTGGGGTTTATTGTCGCTTTAGCAACTAAGGCCATATCACGACATTGCCAGTTTTAGTGGTGGAGGAAATCCGCACACTTGCGACTAATCTAACAGTGATTTCAATGGCTGATAGACTCGTCAACCATGTGCGGCAAACCACCGGCGATCGGCGAGTAACTGGCAACTCCACCAGATAACGATTTTGAGTTACAAAGTCCACGATGGAAACATGTGGACTTGAACCCTGATCGCCAGCGCTGGAGGGCGAAACGGCTTGGAGTGGTACCCCTAACCGATTGAGCTACCGAGGCCCCTCTGGTGGCTGATTGGTGCACAGAAAATAAAAATAATATAAAATAAAATCCGCCGCCTGCCACCCCAATTTTCTAAACAAAAATCTGATGATAATCTAGGTACTTATTTTAATGGCTTTATGAACAGACTATATTTTAGAGTCTACTCCAAATGCAGAAAAAAATAAAACAAGCAAGTTCCATTTCTGCAGAATATCTATTCCTGCAGAATATCTACTTTTATTTTATATGACCATCAGAATAAGACTCCGTAAGTATTTTTGAAGTTTTATAGGTTTTGCTGATTAGCCAACTGGCCAATTAAGACCCAATGCAAATCAAAATGTCATCATTCAATTTATATTTTCATGAAAAGTTCTTATGTTCAGATAATAAATTCAACAAACAGCCTACAAATTATTTGAACATTTCTCATCAATTGACAGGAATCCCTCTGCACTTGTATTATCTGTTCGTCTGCTTATATTTCCTGAAGATCCTTCCTAAGGTATAATAGACCATTCCAATGTATCATTTTATAACTAAGTTTGTGGTTGCAATAAATATGAATTTGGGACTCTATGTCAACATCTTTGATTGAATTGTAGTCAAAAATCATAAGTAAGTGGCAATGTAAAGATTTAATGATGACATTTTGGCTTGAATTGTGTTATTATTAGCAATTTTATTGGCAAATCTCTTTTAAGCGGACACGGCTCAAATAAACATCAAAGGTCATGTGTTGGTAATTTGGTAATATAGGTTGATCTTTCAGCGAAAATATAGAAATAACATGTAATGTGGGTAAAATTGCGTGATTTTCAAATTTCGGCAATATTTTTATAGCCCAATATAACTGCCCACCACTATTCTCTGGTGCAAGGAAACGTGGTTGTTAGGTATGGAATTCAAAACTAGCATATATTATACGACAAAACCATGGTTTCACAGACCCTATATTTTAACCCTAGTGAAAACCCTGAGTAAAAATACCTTATTTACTGTGAAAAGCCTTAATGTAATCATAGCAATATTCCAGCGGTTTTCAATTGTTCACACAGAAGGGCAACAAATGCTTTTCAAACAAAATCAGAAATATATTACTTTACTCGTATTTAAATTTGCGCAGTACTATTTTTCGCGCACCCATAATAGTACGACTCCCAAGTTTAATCTAAACCACAGTCCATAAGAAATAAAAGATTGCTATGTTGCTGAGTTTACATATATTATGAACGGTTGAATAGACAATTACGTCTATACATGTATGGATATATTTACATTCAGCTAACCGCTATCAAGACCATTGCTCACGATTCTAACGACAAATCATGGTAACGTAGATATTGTTGAAATGCTTGTATAAGAAATATTAATAGTCCAGGTCGCCACAAAAGTATGATGTATGTAGTTACCTTTGTATTGTCTATGTATGTAGTTACTAGTGTATTGTCTAGACGATGTAAATCCGCCGCGATGGTGTTTAATATAAGCATATACTATCTCCAGCAATGACTGAGAGCCGAAACTGTCATTAGCTCCAAGATATACGAAAATATCACAGAATTATTACGAAAATAGTTTTCTGTTTTGAATTCGCGCAGCTAGGTGCGCGAATTTAAAGTGCGCGAATTCAAAACTGAGCGAAAAATAGTACTGCGCGAATTTAAATACGAGTAAGGTACCACTATTTACTTTTACATGCTGAAGAAAAATCAGAACCAAATTTGTCTAAATTCAGCAAACTGTGAAGTTCAAATAGTTATATTTCACATATTTATCCTTCCATGATTGGAGCTTCCTGAAATTTTTTGAAAACCTTGTGCCAATGCATTCTCTTATATATGCGAGTCTCCCATAGGGAGCCTTGCATATATAGGAGAATACATTGACCTAACAATATTTACCTTGACCTTGTAAGTCAGTGCATTCTGCGATCTCTTATATATGCGAGGCTCCCTATCAGAGACTTGTATATATAATATAATGCACTGGCATGGGATCTTTAATGCTGCACCAGCGCATTCCCATCATGAAATGGTTGACATTTTGATCCCCGGAACTAGGCAGGAATGTGAAAAAAGTGAGAATTCCTTGCTATAATTTTAGGCTCCAATCTGCCCTTTCTTTACTAAAGATTCATTAATGAGTAGTGCCCTTAGGAAATGTTCATGCAATAAGTTGAACTTATTATCTGAACATTTCCCACCAATGAATAGCAATCATTCATCACTTGTATTATTTGTTCATGTGTCTGCCATCTGCTTACATTACCTGAATAATAGACCATTCCAATGTATACTTTGGTAACTGAATGGGAGAATCCATTTAGGAAATAAAGGGTTAACAGAGTTCTGCAGTCTGGATCTGATTGAGTGGAGGTTCTGATTGAGTGAATGGTAGTATTAAAACAAATCATGATCGATTTATCAGGAGCGTATCATAAACTACAGTGGTATTTCAATGGAAATGATGACAGTCATATAATAGTAAAGCTTTTTACTACATTAGAGTAATCTGGTTCTGAATATCATTGTCACATTGAGAAGATATCATGGATCAGATTCACAGGCAGTTTATTTTATTCCAGATCTCACACTCAACTCGACATGATATGGAGAACAAGACCACTTCACTGTAACAATAATAGTCAAGAGTTATCCATGTGCACATACTTGTAACTTGTAACGCGTGTTGCCATTGTGAACAACAATCACCGGACTCAAGTGACCAGTTTGCCTACACATACACGGTCATTCCATTTAGAAGTTTTGTTTCCAACTTGCAGCAAACGAAACTTATAACAAAGAGGAATAATTCAGTCTTCTATTAACCGAATGAGTGACCAACGATGATATGCAGACCATGGGGAAAATGGATTTGCATGCGTGTAAAGATCTTATTTTGGTCAAAGCTTGTTCTCGTCACCAATTATTGTTAACACTTGTTTCTATACGTTCTATCTAGAACATATCTTATGAGAAATGGATACATCAGTTTTAACCATTTCTTTACTAAATACTTATTGACGAATTGTTCCCCTTGGAAAATTTCAAGGCAGTTTGTTGAACATTTCCCACTCATTAATAGGAATCCTTCTGCAATCGTATTATCTGTCTATGTCTGTCATTTCCTTAACCCTTTGAGTGCCAGGGGCCGATCTCATCGGCCAAATAAGTCTGTTAAAGAATATAAGAATAAATTATTAAAATTGTAAAAATTTGTGAAAAAAAAAAAGGAAAAAATAATTGTTAGGCCAATGCATTCTCTTATATATGCGAGGCGACCTATGGTCGACTCGCATATATAAGAGAATGCATTGGCACAGGGTATATGGGTTGATACAAAAATCGACCTGGCACTCAAAGGGTTAAATTTCTTGAAAATCCCTCAAAATGAACAATAGACCATTCGGAAGTGCATTATTATAACTTAATGGGCGAATCCATTCAGTAAAGAAAAGGTTAAACAACAAGGTGGCACCCACAAAGTCAAATTTCTCCATCGCAGAGATTTTAAGCAGAGTCCAACATTATTCTGTAAACTGCTTTTAAAAAAGCTGTTTTTAATAGCTGGAAATTCTCAAGACCTTGTACCATTTAATAAAAGCCAAGTGAGTGTCAACCTTATGATTAAGACTGTTTAGAAATGTCACATGATATAAACTTTGGTCATAGGAAGGAAACTGTTTCATAAAAAACAAATGGCTGTATCTCAGGCAATAATACACAAACACTATCAGCAAGACTTTTCATATTCAATAGCTGCTCAATATCAAAGCTTTCGGCAACAGGCCTTCCTCAATGATGATCCAAAATAGACTTTTGATTACATGTTACAATATTACTTCTCTAAATGACAATCGATTGTCATTTAGATAAGTAATCTTGTAACATGTAGCTGAAAGCGTATTTTGGATCATCACTGAGGAAGGCCTGTGGCCGTAAGCTTTAATATTGAGCAGCTGTTATATATTAAATGCTGATTTAACAACATGACCCCTCTAATTATTGGGTCACCCACAACATTCCACTATCAGGAAGACTTTTCATATTTAATCATTAACCTTAATAACTGTTGAAGCTTGCATCATGATGATCTGAGGGTTAAATATTTCATAGGCTCATATGAGAAGTGAGAACATGAAAATATAAGCAAATTTTTAAGGCCACGCGTCATCTGACCCCATGGTGATGTGTTATTGGCCACTAAGTTACCTATGGCCCCAAAGTATAAAACTAAATAACTTTATTCTGGATGTCGTCCATCCCAGAATTGCAAGAGTTCATGCACTTTGATCGTGGAAATATTCAAGAACCACAAATGCATTTTCAAAGATCTCACTTGACAGAGTTTAAAACATAATTCAGGCCAATATTTTCCTCAAGTGATACCTTTTCAATATTGTTTACACTGACATGCATGTTGTAGAATATATTATACATGATTGTGTTGCAAAAGAATTTTCATAACAGGCCATGTATTAACCCTTTCTATACTCACTGATGAGTAGTTATTCTTTAGGATATGTTCAGATAATAAGTTCAACAAACGATAGGCATTTGTTGAACTTATTATCTGAACATTTACCATCAATGAATAGGATTCCAACTGCACTTCAATTGTCTGCTCATATTTCCTGAACACCCCTCTAGAATAATAGGAATAATAGACCGTCCTAATGTACACTTTTATAACTGAATGGGATAATCCATTCAATATAGAAAGTGTTAAAGTTAAATTCTATTTGGGGTAATATCGAAGCCCTTTTCAAGGACCATACAAAAAAGAAAACATGTTCTTCAACGGTTTTCAGGCCTAGAAAAAACAAAAGCAAATTCAAGCACTTTCAAGGTTTTAGTGCACATGCATGAACTCTGCTCAACAATAATATATGTGACAACTGGGACAGTGGTTAAAACCATGTGATATTTGAAACAGCCCTACATCGTTATCACAAATATGACTAGATCAGTGCTAGCCCAATCACATTTCATAAATCGTTCTAATTTTGGCACTCATCAGAAGAAGTTATCTCGACGGCCGCGCCCACCTCCTCTACCTCCGCCACCTCGTCGTCCACCACCTCGGAAACCACCTTCAGCATCCTTTTTAGCTTTCCAAACAGAGAACCTCTGGGCCATATCTGCTAACTCGTCAGGAACAACCTGCAATGAGAATATCAAGACTATAATACTCACAAAGTTTTTGTTAGCATTGTGATTTTTTTTAGGCCAAATTGGAGATAATGTTCAGATAATATTTGCGTATTGTGACTGATTACAGTGCTTCATGATAATATTTTCATCTCAGTATCATAAGAAAAAATCTATCCTTCACAAACATGCTGAAATTTGTTGGTCTTGAAAGAATTTCTAAAGTGGTAGAAATATAAATGCCTCAACATCTATTCTTTCCTTACTGAATTAACCAGAATATCTATGGGGAAAAATGGTCCATTTTCTGGTCATTCGAAAAGTCTTGGGTTGTCTATATCTAAGCCATGCACATATAATTAAAGCTAAAATGGATGTAATATTTTGTATTTAACACAGGAAATAACATGAATTTATAGATATATATGTAAATGCATATAAAAGACAGTATATGTGATTCACAGTTGAAAATATGACATATTTTAATGTCGGACCACTTCATGAGCGCTTTGTCAAATTCAAAGTTTGAGATGACAGATTCAGCAAGTTACTTTCATGAGTTTTTCAACAGTATAATTTGTTAATTTAACCACACCACTGTCACAAATTATTTGGACTTTGCTTTTTCCCACAAAGAAAAAATGTATTTGCTAATTTACCCAGAATTGTTTAAAGAGTTCAAATTAAATCTCCAACTTATCAACAATAGGAAGTTTAGATAGATTTTGGTTGAAGATGTAATGGCTAGCACTGAAGGACAGATTTTTACAGATTGCTTGGAATATTTAGGGGAAAAAAATACTGACGCGTGTGATTTTGGGACGTTTATTGGTGAGTTTTACAATGGAAAATGCAGTTTTATCTGCAAAACAAATGGTAAATACCCAAAATCATACCAGACTGTGTGTTAATCCACATTCTAATTCACACACACCGAAAAATCATGCTATGATCATGGAAATTTTCCAAAGAGTTATTGAACTGGACATGGTTGAAGACAAATCACTTCCTCATATAAATTGTGCTCTGCTCCACAGATATAGTTTCATATTTCGATTGGAAATAAACCGAGCCATCCAAAGGAATCTGCTAATTCATCGACTTGAATTGTATATCACGTGAATTTGACATCAGATATGCACAAATTATATTAATAACTCCAAGTTGAAGCAAGGTAGTCCATTACTGACAGTCATTGGCATTGCATTGCATTAGTGGTAAAATGTGCTCATTGAACAATGGTTTGATTTTTGTTTGCAACGCCATGCCCACTGTAATTACGTCATCATGCTGACATCCTTCGATTCATTTTGAAAGACCTGTTTCAATTAAAACGAGTTGTCTGAAAATCTACATTTGGACGACTGACCAATCAGCACCTCGGAACTTGGATTTACCTGTTAAGTAGCTCAATGAATGAATTAGAATGTAGGATTTTATTACATAAAATCATCCATGCATCCATTACTTTCCAGCATTCTTAGAAAATAATACATAAAAAGCCTGCCTCCTCCCTCATCCAATGTTCCATATATAGTTGCCTAAGAACACAGGGGCATTTATTTTTAATGGAGTAATAAAATAGACAGTTACCTGGTTGGCCTCGACTAGAATATCAATGAGCTCCTGTGCCGATCGCCAGTCTCCTCTGGTGAACAAACTTATAGCAATACCCGTGCGTCTAAAATAGATCAAACACAAGCCTTGAAATAGTGTGACATTTGCAGAATGAGGTCCCAAGCTAGAAGATGACTGGGGCGAAGATCTCGCCTTCAAGTCGGCGACTTCATCCTCGAATGTCTGCAAGGCGAAAACGAAGTCACCTTCCAAATTTGACCAAACTTGCCTGGGATTTACCGGTGGAAATTTGACTTATTTTGCAAAAAAATATATTAAAATATATCTGTCATATGTTGTTCTATCTCGTCTGTCTCTCCAATACGGGGCCGATCTATTTGAAGTCTTAAGAATATCAAGTAACAGTTATTATAATGATATCAAATGATTATGTAAAATAGCCGGGAGACCAATTATATATAGCATGCAATGGGTTTACAACATCCCACATTGTTCATTAATCAACAACCACTATTCAACGTAATGACCGGTCGCTATTCACTGGTATTCATTGTCATTGAAACCCCTAGATTCCAGAGCAGCCAAGGGCTTCAATGACATTGTATCTATCAGCCAACATCAAAGAGATTATTACCCCTGTTGGCAAAAAAACACTTGTCACAATCAGTGTCAATGTACTTTAATCTAGCACTAAACCAATGCAGTGTTATGTCATGTCACATGCTGTTATGCAAGCTTGGTTTCCTTCAGTGGTATTGTGTTTACAGTACCACTCAAAACAATGTGGTGAAGTGAAATCAAAATCCTTTCCTCAAACGGAGATTGTCTCATGTTGGATTCTTATCCTGATATTTTATTAATTGGATAGGGAATAAACACACTAGTAACAACTATTAATATTTTAATTGTTTTTATTTGTAATTAAAATTTTTGTTGGTGTAGACCTTTTGTGCACATTTTGAGGGGAAATACAGGGTCAAAAAGTGGCGACTTATAGACAGAAATCTACGGTAAATCGATATTTTGAAATTAATAAGTGTTTCTTATGTTTTTCTTAAGTCTCCCCACTTTTCTCTATTTTGGACTGAAGTTTACCTAAAATCTCTAGAGGGAGAAGTCACTTCGCCCTGTCATCAACCCCTGGCTTGGGCCCTCTTCCCCAGTGGGTTAATTTAGTGATGCTACCCAAGACAGCAGGCTAGCATCAACAAATTCACACTCTGGGGACCTCATTCTGCTTAGGCCTCATCTTCTTTGAAGTATCTATAATCTCAAATTAACATTGTTTTAGTTACTTTTTCCCCATCTGTTCATTTTCTATATCCCCTAATTTGCAGAAGAATTGAGGGATAGTGTCGCTAAATTCATCCTCTGGGGACCTCATTCTGCAAATGAGACACACTATTTCAAGGCTTGATCAACCATGTTAACTCTTTGATAACTGAATGGATTTTCATATTATGCCACAGCAATAAAATAGCCTGGTTTACAAACATTTGGATTGGAAAAAAGTAGGTGCAGGAAGGGATTTTTTTTGTTTTAAATGTGTATCACCAACACAGCAATTAACCCCATCATGATTGGAGCTTCCTGAAATTTTGTGAAAATCCTGTGCCAATTCATTCTCTTATATATGTGAGTCTCCTATAGGGAGCTTTGCATATATAAGAGAATACATTGGCCTAACAACGTCTACCTTGAAATTGTAAGCTAGTTCATTCTCTTATATATGAGAGGCTCCCTATGGGAAACTTGCATATATAAGAGAATGCACTGGCACATGATCTTTAATGCTGCACCATGCAGATCCTTCATGACATGGTTAACAAATAGCGGAATTGTCCATGCATTTAAAAAGATTTTACTCAAATGATAAAATTAAATTGATTCTGCCATCAAATATTTTCTTCACCACTGTGGCTACATGCTTCATATTTTAATCAGCATGAACATATTAAACCAAATCATATAAACTTTTTTTTTTTACAATATTGAGGAAAAAGTTGTAGGAGGAGTTCGTAAACCAGGCTATTAATTTGTTGTTGCCTTAGCTTCTAACAGTAGAACATAGAATGATTTGTAAGGATATTCTGATAATACAAGTTAATAAATAAAAGATACCGGTAATACAACACTCTAAAGATTTGCATTCATTTGTATGCTTTTTCAGATAAGTTCAACAAACTGTATGATGAAAATATTAGCTCAACATTTTACAAATGAATGAATTGGAACTGTAACTACCCAACAGTAAGCATCCAGTTATAATATTAAAATATTAAGCTAAAATTAGATTTACTTCTTCAGCTTCAATAATCCATTTAACATTAAAGTTATTGTGGTTGATCGACGGTAACACGGAGTGACATTGACGGCTTGGCATTTATGTTACAGTCAATACAGCGCAATAACTTTATTGACTGCCGACGGACCTGGGCACTTTTAGCAAATTGGTAACATTTCCAGAAGAATGATCAGCACAAAATGTCAAAATTTCCTATTGGTCTCTCCATATCGTTGTTCAACGTAAATAACACATCACGCAAAAACAAAAAAACAATTCAGCGAGAAAGGATGGAACCGTTGTCTTGGTTTCCCTTATGTTGTCAGCTCTAGACATAGCATGGGGATATATTGCTCAGCTCTCTGGCCAATCAAAGACGCTGTTTCTTACTGGAGGCGGGAGATATATTAGAATGTAAACCTACCCAGCTCGGCCAGTTCTTCCTACTCTGTGAACATATTCTTCTATATTCCTCGGGAAGTCATAGTTGAACACATGCCTGTAATCATAACCTTTTATTATCAAATCATTTTCAGTGAAGGAAGAGGCATTTCACAGTGGGTAAAGGTGAATTTTTTTTTAACCCTTTGATGACTGGAGCTGCTCTGGTGCAGCATTAAAGATCTTGTGCCAGTGCATTCTCTTATATATACAAATCTTCCATAGACAGCCTCACAAATATAAGATAATGCACTGGCTTAAAAGGTCAATGTATTCTCTTATATCTTAAATTAGCTTTCCGTCTCAATTTTGGGTGAAAAATGTTTGGTCAAATGAAATTTTGGCCACCGACACCGAGAGCACTGATCTATATATTAAAGAGTATAGGGTTTGTCTGTTCGCAATTTTGCTCTCATACTCCAGACCGATTTCAACCAAATTTGACATGGTAACTCGGGGAACCCCAGCGGATGTTATAACATGGTTTGATTTTTTTTTTTAATTAAATTTTTATTTAAATTTGTTTTTAAATGTTAAATTGAGCAATAAGTTCAATATAAAAAAAATCTAAAATTATTAAATTAAACAACACTTTAATTTAAAAAAATTTTAAACACCAAATTGAGAACTGAGTTCAACCTTTTAATGACGGGCGCTGCGCTGGTTTAAATATCCTGTGCCAGTGCATTCTCTTATATGTGCGAGTCTCCCATATGAAGCCTTGCATATATAAGAGAATGCACTGGCTTACAAGGTCAAGGTAAATATTGTTAGGCCAATGTATATAGCACCTATCAATCAATTTTCAATGGCCAGATTCCAACCGTTTTGGGTATATAATTAATTATTTAGTGCCTATTTAAGACATCAGATGTCAACAGCATCTGTTCTATGACACTTCCCCGGGTCAATTTAGTCCTGTGTACCTATTTTCAGCTCCTGGGGTCCAGCTGTTTTGTCATTCGTTGCCCGGACAAAAAAAAATAATTAATTTTTATTAGTTTAGATTGGAAGAATCCATTTCATATATAGAAAGAGTTGAACAAGTGCAAAAATGACAAGAGTGGCATATGCCCCAAAAGCTCAGTTTAGAGTTGACAATGCTAAATATTTGTATGGATGGTTGATTGGGGTTTAATATTCCCAAATTTCCAAGTAAAATAAAGGCCAAAACTCTGGTAGAAATTAGTGGACGAAACACCGGTACTATGTGGGTATCCTTTCCCCCAGCCTGTGCTATCACCATGCCAAAAGACAACTAAATCAGATAATTAACACCCGCGTTACAAGGTGATATGTTCAGACAGACAGATGGACGGATGGACGGAAATTCCCAATTCAAACAAGGCGGTTAGGGCTGTAACTCTGGTCAAAATTAATGGACCTAACCTGTAGTACGTGGGTATCCCACAGCCTGTGCTATCACCATGCCAAAAGAAAACAAAATCCAATATGTAACACCCGAGTTACAAGGTGATATGTTCGGATGGACAGACTTAATGACAGACAGGCGGATGGAGCCCTTGGCTATATGCATAATAACTCTATTAACAGCGCATCATATTAATTTCACATAAGAAAAACGTACGTAATATCCTTTACGTCCAATCCTCTGGAAGCTACATCTGTGGCGATGAGTATTCTCACATAGCTGTCAGTAAAATCTGATAAGGCCTGCTCTCTATCTATTTGTTCCCTGTAAACATTAGGAAACATTAGTGGGAAGAAAATACACAAATGTGAAAATACGCATCAGGCCATTATATTCCCTCAAATTGATGGTAAACGCTGTCTCCAAAATATTGAAATGTGACCACAATAATGAAATGTGCATGACACAGTAGCTCAACATGGGGAGGTGTTAATTTTATGCTAAGCGTAATAGAATGATAAAGAATAAGGAAAGTCAGAAAGTTTTATTAAAGGGATTGTTTTGTGTATTAAACCTCATTTCAAACATTTCTGCAATAAATGTGGGCTGCAGGGTGTACAGATGGATTTAAATGTGAAATCCAAGATGGTTGCTGGAAGTCATCTTTTAAAAAAAAAACAATTTGAAAATTGGTAAGTTTCCCATCTAAAGCCACTCCGTAAAACCATATGAAGTTTGGCGACGATCAGATGAGGGATGTGGCCTGTAAGGTGTGCCGAGGATTTAGTCATGCAAAGAGTAAAATCCAAGATGGGCGCTGACCTCCATGTTTATAATCAAAATTTGGAAGAATTTGATGGCTCCAATCAAGTGGTCACCTGAAGATCCATATGAAGTTTGGTGACAATTGGATGAGGTATGTGGTCTGTTGGGTGTGCCAAAGCATTTAGTGATGCAAAGAGTAAAATCAAATATGACTGCTGGCGACAATGTTTTTCATTAAAAATTGTTAGCTCCCATCTACAGGTGATCCTAAAAGTGCCTGTAATTTTTCAAAACAATTCTCCAATAAATGTGGGCTGCAGGGTACTGGTGACCATGTTTTTAACTAATTATGGAAAATATGTATGACTACCATCTAGAGGTCATCCTGAAGATCCATATGAAGTTTGGTGATGACATGGTAACTCGGTTTTGGATGAGGGATGTGGCCTGTAGGGTATGCCAAAGGAAATAATTCATGGATAGACACACACTTTTGTCAAGTTGAGCTACAAATGAGAATGGAATTTTTGTTACTGCATAGCTATGTTTAAGTACATGTAGCACTGAGATACACTGAAATTTTGAATTTCATATTGATATCAATGAAAAATCATTCTGAAAACGGTCATTCTCAGAAAATGAATGCAAAAGTTTCAATTTTTTTGGTCTAAATTTTGAAACTATGGTTTTTCTAAATCAAATAGAATAATGACAAATGTCAAGCTACTAACCTGTCACCATGGATACACTGACACGGAATTTCCCGGAGGGAAAATTCACTCGACAAATGATCGGCACTGAAATAGATATATACTTTTATGAGATATTATCATAGATATCTATAATCTATTAATCAATGAATGAATTTATTCAGAGCACAAACCATAACAATACATGTTTGCAGGAGTATGCATAAGATACAAAGTCAGATACAATTATATATAGTACATATTAATACACATATATGATAGTAATATCTTGCATGAAGTGATATTTGCTATATTGAGTAATTCAGGAAGTGTTAGGAGATTAATCATATCAGTCATACCACTTAACCCTTTACCCAACAGAAGGGCCCTGTGCCAATGCATTCTCTTATATATGCGAGTCGACCATAGGTCGCCTCGCATATATAAGAGAATGCATTGGCTTAACACATTAAAAATTATAAAATTGTTAAAGAATGTAAGAAAAAATGGTAAAAAGTGTTAAATTTTTCTTTTTTTTAGGCCAATGCATTCTCTTATATATGCGAGGCGACCTATGGTCGACTCGCATATATAAGAGAATGCATTGGCACAGGGTATAACTGTAACCATCACAATGTGGTCAATGAGCCGGTTCCAATGATATCCATATTTGTATGGTTTTATTGAGACAGACCCAAGATAATTTAGGCTGTTGCAGCTTTATTTGGCCGGTTTTGGCCGGTTTGTTGGGTAAAGGGTTAACCCCGAATGCCATCCTGCCACCCCTGCTGTGTCTAAGATAAGGTTATCATATCTATAACATGTGCAATGCCAAGAGTGGCATATGCCCGCAATGCTCAGTTAACACGTTGAGTGCCGGAAATAAATTAGTAATCTCGCCAGTTTGCCAAATCGTGGCAAGATAGATACCCTTAGTAGACCATAATTTGGCTTCATTGAAGCAAGAATTGGATGACGTCGCGAGTTTAGATGACAGAAACGGCGATTGATAGTACTACGAGATAACTCGTAGCCGGCACTGGCGGAAGGAATTTGGGTATTCCCACCGCCAGTGCCAACTATGAGTTATCTCGTAGACACAATTGGACACGTTTGAGCAATAAATATGAAGTGGAAAGTAACCCAAACAAGTTATTTTGGTGGTAAGCATATTTATGGAGGTATGGGTGTCCTTGTGGTGGTTATAGCTCGTTATATAGTTATATTATGGCTGATGCACAATGGAGCAAATTACTTATATGAGCATGGCTACAGACGGTGAATCCGACGTGGAATCGGGTGAACTTGTTTCCTGTGAGGATGAGTTTATTTCGTCCAGTAATGACTACGAGCATGCATCTTCTGTTGTTTCGGGCATTGTAAGTTATCTCCCATTTAGCCTGATTAATTTAGGCCTATGCTAGGGTTCCAAAGTACAGCCCAAAATAATAGTGTAGGAAGAATTGTCAGCACAAAATTAAAACAACCAGCAGTAGCCTAATAGATCCCGGTACGTATACAGGAGTGTGCTACATGTAACGATTCCATATAATCCATCCGTCTGGAAATAAGTCACCCTTTACTGTAAACCTCTATGCTCACAAATCATTTATCCGTACATACATGCATACAAGTTCGATGAACTGCATGACGTCTAAAGTGCCGTAATTGTTACGCTTTCCATTGTCCAACACGTTCGGAAGAGGGTACAATATAGCTTTGGGGAATAATTGTTCCGCTCTACTTGAATTATAAATTATAATATACCTAGCACACAAATGGAGCCGCACAGTGTATTCAAACAAGACAGTCAAAGACTGTGGGGTCGCTCACCAGACTGCAAAGACTGATAAGACTCTTGAGACCATAACAGTCAGAACTTTTCATAATCACTTTAAAA